>CM053028.1:284084657-284826855 GCA_028564925.1 Lithobates sylvaticus | reverse complement strand
GGGGCACCTCCCCCACCTCATCTCCTCCATCTAACACTCTTCTACGGTGTCTTGTTCCCTAAGTCTCCTGCCTTCCTCCGAATCCATGTATCTGTTCCACCCTGCCCAGGTTTTATTATACCTCACTATTTTATTTTGACCGAATGCGATTAAGTCCTCCATAGCCCTGATCTCCCTAACTTTATTTAACCACCTTGATATAGAAGGTGGGTCAGGTTCCTTCCAGCTAATAGTGATGTTTGCCTTGGCAGCATTGAGGAGATGGCCTACAACAGATTTTTTATACGTCCGTTTTGGTATTTGAGAGGAATGTAGCAGAAAAAAGGCCGGATCCTCTGGGATTTCTATTTCGGTACATTTTTGGGATATCCTACGTATGTCCACCCAGTACTGTTTAATTTTAGGGCAAGTCCAGAGTATGTGGAAAAGGGTTCCCAGTTCTCCTCCACATCTCCAGCACTGACCTGAGGTTTCAGGGTAAAATCTCTGGAGTTTAGAAGGAGTGTAGTACCACTGCGTCATTATTTTATAATTTAATTCCTGGAATCGTGTACATATTGACGTGTTCTGGGCCATGTCTATAATGTCCCCCCATTGGGCCTTGGTGAAACTTCTGTTGAGATCCTTTTCCCACTTGGCCTTGCTGGGTGGTACATATTCTTCCCGTGGGGTGTTTAATATTCCATACATTTTGGAAATCAGCCGTGAGGTCGGTTCATACTCATCGCAATATTTTTCAAAAATCGTTAATTGGCGTTCATATTTTCCCGCTCCTCCCAGGGACCGTATGAAGTTCCTAATCTGTCTTGCCCTCCACATATTTAACTCAAAGAGACCCCCTTTTTGTGAAAGTGCCGCGATAGTAGGCCAGGCCCCTCTTTGCAGAAAGTGTGAGACCTGAAATAAGCCTTTGTCTTCTAGGTTCTTGAAAGTTCCTACTTCTGTCCCTGGAGGGAACCCCGGGTTTCCCAGTACTGGGAATAGCGGTGAATCCTCCGAGGAAATCCTAGGGTCACGAAATAAGGATGAGCTGATGCGTAATGTAGTCCCTATGGTAGGGTGTTTCATGGTTTCCTTTAGTATTTTATCAATACACCAGGGTGCTCTCCGCAGGGGTATCTCACTAACTTGCTGTTCTAATTCCACCCATGCCTTGAGTTCTCCATGTCTGCACCAGTCCACCACCCTCCCCATGTGTACTGCATGATAATATCTCGCTATATCTGGAACCGCTACCCCCCCGAAGCTCCTAGGGAGCATCATGGTGTTGCTTGCTATCCTGGGGCGTTTCTTCGCCCATATAAATTTTATAAATAAAGAACGTGTTTGGCGAAGAAAGGCTCCTGGTATCGCTATTGGTAAGGCTTGAAATAAGTATAAAAACTTGGGCAGAATGTTCATTTTAATGATGTTACATCGGCCGAACCATGTGTGGGTATCCTGGTGCCATTTGTCCAGTTGCCTCCTGGCTGATTCCAGTAACCCAGGAAAGTTTACCTCGAATGTCTTACCTATATTTGGTGGGATATACGTTCCCAGATATTTCATTTTTTCACTTACCCATCTGAACCTGAAGTTTTGTTGGAATACCTCACGGTCTCCCTTTCTTAGGGCAACTCCCATTGCTTCAGATTTTGAATAATTTATTTTTAAATTCGATAGTTTGCCATATAGTTCAAATTCTTTCAAAAGATTGGGGATCGAGATGTGTGGTGCAGACATGGAGAACAGCAGGTCGTCCGCATAAGCGGAGATTTTATAAACTCGGTTTCCAATCGCTATACCCTGGATGTCTCTATTTTGCCTAATTTTATTTAATAGGGGTTCTATTGATAAGGAAAATAGCAGAGGGGAGAGGGGGCATCCCTGTCTAGTACCGTTCGCAATCTTAAAGGGGCTAGAGAATACTCCGTTTACTTTCACCTCTGCCCTCGGGCAGGTGTATGCGTTTTTAATCCACGAGATCATCTGGTCTCCCATGCCCACAGATCTCAGTACGTCAAACAAGAAGGACCACCTCACCCGGTCAAAAGCCTTCTCTGCATCGGTACTTAAAAAGACACTAGGGATAACTGACTTATTAGCATAGTGAACCAGATTTAAAACTTTAGTGGTGTTATCCCTAGCTTCCCGCGTAGGAATAAAGCCTACCTGATCTCGGTCTATCAGCCGGCACATCAATGGCTGAATCCGGGTTGCCAGAAGTTTGGTATATAACTTCAAGTCCACATTTAGGAGTGAAATAGGTCTATAGCTGCCACATTCCGAAGGGTCCTTCCCCTCCTTTGGCAACACTGTAATGTGTGCCAAAAGGGAGTCTGGAGGGAATGTGGCAGCTCGACCAAGAGCATTGAAAGTTTTTGCCATCTGTGTGCACAGTTGTGGGGAGAATTTCTTGTAATAAAGTACAGTAAAGCCATCTGGGCCGGGCGCCTTTCCCGGCCTCATTGTTTTTAATACCTGTTCTATTTCCTCCTTCGTGATTGGTTCTTCCAATCTCTTCCGCTCTGTAGAAGTTAATCTCGGCGGTCTCGCCGATGAAAGATATTCTTCCTGTACTGAAGGTACTATAGGTACTGGCTCCAAATTATACAGAGAGGTATAAAAATCCCCAAATGTCTGTGCTATTTCTTTGGGCTGAGAAATAAGTTTCCCTTCCCTTCCTTTTATGTGGGGTATGTATACATTCGGAGTTTTCTCCTTCAATTTACCTGCCAACAACTTACTACACTTGTCTCCTAGTTCGTAGGAGGTCTTTCTACCTCTCTGTATAATTTTCCTCGCTCTGTACCGTAGGATATCTGAGATCTGGCGTCGCAGATCCCCCAGCTGTCTTCCCAAAGAGGGTGTCTGGTTCCTCTTGTGCTGAGATTCCAAGACAAGTATTTCCTGTAGTATTTCCCTCACCTGTTTTTCTTTTTCTCTCTTTAATCTCGCACCAAATTTAATCAGTATACCCCGGATCACTGTCTTATGCGCCTCCCATATTATCGCGGGGTTGCTTCCGGGGGTCTCATTTGTTTCAAAGTAAAATTGAATTTCTTTCGCTATTTCTTCTTGTATTTCATGGTTGTGAAGTAGGCTCTCATTTAGTCGCCACCTTCTCTCGGTGGCTTCCCTCCCGCCGAGCAGGGAGATACACAAAATAACCGGGGCATGGTCTGACCACACTATATTCCCTATTGATATCTCTGATATTTTAGTCATTAGATAGTGAGGTATCAAAAAGAGGTCTATCCGGGTATATAACTGGTGGGGATTGGAAAAGAAGGTGTAGTCTCTTTCCCCCTCGTGCATGATGCGCCAAGCATCCACTAGTTGTAATTCATGCAATTTTTTTAATAATCCTCTTCTAATGCCCGGGGGAATAGACGAAGTCCCTGAGGACGTATCGAGTTTTGGGTCTAGAGGGATGTTAATGTCCCCCCCTATGATTAGTTTACCCTCGGAAAAATCCATAAGATTTGTTAGGACTTTCTTTAGGAAAACATCTTGTTTTACATTGGGGGCATATACTGTAGCCAATGTCACCTTCACTCCTCCTAATGATCCCTTCAAAAAAAGATACCTTCCGTTCTCGTCTGCTCGTTTTTCTGTCAACGTCCACGGGATCCTATTGGATATCATAATCGAGACCCCTTTTGATTTTGTCTCTTGATTAGAGGCATGATATACCGTTGGGAAAAATCTGTTTTGGAGTATAGGAAATCTACTTGTCCTAAAGTGAGTCTCTTGGATATAAGCTATGTCTATATGTTTCTGTTTTAGATCATTTAGGAGCATCCTTCTTTTTTCGGGGATGTTAAGTCCCTTCACATTCATAGATATCAACCTGATTTCCTCCATCTTTGCCAGCTTCTACTAAAGAGAACAAGACACCAATAGTAATGAGAGGGAGGGCCCCCGTTGAGAGGGGTGGGGGCGAGACGGAGCGACGAAATGAAGAAAAAAAAAAAAAAAAAAAGAAGAAAAAAAAAAAAAAAAAAGAGAAGAAAAAAAAAAAAAAAAAAAAAACCCCCTAAAAAACAAAAAACAAAAGGGGGGAATACTCTCTAATCCACCCCCCTACCCTATTCCACCCCCCCACCCCGCCTAAAATTTCCTACTCCCCCCCCACCCTCTTTACCTCCCCTTACCCCTACTTCAACCCCTAAGGGATACACCCTTTCCTGAGACACCCCCCTATGGCTCAGTGGGTGTGAAACTATTTATGTGGGGTTGGTCCAAAATGGCGGGGAGGCTCCATCCCCCCCCCCTCCCCGGGGACACTCTGAATCCATCTCTAGTTGCATTTATCACCAGTTTATATTCCGTCATCCACTCCCCCCTCTCCCCCCCCCCACCCCCGCCGGAAAGGCGGGGGAAGGAGGGAAAAGAGAGGAGGGGAAGAAAAAACAGGAGTGAAGAAAGGAAAATTCATTTATTTATATCCGCCCCATCTCCCCTCATCCCTCCCCAAGCCCCTCCCCCCCACTCCCCCAACCCCTCCAGTTATCTCCCCCCCCCCCCCAGAAGTGAAAGGGGGGGGGGGGGGTGGGGATAGTAGAGACCCCACATCCCCTCTCCCCCCCCCCCTCCCGTCATCTCCTCATGGGTCATTAACGCAGATTTAATTTATACAAAACAAAACCAAAAAAAAAAACCCGTGCTACAATTAGTGTTGTCAAAGAATAAAAAGTGCATATGGCATATGCACATGCCAATATCTGTGAGCTTGTAAGCTTGTGAGATTGTGACTAACAATACTTATCAATCAATTCGTGGTGCGAGATTCCCTCTTCTCGCCAATAAGGGAAAAAAAAAAAAAAAAAAAGCATTTTGTGACTTAGTTGTTTCTTATTTGTTACCTACATCCCCCTTACATGGGTGCAGAACAAAAAAAAAAAAAAAAGAGGTGAAAAAACCCTAGCATTATCTATGCTTATATATATACTATATACTATATACTATCAATTGCATCTCTTATACCAAACCTTTAAAACAAACCCCAAAAATAGAAAAAGAAAAAAAACAAGAAGAGAGAATATATCCCCTCTAACACACCTTAGTGATAATTATACCCCCCTCAAACCCTCCCCTCTCCCTCCATATCCCACCCACCGAAAAAAAAAAAAAAAAAAAGAACACATATTAAAATACATAATATGACCCGTGAAGTTCATCTCGCCCTTCTGGACCCATCTGGACCCAATGTTCATTCCCTATTTAAACATAATATGTTCAGCTCCAGGGGGGTCTCCTTAGGGGGTCGCGGGTGGTGGGGGAGGAAAAAAAAAAAAAAAAAAAAAGAAAAATTTTTTTAAAAAAAATAAAAAAGGGGGGGATGAGGGGTAATGGGGAAAGGGGGGCCTGTACTGAGCCCAAATGGCTTCAAGTCCTTTGGGACAAGGTGGCGGGGTGTTTCATAGTCTTCCTTCACTCTATCTCCACTTTCTATCTCCCCTGAGCCCCCTGTTCATTTAGGCGGCCCAGATATTGTAGCCAGTTCGGGACTTCAATCTCCTCTTCACCCAGGAATAGGAACAGCTGTGGCAGATCTACTGGATGTCTCAGGACAAAAGTTCTGGATCCTCTTTTTATAAATACAGAAAGGGGGTAACCCCATCTGTATGAACCTCCTGTTTTTCGTATTATGTCCAGTAGGGGCCGTAACATGGCTCTCCTCTGTAAGGTGGCCCTTGAAAGGTCAGGTAAGATTTTAACCCTCATATCTTCATATGATATTTCTTTGGCTTCCCATGCCTTCCGGCTAACCATTTCCTTGTGTGCATACCTATGGAAACAGCATATCACGTCTCTAGGTCTGGCGGGGTTAACTGAGGGGGGGCCTGGTACTCTGTGGAGCCTTTCGAACTCTAAGTCCGCAGCTGGAACCTGAATTTCCAATTGCTGGCATATAGCGGCTATAGTTGCTTGTAGCGATTCGCCACCTATTGTCTCTGTCACCCCTCTGAATCTTAAATTTTTCCTTCTGTTACGGTCTTCTAATTCCTCTAATCGCAATTGCATCGAAGGAGCATAGAAATTAAAATCAGACTGTACCTTTTCCATCTGCGAAATCCGATCGATCAAGGACACTTGTGTACTTTCTATCACCGCCACTCTACCTGTAACTTGATGCACCTCAGACCTCACCTCCTCCAGATCTCTTCGGTGGATCTCTTCCATCCTAGTCATCCATCCCTCCAGGTCTGCTCTCGTGGGGAGTGCCTGTAGATCTGCCCTTGTGGGCAGCGCTCTCAGGAGAGCTCTAAGGTCAGCGTCTTCCCCTGCCATCTGCTGTGTGTGTCCTGTGGCCTCTTCCTGTAACCGCTTGGGGAGCTCCTCTCCCTTACCGTTCCCACCGCGCTTCACTGCCGCCGCCGTCAGCGTGTCAGGTATGCAGGGCGGAGGGGTGACGTCAAGCGCCTCTCGGAGTCCTCCGTCCGGTTTCACCTTCCCTTCACCGGATGTCCGCTCCTGGTGCCTTGCTACCGCTGCTCTCGTCCGCGAGAAATACTGGGGTATCTCCGGCTGTATAGGTGTTTTCTGGGTTTTCTGCTCGGCCCCGTCTCTTCCTCTCATACCGACCAGGGGGTGTCAGGTTCGATGTCAGGTTCGGTGACACAATGCCTCAATGCCGTCTCATTTACAGAGCATCCCACAGGGGTCTAGAGGGAGCAGAGCCTACATGCGTCTCTCCTACTCCGCCATCTTAGACCACGCCCCCCAGTCTGATGGCACAACTATCAACCCGTTCCCCCGGGCATCTATTTTTATATAATATAGGATGTTATTATGAGTTGTTCACAACTTGGCGCAGTTTTCCTTTCTTGTATACCAGGTTCTTACTGTTATTCTTAAAGAAAGAAAAGAGTAAAAGTATTACTCAATAAGTTTGTATTCTACTCCAGACATCTCTCACATTGATCAACTAACATTTACTGTTCGGTATATTCAAGGATGTGAGCCTGTGGAACGTTTCATTAAATTTATACCAATATTTTCTCATGGAGCAAAGACTCTAGCAGACACGGTCATAGATTTTCTTAATGACACTGCCGTGGTCAATCATATGACAACGCATCTAACATGGCTGGACGCTATGTTGAACTGCAAGCACTCCTTTTTCTTTGTTTCAACACATCAATGGAATATTCTAGTTTCATCTTTAGGAAGAAATATGGTTGTCAAGCACCTGTCTGAAACAAGATGGTCATCACGTTTTGATGCTGTTCATGCTCTATGTGTAGGTTTTGAGAAAATTAAACATACACCTGAATCTATATCAGCTGATACTGAGCAGGAATTGGATGCAAGGGGAAAGGCTAAAGGACTATGCAAGAAAATGGAGAGCCTAGAAATGATCTTTTTGGCAATTTTTTGGAATGACATTCTTGAAAGATTGAACAAAACAAGCAGTATTTTACAGTCAGAGGATGTGAATATACTTACTGCCATAAATCTTTTACAGTCTCTGAAAATCTATCTTTAGGAAATTAGGAACAAATTTAATGAATACGAATCAAAAGCCAGGAGTAGGTGTCCTGACTATAGCTATATAAAAAAAAGGGAACGAAAGCGAAGTGTATGTCTTACTAGATATGATGGAGCAGAAGAGGAGGCATATTTCAGTGAAAGTGAAAAATTTAAGGTAGAAGCCTTTCTTCCTGTTCTGGATTCTTTAATCTCTGAATTAATAACGTGCAAAAGCGTATTCATTGATTGGAACTCAATTCTACTTCTTTGGGGAAGGCTTGTAGGGGCCCTAGTGCATTACTTTGAACAAGGGCCCATGATGCTATTAGGATGGCCCTGTAGCCAATCAGATTCTAACTTCAGCTTGTTCAATAAAGCTTGGACAAAAAAAAACTGTAAGATGATTTCTATGCAGAGCTGCACAAGATTTTGTACTTTCCAGTTTTAGTAAATCAACCCCAACATTTCCGGTGAATTTCTTGTGCATTTCACTTGGATGTTCAAAGCTTGGTGATATAGTAAACCTTTTAGAAGTGGTGTAGTGGTTAGCACTCTCACCTAGCAGTAAGAAGGGTTGCTGGTTCAAATCCCAACCACAACACTTCCTGCTTGGAGTTTGCATGTTCTCCCTGTGCCTGCGTGGGTTTCCTCCGGGTACTCTGGTTTCCTCCCACAATCCAAAGACATGCAGGTAGGTTAATTGGCTTCTGTCCAAACATTGGCCCTAGTATATGAATGGGGACCTTGGATTGTGGGCTCCTTGAGGGTAGGGACTGATGTGAGTGTGCAATGTACAGGGATGGGGACAATTGTAGACACACACTCAGGTTGAACTGGATGGACTGATGTCTTTATTCAACCTTACTAACTATGAAACTATGAAACTTCTTCATCCTCTGAACCACCTCCAAATCTGAATCAGATAGTCAAATCTCTTTCTGCTGCTCTCATTATTCATACTAAGCCCCCGTACACACGGTCGGATATTTCGATGGAAAAAGTCAGATCAGATTATGTTGTCGGGAAATCCTATCGTGTGTGGGCTCTGGCGGGATTTTTCCGTCGGAATTTGAGAGCAGGATCTCAAATTTTCCGACAACAAAATCCGATCAGACTTTTTCCAATCGTGTGTAGGGAATTCCGACAGACAAAGTGCCGAGCATGCTCAGATCAAATTACGAGACCAAAGCTATTGGCTACTCGCCTCTACGTAGTTCTGTAGTACGCAACGAACATCACCACGTTCGGAACAATTGGATTTTCCGACAACTTTGTCCGACCGTGTGTATGCAACACCAGTTTCGGACAAAATCCGTCGGAAAAAATCCGACGGATTTTGTGGTTGGAATTTCCGACCGTGTGTACAGGGGGTAAGAGTTTTAAACACCCCCTCAATAAAGTACTTTTTTAGGACATGTTTGTCAGTGGCTATACATCTCTTGTACTTACAGTAACCTGATATTGGTTGACACTGGTACTGTCTGTACAGGTAAAAGAAGAGAGAAGGAGTGCAATGATCTAACACAATAAAACGTAGCTTTTACTATATAAATTATCAACTCATGCACTCACATAACTCTGGCTTTACTAGCACTGGTAGTGGCTGTACAAGCATTTGGACTGTCTGCCAATGGTACTGGCTCTGCTGGCACTGGTACGAGCTGTGTTGGAACTGGTTATTGCTGGCACTGGTACTGGCTGTACTGGTACTAGTGATAAATGGCACCGAAACTGGCTGTATAGCCACTATTACTAGCTGTGCAGGCACTAGTTCTGGTTGGAACTGGTGCTGGCTCTTAACAGAAATTAATCTCTCCCTTTCCACTCACAACCAATTGCTATATGAGAGCCCGCTGCAAATCTGCAAAACAAATTGTGATCTCTGTATTTGCTTGACACAGCAATCAGATGGTATAGAGCTATTCTCATTTGCTCTCTCCATTTTTTATGATTTGCACTATTCAATGGGCAATGCAATCACAGTACTCATCTGGCTACAAATTGTAGCCATTACTTGCACATTGTGATTATTTGTGATTGGTCAGTGCAAATGCTCAAGTGCTTAAGAGTGTAGTATTTCAGACACAATAGCCAGAAATATTGTTCATACTCAATGGACATTATGTTAGCATTGTTAATAGGCCCCAGTTTAATATGGAGGATTGGTTTGAATCCAAACCACCGCACTACTTACCTGGAGTTTGCATGTTCTCCCTCTGCCTGCATAGGTTTTCTCTGGGTGATCTAATTTCCTTTCACACTCCAAAGACATGCTGGTAGGTTAATTGGTCCTGTTTTTATTTGCCCTAGTATGTGTATGTACGAATTTGAGTTAGGGACCTTAGATTTTAAGCTCCTTGAGGGCAGGGACTGATGTGAATATATGTAAAGTTCTGCATAAATTATTGATGTTAAATAAGTACCTGTGATAAATAAATATTTTTTTTCAGGAATTACAGTGCATTATTTAGGAATCAAAAACAAGATCTATTGTACACATAATATAGCGTGTGCCTTTTTAACTAGGCTTCAATTTAAGAGGGAGAGATCAGACCAGTTTTTACCAGAAAATAAAAACGAAAGTCCATATTTTAAGGAACAAAAGCTAGAAATATTGTAAATAATTGATGTACACTATGCACAAGTATGTAACTAGATCCCAATTTCAAAGCGAGAGGCCATGAAGGTTTTATCACAATAATAAAATCAGAGTTTATAAATTCAGTAAAAACAGCCAGAAGTATTGTAAAGACTTGCTGCACAGTCAGTGTGTTTTTTTTTAATTGCCTGACATTTAAGAGGGAGAAACCAGTCAGGTTTTACCAGGAAATAAAAATTAAGGGTATTATTTCAGAAACAGCAGCCAGAAATTTTGTTTAGACTTGAGTAAGCCTTTTTACCAGATCACAATTTAAGAGGAAGATACCAGGACATTTTTTATGATGAAATAAAATTAATTTATTATTTTAGAGACAATAGCCATAAATATTATACATTTACTGGAGAGTATGTAAAGTGACATGGCAGACTTTTTCGAACAAATCAGAAATATAGTGTATTCTTTAAGAAAAATTATAGCCACAAATAATATTGTCTTCTTGAGCTGCAGAATAGTCTGAAAACTAGGAGACACAGTGAATGATATACCTCAAAGGAGATATTACAATTTTTGCAGTGCAGACCCAGCTATGGAAACATTATGTGTGGGACATTTACAGTACATTGATCATCAGACTAGGCTGCAAACTTTGAGGTGCAATGCAAGATTTTGTTCCTATAAAACATTAGAAATCAGACATAAACATTAGACCCCACTGTGGAAAAATTATGTGTGGCACCTTTACACCTAAATAGAGCAGGATATGCGACAGGATCTGGCAACAGTAGGCCAGCAAAGGTTGCAGAAGCTGGTAATGATGGCAGGTCAGCAGAGTTGGCAAAAGCTAATAGTGCTAGCAGGTCAGTAGAGGTGACAGGAGCTGGTAATGGTGACTGTCCAGCAGCAGTGGGAGCAGTTAGCAATGGTAGTGGCAGTGGCAGAAGCTTGTAAGGGTGGTAGGACAACAATGGGGGCAGTAGGGTTTATAGTGATAGGCCAGCAAATATGGCAGGAGCTGGTAATGTTGGCAGACTAGCAGTGGTGGCAGAGATGGTAATGGTGGCAAGCCAGTATAGGTAACAGGACTTGGTAATGGTGACAGGAGCTGCTAATAGTGACAGGCCAGCAGAAGTGGCAGGAGTTGGTAATAGTGTTGTTATAATTTTAGGGGACAGGCAGATCTGTATGTCACAAAACTGCCTACTGTACTGAATGCTCTTTCAAACAGCACAGTGGCAGTGGGGCTAGCCAAAAGGTCTGTACTGTGCAAGCTTTGGCCAGTGGTCCAGCCTGGACACCTAAAAGTCCATGGGGTCTTTGGTATGAAGAGTGAATGCAACTATCCTGGATTCTTTATAGCTTGAGATCATATAGTGCCTGTCACTTAAATCATTCTTGAGGCAGCCACCACCACCACTATCACTTATACTTTTAGTGATCTGAGGATTGGAGACATGTTGGGAATGAGCCCCCATATAGACCTACTATATGAAAATGCAGCCATGAGGTTCTTTCCCGTCACCTATTCTAAGTATAGAGAGAGTCTACAACTCCTGGGATTTGGAAGGGGTTAAACATCCCCCTGGAAGCCTTACCCAATATCTCACCCTCCTCCTCTGCCTACTGCTGATTCTGCCTTATAGGGATGAGCCGAACACCCCCGGGTTCGGTTCAGGTCTGAGGAAGGAGCAAGCATGCTCCGAACACAAAGCCATCTCCTCTCACTCTGCACCCGGAAGTGACGTTATCTCCGATCGCCCCTGTGTTCCCTGCTGTTCTCATAGGATGCGGATGCTGAAATCCACCTGCACGAGCCATTCCATACTTTTTGCCAGGGGATAAATGTGTGTGGGACCTATATGTGCAATAGCGCATAAGCATGGGGGGATAAGAGTGCTTTAGATTTTTATTTTCATTTTATTATTTATTTTATTTACATTTTAACACTTTTTCTTTATTTTTTTTTCATTTAAAGTGATTGTAAAAGGTAAAAAAAATTAAAATAAATAACAAACATGTCTATACGCACCAGCTCTGTGCAATGGAATTGCACAGAGCAGTTGCAAACCTCCTCTTCTCTTGGGTCCCCCGCTGGTGCTCCTGGCCCCTCCTCTCTGTCCAAGTGCCTCCATGGGAAGCCAATTCCCATGGGGACATTCGTGAGTGCTCACTCCCAAGCCCCCTGCTGTATCCATTGACAAAGACAGTGGGACTTGGCCCCACAGCCCATTCCCTCATTATTGGCTTTGATTGACAGCACTGAGAGATAATGGCTCCTGGTGCCCCAGCATAGCTAGCAAGACCTGGAAGTGAGGGGAGAGAAGAGATGGAGATATGCACAGTGCTGGATCGAATGAGGGTTCAGGTAAGTAAAAGGGGGGTGTGGGGGATGCTGATGCCTAAACATTTTTTTACTTTAATGCAAGGAATGCGTTAAGATAAAACATGTTTAGGCTTTAGAACCACTTAACTTTATTACTATCACAAGGGATGAACAATATCTCTTGCCATAATTGCGCAGTAAAAGGCACTCTTTAGTGTTAGATCAGGGGTATATAAGACCTCCTCTGTCCTCCAAAGTATCTCATCAAACTTAGATTGGTTTGATCAGATGCTTGTCTAGTTTGTAGCTCCTTCTCTTTTGTGCTTAAGATGACCAGACTGCTGGCATTGGGAAGGGGGGGGAGTCCTTCGATCCCTGTAAAAGTGATTAAGCAGCTATAGAGCCATTCAGACTACTTTTATCTGAAAACTAGTCACTGTCTATATACATTGAGACCAGGATTATGGCTCCAGAAGCAGACATTTTTCTGGTATAACCACTTGCTCCAGGTACATCCTAAGAGCTGGAAGTGGTAAAAGGTAGGACATTTCTCTCCATCTTTACTGGATCAAGGTGATTTTATAAAGAGAGAACCAACATGATGGATTATTACGGTACCATAGAGGAATTCATACACTTAATACTTTTCAATCAATTTATTTTACAAAATTTTCTTGGTCAATGGGAAGGATATGGGCCAGAAGAAAAGTTTTAGATTACCAAGAGAAGTCCACCAGAGGTTTCCTCATAAACCTTGTCCTAAGACATCCTTTTTTCTAAGGCTCTTTAGGCCACTCTGGTGATGTCACAGGTCTTTCTTCTTCCACAGTGGGTGATCCTTCCTCCTTGATTGAGCCCAGAAGTTCTGTGAGACCAGGTTGGCATGATGACTCCCCAGGGGGTGTGACAATATGAGCAGTGGAATTTCTGCAGAAGACAGCACTAGTCTGAAGATGAGAAGGAAAATATCTTTTTTTTTTATTATAAGTTTGGCTTTAAGCACAAATAAGGTAAGTCTAAAAAAAATGTACTGTATGCATTATTTTAAGTGATTCATAAATGACTTACTTAATACTATTTTATGTTAATTCTTTCCTAATTTGAAATTATGTTATCAAACGTGAGAAATGTTGTTTAACTTCATCTTTATGATAGACCTGCCATAATTTTACAGAAGACTTAAAACCAACTACAAACTACACATTATGTACATGTGGCTAACCAATAAATATAATGACTTCAAGAAAGGATCTAAGCACAGATGCATGAAACAACTGATGCTGTAGTATTAATTCTTCTGATAAAGGTTTTTGACTGTCGACTGGTCTGATTTTTTTATTTTATATTTTTGGTACACAGGAATTGTTTGAAATAATTTGTCCCCAAGAGAGACTCTCAATCCTATGTGAGTTGCGATTCAGCAAAGCAAATCTAATTTTGTTTGTTTTATGCAAACTAGAAGGGTCTGTGGTTCATTCTGCTTTCACTGGAGGGGAAAGGCTCACTAATGGGACCTACAGAACTGCATGCATTACAAACATCATACCCTTGCATACATTACATTCAGCCCTGAGATGTTCTATGCTGTATATACACACTAATATATTAAGAGGAAATCCTTCTCACAGGTGAAGGAATTTCACTACATCATATCTACATTATGTTGTGATTAAAGTTAATGCTCCTGCGGCATTTTAATATCTGCAAAGCAAGAATATTGATATACATGGAATTTATCTTTCAACACCTTCTAGCCTTCATGTGTAAAAATAAGCAATGCATACAAGACATCACATCATTTTATAGTAAAGCTTTCTGCATGCTTTTTACTGTTAATTACAAAGAGAAGATAGATAGATTACATGGCCTAAAAGGTTAAAGTTATTAAAAACATAACCGACAGGGGGTTTATAGCAGAACGCTAAACATTATTCCTTTCAATGTCTTATGAAGGTGATTTGGAACACGGAACTTAAATGGTTTTAGCAAAGTTTTATTAAGTGGATAGATGGGGTGTATACTGCAGTATATGTTTATACATTTTATGGGTAAACTTAAAGGGGTCTAAATAGGTTCCTTTAAGCTAGTGCATTGTTGGTTCACTTACCTTTTCCTTCAATTTCCCTTCTAAATGTTTTTTTTCTTTGTTTTCTTTGTCTGAATTTCTCACTTCCTGTTCCTCCTCAGTAAGCTGTTCAGTAAGCTGTTCTGGCTGACTAAACACCGCTTGGATGATGGTGTGAAGTTTACTGAGGAGAAACAGGAAGTGAGAAATTCAGACAAAGAAAAAAAACATTTAGAAGGGAAATCGAAGGAAAAGGCAAGTGAACCAACAATGCACTAGCTTAAAGGAAACTATTTAGAAAATAAAAAACAAATCTTTACAACCCCTTTAACTATGTGGTATTTAGTGTTATTCGCACTTAAAAGTGGAATCCAAAGAACAAATTGTGAAGAACTAAGTAATTAGCTGTGTCTGGTTTTCTTATAATGAATGTTTCTAGCAAAAGACAAAACTTCAAAAATGTATCAGAAGATTTACAGAAATGACAGCCTACCCGTGACAAACTATTTTGTGACCATGACTAATCACTGCAAGCAATTAAATTTGACAAAAGTATAGAAACTTCCACATTACTTCATACTTTTCAATAACTGACATGTAAACAGCTCAGGTGCATTGTCAGCTTACCATAAAACCAAAGCCTACAAAATATTACACTACAATGGTATGAAATAATTTGGGTCCTGATTGTGGTTCTTTTTAATTCCAAAAAGTTAACAGAACTTATCTGCTTAGGAGATGGTAATTAGCATATTCAGGTAAAGGGGTTCTGAACTTTTTTATGATCAAAGAACCTCAGTAAATTGCCCAATAAGTACCCACAGATTTTCATAATTATCATCAACAGTCCTATTAGGTACCAGTAGTAATAATAAAACAAATAGAACCTACACTTTAAAGTAAAAAATGCTCAAATTATATTAGTTTTTTTGTACAATGTAAAATATAAGATTGTCTGTCATATGTTTTTCGTGTTAAAATTATGTAGACCAAGATCTCATATTTACAGATTAAGTCTTTGATTCTTGAATTTAGCTTTTTCTTTCAAATACAGTAAATTATTTTCAGAAAACAGCTTTATGTTTTATTTTTGCTTGACACAAAACTAAAAGACTACCTAATGAAATCCATACACTATAATAAACCCACACTACCAGACAAAGTTGGTTAACTGTATAAATAAGACAGATTACAATAAAACAAGTCCAAAAAGTCAACAAAATGAGACAATTCTGTGAGTAGCTGCAGTTATTTACGGGCCTCTTCCTTGTCTAAATGAACAGAGTGGGTGATCAGTACTGGTTCTTTCATAACTGAAGCATAGTAAACTCTATGTGCTATGCTTCCGTTTGTGAATGTGCAAGAGTCTGTGGGGTTGATTCACTAAAGGCAACTAGGATGTGCACTTTGCAAAGTGCAGTTGCAGTCAGAAAGTGCAGTTGCTCCAGAACTTTTTTGCTTGCATGTAATTGGAGGATGAAAGTCAGCAGAGCTTTCCCTCATTTATTGTATTTTACCAAAGTTCCAGCAGAATATATAAAAAAGAATATAAAATAAAATTTTAAAGAATAATAAAAAAAATTTAATTGTAAAAAATAATTAAAAATAACTAAACAAATAAAAAACAACTAACACCATCCGCTGCTCTGCTGACACTATCCACTGCCGTACTGACACTATGCACTAACCCCCCCCCCCCAAAAAAAAAAAATGAAACAAATAATAAAATAAAATTAACAAACATTTGAATAATGCAAAAAATACATAAATAAATATGGGCTCATTCACAAAGATTCTCTTGAGCATATAGTGTGAATGATTGATCTGTTTGTTGAGCAGGAGCTACCTGTTACTCTATGGGGATGCAGCAGCCATACAAGCACAGCCGCAGGTCCTAATTTGACAGGTGTACAGTTGTGGGCGAGTGACTCTGAATGAACACTGTCTGTGTTTGGGGCCATACACATGCCTATTCCACATTAAAAAAAAAATGGTTCACACTGTACAGGCCACAGCACCCATGTGAATTAGCCCCAAGACCTTATTCACATACATAGCTTAATTTATTAACTCAATACAGTTTTATATTTTAGATTTAGCAGGAATTTTGAAAAAAATAAAAAGTTATGTTGTGGTTCTCTCGACTATTAATGATTTTATAGTTTTTTTGTGAAAAGGAAATGATGACACTGAAAATAGTCAGAAAATTCACATAAAAAAGAGCAGCTAGACACAATGGGAGTTAAAAAAAAGCACATAAAAACTCAGGTAAACACACATAAAAAATGCAGGTGAACTCAAGTGCTTCCATATGAGTTTGTACCTGCATTTTATATTCACAAGTGTTAACCAGCCCTTATGCCGCATACACACGAGCGTAATTTCCGTTGGAAAAATCTTGGATGGTTTTTCCGACGGAATTCCGCTCAAGCTTGGCTTGTATACACACGGTCACACAAAATTTTGCTGAACTTTTGACTGTCAAGAACGCAGTGATGTACAACACTACGATGAGCTGAGAGTGTTGAACAGCACACAGCATGTGTTGAATTGTTTCCGAGCATGCATAGGAATTTTGCATGTCGGAATTGCTACAGAAGATCGGAATTTTCAATCAGAACTTTTTCTGACCGAAAAATTTAGAACATGCTCTCATGCCACATACACACGGCCGGACTTTCCGGCAGAATAGGTCCGACGGTCTTCCCAACGGAGTTCCGACGGACTTCCAAACAAACAGATTTGCCCACACACGAACGGACCAAAGTCCATTTGTTTTGAACGTGATGAGGTACGACGGGACTAGAAAAGGAAGTTCAATAGCCAGTAGCCAATAGCTGCCCTTGCGTCGTATTTGGTCCGTCGAACCAGCATACAGACGAACGGTTTTCCCGATAGGAATTGAGTCCGTCGGAAATATTTGAAACATGTTCTATTTCTAGGTCCGTCTGACTTTTTTTACAAAAACTATTGGATTATCCCACACACGATCGGAATATCCGACGGAATGATTGTTTCGGACTTAGTCTGCCGGAAAGTCCGGTCGTGTGTACACGGCATCAATTTTTTGCTGGCTGGAATTCCGCCAGCAAAAGTCCAATGGAGCATACACAAGGTTTCATTTTCAGACCAAAAGCTCTCATCTGACTTTTGCTGGTGGAATTTTCGCTCGTGTGTACGGGGGATTAGCCAACAAGCAAATTCCTCACTACAGCAGTAGAATTATAAAATAAAAACTAATATACACATTCAAAATAAATATAAACATTAAAAGAACAAAGCTAATTTTATATCCCAAAAGTGACTTCTAACCTCAAATCAACAATAAAAATGTTTTACATTTTTTTGAAATTATCTAATTAAAGTATCTAATACAGTGTGTAAAGTTTCTACTACACTTCTGGTGGTATACACAGTACACAATACAGTGCAGCCATTGTACAGTTTCTAATGCAGTGCAGGCGGTGTACATGATATCTAATACAGTGTGTCCAGTTTATACTACACTTCTGGTGGTGTACACAGTACACAATACAGTGCAGCTGTAGTACAGTTGCTAATACAGTGAAGGTGGTGTACACAGTATCTAATACAGTGTGTACAGCTTCTACTACACTTCTGGTGATGTACACCAGACACATTACAGTGCAGGCGGTGTACACAGTATCAAATACAGTGTGTACAGTTTCTACTACACTTCTGGTGGTATACACAGTATACAATATAGTGTAGCCATAGTACATTTGCTAATACAGTGCAGGTTTGAAAAGAGGAAATTTTTTGGGACTTTATATGAGATCCTGACCATCCGGTGCATTGATCTCCATCCCTATTTATATGGAAAGAGGGGGACACTTGGGACTTTGTATGAAACACAACACTAGGGCATAGTTGAGTCATAGATAAACATCATTATTGACAGTATAGATATTTATTGATAGCCCATGGGAGCATAGTGCAATCAATGATACAGACATTGTGGTCAGTAATTATAGTACAAGGTAAGTCAGATATAACAGTTCATCACAATATAAATAGCATAATTCATCACATTGTCAAATGATAATAACATCATAAACACTATAGCATGTAATCAAATGGTAGTAATATTGACACTACGTCCAACAGGCATCAGAATAAAATAAGGATAAAATAAATTGAATGACTCAATTATTGAACACCCATGGTCAATACATGATTGCTGTGACATGACATCAAGTAAATATGCTCGACGCGTTTCGTGGAAGTTTGTCCACTCATCAGGAGCAGCTAGTTTGGAATGACCTATAGAATAATATAGAATGGTGATTAATAGAATTTAATTCTAACAGAGGGAAAAGGAACAGAATCGTCTGGCCTTAACACTCTTACCTAGAAATGTAAGATATGAGGGTATCAAAGCGTATATGGTAATCTTCATGTTAGTGGGAGGCACTGGGAGATGGATATAACATCCACCCGGGAGCTGAGGAGGTATCCAATGCGGCCAGGCGGGGCAGACAACAAGCCACGTAAAAAGATAAATAGCGAAGTTTGTAGTCTTCAGGGACTGTGGTAGGATTCGAAAAGTGGCTATAATAAATGATAAGTAACAATAGTACATTGTTTTAATATGGTGCAGAATGAAACCACAGTATGTGTATAATAGAGTATGGAAATAAGTGAAAGAAAGTAAGGAGAATGTGTGTGGAGAAGCCCCCGCTTCTCGGTCTATATGAGCAAAATAGTGCAGGAAATAAGAAAAAAATGAGGTGAACAAGAAAGGGGAAGAAGTCATGTGACAGTGACGAATACGCGTAAAGGGACACTAGATACCGGAAGCGAGGTACGAGCTCGATGCTCGTTTATCCCATGCAATTTTGAGCAACATAAATGTGAGTTTACTGTATTTTACTTGTATTGAATAAAACCTTTTAAAAACGTACTACACTATCGAAACCCTTCCTCTCCTTATCCATTTTTGCGAGACACATACACCTGAACTAGAGCATACACCCCAGTAAAAGAGACGCCCAAACACCTGGATTTAAAGGGAGCCGCCCGCCATAGGACACAGAAGCCCCATTGAGAACCAGCTAACACATATACACGCTGTTACCTTACAGCGGTAAGGTAAGGGTACATCCATTACTATATTCCACGGAAGATCAGGAACCACCTGCAGCTACTGGTCACAATAACCACCAGCACCGATACCGTTATACCCCACCAGGATTTGTCACCAGCGCCATAGCAAACCACACTTTGCCCACACTAGGAAAGGGCTCACCCCCACGGACTGTTCTTGCACTTTTGCATTACTTATTTATTGATTGTATTCAATTTTTTTGGCTATGCTTACCTTTTACACATCCTTATCCACCTAGTTGGTTTTATGCACCGATGCAATTTTTATTGCGACTATTTTATGTGTCATATTTTTTTAACCACTTGTACTTGACCGCAGCACTCTATGCACGCCCATCACAGATTCACCTTATTTTAATGTGACGCTTGATGCAACTTTATGCGATTTTTATGCGTTTCTATGCAATTTTAAGAGATGTCATTTTTATATGATTTTATGTGATTCACCCACATCATTCTCACTTGATACACCTCTGCACACCTCTCACGGATTTATCCTTTGAATATGATGTTTTATGCGATTTCATGTGATTTTATGCAATTTTAAGCTATGTCACGTTTATGCGATTTTATGTGATTTATGCACAAAAATTCACACCTTTCACGGATTTATCCTTTGAATATGATGTTTTATGCGATTTCATGCAATTTTATGCAATTTTATGTGATTTAAGCAAAAAATTCACATCATCCACTATCTTCTGCATAATCAGCACTTACTTGTGTGCATACCTATTTAATATACCTTAGTCTCTACAGCTTCATTATACAGCGCAGCACTACCTCTTTACCTTACCTTAATTCCTTGGGATCCGATAGTTCCTATCAGTGCTTTGCCGCAGTATTCCATTAGCCCTATTTATTCACCAGGCAAGCGCAGAGATACATACTATACCATACTCTTAGAGGGAAAAGAGAACTTCAACCACGGTGAACAGCAATAGATTGCCTGAAGTGTGTCAAATAAGAAGCCAGAGAGCAGTGTGCAAGAAAGTGGAATCCGTGGATAAAAGGAAATGGCATGTTACCAGGCCGCCGGCCAGCAAGGTTCGTGCTCTCTCACAGCACGACCCAGCGTGACGTTGGCGGAACCTTGCTGGCCGGCGGCCTGGTAACATGCCATTTCCTTTTATCCACGGATTCCACTTTCTTGCACACTGCTCTCTGGCTTCTTATTTGACACACTTCAGGCAATCTATTGCTGTTCACCGTGGTTGAAGTTCTCTTTTCCCTCCATCCCCCTTTCTTGTTCACCTCATTTTTTTCTTATTTCCTGCACTATTTTGCTCATATAGACCGAGAAGCGGGGGCTTCTCCACACACCTTCTCCTTACTTTCTTTCACTTATTTCCATACTCTATTATACACATACTGTGGTTTCATTCTGCACCATATTAAAACAATGTACTATTGTTACTTATCATTTATTATAGCCACTTTTCGAATCCTACCACAGTCCCTGAAGACTACAAACTTCGCTATTTATCTTTTTACGTGGCTTGTTGTCTGCCCCGCCTGGCCGCATTGGATACCTCCTCAGCTCCCGGGTGGATGTTATATCCATCTCCCAGTGCCTCCCACTACCATGAAGATTACCATATACGCTTTGATACCCTCATATCTTACATTTCTAGGTAAGAGTGTTAAGGCCAGACGATTCTGTTCCTTTTCCCTCTGTTAGAATTAAATTCTATTAATCACCATTCTATATTATTCTATAGGTCATTCCAAACTAGCTGCTCCTGATGAGTGGACAAACTTCCACGAAACGCGTTGAGCATATTTACTTGATGTCATGTCACAGCAATCATGTATTGACCATGGGTGTTCAATAATTGAGTCATTCAATTTATTTTATCCTTATTTTATTCTGATGCCTGTTGGACGTAGTGTCAATATTACTACCATTTGATTACATGCTATAGTGTTTATGATGTTATTATCATTTGACAATGTGATGAATTATGCTATTTATATTGTGATGAACTGTTATATCTGACTTACCTTGTACTATAATTACTGACCACAATGTCTGTATCATTGATTGCACTATGCTCCCATGGGCTATCAATAAATATCTATACTGTCAATAATGATGTTTATCTATGACTCAACTATGCCCTAGTGTTGTGTTTCATACAAAGTCCCAAGTGTCCCCCTCTTTCAATACAGTGCAGGTGGTGTACACAGTATCTAATACAGTGTGTATAGTTTCTACTACACTTCTGGTGGTGTACACAGTATAATATACAGTGCGGCTGTTGTACAGTTTCTAATACAGTGCAGGCAGTGTACACAGTATCTAATACAGAGTGTGCAGTTTCTACTACACTTCTGGTGGTGTACATAGTACACAATACAGTGCAGCCATTGTACAGTTTCTAATAGACATGTGCACACTGAAATATTTTGTTTCG
Source organism: Lithobates sylvaticus (assembly GCA_028564925.1). Lineage (NCBI taxonomy): Eukaryota > Metazoa > Chordata > Amphibia > Anura > Ranidae > Lithobates > Lithobates sylvaticus. The sequence goes on along the minus strand of CM053028.1, from coordinate 284,804,866 downwards.
GAATTTTCGTTTTCGTTCAAAAAATACATTTATTTAGTTACTCCTGAAATTAGTTTTTATTTATTTTGTTTCATTAAAAAATGCATTCATCCGAAAATCCGAAATTATTAAGGTTGAATCTGTCATTGAAGGCTTATGGTGTCTGTCGAATGTTCTAAGAAGATTCGACGGAGCAGCTAAATTGTACGACGCCCCAATCGTACATTTCCGGTCGAATGTTCCGCCTACAAGCTATAGTAGAATTCTAATGTTGTATGACACTAGTAATAATTATATTTATTCAATATTATTACTAGTCAACCAACATTAGAATTCTTTTATAGCCTATGGGCAGAGCATTTGACCATAAATGTCTGTTGGCGGTGACTGCTTCGTCGAATCTTCATGTCGAATCTTTTCTCTCTATGTCGAATAATCTTGGACTAATAGAGCTTAGGCACATTCGACCACAGGTGAACTTATAAAAACAGCGCTAGAAAAATGTGGAAAAATATACACGTGGAAATAGGTGAACAACTCATACCAATAAACACAATATCTAACAATGATTACCGTATATACTCGAGTATAAGCCGAGATTTTCAGCCCTTTTTAGGCTGAAAGTGCCCCCCTCGGCTTATACTCGAGTCACCGCCGCCTGCCTACATGATCAGTGTGTCATGCAGACAGACGGCGGCCATTCCAATGTTAAAAAGTCGCGCCTCCTCCTTGTCTGTGATAGGAGGAACACTAATTTTCCCAACAGTGAGTCAGTGTTCAGTGTTCCGCCTATCACGGACGTCCTGTCATTCTCATCTCATGGACGAGGATGAGAGGATGTCCGTGATAGGCGGAACACTGAAAACTGACTGCTGGGAAAACGTAGTGTTCCTCCTATCACGGATGAGGACGAAGAGGAGGCGCGGCTTTGTACATTAGAATGGCCGCTGTCTGTTTTCCATTACACTCTGATCGGCACAGCGATACAGGGACTGCAAAGCCCGACGAGGATGCAGATCGCACAGGGATACAGAGAATGCAGATTGCACATGGATACAGAGGATGCAGATCGCACAGGGATACAGAGGATGCAAATCGCACAGGAATACATATGATGCAGATTGCACAGGAAGACTGCAATGGTGGACACATAGGATGCAGACACAGAGGATGCAGATCAGCACAGGTAGGCTGCAATGCACACAGGGAGGTATGTACAGGGAGGTATGTAGAGGGCACAGGGAGGTATGTAGAGGGCACAGGGAGGTATGCAGCTGCAGATGGGCATTGTTGACCCTCTTTTCCACTAACAGTAGCTGCTGCATTTCTCACCCTCGGCTTATACTCGGGTCAATAAGTTTTCACATTTTTTTGTGGTAAATTAGGGGCCTCGGCTTATATTTGGGCCTATACTCGAGTATATACAGTAAATATCATTTGAATGAGTCCAACGTCCAAAGTTTTTTTGCATGTTCGAATGTTCTGGTGCGAACCGAACCGGGGGGGGGGGGGGGGGTGTTCGGCTCATCCCTTCTCAAATGTAATTGCAGATAAAAATTAAATCTTGATGGCAATTACAACTGTTTATCTCTATATCTGATTCTAAAAAACAAAATGAAGAACAAACTAAAAAAAAAAAAATACATATTAGCTTTAACCGCTGATAGTAACAACTACAGAATAGTAATGTCACATACATATTGTGGTATACAGATGTTATAATTTATATCACTAATCTGTAGCATAGGCTTACATAGTTCATGATTTTATAAATTGGAAAATGTATCTACAAAATAGTTTTCATTGGATTGTTATTACCTTTGCAAAAACAAGTGAAGAAATTAGGTAAAAATCTGACCAGAGTAAGGTAGAGTAAAAATCTGGCCAGAGTAAGGTAGGTAGGTAGGTAGGTAGAGGCAGAGTAATAGACAAAAATGCTGGAATGGATATTCATGATGAAAAAATAGCAACATATACAATTTTTATCCTTCACTTTACCAACACCATGAGGTCTATTTATCTATTTGAGGTGACAGCTTACTCCTGGTTGTTAGGGATTCCTGACTGAAAGAGGAATGTAAACAAACAGCGTGGATAGCCATGGGGTCCCAAAAAATTTCATATCAGGACAATTAGGTCTGGTATGGACTTTAGGGGGACCCTCACACTCAAATGCCATACCCATTCCATTCCATACTTTGAGTCTGGAAGGGCTTTTAAGGGGAAACCTCATGCAAATAACGAGTTCACCCCCCAAAAATCCATACCAGACCCTTATCCAAGCATGCAGCTTAGGTGGCCAGGAAAGAGGCAGTTGAGTGCCCCTACTCCCCTGAACCATGCCAGGCCTTATGTCCACAACATGGAGGTTTGCCTTGTCAGGGAGGACCCCTTGGCAAAGCACCTTGTTTGCATGTTGATGAGGACAAGGGCCTCTTTCCTATAACACTAGTCAGTGGATGTAGTGGGCTGTGAAGAGAGGCTTATTGGAATCTGGAAGCTCCCCACCCAGCTATTACAAACACTAAGGGCAATATTCATTACTCTTGTACGATGGTTGAGACACTCACAAAGTGAATTTTTCATAAATAGACCCCATGTAAATACATCATTAAAAGCGTTTGTCCTCATTTAATAAGGCCAATTGTAGTGTTCTACAGAAATTACAGAGATAGATAGATAGATAGATAGATAGATAGATAGATAGATAGATAGATAGATAGATAGATAGATAGATAGATAGATAGATAGATAGATAGATGGATTTATAAGGAAAATGGGCTTTCAATTCAATGGAATTTTTACTTCGCAAGGAAATTATCCCTTATTTTAGTGAATGAGGTGAAAGTCTGCTGACTTCCATCATCCAATCTTGTGCATGCAAAAAAAAGATTGTTTGCAAAGTGAATATTCACCACATTCACTGAGCATTGAAAAAATTCCTGAGCAAAGTGAACATAGATAGATAGATAGATAGATTAGATAGAATTGACTGAGCCATTTAAAATGTATTCATTGAATACCCTGTCATGTAATATAGGAAAAAAAAAACAGAATGTGTTTGCTTCTGAATATTAACTATGATGATGGGAACCTGACTCGTCAAACAATCTGTTTGACAGTGATTGTCTATAAAAATAACTGGTTATGCTGAAAGTCCATGCACTGTCGTGGAGATTGTCTTCTAAATGCATCTTAGTAATCAAACAGTGCTTGGCATTGATCATCACGCCATTCTTGTGCTGTCCTGAGAGTCTCTGATGATAACAATCATTCCCAGGTATCTGTCTTAAAAAGCTGTGTTTTACAGAAAATGGATGTCTCTTTATGTCTGTATAAAACCAGTGAAATTCATGTTCTTCTCAATCATTTGATTAGCATTATACTTGACTAACTGATTATTAAAAAAAAAAAAAATAACAAATGCGTGGTCTGTATTTTAAAAAGAATAAATAACGATTTTTTAAACAATAAAATGTTAAATGAAGCAGATGTTGTAGAAATGCATAATTAATGCACTATATATCTCTTATATTTTATGTTATATTTAATGTTATACTATATGTTATTATATTTAATATATCTTACAAGCAGAAATTCTGTTAGTCTAAAAGCTTTGGGGCTGATTTACGAAAGCCGTACGCCATCAGTAGAGGCGCAAAACATATTTTCATATTTATGAAACAGTGCACCGGGTACAGAGCGCAAATCCCCCATTTACTATAGCGATCTCAGCGCACGGGAGAATGCATCCTGTGCGCCACTATGGACATGGCGCACGGCATCTTCAATTTAATATTAACAGAATATGGAGGTGCCAATCTCTTTTTAAACCTTAACAGACCCGTACATCTTTGAAGAAGCATTTTGGATACCTGCTACAGATGCACCACTTTACAGGCAGAGTGAGCTCCCCCTCCAAGTTACTAGCTTTTCATCAATTTTGCATTTTTAAAGGCTCTTCTCCTTGTTACATTTTTGGGGTTTTCCAAATCGGTGAAATTGATATATGTCCCTTAGGGTGGGCCCTGGGCCCCCATACCCATTTTAAGGCCAGTAACTAGAAGATAAGCCAGCCAAGTGGGGACTAGAAAGTCAGTTCCTATAGACTGCCATGGTATTTGCTGTATAACTTTTGACCATGTTAGCCTCTTTGTTTGCCCTCCTGGACCGGGGGGTGTTTGTCCCATCTGTAATTTTGTAGCATGCTGGAAGATGTGCTTATTTGGGTTGCATTTAGGTTGGTCTGGGCATGCTCAGGGACTTTTCTTTTTTTAAATTCTTTTTGTGTGTGAACAGAACTTCAATGTTTCTGGGCATGCTCAGAGAGTGTGTTTTTTTGGTTTAGTAATTTAAGGACATTCTTTGAACCCACTTTGAAGCTTTGTCTCTACATCTCGGTAAACTTGCATTTTGTGTGTTTAATGGACTGTGCATGTGTTTTCAAGTGTCTCATTAGCATGCAAACCTACGTTATATCCAGCTTGCAGATAGCATGCTTTACCTTGCCCAGCAAAAAGTGTGTGTGTGTCCGTTTCCATCCATGTCTGGCCCAAAAAAATTTTTGATGTTGTCAATGTGTGTCATTTGTAGGTTGTTTCACTTTGATTTAATTGTCTGTGCTTCATTATTTTTTAATAGATGTCTGTTTGTTGGTGCACTCCTGTTAATTTCCTGTTCAGACCTCAAAACCATATTCTGTTAGTTTATCAAATTAACATACATGTGTTTTTTGCTTTCCTTGCTCTTTTCCAAGTCCTGTTTTGTTGACCAATAAAATGTATAGACAATTTTTATGTTTTATGTGTTTTGTTAATTTGCAACAGATTTCCCAGCTGCAGCTTAACTAGGCTGATTGGCATGGCAAAACAAAAAAAGGTGTAATTTGACTACAAGCTACTTTCCTGGTGCCTTCATGGCAGCATATGCATGGATTGTGCGTATGCTGCCATGGATAGGCACCAAGAAAGGAAAATTACAGAGCGGTAAGTATTCAATTTTCCATTTTAGCGCAGTGGTTCTCAGACTCAGTTCTCAAGTACCCCCAACAGGACATGTTTTGGGAATTTATGTTAGCTAAAATAGCTGCCCAAAATACAAAGCCATTGACTGTGATTAAAAGCACCTGGGCAAGATAAAGGTAAATCTGCAATCATGGCCTGTTGGGGGTACTTGAGGACAGGGTTGAGAACCACTGATTTAGAGCACTGAGCTAAAATCTAGCTAGAGAAAATCCTATTCAAATTGTGGGCATTTGAGGGAAACCAAGTGAGTGTTAGAACCCCTGCTTGACTTTTTTAGGTTGGGCTTTGTGTCCCTTTTCTGAAAATTGTCTTCACTTCCTGTCACAAAGCCAAACAGGAAGTGAGGGTAAAACCCTACCAATGTCTTTCTTTGGGGACACATTAATACAGCTAAATGCACCAAATGCATCTAGATGCGTGACCGCTGTGTATGCGAAATGCACGAGTGCTGTGTTAGGTATGTGCCCGTGGTGCATATCTAGTTCCTGGAAGCAATGGACAGCAAACAAGAATGACATCACGCCCCTACAAGAAGTTGCTTGTACTGCTGCTAATTTCTTTCCACCATCATGCCCCGCTCACTGTTCTTTGAGGAAGAGATGATCCTTATTTGCAAATTAAGAAAATTATTCTTTCGTTTTTTAACATGGGGTGGTGTTTGTGTGGGTCCCTAACACACATTCAAACATATTAGGGCCAATTTAGACAGGATCGAATTTACCTACCAGCATGTTTTTAGAGTGTGGGAGGAAACCGGAGTACCTGGAGGAAATCAATGCAGGCACAGGGAGAACATGCAAACTCCAGGCAGATGGTGTAACTGGTGGGATTCAAACCAACAACCATTTTTGCTGTAGGTGGAAGTGCTAACCACTACACCACTGTGCTGCCCAAATATATATCTATAGATGTAGGTTCTGGTGTCCACCAGCAGAGAGAAGTTGGTAAAAATAGAAAAAAACACATTTCAAAGATATATTAGAAGTAATAGGAATTAGCATCAAAAGGGTAAATTCACTGAGAACACCTTCTAATTGCCTAACAAGACACATCCAATTAGATGTAAATTGCAGTTTACATATTTATTATCGCTATTGCATGTCTGCATGCGCCGGTTCGCACGTTCAATCAATGATTTTTGCAGCGCATTCGTCTTAGTAAATCAGCCCCATTGCGTCTCAAAGAGAAATGTAAAAGTGCCAAAAACAAACTAAATGTTATCTGGAGCTCCTCTAAATGATTTGGAAAAAAGTTTAGTTATGATTTTTAATTTGCTATTCAAAATGCTTTTTTTTTGCAATATTTACCTGTGCTATACATTTTAGGAATATTTCATACTTATTAATGCCTTTCTTGTTTTTAAAAACGTTATTAAACCTTATAAAACATATTTTTAAACCATGCATTTTTTCTTATAACTTACAGTTGTTTATGCAAGTCCTATTGATATTTGAAGGTGGAAGTAAGGTGTGTGTAAGTGTGTGCTGCACGGGCGTGCGTGTATGTATGGGGGTAGCTTGACAGTACACATGACCTCTTATGGGTAAAATTAGATTTGGCATTTAATTTCAAGGGCTCAACAACCAGTCTGTCAAATGCTCATTTTACTAGTGCCCACTAGAACTGCTGACGCTTGTCTTCAACTCCTGAAGCTTTCATCTTTCACTGGCAATAAACATGTCACCCTGCTGAGGTGAAACACAATCTGGAATTAAATTTACTGCATATAAAATATGGTGCCCTCTTTTTTGGTTCAAATACTTGTCATTCATAATTTATTTGAATGTGTACGGCCTTCAGGGAGAGTGCAGACTGAGAAGGCGATGCAAGAAAAGTGCTTGGCAGATCTTTTACTCTTGTTTTTTTCTTTATTTGTTTGATAACAATAAATGGCATATATTCATTACTGACTTTATTAGTCTGTGGATAAAAAAAAGTCCATACTGCTCAGTGACACACAAAACACTACTACAAATGCGTTTAGGTTGTTTCAAGACACGTTCAGAAACAAATAATGAAAAGTGAATTTTATTTACCCAATGGAAAAAAATTGCATTGATTTAGTTGTCCTCTTATCATAAGGGAAGGAAACTAAGAGTATAGATTTAAAGATATCTGTTTCATGCCAAGCATTTTGTGATGTATTGTTTATATTTACTTCAGTAGAGGTTCTGGGACATATCATGCTGCTGATAAATTTTTAAACATACATGGTAATAAACCAGATACAGATTTGCCTACACATTTAGTGCAATTGCACCTCTCCTGCAAATGTACTACTTTTGTCTTGCCCACTAGCAAGAGATATGTATACATTTTATGTGTTCTATATAACAGGCTGAGGGTGGCCCTGCAAACACCACCCAGCTCAACATTGGTTGATTTAAAACTACTGACTGAGCCAGGTGGAAATGTATTGGCCAAACAGTTGCCTAGCAGATGCAGACACTGCTCATTGTAGACATGTGCAAATAGTTTCGTACGAATTGAAAATTTGTACGAATTTCCCTGAAATTCCTACATTCGTAGGAATCTGAAATACAAATTTTTATGCATACGAATTCTGTACGAAATACGAAATTTCGTTTTTACGAATATTCATTACGAACATTCGTAATTTTTTCGAAAAGTTAACAAACCTAAAGGTTAAAAACCCAGGAAGTCAGCACAGCACAGGGATGGTTGGAACTCCTTATAATGGGCACAGAAGGTGTATACTCAGACCCGGGAACTCAGTACAGGGATGGTGGGAACCCCTCATAATGGACACAGCAGGTGTAACCTCGTTAACAAATTTCAGAATTTCGGATCCAAATTCCGTTACAACAGAAACGTGACTGGTGTTTTGTTCATCAATCAGAGGAAGTCAGCACAGCATAGGGATGTGGAAACCCCTCATAATGATAAATTCATCATACCGAACATTCGTTATTTTTATGAAAAGTTAACGAACCTAAAGGTTAAAAACCCAGGAAGTCAGCACCGCACAGGGATGGTGGGAGCCCCTCATAATGATAAATTCATCATAACGAACTTTCATTATTTTGCAAAAAGTTTACGAATCTAACGAAAATTCGTATTTCGTACGAATCCGAATTGAATGTCCAAAACATTTCAAAGTAAGCATTCAGTTTTCTAAGTCAACAGACTCTACCCCTTTAGTCAATCAAGCCTAGTGGGTATAACAGAAAACTAGATAATATGTATGAAAGACAATAGTGTGTTAAAAAAATATAGAGAGTTGAAATGACAGAGGGTTAGTTTCTTAGAAAAACAAACCAAAATATGTTTCCTTCCTTTTGCCATGAGGTTCACAGATTTACTATGTGAGAAAGATAATTCATATAAAGATTGCTTTAGCTTTTCACCTGCAAAAAGCTAGTTATTGCATTGTCTGGCATTGTCTGCCAATGAATATGCTACTGTATATTGTAGAAGTGCTATTGGATTTTTGGTAAATGTGAAAAAATACAACCAATACAAATATTTTTCAGGAAAAAAAACCTTTGACATGCATAATTGAACTTTAATGTCAGAGACTGTCCTAGCCTTTAGCTGGGGTATACAAGCAGAGACTAACATACAAATAGTACACATTTTGATGTATTATTTTTGTTTTAATTTATTATAATAACAATAATGATAATTTCTTCCCACTTTTTCCATAATAGCTAATCCCTACTACCAAGCCCATCCCCTTTCCCACCTAAGTAAGATAAAACCAAAATTCTTAACTCTGAAAGACATCTTGAATCACCTAGAACACACTTCAATGATTCCCTTAGGCCCCTTTCACACTGAGGCGCTTTGCAGGTGCTAAAGTTCTAAAAATAGCGCCTGCAAAGCGCCTTCAAACAGCCGTTGCTGTGTCTCCAGTGTGAAAGCCCGAGGGCTTTCACACTGGAGTGGTGCGCTTGCAAGCCGCATCTTTGGTGTGCTGTAGGAGCGGTGTATTTACCGCTCCTAAAAAGCCCCCTCCCATTGAAAACAAAGCCGCTGGGGCGGCACTTTGCGAGCGGTATTAACCCTTTTTCGGCCGCTCGCGGGGGGTAAAACTGCCCCGCTAGCGGCCGAAATGCGCCGCTAAAACAACAGTAAAGCGGCGCTAAATATAGCACCGCTTTACCGCCAGCGCACCCAGTGCCTCGGTGTGAAAGTAGCCTTACTATTTGTATGGACATAATACCTTAGCTTGGCTCACAATACTACCACTACTGACCAGAATGAAGCTAAAAAATCTCACTAAGATTTGACTGTAGGGTATAACCTGTGCCATTGTTATCGCTACAATTGTATACAGTGTAATGTTTCCTGATATATTATTTAAAAAAGAATATTAATAAAAAGCAAACTACAGCTGACAATACTAATTTAAAGTATATGATTTATAGAATAGGCCTCTATTTACACTGGAAAATTACAGGAATCCAGAGGAAAATGATTTTAAGGACATAGGTAAATCTGTGGAGAAGTCACCTTTTAGTTCTTTATGACATCATTGAGGTTTGGTATGTTATTTTTTAAGACTCTAAGGCGGAGTCTGCAACCCGTCACATCACACTTTGCCAGTCCTTACCCTCAGCCTCTGCTGCGCTCACTCGTTTTGGAGAGTGGGAGCAGAAGCTGCCCCAGTTAATCTTTCAAATTAACAAGCAGGTGATTGATTGCTAGGATGCAGGGCGGTCATAGCAATCAATCAACAGCTGCTTAAACTAAGGTGACCAGATTTTTTAAATAAAATCCGGGGACATATTTTTTTTTTACTAGTAATGGCAGCAATTAGCGACTCATAGCGATATTGCGGTGGACAAATCGGACACTTATGCCGCGTACACACGATCGGACTTTGTCCGCCGAACCTAGTCTGGCGGACAAACCGCCGGACTTTCCAGCTGGGCTTCGCCGGACTTGAAAGCGAACGGACTTGACCACACACGATCACGCTAAAAGTCCGGCGGTTCACGCGATGACAAACAGCACGTACGACGCGACTATAAAAAGGAAACTCAAGATCCAAAACGAGGGGGCGTGGCCTGGCGATGGACGGGTAAAGACGTGTTCTGGAGGAGCTCCCGTCCCGACCTAACCCAACAGACCTAAACCCCTAAAAGATACGAGTGAGAGAGGCATGAACAGCGGCAGCAGGTGCAGGACACGCTCGACAACAAGAAGGAGCCGGAACTCTGCCTCCCAGACGGGCATAACACAATATTTCAGGGGAAACCAAGGTACCTCTCCGGGCGCCATTGCAGCCGCGCCACGTGCAACTAGCACAGAAGCTGACGGCGCTGGCTGGGACACAACTCCCGCACCGGACACAGAAATTCCTGAAAGTACTACAGCGGCAATCGAAGCAGACATGGCAGACTCAGCTCAACACCAACACAGCATGGATGAAGACCTCCGCAATATGCTGAGAGCCCTCCCCACACGGGCCGATATTGAGGCCCTGCCCACGAGAGCGGACATTGAGGGTCTTATAATGAGGATTGAGGAAGCCCACAACAGGGACTTACAAGAGGTGAGAGACGAAATACATGGAGTGGAGGAGCGGGTGTCCTCCGGGGAATCCCTGCTGGCGTCACTGACCTCCAGAGTACAGGAGCTGGAGCGGGCACAAGACACCACCTCGAGATCAGCCCAGGAGATGCAGTTACGACTGGAGGAAATCGAGGACCGCAGCCGCCGGAACAACCTGCGGCTGCGGGGGATACCCGAAGCTACCGGCTCCGAAGACCTGGCCGCAACTGTGACGGCAATACTGCAGACCCTCCTGGAAAGCCCACCTCCCACCCTGGAATTTGACCGGGTGCACCGCACTTTGGGCCCCAGGTCAGCTGACCCGGACCGCCCCCGAGATGTCCTCTGCCGCCTACACAGGTACACCTTAAAAGAAATGCTTTTGCGCAAGGCATGGGACCATGGGGAGATAGAGTTTGATGGCGCTCAGATACAGGTACTGCCGGACCTGTCAAGAGCCACATTGCAGCTCAGAGCCATCCTGAAACCAGTCCTCGAAACTGCCAGGAGACGCGGATGCACGTACCAGTGGGGGTACCCCCTAGCGGTGATGTTCAGAAAAGACCGTGCCTCCTTCACCTTACGCACGACGGAGGATCTCCCAGCCTTCTTTGCCTTTGCAGGAGCGGAACCGGTGTCAGTCCCGAATTGGCTGGCACCACTCCCTAGAGCACCAGGACGGATGGGACCATCCAGAGGAGACTCCAACCTGACCGCACGCGCGCAGCGACCGAGAGGAAGATCCCGACCTGCAGCTGCCGAGGGTACACGTGAGTCCTAAGCCCACTATGCTTAGCACACTAGACAGCTTTTCGCCTCCCAGGCCGGCCAAGTTACTCCCAGGCTATTACCCCCCTGGGGCCCATGCTGTGATGCACCCTGGTCCCCCCTCTCCTCCTAGTAAATGCACTCTCTGACACCCAGGCAGCGCATTGGTTGTTGCACATGCAGGGGCCTGACAGGTGACCACCCCTAGGGACACACAGGGCCCACCAGTGTCACGGGAACTTACTGGGACCATCAGTGGAAGTTCGCCCCCCCTTTACCCCTGCACTCCCCCCCCCCCCCACGAAGCCTATGGTTGGGAGGGGTTTTTTTTTTTTTGGCACCATACTCACTGAGAGGCCCTTGCCCCCACACCACCCCACTCAGCTGCGGACCCCCCTAGCCCATGCAAGCAAGCCGGATGCGGTTTCTTATGAGAAAAAGAGGACAGAGAGGCTCCGCCATCAGTTCCATGTACGGGATGACTAAGTTTTGACGGGTGCGGGGGTGGGGGAGGGAGAGGGTGGTTGCCACATCTCTACATGACCACCCCGGCTCCGCCTGGATTGAAGTGAAGACCAGAAACTATAAGCCCACTGCCGATCTATGTTCCTACGACAGGAAGCTATTCTGGTCTGGTATCAACGGAAGTGACACTCTGCAAACGCTGCCTACGGAGTGGTGGAGGGAGGGGGATGTGTACAGGGAGAGTTTTGCCACATAAGAGTGCCCTCTCTTTTCTCTCCAGATGTTAGGTCTCTTTTAAAATTTCAGGAGCCAAGATGCCCAGGGGCGTGGGGAGTGGAGAAGGTGTCGGAGGGGAGGGACACGGGGGAGTCTTGCGTCTTGCATTTTGGTTTGTATTTTATTTTAGCCTGCCTTAACCCTTTTACAAAGTTCAGTTACAGTATGGTCGGAAAGGGGGGTGAATGTTTTTTTTTTTTTTTTTCTTCTGGTTCTATTACTCTGTCTAAGTTAAAGCGTATAGACTGGGAGCTGTAAGCACCACAGACATAACATGTGAGGATGTTTTCCTGATGCACCTTTAATTGGTACCCACACACACACGAACACATTCGTAATGCCTCATATAATCTCACACCCATACACAACAAAAGGTCTGGGGACCTGGGGAGGGAGGGAGCTCCCCCCGAGGTCCCTCGCTAGACAACCTTCACATAGGTTAGCGTTCTGTCGGCTGGAGCCGACGGACGTTGGTACAGCAATATCGCTGTGAACGTAGGGTGCGTTTCTGCTGGTCAGAACGTACTGTGAGCATATCAGCTCACGGGAAAAACTTGGACCTTCTAGGAAAGTCAAATTCTTGTTCTTTACTCTTCTTCTTCTCTTTCTCGCACTTTCTCTATAGTCTTAACTCCCCTATACCTCTCCCCATCCCCCCTTACACCCCCTCAAACTACCCCCCGAGCCCGGGTAGACATGGACGCGCTGCGTATCGTCACGCTAAATGCAAAGGGACTTAACGTCCCGGAGAAAAGGCGGATGCTACTAAACGACATGAAACAAAGGAGAGCGGACATTGTGTTAATACAGGAGACACATTTCAGGGAAAATAAGTTCCCGTTACTGAAAAATAGGTTTTACCCAGCAGCATACCACTCCACTAACTCGGATGCAAAATCCTGTGGAGTATCCATTCAGATCGCAGCAAGGGTACCGTGGACTCTAGTAGACAGGAGGGCAGATCCAGCAGGGAGATTTTTGTTTCTGAAGGGGCTGATTGGGGGAGTGAAGGTTACTATTGCAAACCTGTACGCCCCGAACAACCAACAAGACACCTTCATTAGGAAACACCTGAACATGCTTCAAAGCTTCTCAGAGGGCCAACTTATCATAGGTGGCGATCTTAACATCCCCTTAATTCCCTCAGAAGACACATCCACAGGTACCTCCTCGTCCTCTAGAGGGACACGTAAAGTAATCCACACGGCCCTACACAGTGCAAGATTAATAGACGCTTGGCGCCTCTTTCACCCCGGCGAACGGGATTATAAGTTTTTCTCACGGACACATCAGGTTTACTCAAGAATAGACCACATCCTGATCCCACACCACCAACTACAGGCGGTAAAAAATATTACAATAGGTTCCATCACATGGTCCGACCATGCACCAGTTGAGATGCATTACACACTGTCAGGCTACCAGACCAAACAGAAACAGACATGGAGGCTTAATGAGAGCCTTCTTCAAGACGCAGAGACTTTAGCGGACGTCACAAAGGAACTGGGTCAGTACTTCCATACAAATATCACCCCAGACTGCGACATGGGGCTTGTCTGGGAAGCACACAAAGCGGTGATCCGCGGAGTGCTAATAAAGCACGGGGCGAGGGTCAAGAGACTGAGAAATGCTCAAATAGCTGGCCTGCTAGACAAACTCCAGAAACTAGAACAGGAACACAAGCAGACACCGACCAGACCGTTAGGGAGTGAATTAGACACGGTCCGAATACAACTAACAAACCTGCTCCAGTTTAAAGCCAAAGCGGCAATGCAGATAGCACGTAAAAAATCTTACGAGTCAGGTAACAAATGCGGCAGATTACTGGCGCAGACTTTAAAGACTCAGACAGCGGCGACATACATACCACACATACACAACCCAACAGGACAGAAACAGACACTACCTAAACAAATAGCCCAAGAGTTTAAATCCTATTATGAATCCTTCTACAATCTGACCGGCGCACGCCCAACGACAGATCAGACACGGAGATATATAGAGGAATCTAAGATACCCCCTTTAGCAGCTGACATCTGCCAACTGTTAGAGGAACCCATAACCCTGACCGAAGTTCAAGGAGCGATAGGGAACACTAAAAAAGGTAAAGCCCCGGGACCAGACGGCCTCACGATACAATACTATCAAACATTCCTCCCATCACTAGGCAATCACTTGGTCACACTACTAAATGCCCTCAGCAAAGGTAATAAACTTCACGACACAACGCTCCTAGCTCAAATAGCAGTAATCCCCAAGGACGGGAAAGATCCAGGGCAGTGCGGGAGCTACCGCCCAATATCTTTGTTGAATACGGATTTGAAGCTGTTCACGAAAATTCTGGCCACAAGACTTCAATCACACATACCACATGTTGTCCACCTGGACCAGGTGGGCTTTGTGCCGTCCAGGGAAGCGAGGGACAACACCACTAAAGTGCTAAACCTGCTGTACCAAACAACCCTTACCAAAATGCCGAGTGTCTTTCTCAGCACGGATGCTGAGAAGGCATTTGACAGGGTGAGCTGGGACTTCATGTTTACCACGCTGAAACACTTAGGTCTAGGGGACAATATGTTGAATTGGATTACAGCGATATATACTCGACCGACGGCAAGGGTAAGAGCGAACGGTATATTGTCGGACCCCTTTTCGATAACGAACGGGACACGTCAGGGCTGTCCACTGTCACCTATCCTCTTTGCACTATCCCTTGAGCCATTCCTAGCTCACGTGAGGCAAAACCCAAACATTACAGGGATACAGGTAAAGCAATCCCAGTACAAAGTGTCGGCGTACGCCGACGACTTGATGTTCACCCTCTCAAACCCAGTGATTTCCCTCCCGAACCTACTAAGTGAGTTTAAAACATATGGCATGTTATCCAATTTAAAGATTAATTTTACCAAATCGGAAGCAATGGGGGTAAATATACCACCAGCACAACTCACGCAACTCCAATCCAACTTTAATTTGAAATGGACGAATACGGCCCTGAAGTATCTAGGGACGTACATCCCTCAAAAAATCTCGAAGATATATGACCTCAATTCCCCCCCCCCCCTCTTAAAAAAGGTCAGAGCTCTTCTACAGCAATGGCAATCCGGCCTACATTCGTGGCTGGGGCGCTGTAACATCCTGAAA
The DNA here is from genome assembly GCA_028564925.1 of Lithobates sylvaticus. NCBI lineage: Eukaryota > Metazoa > Chordata > Amphibia > Anura > Ranidae > Lithobates > Lithobates sylvaticus. The sequence goes on along the minus strand of CM053028.1, from coordinate 284,789,690 downwards.
ATGTCAATCCTCCCAAAATTTCTATACTTGATGCAGGCACTGCCCATACACATACCATCTACACACTTTAAGCAGGTACAATCCCTCTTTACGGAGTTTGTGTGGGCCAAAAAGAGGCCCAGACTAGCCAACAAACTGCTGGTCCTCCCCAAGCAATATGGCGGATTGGCACTACCAAATTTACGAGCCTACTACCATGCGGTCCACTTGAGTAGACTACTGGACTGGTGTCGTCACCAGGATACTAAATTGTGGACTCAGGTGGAGCAGGCCCAAAGCGTGGTACCCCTCAGGAGGATGCCGTGGTGCTATAGGGGACTACCGCCTGAGATTAAACGCCACCCATTAGTGGGGAACACGTCTGGGATATGTGCTCGTCTCATGTCCCGGATGTCTCTCTCCACTCCAAATTCTCCTTTATATCCAATATTAGGGAACCCCCTGTTCACCCCAGGCATCGGAGATGGACCCTTTCGGGCGTTGGCGGAGGCAGGAATACACCAGGCGTCCCACTTTAGTTTTAGAGGGAGATGGAAATCGACCGGAGAACTATCTGACCCCTCGGGCCCATTCCACCTAGATTTCATGAGTGCGCTACAGTTGCGCCATTTCCTTAACACTATCCCGACACCCACAGACAATGACCAACCGCTTACGACATTAGAGGACCTTTGTGACAACACAGGAGTTATACCCCACACACTTTCCCTGACTTACTCTCTCATAAACGACCCCCCAGGGGACTTCGTGCCCCCGGGCCTGCTTAAATGGGAAGAAGACCTGGGAACTCAGTTTAGCCCCACCAAAAGACGTCTTATCCTTCACTACACACATAAGTCCTCTATCTGTGCAAAGACGCAAGAGACCAACTATAAGATTATATCACGCTGGTACAAGACACCGGCGCTACTACATAGGATCTTTCCGACGGCGTCATACGGAAAAAGGTACCATACTACACATCTTTTGGTCATGCCCCAAGCTACAACATTACTGGAAAGTGATTCAAGAAACGATCCAAAAACTCACGGAGCGGCCCATTGTGGCCGACCCAGCATTCTTTCTCCTACACGCGAACGACATGCCCCACAGGAAGTATAAAAAATCGGTAATTCGACACTTGCTCGACGCAGCCAAGGCGTGCATCCCACTGCGCTGGAAATCTGCCCTCCCGCCATCCATCGACCTATGGCTCCAAAAGGTAGAGGAAATCAGGCAAATGGAGGCCCTCATCCTTACATCACAAAAAAAACAAGAGACATTTACCAAAACTTGGCAATTATGGAACATGTTCATATTCTCGGCAGAAGGCCAAGCCCTGAGAGGTCATACAATGGACACCTAATCTTTAATTATAACGTCATAGTACGGGATAGTTACGGACATGGTCACACTCTGTTTGGGGCAGCACACCAAGCAGCACATACAGCACGCTACTTGGACGATGGATGCTCCATGCCTGCGTGGGCTCCCCCCACACACCACCTCTCTCTCTCTTTCAACCCCTCTTTCTCTCACTATCCTATCCTCAACTGTCTCTAACATGTAGATGTATACATATAGGCATGAATGCGTATGTATATTAAGGAAAAAGGAAAACGAAGGGCGGGACCCGAAAGGGCCACGAATACTCAAATAGATAACATACAATACCAGTTAACCCAGGAAACGTATAGAGAGACTTGAACTTCCACCCCCCGAACTAATAAAGAATTCCCAAGAATTCCCAAGAACCCCAAACACAACACAAGATATGCACACTTGAAGGAGGGCAAATACCAAGTCTGGAAATAACATTAGGGTAGACCCAGCACCTCTAGGCATGGGGAGGGTGTATGGTGGAATAAGATGATGCACTTTTGTACTTTTCGTTGATGAAACATTGTATGTACTGTATGTTGAATCACTCTGTTACCTGTTGGCCCATGTGGGCCCTGTTCCTATGAAAAAAAAAAAATTAAAAAAAAAAAAAAGATCCAAAACGACACCCTTTGGGCTCCGTCTGCTAATCTCGTGTGTATCTCGTGTTAGTAGACGTTTGGTTAGAGACGATTCACGCTTCTCAGACTTCAGCTTGATTCGCTCGTTTTCTGCGGTTCAGTTTGTGCTTGTGAGGTTTGTATCTGTCTTTCAGTGCGTGTGGATCAGTTCGTACCTGTTCTCAGGCCGTTCTGGTCCGCTCGTTCCTATTCTTCAGGTCGTTCTTCATAGGCCTTGCTGTTCTTCAGTGCGTTCGGTAAAGTTTGTTTGACCAGCCGACCGTTTTGAAGCCATGGAGTGTGGACGTACTCTTTCGCGAGTTCGTGCTGTGCAGGGGCTCAGTGTTGCGGTTAACACTTTGACCCGAGTCCAGTCCATAAACAGGGTGAGGGGGAGTTCATGGACGAAGAATTGGCTGCGCCAGCGTGGCCAATTCTCACATATGCCTTTGCTCCGTGAGATCCGTGAGAATAATCCTGAGGATTTCAGGAATTATCTCAGGATGACGGACACCGTTTTTCACCGCCTGTTGGCTTCGCTGTCCCCTTTTATCAGCAGGCAGAATACCTGCATGCGGCAAGCCATCACTCCGGAGCAGAGGCTAGTCGCCACGTTGCGTTACTTGTCGACGGGGAGAAGCTTGCAGGGCCTCAAGTTCACGACAGGCATCTCCCCCCAGGCTCTGGGGATCATTATTCCAGAGACCTGTTCTTCCATTATTCAGGTCCTGCAGGAGGAATATATTAAGGTAAGTTTTATCCTTTAAAATTACCTAATATGTATTGTATGTTTGCTAATGTAGTGCATTCATTTCATCATTAGCTAATTAGCATGATAGGAATATTCTATGAATGTCCCCTATTCATGCATGCATTTTCAATTTTTTTGGGGGTTTTTGGTCTCTTTTATTTGAAGATTTGTTTGAATTTCTCCTTTAGAGGCCTACATGCATATTTGCTTGCACCAACCTCCCCAGCATGCAATCCTGGGCCCATATACACCCATAGCCTAGTCCCTTTATTATAAATAAAATGTATCTTAACAGCTCCATTGTACTGCTTTACACACCCCCCCCTTTCACCCCCCTCGCCCCTCTTTTTTAAATGTGTGCAGGTGTACTGTGTGGCCTTATAATTAATTACTCCCCCCCCACCTCTTTTAAATGTGTGCAGGTGTACTGTGTGGCCTTATAATTAATTACTCCCCCCCACCTCTTTTAAATGTGTGCAGGTGTACTGTGTGGCCTTATAATTAATTACTCCCCCCACCTCTTTTAAATGTGTGCAGGTGTACTGTGTGGCCTTATAATTAATTACCCCCCACCTCTTTTAAATGTGTGCAGGTGTACTGTGTGGCCTTATAATTATATCAACTAAACACTTCACAATATTCACGAACGATATCAACTGAACACTTCGCAATATTCATGAACGATATCTACTAAACACTTCGCAATATTCTAGAAAAATATTTACAATTGGTAATTACGTTCAAACATAAGCAGAGTAGCGCACGTCAATTACTTTTTTTGAGCGCCTTTTTTATTCTCCTGTATTGATCGTGCTCCCTGGATTTAATGTCAGACCATCGCTTGCGCAGTTGATCCTTACCCCTTCGTACGCCGAATTTATGCTCCAGGGTGCTAACAACTGCGCTCTGAACGAAGGTAAGTTTTTTATGTTACTTCACTATGGTTTATAGTGTTTTGGGCCTTCATTTTAGTTGTATGTGTGTGTGGGTGTGTGTGTGTTGGTGTGTGTGTGTGTGTGTGTGTTGTGTCAATTAAAAAAAAAAATCATACTGTGAGTTTGTTGTGACATTTGTGTTTTTTGTCTTGTGTATTGTCGTTCATAACAAAAACAGAAAGATGTCAACATTCCAATTAAATCCATTTAAGGAGGAGGCTTTCATGAGCCAATTTATTGCCTTGTATATGAAAAATAAAAACCTGTGGGAGGTAAAAAAAAACCTTATATGGTAATAGAGATGTACGGAAGGCAACACTGGTGCCACTTTTGGATTTTGTGAAGACTCGACTCCCCAAGGCAGACATCAAGTTTGTTGAAGACAGAATTGCAAGTTTGAGGCATATGTACAGGCGGGAGCGCAACAAGATTTTGGAGTCGCAAACATCAGGAGCAGCAGCAGAGGATATTTATGTACCCAAGCTGTGGTACTACAACCAACTGCGTTTTCTTGATGACCAGATGGAACCCAGGCAATCACTGTCCACTCTTCCCTCCACCCTTCCCTCCACCCTTCCCTCCACCCCAGCTGAGGCTTCCAAGGAAGTAGAAGACCCTTACACCTTGGAGCAAGTTGATGCGCCCAGCTGGAGCCAGGTATATTTTTTTGTGTAAATAGTGATTGTGTTAATATTAATGATGTAAATGTAAAGATTTGAATTGCTTACAAATGTATGTTTTAATCCAAAATTCTATTATGTGTAACCACCTCCACTCCCACTCTATAACAGCCCGCTATGTCTTTTCACGGCTTACCGATTACCCGCTTCTTGTAGCTTGTCATTCATTGTCTAGGGATTCCCCGGTTTAGTAACCATCAATTGCGGAGACCGATACTCAAAGCACCTTTAATTTGTTAAGATTTTGGATCATTATTTCACAACGTTTAAACATGACACAGTCTCTTGGTTGTAAATTGAGGGCATGGGTGATAAAGCTCAGGCACTTCTGTACTGCTGGCATCCAAAGAAATTTTATTAAGAAAGCCCAGAGAGTAGCCCCTCACAACTGGACACTTCACTGTTGGATAAACACTTGTCCGCAGATCTAGCAGACAACAAGTGACTTGGAAGCAGCAAAGTCTCCGCCACAGACTATGTTGTAAGGAAAGGGTGGTTTTTAGCAACATTTCCTATGGTACCTTTATCTTTCAGCCGTTGCAGCAAAACAGTAGGACATGGCAATTCACTAGTGTCCATACATCTCAGCTCCCAGGCTCCTAACAAGCAGCCAGCACCACTGCCCTCCTCCGAAGAGCCCCCTCCCCCCGTGTTCGCCGGTACGAGTCGCTATGCCTCTCCAATCCTGAGAGGACACCCGGACACTTCAGAATCCTCCTTCAATTACTGTGCCTCAAACTAGCCAGTTCTGAGGCTCGGGAACGGATGGATCCCCACCACAGACAACGAGGGCCTCTGGGGCTGGTCAGGGTGACCAGGCTTACAGGGCCAGCAGACACTCCTGGGCCCAGGAACACTTGTGGGTTTGTTGCGGACCAGAACCAGGAATCAAAAGTGAAGCTCAACCCTGAACACGTGACCTCAGCATCTCAAATACCCCTTCCCGAAATACACAGTGGGGCCAGACGCTCCCACTGATTGGGTCCGAGCAATTGTAACCTAATGTGTACAACCAGACTGTGTTCTCAGCCTGTCACAGGTGCCTCACCTCACCTATGACCAGGCAGAACTCCAGTACAGCCCAGACAAACTGATGTCAAAGTAAAAATGTCAAACAATTAACACCCAGAACTCAGAATTCTTACAAAAAAAAACATAAAAACTAGCGCACACTTCTAAAAAGTGTTGGTGCTACATATGTATACATATAACTATACAGTAGTGGCCAAAAATGCAGAAAACATATTGGTGAACTGCTTGTAAAATGCTGGGGTCAAAATGATAGCCTTTTTGATATATGGAAAAATTTATTTGCACGTAAGAAATGTAAAATTGTCTGATTGATGAGGCCAAAAAAAAAAGATGTCTTTTAATTAGTTTTTTTTGGATACACAGGATGAGCTCACCCAGGAGGATGCCGGGACAAGTGGTATGGAGGAGGAGGCCATGACCAGCCACAGCCAGGAGGTGGCTGGGCCCAGCAGGAGCCAGACTGTAATCGGTCAAGTCCCTCCCCTGCGCATAGCCACAAGAAGGCCCAGGAGGATGACCAGGGTTGAGGAGGAATCACTTGCCCTCATTCGGGAGGCGAGTGAGGTTCTCCGAAAACCCCCCAATCCTGAAGAGGCCTATGCCACTTACTTGGCCAGCAGGTTGCTGGAAATGGAGAAGGGCCAACGGCAGCTGTGTGAGGGCCTATTTTTTGAGGCTCTTCAGAGGGGTTTGAGGGGTGAACTGACTCCATCCACCAGCCTATATAATGCAGACCCTACTGCAACTCCTCCTCCTCCTACCACAAGTCCACCACCAGAGGTACAGCCTCCAAGGAAGCGTGGAGGGAAGACTGCAGGGCAGCGTAGTGGGAAGGCTGCAAGGAAGAGTGATTGCCTGGCTTCAGTCTGGTCTGACAGAAGACGCAGACTGTTGTAGTGCCACAGCTTGGGGACATAGATGTCATCTGCTGCTGTTCCTGGTCTGTGTGATTCCTGGACAATGTTGTGCTCCCTATTGTATTGAATATGCCCAAGCCTAATTTTGTTGTTCACAAACTTGATGTCTGCCGTGGGGGAAAAAAGCCTTCACAAAATCTAAAAGTGTCTCCAGTGTTGCCTTCCTCTTTTTTTTTTCCCTTGTTTTAACCAGAATAAATGGAAATTTAATTTAAACAAAATAATGTAATATGTGTTTGTAATCGAAAAACATAGTTTGTTTATGAGTAGGCAGGTACATGTCAAAAGACTATGGGGGTTATTTACAAAAGGCACATTCATTTGACAATACAAGTGGAAAGTGCAACTTCAATTGCACTGCAAGTGCAGTCGCTGTAAATGTAAGGGTAACATCTGAAATAAGGGGAAGCTCTGCTGATTTTCTAATTTAATCATGTGTAATCCAAAATGCTTTTTAAAACCGAAACCAACCTAAAAAAATTATATATATATTTATATCTCGATCTAGAGATATCTCGCTCTATATATATCTAATTTCACAAATTAATGATGAAGAAAAACGTTCAGGAGGACTCTGCGTGAATATAAGCAGCAAGGCAACCTCATTCTTCAAGCACGATAAAATACAAATTGCGCTGTAATAAAATATGAAAGAATCAGCAGCGTGACGAATGTGCTAGCTTCAATACGAATGCTAGTTTTACCAGACTGAGCGATTCCATGACATACTTGCTACTGAGCATGCGTCCTTTTTGGTCCGCTGGACCATACTACAGTATTGTCCGCCGGACTGCCAAGTTCAGCGGACAATTTTAAAACAAAACTTAAAACCTAGTCCGTCAGACTTTTGGGAAAAAAAGTCTGTCGAAGGCCCACACACGATCGGACTGTCCGGCGGACTCGAGTCCAGCGGACAATCCCGCGGGAAAGTCTGCTCGTGTGTACCCGGCATTAGGGACACTTTTGACACTTTGAGGAAACCAGTGACATTAATACAGTGATCAGTGCTAAAATATGTACTGACACTGTACTAATGACACTGGCTGGGAAGGGGATAACATCTAGGGCAATTAATGGGTTAAATGTGTCCCTAACAAGTGTTTTCTCACTGTGGGGGAGGTGCTTTTACTAAGGGAAGACGTATATCCTTGTACCTGCTTTGCAGGAACTCAGGATCAATGTCTTCCACACTGACAGAATGGTGAACTGCCTTGTTTACATAGGCAGACCACTAGGCGAGTCCGCCAGATCCGCTGATTGGCTCTGATACCCAGAAATGCAGGATCACGTATATAAGTGATCCTGTGCAGCGCGACCGCCCTGTAGCAGTAAATCTGCTATCAGGTGATCGGCAACTGGTTAAGATCATCAGCATCATGATAACTCACAGGCAGCAGGCACTCTATCATGGCTCTGGCTGGCTCTGTCACAGTGTGTCACATGACATGGCTGCGGGGTGCTGATTTTGTTAACTTATGACCAATAAGTGCCTGCTGCCTGTGAGTTCTGATACCATCCATTATGCCAGAGAGACAGACACAGTGCAATGTAGTCTATTCACAGACACCCCTAAAGCACACCTGTGTTGAAGCCTTGAAAGCACTGGCAGCCCCACGATTGGATCTGCTTCCCCTCTATTCCTGCTGCTGGACATCGTCGGCTGAGCTCAGCTGCCTCTCTCTGCCCGTTGCCACCTCCGCCTGCCTCACAGCCTCTCAGGACTCACTCTCCAGGCCCCGGCTACTACTGGGTGGGGAGCGGAGAAAAATGACTCTGCCGGAGAAGGCAAGGAGATAAGCAGGCAGGGGGCTGGCCGGGATTTGAGCCAAGGCAGAAGAACATGTGAGCGGAGCTGAATGGGCATGTGCCGAAAACGAATAAATAGTCCATCCACTCTGACCAGCACATCATCATCAAAAAGGGACACAGATAATGGAAACAATACACCCCACTAAGCTAGTAGGAGCGGGGGGTGTGTAATTTAGATTTTTTTATTTTATTATGTACTGACTGTCTTTGAAAATTGCCCCAGCTCCTGTTGAAGTCAAATCCGGGGACAAAACCCGGGACAAACTTGGTCCGGGGACAGTCTCCTCAATCCGGGGACTGTCCCCTGAAACCTGGGACATCTGGTCACCCTAGGTTAAACTGCAACGTTAACTCTGGCATCTCCCACTCCTATCCTCTGTCCTGAACTGTGCCACCTCCCAACTCCCCGCTCAACTTAACACCTGTGTAAGGTAGGAGAATGAAGCTAGGAGCTAGCACATATATGTGGGGCGTGATGTGAAGGGGACAGAGGACACTGCTTGAGGGGACAGAGGACACTGCTTGAGGGGACAAAGGACACTACTGTGGGGGAGGCAGAAGATGTCTCAGTGTCAAAACTAGTTACATCATCCCAAAGGATTTTATTTCACCTCTCTCTGAACCAAAACTAGAATATAGTATGAGATGCTGAACTTAAAGGCTGTGTGTATTTTTTCTAAATAAATGACTAAAGATAAAATAGTAACTGTACTTTTAAAAAAAGTGGATTACTGTTTTGTGGTTGTTGTTTTACACTAATCAAAAGAAATCAAATATTTTCTTGTAAAACCAAAAACAAATATCTGTAAAATTGTTAATTTTTTTACAAGAAAAATGGGTAAATATAATCTTCCCTTAAATAACACTCCTAAATTGTGATTGTGAAGGCCCTTTGCGCTACCTATTGGATCAATGTAAAAAATAAAGTCTGCAATAAGATGCCAATCAATGATAATAACCAGCTGCAAAATCTTTAGTGTTCACAACACACATAGTAATACATAAATAAAAAGTGATCTCCAGCAGTAATGAACTGTCACATACAATAAAATATGTGCAATGGCAATTCACCAAAATAAAGTTCAAATGATGTGCAAAAATATTCTATATATGTATACAGTAAAATATTCTATATATATATATATATATATATATATATATATATATATATATATATATATATATATACACAGTATCTCACAAAAGTGAGTATAACCCTCACATTTTTGTAAATAATTTATTATACCTTTTAATGTAATAACACTGAAGAAATTATACTTTGCTACATTGTAAAGTAGTGAGTGTACAGCTTGTCTAACAGTGTAAATTTTCTGTCCCATGAAAATAACTCAACACACACTGAAACTGAGCTGCGGCACGTTGGCCAAGTCCATACAGCAGTTTAACAGGACAGGTTCCACTCAGAACAGGCCTCGCCATGGTCGACCAAAGAGGTTGAGTGCACATGCTCAGCGTCATATCCAGAGGTTGTCTTTGGGAAATAGACATATGAGTGCTGCCAGCATTGCTGCAGAGGTTGAAGGGGTCAGCCTGTCAGTCCTCAGACCATATGCCACACACTGCATCAAATCGGTCTGCATGGCTATCATCCATAAAGGAAGCCTCTTCTAAAGATGATACACAAGAAATCCTGCAAGACAGGCAGACTAAGGACATGGATTACTGGAATCATGTCCTGTGGTCTGATGAAACCAAGATAAACTTATTTGGTTCAGATGGTGTCAAGCATGTGTGGCGGCAACAAGGTGAGGAGTACAAAGACAAGTGTGTCTTGCATACATTCAAGCATCTTGTTGGGGCTGCATGAGTGCTGCCAGCACTGGGGAGCTACAGTTCATTGAGGGAACCATGAATGCCAACATGTATTGTGACATACTGAAGCAGAGCATGATCCCCTCCCTTCAGAGACTGGGCCGCAGGACAGTATTCCAACATGATAACAACCCCAAACACACCTCCAAAATTACCACTGCCTTGCTTAAGAAGCTGAGGGTAAAGGTGATGGACTGGCCAAGCATGTCTCCAGACCTAAACCCTATTGAGCATCTGTGGGGCATGCTCAAACAGAAGGTGGAGAAGCGGAAGGTCTCTAACATCCACCAGCTTCGTGATGTCATCATGGAGGAGTGGAAGAAATAAGGGCTTGTTTTTCAGATAATATCAGCACATCTGAAAAACAAGCCCTTATTTCTTTGAGTGAAAACTCATCCGTGATAATCAAACCAGCGGACAAAGGGGGCAACATTGTCCTGATGGACAATACTCAATATGTTGCCATGTGTGCAAGAATTCTAAAAAATAAGAACTGGTATAGGAGAATAACCAGAGATATAGTTTAGAAATTTAACTTGGAAAACTACCAACTAGTTGATCAGGCGTATTTTAACAATGTAAACAACAAAACTACTTGGGATTACATCAGAAAGAACTTTCCCAGAGTGCCAACTTTTTATTCACTACCCAAGGTTCACAAATACATACAGAACCCCACAGGGAGACCCATTATTTCTGGTAGAGGGTCGATCAGCGAAAACGCCAGTCAGCTAATAGATGAACACCTTAAACTGTACGTTACTGGCTTGCAATCCTATGTCAAGGATACCATCCACTTATTAAAGATCATTGAGAATCTTGTGATTCCCCAGGGTGCGTACCTTGTTACTATAGATGTGGAGGCGCTTTACAGCTCCATCCCCCATGACAGGGGGATGGCAGCTGTAAAGCACACCATCTATCAGAACAGTGATGTGGATTGGGGGTATAATGAATTTATTCTGTCTCTTCTTGAATACATTTTACATCACAATGTGTTTACTTTCAATGGCTCCCACTACCTCCAGGTACAGGGGGTAGTGATAGGGACGTGTTGTGCCCCATCCTACGCAAACCTGTACCTGGGGGAGTGGGAGGCCATGTTCCTAAGTGATGAGACCTTATCAATATATACAGGCCACCTTCTAGTGTGGTTTAGACAGGGCTGACCATTCAGGCATTGCCAGTAGGGGGCCCCATGACAGCTTCCGCTTTGATCTACCTGTCAATCACAGCTAGCTGACGGGTAGATCAGGTCCCTGCTGCTAAGAGATTGTGTTGTCGGACCTCTCATGATGCGCTCCTCCCTGCCGGCCCCTCCTGATTTTCTGTCCCCTCACCCCCCCCAAGTCTCCTGCATACTTGCTTTGTGTGTCCCGCTGAATCCCCCCCTCCTCTATCTTCAGTGCCATATGATGAGAGAACCCAGAGGAGGAGCACAGCTATTCTGCTCACAGGACATGCAGGGAGAGAGGTGAGCTGAGGGAGGAACATCAGTTTGGGGTGGTAAGCTGAGCACAATACCTGGCAAAGTTTAATGCCAGGAGGGAAGTTTATGTGGAAATATGTGAAGGGTTGGAATAGCAGCGAGTGTGTGTTGGAGCCCTGCAGAGTTTGCAGCCCCCCCAAGCTAACATACATCTCCTAAGCAGGAACACATCACTATCTCCCCAACATTCTGTCCAGATAATGTGCAGATCATTTATGACCTTTCCGTTTAACCCTGTGTTATCCAAACTCTGTTCAATGAAAAGTGTAAACTCACCACATAAACACTCTATATACAAAATAACATTCCCCAATAAAGATCAGAACATGATGATCACATTTGCATAGAAGCACAATTGAATGAATGCTGATTATTCAGAGAATTACCGTATTTATGTTTATTGAGGATTGTTTTTTTTATGTACTAACAGTTAAACTTCATACACACAATACGAAAATTGGATGAAAAATACCACTTTTGAAGCGTTCGTGCATATGAGCGTATCATTTATTTTTTTTGGTGGGTGAGTGGATCTTGGGTGGGAGTTCCCACACTTTTTTCCCCAGGACTTGACCCCTGGGTTTAGATATATTGACAATGTCTTCACCATTTGGGATGGGTCTTTGGATTTGCTTGACCAATGTCTGGCACGCATGAATCGCAATGATTTCAATCTTACCTTTACCATGTCTTCTGACGTTGATACCATTTCATTCCTCGATGTGTCAGTTTCGAGGGAAAAAGAAGGCACACTCAGCAGCAGCCTATTTCGGAAAGCAACTGCGGGCAACAACATCCTGCATGCCTCTAGTTTTCACCCCGAGACCCTGATTAGGTCGATACCATATAGTCAGTATCTCAGGGTTAGACGCAACTGTACAAACGATGACGTCTTTAAGAAAGAGGCAGATAGTTTGCACCATAGGCTGCTCCTGAGAGGGTATTCCAATACATCTTTGAAAAAGGCTTTCCGAGGGGCCACAACCCAAACCAGACAGAACCTCATTTACTCTAGGAAACAGTCCAGCTCAGCTAACCCCCTGAGAATCATCACAAAATATTGCAACCAGCACGTACAGATCCCTAAAATTGTTGCCAAATATTGGCACACCATTACTATGGATCCCAGTTTAAATCCATTGGTTCCCGAGGCTCCACTTTTCACCTTTAGGAGAGCCACATCTATTGCCTCCAGACTGGTGAGGAGTGAATACAGGGGAGAGAATGAGCCTGATCACTGTAAGTACAAAGGTACTTACATGTGCGGTACTTGCGGCTATTGTAGGTTCATGGACAGCAACAAGAACTCAATCCTCCCTAATGGCCAGATGTTCAAGGCCCGGCATTTTGCAAATTGCAAAACTTATGGGGTCATATATCTCCTTAGATGTGATTGTGGTTGCTTTTACATCGGCAAATCAAAGCTTCCTTTTTGGAAGAGAGCCTACCGGCACATTTACAGCATGCAGGTTTGCAATCCGGATTTGCCCCTGGGGAGACATACCACCCTAGTCCATCGGGGGGTCTTCCCCAGGATTAAATTTCTAATTCTGGATCGTATCCATCCCAGTTCGAGAGGGGGGGACTGGAACAAAAGTCTCCTCCAGCTCGAACTGCGATGGATATACAATTTAAAAGCCACCCGCCCCCCTGGTTTAAATGATGCGGTTTGCTTCAGGCCATTCTTGGAAGGTTTCAACTCAGGGGGGATGGAAAATTACATTTTTGCCTTTTTCTCTCCTCCCCCCCCCCCTTAATTGGAGCAGAGTTCGTTTAGAGACAATATTCCTCTCTGGCTTTTCTCCCCTCCCTCCTCCTTCTCTTCTCCTCTCATTCCTTTTTGGCATATTTTTTGTGGTCTGGTATCTTTTTCTATGATACTGATTTGTACAATATTTGCCTGGGTTTGTGTGTGTATATAGACAAGTTGGTATCCTCAGAGCCTGTTAACGCATATGTATCCTCTCGCCCCATTGTCTTCAAAATAAAAAATGTCAATGTTGGACCTTTGGTCTAGGGCCGCTTTTCTTTTCTCCTCTAGGTCCTTATATTGTTTAATCTATATGTATAGTTGATGCCTTCCTTTTGGTCGGATCTTTATCAACTATCTGTTTTTCCATTTTTTGGACATACAGTTTGATAGATATCTTTAATATACATATTTTTTTTCTAACCAAGTCTTGTGTGCACCCGGCGCGGGCCAAGGGTTCCTTTTTTTCTTTGGGACCCCTTAATTGGAGACAAGGGCTCCGCCATTTCATTGCGGACTGCCCCTGTCTCCTTTTGTGGTGTCTGGAGTGACTTTGTCACTCTGATTCCTGGCCGCGCCGGTGAGACGACAGTGCGCCGCGCTTCTCCGTGGCCTGCTCGCGTGGCATCTTCGGGCATGCATGGGCTTGCCTGCATGTTTGGATATGCAGCATGCTTGGCGCGTGGTGATCTGCACGTCCCAGGGGACCCGTTTTGGGATTCTGTTTGGGATTGTACGGTGTTCGGCTGGTCGGCTTGTTTGCTTATCTGCTGGACACCGCTGTAGATACTTAAGGCTTTTCTCACTTCATGGCTGGCAGGGTCAGGGAGAGGACGTCTTTTGGGGTTACCAGAGGATCCAATGTCTGCATATTTACTGTTTTGGCAATTATATTTTTTAAACGTTGCTCTGTGGAGATGATTTTGGCAGTTAATTCCTGTCTTTACAAAAACATTCATTGTCTGTATTTGCAAACTTTGATTTTTGTTTTCATATGGTCTGGCTGAGGGTAAATATCTCTGTCAGTAATCTCCAGAAATAGCGGTGTTTGGTATATTTGGATCCATTGAGCCTCTGAGCGTCCTTTCCTGTTTGCTGCCGACCTGTGAGCATGATTTGATTGGGCTCTAGGTAGGTTGTATCTATTTATACATCCTTTAGGCAAAGATACATGTGTTTATATTTATACACATTGTTATTTTTTCACTATTAATGAATCATTTACACTTGCCTTTATGGCAATATTTTTTCCTATCTAACTAGCCCTATCCGTCAGTGTTATTGTTTTTTCACCCCCTTTTTTTTCATTCCTATGCAGATCTCCCTATTTTCTGGGCCCCAGTGGTCTGTCCTGGGAGTCTGTTAGGGATCGGGCGGTGTTCAGCTGGTCAGCTTGATTGCTGATCAGCTGGACACTGCTGCAGATATTTAAGGCTTGTCTCACTTTATGGCTGGTAGGGTCAGGGAGAGGACGTCTTTGGAGTTGCCAGAGAAGCCAATGTCTGCATATTTACTGTCTTTGTAATTATATTGTTTAAACGTTGCTTTGTGGAGATGATTTTGTGTCTTTACAAAAACACTCATTGTTTGTTTTTGCAAACTTTGATTTTGTTTTCAGATGTTCTGGCCGAGGCTAAATCTATCTCTCCGTCAGTAATCTCCAGAAATAGCGGTGTTTGGTATATTTGGATCCATTGAGCCTCTTAGCGTCCTTTCCTGTTTGCTGCCGACCTGTGAGCATGATTTGATTGGGCTCTAGGTAGGTTGTATTTATATTTATACATCCTTTAGGCAAAGATACATGAAATTACATTTACCCTAGCCGGTGGTTGTCGGGGTCTGCGGGCAGGGGTCGTATCCGAATCTGGAAGCCCCCTTCAACAAGGGGGCCCCCAGATCCCACCCCCCCATGTGAATGGATATCAGTTACATTGTACTCCTACCCATTCACCAAAAAGTGTCAAAAAGTAACAACCACAAGAGACAGTTTTCATGTACTTCCATCTTCAATCATGCCACCCAACAGGCCAGAAAAATAGAAAAAAAGAAAAAAGCTCTGCATCAATGGGAGGCCTCCCGGTGCCTTCTGTCTCTTCGCTTTGACAGCTGTTATATAGGCAAGGGTGTAACCAAGTGACCCCACCCCCTTCTGACATCATGTGATGTAATGTGATGTCAAAGGGGAGCGGGGACATCCAGTTACGTCAACGGGTGGCCCCACCCTTGCCTATATAACAGCTGTCAAAGCTAAGCGAGAGCAGTTTCTATTTTTCGGGTCCATAGGGCGGCATGATTAACAAAGGATTTACATCAGGGGACACTTTTTGTTTTAATAAAGGAATTGTCAAAAACTGTCTCTTGTGGTTTTCACTTTTTGCAACTTTTTTGGTGAATGGGAAGGGATACAATGTACCAGATACCCATTCACATAGGAGGGGTGGGATCTGAGGGCCCACTTGTTAAAGGGGCTTCCAGATTCCGATAAGCCCCCACCTGCAGACCCCGACAACCACCAGCCAGGTTTGTCGGGAAAAGGCCCTTGTTTTCATCAACATGTTGAGGGCATGTGGCCTGGTATGGTTCAGGATGCATGCTTGAATAAGAGTCTGGTATGGATTTTGGGGGGACCCCATGCCAATTTTTTTCATTTGTTTCATCTATATTGCCAGGAGCCAGCAATACATTACAGCTGTGAGCAAGTTTAAATGACCTTTTCTTCTTTAGACATGTCATTGTTGCTGCGGCATGTTCTACACATCGCACAGATACGCCACTTTACAGGCAAACTAAGGGGACCCCCCCCCCGGCACCATATTTAAAGTAATATTTCATTTTTATTGTTTCACTTTAAGCATCATTAAAATCACTTCTCCTGAAAAAACAATAATTTTAAAACCTTTTTTTTGCATTGATACATGTCCCTGTGGCAGTACTCGGGTCCCCATACACTTTTTGTAGCAATAACTTTAGCATATAAGCCTTTAAAATTAGGACTTTTTCGTGTCTCATAGACTTTAATAGGGTTCGCATGTTCGCTAGAACTTTTTGCCTGTTTGAGGTGTTCTGGTGCCAACTGAACCAATGGGTGTTCGGCCCTTCCCTTCTAAATATTAATCCTTTTTTATTAAATTAAAAACATATAATAAAACATACATTCCCATTAAAGTAGACCTAAGACCACTTCCTGTTTTGGGGTATCAACTCTCACAATGTCCAACTAATTAAGATTAGAAACGGCCACACCGACAAATGATGTTCCACTGCTGTTGCTATCAAGTCCTGAGCAATGATGTGCAGTAAACACCAGAGTAAGAGAGTGTAGACAGTATATGGCTACAAGAGGCTGGTGACTCTGGTTTAGGTTTATTCTAAAACAATATACAGTTTTAATGTGCATTACTAGAATTTGTGTATAAAATCAAATGAATTAATATTTTATATAAATTGATTGAACTGACTTATTTTCCACCCCCTGCCCCACCCCCTCACAATCATAAAATTAAAAATGAAGTTCTAGCTTCCGGTTCCGGCGCCGCATGAGGAGGAGGTAGATATCCCCAGCTCCCGCAGCGCTCCTCGTAAACCCGCTCCATACCCGGCCGCTGCTTCGGGGAGATCCCCCCCCTGCCCCTGCTACATCGTGGGCACGGATGGATCGCTTTGTAGAGCGATCATATGCTCGGGCGGTATCCTCCACGATACCCCCCGCGGGAGAGACGGCGGCAGATCCAGCCAAGATGGCGGCCGCGCCATGCACGGCAGAGAAGCTCCAGGCACAGCCTCAGTTTCCCCCACAAGAACTGACAGCCACTGACCCTGCCTCCCCTGCTGGCATAGCACAAGCAGTGGTAACGCTGCTGGGCCCCACACTGACAGCCACTGTTGATGCTGCAGTACACAGAGGGCTGGAACAGCTCCATATTGAAGTTCAGGCACAAGCACAGAGGCTCACACAGGCAGAGGAAAGAATCTCCTCAATAGAAGATGAGACAGCAGCCACCTCTGCTATGATGGCACGCATTAAGGCGGAAAATAGGGATATCTGGAACAAACTCGACGATTTGGAAAATCGCTCGAGAAGGAACAATCTGCGCATTATTGGACTGCCAGAGTCAGTATCCCCTGCCCAGCTTACGAACATATGCGCAAAAATCATTCCTGAGCAACTGGGCCTCCGCATACCCTGCACTATTGAACAAGCGCACCGCATTGGTCAATACACAGAAAGTCGTGCTAAACCCCGCCATGTCATAGTCAAATATCTCAATTATGCGGACAAAAATGCCATTATGCAGAAATTTCGACGCACGCGCTCCCTATCGGTGGATGGCGCAAGACTATTGCTCTTTGCAGATTACTCCATAGAGGTGATGAAACAGCGTAAAGCGTTTTCGCCAATCTGCACGGCTCTGCACAACAGCCAAATCCGATTCTCCCTGGCTTACCCGGCCACTCTCCGCATCCAGACGCAGGAGGGAGAACATCTCACCTTCACCACACCAGACGAAGCGGAAATCTACATAAACAATCTGGGCACCGAGATGGAACACAGCAACTCAGCAGAGGGCACATCATCAACTTCGCGACCACCACAACCGCAGTACCTAAACAACAACGCAGCCCGACCAAGCCGCCATACAAGCGCACTCGCTTCACCCACCGAGAAGACCGCTCGGGGAACCGCTGAAGAGCCTCAGACACCTATCATCAATGATCCTACACGGAAGATGGGTAGTATTACCCCCCTCCTCATTTTCATGTGTTTTTTTTTTTTTTCTTCTATTGTTATCTCCTCTTGACTGAACTTGTTTGACGCAATCATTGTGCCAGGTAGCTGCTCAACGTCTGTGATTGCTAGTTGGCTGTTTAAGTTAATGTTACTGTCCTACGTTACTCGTGTATGAGGTCCTTTTAGAGGCCTCAACAGTTGGTCAGATCTAACGCCCCTATGAGGGGGATTCCCACGAGATGAGCTTTCAACCCTCTAAACCTGCCTCATCTCCCAGCTCTGAGGCGCTCCCTACCTAAACCTCACCCCTCTGACTACCCGTCCCCAATATCCATCACCCATTCCCCTCTTCTTCTCCCCTCCCTCACTCCCCGTAGCCAACACCCTGCCCCTACGAGAGGAGCTAGCGCCTGTCGGGGGATGTCATAGGTAATTGGATCTCATGTGGAAAAAAGTGGAGTCTGAGATATGTGTTAAATGTTTACTTACTCAAAAGCATGCTATTTCACTGTTCTTTATGTACCTTAACCTGAACTATGTAAAGCTCATGTTTACCTCTTTTGTACCTATGTCCTCAGGAGATCTACAGCACTTTGGTGACTCCCAGGTGGATGACGCAGTGCCTACAGGGAGGCTCCATTGCAAGCCTCCAACTCAATACATTTTCCATTTGCAGCTATGGCCTCTTCAGCCGATGGGAGTCACCTAAAGGTTGTCTCATGGAACGTTAAAGGGCTTCGCTCTCCAAGTAAGCGCATGTCTATCCTTAAACATTTGAAGCGTCTCCGGACGGATGTGGCTCTACTTCAGGAGACGCACCTGTCCACAGACGATTTAACCCGCCTCCAAAAACTGTGGGTGGGCTCAGTCTATGGCTCACCAGCAATAGGCCGAAAGGCTGGAGTGGCCATATTAATACACAAAAACCTAAGACATACTATTAGAGATATCCGGACTGACTCGATGGGCCGCAAAATGACCTTACATATGACTTTAGACAACAAACAAGTGGCTATAATCAACATCTACGCCCCTAATTCGCCAGACACTTCTTTTTTTCGTGACATGGTGCAGTGGATACTAACCACCCCTGAGACACTGCACTTGGTAGGTGGAGATTTCAATTCAGTTATGTCCACAATGGTAGACCGCACGAGTGACCCAGCAAACAGCCTGCATAAACCTACAAGTTTTGTAGACACATGGCGTCTAATGCACCAGACGGATCGAGAATATACTTTCTTTTCGCCCCCGCATAACTCCTTTTCCCGCATCGATTATTTCTTTGCCTCCCCTGCGTTACTGTCCATAGTACGGGATCCAGAAATCACTGACGCCAGAATTTCAGACCACAGCCCTATAGCCGTAAGCATTATCCATGGTAAACCCTCATCCCCTCTCCCACGTGGCGCTTCCCTTCATATCTGGCTGACAATGAGGACTTCCGTCACGTGTTGTACGGAGCGTGGGAAGAATACATCTCCACAAATGGAGCCCACATTACTGAACCAAACCTCTTTTGGGAAGCTGGGAAAGCTTTCCTACGGGGGAAAATCATCTCTTACACCACCCAATTTAAAAAACAGGCCAATCAACAATACAGACAAGCCTGCGAAACGTTGCGTTTAGCCCATGAGCAACTCATACTAAACCGTACCTCCGATAACATACAAATATGGCGGCAGGCTAAACGTACCTTTGACCTTTGGGCAGAGCAACAGGAAGCAGCCAAAACGTCGTACTCTACTCTACACTTCCACAAGTTTGGTAACAAGGCAGGCAAATTACTGGCTAAATTATGTTCAGGACCAAGACGCCCCACCCATATCTCTACCCTGAGAGATGCAACGGGCTCCCTTGTTACCTCACCTGTTGAAATTAGCAAAATACTTATGGAGTACTACAAAAATTTATATGCAGCTGATCCAACTGACCAACCTACAGCAGAAGCTCTATTGGCCAAAATACATCTGCCCAAACTTCAAAGCGCCCAATTGGAAGCGCTCAATGCTCCTATCTCAACTGACGACATTCGGCAGACGATCAAATCCATGGCATCGGCCAAAGCCCCTGGCCCAGACGGTTATACAGCCGAATTCTATAAACTGACAAAGGATTTTATCCCCGACACCCTGAAACATGTTTACGCAGCCATGTGGGATGGGGGGCCCTATCTTCCTACAGGGACACAGGCACACATTAAATTGCTATCCCAGAAAGGCAAAGATCCCCTGCTACCGGGCTCATACCGCCCGATTTCACTAATCAACGTGGACGTCAAAATCCTATCTAAAATCATTGCGTCGCGCCTAGCCCCCCTACTCCCCAGCTTATTGCACCCAGCTCAATCTGGTTTTGTTCCAGGGCGTTCAGCCACCCTGAACATCCGTAAAGTCTTGATGGCTCTAGAATATGCTGAAACACACCCCAATCAAGACGTCGCTATTATGTCATTGGATGCTGAAAAAGCCTTTGACAATATCAGTCTGTCATGGCTTTTCAGAGTAATGGAACAATTTGGCTTTTCGGGTCCAATTATGCGATTTCTAATACAAATGTACGCTTCACCAACCGCACGCCTGGTTACCCCAGATTTTGTATCTGACACAATCCCCTTGGCAAAGGGGACTAGACAAGGGTGTCCCCTATCACCTTTGCTTTTCAATATTGCCATTGAGCCCCTATCTAGAATAATTAACTCACCCAACGGAGTTAGTGGCATCAATATGGGTAATCAAATTCTCCGCTCCGCTCTGTTTGCAGGTGACATATTACTATTTTCCACCAACCCCCTATCTGACTTTGACAGACTCCAAGAACTTTTTGTGGCCTTTCGACGATGCTCTGGCTTTTGAATAAATTTTGACAAAAGCGAGATTATAGCACTACATCCACGCCTGTCTATTAAATGGAGACATCTATCGCCACTTACTCTGGCGACCCAACACATCACATACCTGGGTATTCATATAGGGCATGAGCCCTCCTCCTTATATGTACTTAACTACCCCCCTCTAATAACTAAAATTGTGAAGGAGTTGGAGGCTTGGACGGCCCTCCCTCTCTCACTGTTTGGGAGATGTCACCTTTTTAAAATGGTGTCATTTGCACGACTGCTTTATCCAATGCAGACCATACCTCTTTTACTAAGACATTCTGATGTACAAAAAATCCACAGAGCATTAACCGCTTTTCTATGGTCGGGCAAAAAAACGCGCATTGCGATACAAAAATTATGTCTCCCGAAGGGTGAGGGAGGGGCAGGTCTACCCAACATACGCTTTTACAACCTATCTTGCCTACTTAGACAGGGCCTAGATTGGCTAGCTGGAAAGTCTAAATACTCCAATACTGTACTCGAAGGGGCTATGGCCTCCCCATATGCCCTTTCAGCTATCCTTCACGCTAATCCTAATATGCTACCACCTCACCTTAAGACAAGCGTACTCTTCAGAGACACAGTCATCGCCTGGATGGAGGTTCGGAAATTATTGGGACTACCATCTAATATCTCACGCCACCTACCAATTCAAGGGAACCCTATGTTTCTACCGTCCACTCTGCACAAGGCTTTTAATCAGTGGCAAACCAAGGTTCTCACAAAAATAGCCTCCATCTACCATGACAAACCTGGGAAATTTAAACCCTTCCAAAACCTGATGCGAGAATTTTCATTGCCATTGACACATGTTTTTCATTATCACCAACTTACTGACTACCTTAGGTCCTGCTGTGGACCCAAGTCCGATCCCCTTCAAACGTCCTTCATAGACGCGGTACTTCAAAGGGACGACTATTCCATCTCCAGTATTTATTCTTATCTCATCCAACACCAGTCGCAAAAATACTATCTCAAACCATTCCAAAAATGGTCTAACATATTGGATGACAATGATCTGCCAGAAAAAATCCTCGAGGGATACAGACTTGTCCGCAAGCTTACTACTTCAGAAACATGGCGTGAAACGCAATTTAAGATCATCCATAGGGCCTATTACCCATTTCGCACCAACAAGGCAGACCCAACTCAAGCAAACTGCCCCTGGTGCTCCCTACCTCGCCCTACACTGCTCCACCGTCTCTGGGATTGAGCGGTTGTTACTACGTACTGGAATTCTGTGCTAACCTTCATCAGCAAAGTCAATAAAGTGCAAATACCGAGAGACTGTCTTCTGTGCTTGTTTGGTTACACGCCACCACCATCCTCTCTGTCAACGACGGGCCCACTAAACATTCCACAATGGGCCCATTTATGTCTCCTAGTTGCTCGTAGGACTATTATGGCTCACTGGATCACATCGACACCGCCCAACCTCCCGGCGGTCAAAAAAGCTTTGACATCTCTTTTCTACCTGGAGAGACTAGACACCATTACACTGAACTTTCGTTCTACACCGTGCTTCTTCGAGAGATGGCGTAACTATATGGAGACCACATTTACTCAAAAGGAAATACAGGATATAATGAAACCATTCCGTTACACGGATTGGTATCTACAGAAAGATCTTACCAATTCACTTGGCAACCTAAAATTGTCCAACGTTTCCGACTCCTCTACTCTATAGGACCCGCAAAGTCACACAATGCTCTTTAACGTCCATTTTTTTTTTTTTTGTTATTCTTTTTATCGTCTCTTAAAAACAGTTTCATCCTATGGTTTCACTTACATACCTTAACTAACTTGGGAGATCACTAACGAAACATTATCTAAGCGTTGCTTCCACTCCTGAAGGTATTACGGTATATGATACAGCCCCCACGGGCATTACACTGCCTAACTAATGTCATGATGGTATAGGTGCTTTACTCAGCCCCCTCCCATTCCCCTCACCCCACCCCCCCCTTTGGTTTTTGTTTATTTTTTCTTTGTTTCTCCTTACTAAAGTTTAAAAAACATTCTATCTGTTAAACAGAGAATCTGCGTGTATGTTTTGTGTAGATACTGTATACTATCTGTTGTACCACTTTATTTTGCAAAACCCAATAAATATTTTTCAAAAAAAAAAAAATGAAGTTCTACTCTAATCAGGGTAACCTGGCCTATGTCAAAGTAATGTCAGCTGGATATGAAAACATTTTTCCCTATGGTTTCTGCTATTGCTTAGCTAAAAATAAAAATAAAAATAAAAGCTTTTCTGATTAAAAACAGTAAAACCCTATATCAGTCCAATTAGGTTAGATTGTGTGAATAAACTAGCCAAGACATTGCCATCTCTTCTAAGGGCAGAATAGATAGTGCCTGCTACCTAGCTCTATGTACAGTATGAGCTAAGGTTCAGTGTCAATAAACATTGTCAAAATATAGAATTTGCTGCCATATTAGGTCAATGATGTCACAGACATCCCTGCCCCCTTGGTATATGTGGCTGCCTGGTGGGGAAATCCACTGTCACAGCTGATTGGGATGGTGGCTTGCTGTCATGTGACAGTTTCCCGCAGGTTTAGCCAAACTGTGTTTGGACCAAACCTTAGGTCATCCCTAATTGGGTCTCAAGCATAAAAGTTGCAAAACATTTTTTCACAGTTCTCCTGAACTGGTCAATTGCATAGAGGATGCAAGTGGTTAATATAACATTTACATTTTCAATATTACATGATTACCTGATTCAAAATAAAAAAACACTTCTCCTGTGTTTACATTTGTATTGATATCTTCTTAAGTAACTTTAATGCCTCGTACACACGTACGGACTTTTGCCGGCGGACCTAAGTCCAGCGGACAATCCGCTGGACTTTCCGTCTAGGTCCGCTGGACTTTCCGAGGGTGTGGACTTGCCCACACACGCACGGACTTCTCCAGCGGATAATCCGCCGGCCAAAAGTCCGCGGGACTTGAAAATGAACGGACTTGCCCACACACGGAGCAGTCCGTTCATTTCGAACGTAACTTCAGGTTACGTAGCTAGCGTAGGCAGTAAATGCCGCCGCGCTAGCTCCGCAAGCTGGCATGGATTTAAAGGGAATCCCCACGCCGAAAAAACGGCGTGGGGGTTCCCCCCAAATCCATGTCATCCGAGCACGCAGCCTGGCAGGCCAGGAAAGGGGTGGGGACGAACGAGCGCCCCCCCCTCCTGAGCCGTACCAGGCCGCGTGCCCTCAACATGGGGGGTGCCCTGGGGAAAGGGGGGCCGTGCGGCCCCCCCACCCCAAAGCACCTTGTCCCCTGTTGATGAGGACAAGGGCCTCTTCCCGACAACCCTGGCCGTTGGTTGTCGGGGTCTGCGGGCGGGGGCTTATCGGAATCTGGGAGCCCCCTTTAATAAGGGGCCCCCCAGATACCGGCCCCCCACCCTATGTGATGAGTATGGGGTACGATGTACCCCTACCCATTCACCTTAGGTGTAAAGTAAAAAAAAAAAACAACACTTTTGAAAAAATAGTTTATTGCACTGCTCCGGGGGGTCTTCTTCCGTCTTGGGGGTCTTCTGGCCGGACTCCCCCGCCATTTACCAAGCTCTTTTACCGAGCGAGGCTAGTCCGGCTACCTTCTTCGTCGTCGCCGCCGTCGTCTGGGGGTCTCGATCCGCCTTCGGGGGTCTTCTTCCGTCTTGGGGGTCTTCTCGCCGGACTCCTCCCCTCTCTTCTGCTCTTTTACCTCTCTTTCACGAGGGGAGGAGTCCGGCTACCTTCTTCGTCGTCGCCGCGGTCGTCGTCTGGGGGTCTCGATGTTGACCCGTCGCTGTCTCTGCCGGAATGCCTGTGCCGATCTGCGCTCGGACTTATATAGGGACATGGGGGACAGGGTCACATGCACATGTCACATGGTGACCCCGCCCCCTTGTGTTGTCACAGTCCCGGAGGATGCTGGGACTGTGACATCGCAAGGGGGCGGGGTCACCATGTGACATGAAATGTGACCCTGTCCCCCATGTCCCTATATAAGTCCGAGCGCAGAGCGGCACAGGCATTCCGGGCAGAGACAGCGACGGGTCAACATCGGAAGAAGAAGAAGAACAAGAAGGACAAGAAGAAGGACAAGGCGCCGGCGGCGCGGAAGACGACGACCGCCGCAAGAACAGAAGAGACCCCCGGAAGACCCCCGAAGGCGGATCGAGACCCCCAGACGACGGCGGCGACGACGAAGAAGGTAGCCGGACTTCCCCCGCTCGGTAAAAGAGCTTGGTAAATGGCGGGGGAGTCCGGCGAGAAGACCCCCAAGACGGAAGAAGACCCCCGGAGCAGTGTAATAAACTATTTTTTCAAAAGTGTGGGTGTTTTTTTTTACTTTACATTTTACACCTTAGGTGAATGGGTAGGGGTACATCGTACCCCATACTCATTCACATGTGGGGGGCCGGGATCTGGGGGCCCCCTTATTAAAGGGGGTTCCCAGATTCCGATAAGCCCCCGCCCGCAGACCCCGACAACCAACGGCCAGGGTTGTCGGGAAGAGGCCCTTGTCCTCATCAACATGGGGACAAGGTGCTTTGGGGTGGGGGGGCCGCACGGCCCCCCTTTCCCCAGGGCACCCCCCATGTTGAGGGCACGCGGCCTGGTACGGCTCAGGAGGGGGGGGGCGCTCGTTTGTCCCCACCCCTTTCCTGGCCTGCCAGGCTGCGTGCTCGGATGAGGGTCTGACATGGATTTGGGGGGAACCCTCACGCCGTTTTTTCGGCGTGGGGATTCCCTTTAAATCCATGCCAGGTCACGGAGCTAGCGCGGCGGCAGTAACTGCCTACGCTAGCTACGTAACCTGAAGTCACGTGCTAAATGAACGGACTTGCCGATGAGCGGCAAGTCCCTTCATTTCAAAAGTCCTGCGGACTTGCCCACTAACGGCGGGATTGTCCGCTGGACTTCCAAGTCCAGCGGATAATTTGAAAACAAAACCTGAAACTTTAGTCCGCCGTACTTTTGGCGCCCACACACGAGGGGATTATCCGCTGGACTCAGTCCAGAGGATAATCCCGCGGGATTGTCCCTTCGTGTGTACGCCGCATAAGGAATACCTAAACATACTCATAATTTTGCCAAAAGGATTTTAGGAACATGATACAGCAATGATTTCTGAACCTAATTTCTGTAATCATTTAAAGGACAATATATTTTTATCATTTTGAATTTCCAATCTAAGCACATGATTCAACATCCTAAAATATGTTGATATGTACAGACTTTTTGTGTTGTTTTATAGGCTAGATGAACAGTTTCATTCTGTATACAAGTAATTTATATAATGGATACTCTTGAACAATTTCTGTTTTTAGTGATAGATGCCAACTATTATGCACTCTGAAATATTAAACTCTATAATTAATTTTGAAGTCAGTAATTGTTGAAGTTTGAAGAAGCAGATAAAGGCTGCCAAACCACTTGAGCAGAAAAGTTGTGGTAATGGCTTCCTATTATTGTTCACTGATTTATTTAATCTCTCTTGATCAAATCAAGAAAATCCAGTTGAAACAGAGTGCCTCTATTTTAATGACAATTGTAAAATGGCTTTGGAACATTGCTCGCAAGTACAGCTTATTTGATTGAAAAACGGTCTAACTATTAGTGTTTATCTTTTGAAGTACTGAATATAATCACCATATAACTCTTCTTGCACAGTACAGAACGTTTAGTTAATGAACAGTTACTCTGAAAGTCCACAGCAATGTATTAGAAGGTTGATTGAGCCATCCAAGTTATGAAATAAATATGTTAAATTTATTTTGAATGGTCAGTCTACCCAACACTGAGATTTCAGGTTTTGGTAGCTGCTAGAGAATTAATTTTTTATGTCTACCAAAGGTTCTGGTAATGATGAGATCTTGCTGTATTTGTATTGTCAGATCTGCAGAGTTATGAAAATTAAAGCTAAACCTTAATCTGAGATCCAGGGCTGGATGCAGACAGCCTTTGAACTATAGACTCTATGGACTTTTGGGTCTCAAGGCTGGACCACTGCGAGAGCTTGCACAGTACACAATGGAGCTCTTGGCTTTCTATGAGGCCAGTGCGAGTTTATAGGGGGCATTCAATACAGGGGGTAGTTTTGTGACAGAGAAACAAAACCCACAGTTGTCTAAGTCACTTTTATAAAAATGAATCAGTCTTGGATTAGCACTAATTACAAAACTGATGATAAATAATACATTTTTGTTTTGAATCTGGTAACATCTGCCATTGTATCTGGCCTGCCACTATTACCACTCCTGTCATTTCTGCTAGCATCTCACCACTACAATCTTCTGCAATGATTACCAGCTTCTCCCACTGCTTCTGTCTTGGCATAATTACCATCTCCTTCTACTGATGCTGGTCCCACCATTACCAGCCCCTTCCTCTGCTGCTAGCCTTCTGCCATTACCATCTCCCACCACTGCTGCTGGCCTGCTACTATAACCATCTCATGCCACCAATGCTGACCATCCACCATTACTATTTCATTCTCCCTCTTCTGGCCTGCCAACATTACCATCTCCTGCCACCTCTGCTTTCCTGTCACTATTACCATCTCCTGCCACCGCTGCTGGTCTACCACCAGAAGCATTAACTGTCAGTGCTGCTGGTCTGTAAGGATGAGCTTCAGGTTTGGGTCGAATTGAGCCCAAGTAATTTGCTATTAGAGAATATGGTAAGCTAATGCGGCCCATTTATGCCCATAGTAGACAACATTGCACTTTCTGTCCACTGAACTGTGGTCAGGCGGCTAAGAAGGGTCAATCATGGGAGTTTTCTAAAAGTCAAAGTTCCCAGCAGCCTTTGTCCAGTGTGT
Organism: Lithobates sylvaticus; assembly: GCA_028564925.1. NCBI lineage: Eukaryota > Metazoa > Chordata > Amphibia > Anura > Ranidae > Lithobates > Lithobates sylvaticus. Next base: position 284,762,086 of record CM053028.1, on the reverse strand, counting down.
TTTGAAGCACATATGTGGTAGATAGGGAAAGATAACAGACTGCAGCAGGGAAAGCTAGGCGCTAATGCAGGTTTTGCATGCTGAAACTTCTATTTATATTTACATTGAATCATATATACACTAAAGCCCCATACACACGCTCGGATTATCCGAGGACCAGGTCCGTAGGATCATGTCCGTCGTACTTTGTCCGATGTTGGTTTTGCGTACACACGGTCGGACAAAGGTGTTGGAAAATCCGATCATTCTGAACGCGGTGACGTTTGTTGCCTACAACGGGACTACGTAGAGGCTAGTAGCCAATAGCTTTGGTCTTGTAATGTGATCTGAGCATGCGTAGCACTTTGTCAGTCGGAATTCGCTACACACGATCGGAATTGGTGTGATCGGACTTTGTCAAAAAATCTATCCAGCAGGAGATAGAACTTTGTCCGTCGGACAATCCGATGGAAACTGTCCGATGGTGCCTACACACGGTCGGAATTTCCGACAACATTGTCCGATAGGACAGAATCCATCGGAAAATCCGACCGTGTGTATGGGGCTTAACAGTGTGTAGAGTTGAACCAAACAACTCCCAGTTCGGTTCGCACCAGAACTCCCAAACATGGAAAAAGTTTGGACCCGAACCATGAACCCTATTAAAGTCTATGGGACCCGAACTTAGGAAATCAAAATACCCCATTGTGAAGGCTTATATGCAAGTTATTGGACATAAAAAGGGTATTGGAGCCAAGGTACTGCCCTGTGGGAAATGTATCAATGCAAACATTTAAAAAAAAAAAAGCAGTGATTTTAATGATGCCTAACGTGAAATGAAAAATTCCTTTAAATATAGCCATACCAGGCCACATGCCTTTAACATGGGCAGGGTGCTTTCTGGATTGGTGATGTCATATGGGGTGGTGCCACCAGGTGACATTGCCAGGTTGCTCTGCCCCTTACCTATTTAAGAACTGTCAGATGGTGGAGCAGGCAATCGGGGGTTAGCCTTCGTATCGGGCAGAGCTTTTTTTTTTCTTTTTTCAGGTCTGGAGGTGCGGCGGGCATCACGGTTGATAATAGATCTACATTATATAGTTACATAGTTGGTAAGGTGGAATAAAGACCATAGTCCATCAAGTTCAACCTGTGTTGGTGTACGTGTGTCAGTGTCGATAATCATTTCCCATATCCCTGTATATTGTGTTCAATAAGATGCATGTCAAAGAGTGTTTTAAAAATATCAATACTCCCCACTGACCCCACCAATTGTGGAAGAGAGTTCCACCTCCTTATCACCCTGACAGTGAGAAACCCCCTGCACAGTTTTAGGTTAAACCTCTTCTCCTTCAATCTCATTGTGTGGCCCGTGTCCTCTTAAACTCCCTGAGACTGAATAGTTTTTTCCTATGCTGGAATCGCCAATAAAATCGCTATCATATCCCCTTTTTATACGTCTCTTTTTTAGCAAGAATACATTTAGTGCTTGTAGTCATTCCTCATAATTGAAGTGCTCCAATCCCCGTATACATTTTGCTGCTCTTCTTTGGACTCTCTCCAGCTCCAGCACATCCCTTCTGAGGACTGGTGAGAACTGGATGGAATACTCCTGATGTGGCCTTACCAGAGTTTTATAGTTTTATTATAGTTTTATCTCTGGAGTAGGGATGAGCCGAACACCCCCGGGTTCGGTTCGCACCAGAACCCGCGAATGGACCTAAAGTCCGTGTTAATTTAAGAACCCTATTAGTTACAATGGACGCAAACGTTCAAAATCAAAAGTGCTAATTTTAAAGGCTAATATGCATGTTATTGTCATAAAAAGTGTCATGTATCGATGCAAATTTTTTTTTTAAAAACGGCCATTTTTTCAGGAGCAGTGATTTTACTAATGCTTAAAGTGAAACAATAAAAGTGTAATATTCCTTTAAATTTCGTACCTGGGGGGTGTCTATAGTATGCCTGTGAAGGGGCGCATGTTTCCCGTGCTTAGAACTGTCCATGCACAAAGTGTCATTTTTGCAGGGAAAAAAGCTATTTAAAATCACTCGCGGCTAATGAATTGTCGGCTCCCGTAACACAGAGAACAGTCATTCATTGAAAGTCATTGATAAAAAAAAAGTCATTGATAAAAAATAAAAAAAACAAAAAAATAAAAAGCGTGGGGGTCCCCCCAAATTCAATTACCAGGCCCTTCAGGTCTGCTATGGATATTAACCACCTGATTACTTTGCACTTAAACCCCCCTCGTGACCAGACCAATTTTCAGCTTTCGGCGCTGACGCACTTGGAATGACAATTGCACCGTCATACAACACTGTACCCAAATGAAATTTTTACAATTTTTTTCCCACAAATAGAGCTTTCTTTTGGTGGTATTTAATCACAGCTGGGGTTTTTATTTTTTGCTCAACAAATAAAAAAATATGGAAAATAAAAATAAAATCATGTTTAATAGTTTGTTATAAAATTTTGCAAACAGGTAATGTTTCTGCTTCATTGATATGCACTGATGAGGCGGCACTGGTGGGCACTGATAGGCTGCACTGGTGGGCACTGATAGGCTGCACTGGTGGGCACTGATAGGCTGCACTGGTGGGGACAGATAAGTCGGTACTGATGGGCACATCAAAGATGGCACTGATGGGTGGCACGGATGGGTGGCACGGATGGGTGGCACCGATGGGCACTGATGGATGGCACTGATAGATGGCACTGATGGGCACTGATAGATGGCACTGATAGATGGCACTGATAGGTGGCACTGATGGACACTGATAGGTGGCACTGATGGGCACTGATAGGGGGCACTGATGAGCACTGGTAGGGGATACTGATGAGCACTGGTAGGTGACACTGATGTGCAGCACTGGCACTGTGGGCACTGACAGATGGCACTGTGGGCACTGACATATGGCATATGACCCTTGAGGTCTGGGATGGATTTTAAGGGGAACCCCGGCCAAAAAAAAAATGGCGTGGGGTCCCCCTCAAAATCCATACCAGACCCTTATTCGAGCATGCAACCTGGCAGGCCGCAGGAAAAGAGGGGGGGACGAGAGCGCCCCCCCCCCTCCTTTTTTTTTTTTTTTTTTTTTTATCAATGACTTTTTTTTAATCAATGACTTTCAATGAATGACTGTTCTCTGTGTTACGGGAGCCGTCCATTCATTAGCCGCGAGTGATTTTAAATAGCTTTTTTTCCTGCAAAAATTACACTTTGTGCAGGGCTAGTTCTAAGCACAGGAAACATGCGCCCCTTCACAGGCATACTATAGACACCCCCCAGATGTGATACTGCAATGCTGTACTAACAGCACGCACACACTAATCCCCAGAATCACAGCAGATAATGTCAGCAGTCAGCAGCACATAACACTGACACTGGAACACAATATACGAGGCTGCCGGTGCGGCTGCCTTTTATAAGGTGGGGCATGTACTAAACCCCCTGAGCTATAATTGGCCACAGGCATCCTGCCTGTGGGCAATTATTGCTCTCCTCGCCGCTGGCTCTATGATTGGCCAAGCATGCGGGTCACAGTGCCAGCTTTGGTAGCTGCAGCTTGACATTGCATGCTATTGCTCTGTCTGTCTTCTACTAGGACCCCCAGATCTTTCTCCATCCTTAATTCCCCCAGAGGTTCTCTCCCTAATGAGTAGTTTGCGTTTGTGTTTTTAGAACCCAAGTGCAAAACCTTACATTTCTCCACATTTAACCGCATCTGCCACATAGTTGCCCTCTTCATTATTTTGTTCAGGTCTTTCTGTAAAATTCCTATATCCTATTGTAAAGTTATTGCCCTGCTTATTTTTGTGTCATCCGCAAAAACTGAGATTGAGCTATGTATCTCATCCTCTGTATCAATTATAAATAAATTTAACAGATTTGGTTCCAAGGCAGAGCCTTGGCATACCCCACGTCTAAGTACACATTATTTATCACTACCCTTTGGACACGCCCCTGTAACCAGTTTACTATCCAAGAATAAACCTTATGGTCCATGCCAACCGACCTCAGCTTGTAGATTAAGCATTTATGGGGAACTGTATCAAATGCTTTTGCAAATTCCAGATACACCAAATCTACAGGCCTCCCCCGATCTAGATGGCAGCTCACTTCCTTGTAGAATGTTAACAGATTGGTCTGGCAAGAACGACCCTTTGTAAACCCATGCTCATTACTACTAATGATACTTTTATCGTCAGCAAATTCTTGCATATAGTCCCTTATCACCCCCCCAATAATTTGGAGAAATTTGTGGTTGAGGCTATTGGACTTTAATGGTACCATAACAATTTGAGATACACAGAGGTATAAAACAAGTAATTTTTATTAAATTAACATCAATATGTTAAAACATACATTTAAAAAATATATATATATATCTCTGTATATTCAATCAAGGGGGGTGCAACTGAAAAAATTGTGGTACCAGTTTGCCCTATATCAGTTAGATTGGCATGCTCAAAATATTTTGCGGATGTTCACCGTTTCCTCGGGAGCTTTTGTTTGCATATTGAGATGTCAAAAAACAGAGACAGTATATAATACTACAAAGATAAGAGAAGAAAAAAATTATCAAAATATACATGGTAAGACATCACATGACATGACCAGATAATGACAACATAGTAGTGACAAGTGTGGTATCCCTCCCATTAGATGTTTATGACCCTTACCAGGGGCAGCAACACTAGCCGCAGTCCAAAAAGAGTGGGTCTGCCCAGGCGGGCGCGGGAGCCCCCCACACACATAAGCCAGGAACTGAGGCAGCCGGAAATCTATTAAGGTGCAATAGATAGTGTTATAGGTCAAACATGGGGCTATCTGGGGGTAGCCCCAGATTAGACCTTTTAATTACATCCTTTTATTTGTTCTTTGGATAACTTATGGCAATATGGTCTTTGGAGTACATTGCTGTAGACATTACAGCAAGCCAGAATGATACGCCAGGATTTCAAAAGGTCTTATTCACACCTCTAAGGGGACTGCACTGACACTGTTGTGTCATTTTCAGTCTGGGATCCTTTTCACTCTTGGAAGATGGGGGGGTGGGAGCCAGAAAGTGTCCCGCATCATAGTCCTCCACTCCCTTGCCGCCTTCGTATATGATGACTCAGTTATTACTGTTAATTTAATGCATTTTTTACTTAACTCATTACAGTTATATGGTATTCTATATTGTTTAAGCATTGTATATGTTAATTTTATTGTTTTTTCCCATTTCTTACCCCCCATTCCTTTCCTTCCCTTCACCTTTTTCCACCCTACTCTTAAATTGGGATTACTCTAATAGTCCTCTTAGCTGTGCCACATACATAATATAATTGTATGCCTTAAAGTGGCTACTCTTAACCGCTTCCCGACCGCCCACTGCATATATACGTCAGCAGAATGGCATGGGCAGGCAAAATCACGTACCTGTACGTGATCCTTTAAATGCCTGCCCGTGGGGCGCGTGCGCGCCGCCAGCGGCGTGCTCGCGACCCGGTCGGGAGCTCCGTGACCACGGCCGCGGGACCAGCGGACCCGATCGCCGCTGGTGTCCCGCAATCGGGTCACGGAGCTGAAGAACGGGGAGAGGTATGTGTAAACAAACCTCTCCCCGCACTTCCTACTCTGCCTGTCATTGATTGGCTGTTCCCGGTCATCGGGAAAGCTGATCAATGACGTCAGATGTCAGCCCCGCCCCCCTAATGTAAAAAACACAACACACGCCACAGCCCATAACCCCTCCCCTCCCCCTAGTGGTTAACTCTTTCACTACAACTGTCATTTATACAGGAATCAATGCATTTAAATAGCATTGATTGCTGTATAAATGACAATGGTCCCAAAAATGTGTCAAAAATGTCCGATGTGTCCGCCATAATGTCGCAGTCACAATAAAAATCGCTGATCGCCACCATTACTAGTAAAAAAAAAATATTAATAAAAATGCTATAAAACTATCCCCTATTTTGTAAACGCTATAACTTTTGCGCAAACCAATCAATAATCGCTAATTGCGATTTTTATTTTTACCAAAAATATGTAGAAGAATACGTATCGGCCTAAACTGAGGAAAAAAAAATGTTTTTTTTATATATTTTTTGGGGATATTTATTATAGCAAAAAGCAAAAAATATTGCATTGTTTTCAAAATTGTCGCTCTATTTTTTATAGCGCAAAAAATAAAAACTGCAGGGGCGATCAAATACCACCAAAAGAAAGCTCTATTTGTGGGGAAAAAAAGGACGCCAATTTTGTTTGGGAGTCACGTCGCACGACCGCGCAATTGTCAGTTAAAGCGACGCAGTGCCAAATCACAAAAAGGGGCCTGGTCCTTTGGCTGCCAATTGGTCCGGGGCTGAAACAAGAAGGTCAAATATACAGAAAAAAGGTCACATTTATCTTATAATTTTCACAAACAACTAGTATGACGTTTTCCTAATCCAAGAGACATGCTTCTGGTCCTATAGAATCCAATCTATTAAACACAGGTATTGTATTACATGGATTCATAGCACAAATCCCATATCTAAGTCCAAGGACATGCCTGTAGCAATACAAATGTCCCGTCATTCTTGACTTTCAGGTAGACACTATGGGCCGATACATCTTGGTAAAACTCAACATTTTCTAGACAATGTTTTTTTTTTTTTTTTTCTAGCTAGTGTTTACTCTCCTTCCTGGGGTCAGGTCCAGTTCTGCATTCAGATGCGGAAGTGGTTTGAGTCTTATTATGAAAGAACAAGAGTGGTGGCTGGTGACTTCAATTTGCTCCTGATAAGATAGGTATCCCTAGGCAGACTTTGGGCCCTTATGCACAGACAAAAGCTATTACTTTACATCCTTTACATCCTACCACCAGGGACTTCAGCTATTTTTCAGCAGTCCACAACACAAACAGTCAATAGATCACATCTGGGTTCATCATCTCACACTGAACCACTCTCTGGAAGGGCATGCCAGTAGACAACATGGTTCCTCTGGAAGGACTTATGTGCCTCTTCACAGGCTAATTCATGCTTCCTCTCATAAACATAAGAGTTTGGCTAATACTTATGCACAAGCATACGGGCGCACACACATGCACATCAGCGTGCTCATGTCCACTGGTGACAGATGTTGGCAACAAATTGTCTATTTAAACTGTGTCAGTGCTCAGGATCAGTGTTGCTTTGTGTTCAGCCTTCCCTGTATCCTGTGACCCTATGAGGTTTCTAGTACTGGCCTTACATCCTTTTGTGCTTGCAGTTCTACAGTCTGCTACTGGTGAATGCTTCACCCGCCCACTGTCGCCAGTACCAGCTTACTTCAGTCTGCCACCCACCAGCTGTCCACCTGCTTCACTAATGACTACTGCTGACTTCTCTATAATGGAGTGGATACCTGCTCTTCTACTAGCAAGACCTACAGGCACTCGTGCCTCTCTACACTCCTGCACCCTCTGTTCACACTACCAGTTGTATGAGAGACCTTCCTCGTTATTTCAGGCTTTGCTACCAAGTACGTGATAGCCACTCCCCAGAGATTCAAATAGGCCAAACTCCTTGGTAAGACTGCACCCCAGTTCAGAGGTGTAACTAAAATCTTCAGGCCCCAGTGCAAGAAACCATGAAGGGCCCCTCTGACCCCCAAGTCAGGACCCATTCTTTCGGGCTTTTGGACCTTCCTACTGATTCTGGGGCCCTTTACTCCCATCGTGGGACATTGTGGGGGAACTCACTGCAACCTGTGTGACCCTGGTAGTTCCTCGACTGGTGTCAGAAGATTTTTATTTTTATTTTTTTTTTATTACTTTTTATCATTCTATTTTTTTTTTACAATTTTATTTTCTACTATTTCAATTTTTTTACAATTTTTTAGGCGCCCCATTGGAGGCTTTGGTGAGATAACCAGACCTCTGATGTTTCACCTTTGAGACAGAGATAAGAGAATGAAGACACAGCCCTCAATCTCCATCTCTGCAGCCTCAGCAGTGCAGATTGATTGGACAGGAATAGCTCTGTAAATAGCATCCTGTTGATTCACAAACTGAAGCAGTTTACTATGCCTCGCTTATGAATGGACAGAGTCAATGATCCGTACCGATCACTGACTCTGTCAGTTTCACTGTCCATTCAGAAAAAGCAGGGGCCAGTAAATTAAATGTTTACCGGCCCCTTCCCCCGCTTTTCATTGTGACACATCTCCCATGGTAGCCGATGGGAGAGGAGAAGGGGGAACCAGGTAGCTCAAGTGAGGGCCAGGCGAGTACACAAGGGCCTGGGGGCAGCAGGACCTGTATAGGAGGGGTGGCTGGGTGGCATATAGAACAACCGATCCCCTTAATTTTCCTCCTGCAACCGCTGAAAGCCTGCGAGAGGGAGAAGAGGAGAAGCAACCCCTGCAGCCCTTCCTATCCAGGTGTACAGGGGAGCTGCATGGGCCACCTGGAGCATGGGACCAGGTTGCAATTAAAACCCCTGCAAACCCTGTAGGTTCACACCTGCCCCAGTATTTATCAGCAAATCCCTACATTCCCTTCCATTTTGGAGATGAAATTATAATTTGCTGAAAGACTTGGCATGTTGGGGGGAAATTAACTTTAATAGCAAACTATTTTTTTTTTTTAAACTGTAAAACAGATCCAACTCTGTTCCTTATCCAATAGGAAACTATCAAATGTTTCCATCCATCCTATGCTGCAGGACCTTGAAATGGCCAACAAAACCTGCAATTAGATGCACTTTTCACTGAGCTCATGATGGTCAAAAAAAAATTACATGACCTTATAGATCATAACGTCTTGATAGACAAGCTTTGTAAATATCATTTTGAATCTGGCAACATATGTGACTGCCGTCTGTCCATAACTTATTTATCCTTAGAAGGTGATTCTATATATTCTTTGCATCGAAATTCACAGAAGCATATTGACACACTCCCCAGAAACAATCCTGCATATTTGTAAGTCTTTGTATAAATCTTTATATAACGATGAGGGTCTCTGCATTCAATGTCAGTAAATCCCCGGCTTTGACAGCTTCAGTGTAAGGTTCTACAAAACTTTCAAAGAACTCCTGGCCCCTTTTTGACACAAACTAGTATTTCTATTTCAGACTGCTGTCCATACTGTGATATCTTCCGGATCATCTCACTAATTAAAGTAGATGTCAAGCTTTATGCTAAAATATTGGCCACCAGATTATGATCTTCACTCCCAAGCCTAATTCAGTCAGACTGGACTGGCTTTATCTAAAATAGTGATGTTAGTGACAACACCACACAAACTATTATTCTCATCCCTGCTTCTCATAGCCACACATTTCTTCTATGCCTTCTCTTGGTAGATGCAAAGAAGGCCTTTGATAGAGCTCACTGTTCCTATTTAAATTCTATTCTCATTCATTTATGTCGTGGGTGGTACTTTTGTGTCCAACATTATGGCCCTCTACTCAAATCCTTCTGCAAGGGTGTGGGTTAATGTTCCAATGTCATCACTGCCGTATTATCTGTAACGGGACATTACTTACTTGTCCCGTATCCCTGCTGTTGTAAATCCTCATAATGCAACTCATAGCAAATGTATTGTCGATCAGCCCCTCTGTTTAGGGTCTCCACCTGGGCACGCATTATCATAAACTTGCTCCATATGTAGATGATCTTTTATTTACATTTTTTCCCCAAGAACTAGTACGCCTAACTTCCTGCAGGTAATTATCCTAAATGGGGCACTCAATTTGTTCACAATAAATACTTCAAAATTAGATTTCATAAACATCCCACTACCTAGATCCCTACAGAGAGCCTACTGAAAACATTTTCTCTGATCTATCAGATTGACACTCGCTGACAATTTCTTGGTTGGTCAGACTCAACATCCTCAAAATGTACATTCTCCATTCTCCCGCGTGCTTTAAATGTTTTAAATAATTCCCATCCACCTACCCCACTCTTATTTTCAATGCCTTTACTCAGCATCCATAAAGTTCACCTGGGGCCATGGTTCACTACATGTTAAGGTAAAAACTCCCACCAAATCTAAAATTTTTAGTTGCCTCATATTACCAGATTTTGTGCTTTACCATATTGCGGTGCTTTTAGCTAGAATGTTAGTTTTTTTTTCCACCCCCGACACAGACGGAAGTATTATGAAAAAAGGTCCTTGCCCCCTTTCTACTCATGGCTTACCTGTGGTTAAGTCCAGCTAAGTGTCCTGTGTGGTGATTATCATCCATTGTTGATTCATTCTCTGTTACACCAATAGGACTTAATGTTATCATTTTATTAACTGTTCTTGAGACCTGGCCCTCTAACACCAATACATTGCAATCCTCATTACAGCATTATTTCTGACTCAACTTGAATTCCAAATCTATAAGTGCATCATGTCTTTCTTCCAAATTCAAGTAAATTGTAACCCAATCTTAAGTCTTATGCCACGTACACATGGTTGGACATTCCGACCACAAAATCCGGATATTTTCCGACAGATTTTGTCTGAAACTGGTGTTGCCCACACACAGTCGGAAAAAGTTGTTGGAATTTCCGATCTTCAAGAATGCAGTGACATAAAACGCATACGACGGGACTATAAAAGGGAAGTTCAGCACCACGTGCGGCACCCTTTGGGCTCTTTCTGCTGTTCTCGTGTTTATCGCGTGTTAGTAGAAATTTTGTTAGAGACGATTTGCGCTTTTCAGACTTCAGATCGTTACTGCTCTTCAGTTTGTGCTTGTCGGTGCATATCTGCTTATCAGTGCGTGTAGTCAGTTCGCATTTGTTTGTCATTGCGGCCTATATTTTATATAGTACGCTTTGATTTTCAGTGCTTATTGTCCGCTCGTTTCTGGATTTCAGTTCGTTCTTTCAGGCCTTGCTGTTTATCGGTGCGTTCTGTTAGTCCATTCTGACCAGCCGACCGTTTTGAAGCCCTGTTGCGTGTACGTACTCGTCGGAGAGTTCGTGCTGTGCAAGGGCTTGGCGTTGGGCTTTTAGCTTTGACCCAAGCCCAGTCCACGAACAGGGTGAGGAGGAGTTCATGGAGCAAGAATTGGCTGCACCAGTGTGACCAATTCTTGCACATGCCTTTGCTTCGTGAGATCCAGGAGAATAATCCTGATGATTTCAGGAATTATTTCAAGATGATGGACCCCGTTTTTCACTGTCTGTTGGCTTTGCTGTCCCCTTATATCAGCAGGCAGGATACCTGCATGCGGCAAGCCATTACTATGGAGCATAGGCTAGTCGCCACGATGCGGTACGGGGAGAAGCCTTCAGGACCTCAAGTTCTCGACAGGCATCTCCCCCCAGGCTCTGGGGATCATTATCCCAGAGACCTGTTCTGCCATCATTCAGGTCCTGCAGAAGGACTATATTAAGGTAAGATTTCTCCTTTAACATCCCATTCTATGTATTTAATGTTTGCTAATGTATTGTATTTATTTCATCGTTCCCTAATTACCATGATTGTAATATGCAGTAATATGCTTCCTGATGACGCAGAGGGAACTGTGAAACGCTTAGAGGCTGTGGGATTTGTTCGCAGCGCAGGTGCCGGCAACAGGTGAACCAAGGAGATGGAGAGAGAGAGGTTACCTGTGGTACAACACTGATTGGTTCAGAGAACACTTTCATTCATGGCTGGATAAGTTTAGTGTCAGCTAGATGACACAGGAACATGTGAGTGCAATTGGTTTTAAAGTTTTTTTACAATAAAAGTTGGAACGTTTTACACTATGTTGGTTCCATATATTTTTTTATGAATTCATATAATCTGTGGATTACTGACTGGAGTACAAGCGGGTATAAGGAGTGGTTATCCATTGAATGAACCAAAAGCAAGCTTCCATTTATTTCTGGTGAGTTGCCATTTCGTAAAGGTGGTGGTGGCACGAAGGGTGATTTCTGGTGAGGAGCTACGCACGTGAAAACCAGAAGATTTAACTGTATATCTAACAAGGAACTTTGATTAGAATTGGTATTGGGGAGACACACCCCGCTTTTATATACACACCTTTGATATTGAGAGCGTATATGGACTTGTGGTAGGGTTTTTTTTGGTGTTTTGCTTTGCACCTTTTTTCGTTTGCATATGTATATATCTATATTATATGTGCATCAGTTTTTTCTTTTGTTAAAGTTTGGCAAGTGGGTATTGAAGCACTGAATTAACATAATATTAAGTAGGTGGTATTGTTTAGGTTTGTATGTGATATATGCGTAGGCATAATTTTGAGCACAGTTAATAATAGAAGTTATAGGTGTATATATATATATATATATATATATATATATATATATATATATATATATATATATATATATATATATATATATATATATATTTGCAGTAATGGTTTGGTAGGTGGCGCAATCTGTAATTTGATACACAATTTTTTCTCACTTCTTAGAAGGGCTCACTTGATTGCAGCACACCAGTGTATAATTAGAATATTATTTGAGCGCCGGTATTCCCTTTTAAATATCAGACATTAGTATGTCCAAACTGTGTTGATATTGCCTTCATCACATGGGGTGTCACCCCTATAAAAGCCAAATTTGGAAGATGCACACAAATTGAGAATCAAACTGGGCATTTTCCTCCTGATCCCATGCCTAAAGTCAACATGTGCTATCTCCCATCATGGGAGATCAATGTACGTGTTTTGTGGGTGCAACCCCTTTATCTCAGCCACTTTAGTAGCAAGGAAGGGGTTGCACCCAGAAAACACGTACATTGATCTCCCATGATGGGAGATAGCACATGTTGACAAACTGTGTGCATCATCCGAATTTGGCTTTTTCAAAAATATAAAAGTTTTTTTTTTTTTTAAATGAAAATGGATGCTAGCTAGTTTTGGGTGTTTCAGATTCTCCCTAAAACATCAATGATGTTCTTCATTTTTTGTTGAACCTCATTGATGTTTTTCTTGAGACTATCTAAATCACGATTGCACCCCCATTATCTCACCGATGAGGATCTGGGCACTTTCACTGGTAAAATGCAATTCTTCTTCCACAACATCCACAGCACCTAAAAATAAACCAAAAAAAACCTGCTGTGTATTATAAATATGCAGGCATACATCGATTACCTTACCTGAAGCTGTGGTCTCAGACACTCACCTGTTGTGGTTACAATTTTGCCAATTTCAACAACCTCTCCTTCTTCCACCTCCTTCTCTCCTTCTGGTGTCATTTCCCCTTCTTTGGGAGGTGTGGGGTCCCTGGTGTCCTGAGACGTTCGGAGTCTTCTCTCCCCTATGAGAATGTAAAAAAGGTATACTTAGCACACAGATATTTGAGGGCACAAACAGGAGGATGAAACATTGCTTAGGAAGTGTCGTACAATGGTCTTTTTTTGCAGAGTTCAAAGCTGAAAACATTATTTTAGATCCTTTCTCTAGCTGGAATACTTACCTGTTTTGTGCAAGTTTCACAGATGGAGGCACCCCTATAGTACCCACTGGGGCACATGTGTGGGACACATTAATAAAAAGGGTGTCCTGGTGTCCCACACTAGTTCTCCTGAGTCCAGATGTGTAATCAGCTGCTGAGTGTCCTCTCCTTTACACCGAATCAAGTTTGCATTTCATTCTAGTTACAAACCCCTCTAGACAACAAACTTGCTTTGACTATAAATAGGCCTGAACAAATGTAGTTAACTCCAACTTTAGAAAACACCGTATTTGAAGTGGGCGAACGAACAATGTTTACTACGAACGATTATTGAACCCATGAACATGAAAATGGCCATTTTAAACTGTACAACATTAAATCAAAGCACATGGAGCAGTATGAAAGCAACAATAATAATATGAACACAGGACAACTACCGTATTTATCGGCGTATAACACGCACCGGCGTATAACACGCACCCCAAGTTTAGGAGGGCATTTTAAGGAAAAAAAGTTTTAGGAGGAACGTTTAGGGAAAAAAAACACTTACATTTAAGCATCATTTGCAGCTTGCCCAGCGTCATTTGCAGCTTTGCCCAGTGTGATTTGCAGCTTGTCAGCATCATTTGCAGCTTGTCAGCATCATTTGCAGCTTGCCCAGTGTCATTTGCAGCTTGCCCAGTGTGATCTGCAGCTTGCCCAGTGTGATCTGCAGCTTGCCCAGTGTGATCTGCAGCTTGTCAGTGTCAGTTTCAGCTTGCCAGCGTAATTTCCATCTTTTCCACATTTAAAATTGCCGCCTAGAAAGACCGCGCGGCCGGAAAAGACCGAGCGCCGGCGGAAAAGCCCGAGCCGTCTGTTCGGCTCCTGCTCGCAGTCCCGCCTCCCTGCTGTTTCGGAAGCGAGCGCAGGGAGGCGGGACTGCGAGTGGAGCCGGAAAAGCCCGAGCCATCTGTTCGGCTCCGCTCGCAGTCCCGCCTCCCTGCTGTTTCGGAAGCGAGCGCAGGGAGGCGGGACTGCGAGCAGAGCCGAACAGACAGATCGGTCTTTTTCCGCGCTGCTCGTTTTTTTTCGGCGGCGGCCGCTGTTTTTCGGCGCCGTTTGATTTTTTTGGGCACTTTTTTTTGGGGTATCGGCGTATAACACGCACCCACGACTTTCCCCCGATTTTAAGGGGGAAAAAGTGCGTGTTATACGCCGATAAATACGGTACTTACTTTTTTGAAGAACTCTTGATCTTTCTGTACTGATCGTGCTCCCTCAGTTTCAGGTCTGACCAGCGTTTCCTCAGTTGATCCTTGGATCGTCGTACCCCAAAATTCTTCTGCAGACTCTTCACAACTTTAGCCATGATCTTGGCCTTTCTGACATTTGGGCTGGGGTAAGGCCCATACTTCCCATCATAGTCGCCCCTCTTCAATATGTCCACCATCTCCGCCATCTCTACAAAAGACATATATGAGGCCTTAAATCTTCTCCTGCGGGATCGGGACTTTCTGGCACCGGGCACTCATCGTCCTCCTCCTCGTTAGTAGAATAATTAGTGCGCACCTGCTGTGTCTCAGCCATGTGCTCTCCCCACTGAGCCGAAAGAGAAGGGGCGGGGAATAGACTAGAAAGAACGTCAGGGGCGGGCGGAGTTTCACACATGCGCACTGTATATAAAACGGAACACACGTGCGTCGTATGTCCGATCTGTGAGCGGAGGAAGGAGTAGCGGAAGCGCCGATCGTTCGAACGAAGGTACAATTTTAACTTGGTACATCACTAGCCTATACTGCTTCTAGATTGAGGCCTATATTGGGACAAGATTAGGATAGTTTAGCCTGACATTAGGGTCTGTCTTGTATTGTGTCCTTGTATTGTGTCTTGCAGAGAATATGGATCCCTTCAAGGAACCACATTTTCTGGGGCTGTTCATTGACATGCTCAGGGAGCTGCCCTGCCTGTGGCAGATGAACAACCACTTTTATAAGGACCTAAGAAAGAGGAAGGCAGCGCTGGAGAAACGGCTTGCTTTGGTGAAGACGATGCTCCCCACTGCAGACACCCCCTATGTGAAGTCCAAAATTGGTGGCCTGAGGAGCACATATCTGAGGAAGCGGAGAAAGGTCCAGATTTCCCTGAGATCAGGAGATGCAGATGACATTTATGTCCCCAGGATGTTGTACTATGACAGGCTGCACTTTCAGGGAACCCAGGCCACCACTCTACAGTCTTCCTTCAAGGCTTCCTTCCCCCCCAGCTGAGGCTTCCTATGTCCATCCTGGGCCTTCCATGCAGGGAGATGTGGAGGGGCCCAGCTTGAGACAGGTATAGCATTGTTCAACATATTGATTGTCGGACATTTAATGATGTTAACTAGATGTTATTAGTGATCAGTAAGTTCTTATTTAACAAAGTGTTTTACATTTCAATAGACAGTAGTGACCTAAAATGATTGTGACAAGAATGAAAAATTATGGAAATGATAGTCTGTTCTATTTATTAACATTCAACAGTCATGAGCTGAAAAATGTGTGATTGATAAACAAAAAAATAAAACTATGTCCCATTTTCATACACAGGAAGACTTCACCCGGGAGGAGGCTGTGGCAAGTGGCAGCTGGGAGGTTGACCATCGCCCTCCTCCTCCTCCTGCCACAACTACAAGAGCAGAGCCACAGCCTGGAAGGAAGCCTGGAGGGAAGTGCCTAAGGAAGACCAGAGAGTGATGTCCTGGGTTCAGTCTGGTCTGACAGAAGATGCAGGTTGTTATATGACCACAGCCTGGGTACATAGATGTCATCTGCTCTTCCTGATCTCTTGGACTTCTGAACCAGACTGTTCTCCCTTATATATGGACTCCTCGGGCCACCAATTTTTGCATTTAAATAGTTGATGTCTGCCCTGGGGGCCAAAGGCTTCACCAATTTCCCCAGTTTATCCAGCGCTGCCTCCCTCTTTATTTGATTATAACCCCTAATAAAGTTTTTTTGTGTTTAAAGAAATAATTGCCTATGTGTTTTACTTCCAAAAGGACAGTTTATATGTGAGTAGGCAGGTACATTTCAAAAATACAAAGTCAAATTAACAAGGGACACCAACACCAAACAACCTCCTCCAGATTACAAAATTAAACAATAAAATAAAAAGATAATAATGGTGTTGGGTTAAGTTGACACACAAAACTCACCAAAAAAATTAAGAAGATGAGCAAAATGTAAAAAAAAGGAGATCTTGATTAAAAAACCAACCACAAAATGTAAACCAAAAAAAAAAAAAAGATTTGGGAGATCGGACGAATAAAAATATTCTATTCATGAAATCAGGAAAAAGAATAAAGAAATACGTTTTGGAGAAGTCTGTTTGAATATGAGCAGCAAAACAACTTCATTCTTCTAGCATTATAAAGAAAAAGCGCTGCATTAAACAATTTTTAACATTGCAGCGTGACGAATGTGCTATATCGATTACGATAGGCAGAATAAACTCACATAGTCTGTACGCGTGATCTCCTTTCTTGGCTGCAAGAAATAGTTGACACCAGTAGGCGTGCAGCAGAAGTTATTTACTCTCTGTCCGGCTGCCAGCGCTTCAGCTGGGTGGTTTTTAACATTCCAGGGCTCGGTCTGCTGCTGGGCAGAGGGGCCGATCACCCCAGCTTCTTGAAGCTGTAGAGACACTGTAGGTGCTAGGCAGAGGCCAGCGGTGCTCTGCCCTGTTGCCAGTGATTCAGCTGGGAGAAGCAGCTTCACTACATCAGCTTGTAGCCGGAGAGAGGAGCTGAATGCCCAGCTCCCTGGATCTCCACAGTTGTTGCCGGTGCTGGCAGAGGTTGGTAGCAGTCTGCCCTGTTGCCAGCACTTCTTCTGGGGACTCCACATCATCTGCTTTGGCTAACCGTTGGGGCAAGAGGCTCGATTCCTCCACTCCCAAACTGTGTAGCTGCCATTGGGGAGGTGAGCTGGCTGCTTCCTTTTCCGTTTCCTCATCTGGCTGCTGGGACGACATGTCTATGGTACTGTCTCCCAGGTGCACGGATCTTTGCTGGGGAGGAAAGACTGCTTCCTCCACCCTGGCCAACTGTTGGGGAGGGACGATGAACACCTCCTCTCCCTTCTCCCCCTGGATCTGCTGCTGGGAAGTGATTGCCACCTTCTCACCCTGAGCCTCCAGAACTGCCACAGGTGTGGGGCAGAGGTCTTGGACCCTCTGTCCGATGACCAGCGCTTAAGCTGGGGAAGTTCCTTGCAACTCCACAGATACTGCTGTTGGTCCTAGGCAGAGCAGAGTGAAGGTTGGCCCTAATATCAGCTATTCTGCTGGAGGCTCATCAGGTTGTTCTTCCTCAGAAGAAAAGTCTATCAAATCCCCTGTCTTTGAAACTGGTGTCTGGGGATAGAGGTTCACCATCTCCTGTCCATGGAATCCAGAAGATTCTATCGGTGCTAGGCAGAGGTTAGCAGAGCTCTGCCCTGTTGTCAGCACTTCAGGTTTGGGGATGGCAATCTCCAGATTTTCCACTGCCGATTCTCTGGCATGCTGCTGGACAGGCACATTCCTCCATCCAAGATCATCCCATGCAGAAACAGGATCATACCTCACAGTATGTGTCCCAACAGTATGAATCAGTCACTATTTGTAATATGGCATATACAGGGTTCCCAGAGTCTGTGTGTCTTGGGGACATGGTCCTGAATCTAAAGTAACACCACCCCAAGGGTCCCCAGGCATACAGCTCACAAAGAGCACCATTCCCCCAAATGCCAGGGCCCATAATCAGTAGGCAAGAGGCCAGCATTCAGTCCTTTCCAAAAGCCTCGGTCCTAGGTGAGTCTGTCACAATAGTAATTTGCAGAGATTTCTCCAGAATCTAGAGGTAAATTGCACACCTCTATCTGACACAGTATTGTCTGGTATGCCATACAATCTGACTATCTCTTTTATGAAGATCTTTGCTGTATCCATGGCGGAAGGTGTGCCCATCATCGGCAAGAAGTGTGCCATCTTGGACAGTCGTCCACTACTACCAAGATGGTTGTAAACTCTTCTGAGGGGGGTAAGTCTATTATAAAGTCCATGGGTATCTTTTTCCAAGGTTGTTCCGAGACTGGCAGTGGTCTTAACAGGCCCCATGATTTAGTTGACATATTTCCTGCAGTGAGATCTCAGGGTGGGCCACAATAAGGACTGTTGGACAAGTTTGGTTGTTTTTTGGAGCCTGAAGTGGCCAGAAAGCTGATGGTCATGAAAAGTTTTCAGAACTTGAAGCCTGGCTTGTTGTGGAGCAAAAATTCTGTCTTGATGCCAAAGGAGCCCCTTCTGACTTCCTAAAGAGGAGATTTCTGCCTTTGTGCACTGAGTGGATGTTTGCTCAATTGAAGTCTGTAAATCAGGTTGGATCCAAAATTTTTTTGAAGAGACAAAATCGCACTGGGTGCAATATCTTCAGGGGTACATTCGGGTCAGGGCATCAGCTTTTTCATACCTGGAAAGGAATAGAGCCCATCAAGCCTGTCAGGATCTCACACGCTTGGCAGTGCGAAGATACTTCTTGTGTTCTGTAAAAATTAAGATAGGGTGGATGGCACCTTCCAGGAGGTATCTCCATTCCTCCAGAGCTGTTTTAATTGCTAAGAGTTCCCGATCCCCTACATCGTAGTTCTTCTCCGGCTGGCTCATCTTTCGAGATGAGAAGGCCACAGGATGAAGCAATGGTTTGGGACCCTGGCGTTGGGATAGTACTGCCCCTGTGGCTACTTCCGAAGCGTCCCACCTCTGATGCCCCGGGAAAGCCATAGGAAAGTCCCTGTGCGTCAGAGGGGGCGGGGTCACCTGGGAACGTCACAGTGTGGCCCCACCCTCAGTTATAAAAGAACTGTCACCTGCGAGGATATGTCATATGGCGTGTGCCTCTCATGGAGGCAGGTCGGTCGCGTGTTTTTTTTTCTTTTTCGGTCCACGGAGCGAGATAAGAAGATAAATGGACTTCGTGGGACATTTTTATTCTTTTATTTTTTAATAAAGGACTTGTCCCAAGCCGCGTCTTGTTATTTGTACCATTTTGACACTTTTTTGTGAAATGGTAGGGGTACATTTGTACCCCGTTACCATTACACACAGGGGGGGAGGCCCCCCGCCCTCAGACCCCCACAACCACCGGGCAAGGGTTGTGGGGATGAGGCCCTTGTGCCCATCAACATGGGGACAAGGTGCTTTGGTGGGCTACCCCAAAGCACCCTCCCCATGTTGAGGGCATGTGGCCTGGTACGGGGGGTGTTCTCTTGTCCCCACCTCTTTTCCTGAGGCCTGCCAGGTTGCGTGCTCGGATAAGGGTCTGGTATGGATTTTTTGGGGGACACCCACAACATTTTTTTTTAATTTTGGTGCAGGGTTCCCCTTAAAATTCATACCAGACCTGAAGGGTCTGGTGTGGATTTTGAGGAGGACCCCCACACCATTTTTTTTTTAAATTTTGGCCGGGGGTTCCCCTTAATATCCATACCAGACCTGAAGGGCCTGGTAATGGACTGGGGGGATCCCATGCTGTTTTTTCAATGACTTCTTTCAAAGTATTGCCGGGACCAACAATTCATTATAGCCGCGAGTACTTTAAATTACTTTTTTTCCTTTAGAAATGTCATTTTGTGCAGGGACTGTTATAAACACTGGAAAAATGTGCCACTTTATAGGCATACTATAGACACCCCCCAGGTACGAAATTTAAAGGAATTTTTCACTTTTATTGTTTCACTTTAAGCATTATTAAAATCACTGCTCTGAAAAAACATCAGTTTTTAAAACTTTTTTTGCATTGATACATGTCCCCTTGGGCAGGACCCAGGTGCCCAAACACTTTTTATGATAACAACTTGCATATAAGCCTTTAAAATCAGCACTTTTGATTATT
Organism: Lithobates sylvaticus; assembly: GCA_028564925.1. Taxonomy (NCBI): domain Eukaryota; kingdom Metazoa; phylum Chordata; class Amphibia; order Anura; family Ranidae; genus Lithobates; species Lithobates sylvaticus. Next base: position 284,741,840 of record CM053028.1, on the reverse strand, counting down.
CATGTCCGTGTCTCATAGACTTTAACGGTGTTCACGTGTTCGAACAAATTTTTCCCCTGTTCGCATTTTCTGCGGGGGGTGTTCGGCTCATCCCTCATAGCTGATTGTAGATACAATCCCTTCCCTTAGGACACACCCCTCTGACATGTTTCACCCTTCCTAAGGCTTAATCATCAAATTACCTCAATGATTAGCCTCTAGGAGGGGCAAAACATGTCAGAGGGGCATGGCCTAAGGGCAGGGACTGCGTCTACAACCACCTATACACATAAAACTTACCAGTGCGATTTTCAAGGAGTGCCGCCTTGTTCTTCGATCTTGTTACATGTATTGAGCTAGATGAGCTCATGTGACCTGCACCTGCATCAGTGGAGTTCCCAAGATGTTATTTTAAGAGCTTGGAATGGTACAGTTTTTCTTTTGGCGTTTCCCTATTAAATGTATAACTTGGAATAACCAGTTAAATCTTTCATGTTCACTTTGCTCCTTTGGTTTAGTCTTATAGAGAAAAAAACGTATTTGCTAAATCAAATAGAGGAATAAATGCAAACATGATAAGATATTTAGGTAAAATTCATTTGCACAAAGCACAGTAAATACAAATCTCTAATAGCACAAATGCAATTCTGTTAAAATAAATAAAGGGGTTGATTACTTTTTGTGTTTCAGAAACTCAGAAGTGCTATATTTTCCTATTCACATCATATTTGTCCTTACCAACAGTGTGGACAAGGGCAGCTATTTAATTCAACAACAATGTTTATCTTAGCTTCTGTTTTAAAGCGCACCTCAAACCAAGCTTTAAAGGGGAACTATAGGTGAAGGGGGGCTAGGTAAACGACAGGTAAATACTGATCTGTATGCCCTTGCTACAGCAATCTGCCGTTGTAACTGTTAACCACAAAATATGATATGCAAATAACCAATTACAACAGTATTTAAGAATATCTGATATAAAAGTACTGGAAACAGCAATTTTTGGTGGTGATGGTTGATTTAGCAATAGATTTAATGGTATCGTGTACCTGGTGTTGCTGACCAATGGTAAGAAGTCTTCCCTTGTGGCTAAGTTCCAGGCATCCCTGAAGGTGATAATAGGAGGTGCCAGTTTCAAAGAAGCATGGGTTGTCTGCTGGAACTGCATCCATGGATATTGGTTTGTATGTTCCATTTGTTTGTTGATTTAAGGATGATGGGCTGATGATAAGCAAAGTTCCACCTTCAGAGCCTTGCAAAGAGCCCCCCAGAATCTGGAGGTAAATTGTAGTCCCCGGTCTGAAACAATGTTACTGGGTAGTCCATGTCATCTTACAATTTCCTCAATGAATATACTGTATGTGCAGTCTCCACAGCAGATGGAGTACCCACATTTGGTATGAAGTGGGCCATCTTGGATAGTTCATCTACCACCACAAGGATAGTAGTGATCCCTTTAGAGTAGTGGTTCTCCACTCCTGTCCTCAGCACCCACTAACAGGCCAAATTTTAAGTATTACCTTGGGGAGATGCAGACTAGTATACTGCAATCACTGAGCAGCAAATTATATCACCTGTGATGTATTTCAGTTATCTTGTAAACCTGACCAGTTAGTGGGTCCTGAGGACAGGAGTTGAGAACCACTGCTTTAGAGGGAAGAAAGTCCACAAAAAAGTCTATGGCTATCATTTCCCAGGGGCAATTTGGGACAGGTAATAGTCTCAGCAGCCCCAGGCCCTAGCTTTATCACCTTTGCTGCACAGGCACACTGTGTAGTAATTCAAATAATTCTTGCAATCTTGATTCAAGTTAGACCACCAAAAAGACTGTTGGACTAGTTCAATTATCTTATGGACCCAAAAGCGGTGGTCATGGAAGGTTCTGAGGACTTGAGATCTTACATCCTGAAGTATGACGCGTTTGTTCTCATGCCACAATATTCCATCCTGCTTCCTCAGAAAGCCATGTTTGGATTCTGAGCATAGAGTGTGGGCTTGTTCAATGGATGCCATTAAACTGGCCTGGATCAGAAAAAATGTTGAGAGGACTGAATAGTGCTTGGGGGTGCAGACTCAACTGATTTAGGAAACATACAAGATAAAGCGTCTGCTTTCTCATTTGTGAATTCTGGGTGATAGGTTCAGTGGAAGTTGAATCTGGAAGAGAACAGAACTCACCCGGCTTGTTGGGGCTTCAAGCACTTTGTGGACCTCAAGTATTCCCAATTCTTATGATCCGTGAAGATCCTGATTGTATCAGTAGCTATATACCTCCATTCTTCAAATGCTGCTTTAATTGCCAAGAGTTCCCTATCACCCACATCATAGTGCCTCTCAGCTTGGTTCTATTTTTGGTAACATAAGGCCACCAGGTGAAGCAGAGCCTTCGGACTCTGCCGTAGGGAGAGCAATTTCCTTAAGCTCTCTGTAATCAACGCAGGGTCTGAGTGAATGGTCTTCTTTCTCAACAAAGAAGATGCCCACCCTAGCAAGCAAAGAAGAGGGGTGGATAAACCCATTAGCAAGGTTTTTATCTATGTACTGCTGGAGGGCTTCCAGCACAGGTTCATACAATGAGAAGATCTGTCCAAAGGGCGTTTTTGCCTCTGAAAGAAGTTCAATTGGGCATTTGTAGGACCGATGGGATGGGAGTACATTGGCTTTTTTCTTGTCAAAAAAGTCTCGGTAATAGGTGGAACAGATTGACTGGCATCAGGTACTGATTGAATGGAAAGGCATACAGGAGGTTCAATGCGTTTGTAAATGCAGCAGTGCTGGAGACAGTAGTTTGATGTAAAGGTAATTTTCCCCTTGGACCAACCATCTTGTTGGTTATGCACCTGCAACCTGGGTATTCCCAGAATGGTTGGAAATATAGGACACCTGATGACATCCCAACAAAGGAATTTATAATGCTAATAGGTAGTTTCCAGAAAGGGGATGATTTCCTGGGTAACGGGTCTTGAACTAGGGATAGTGCCATCAGCTAGGTGCTTGTCAAGACTCTGTTCTTTCAAGTTAAGAGGAATGCATAATTCCTTTTCAAGGGCAATGTCCAATAAACAACTGCAGGCTCCACAATGATTTCCCGCAGCTTGACCTCCAGCCACCTGTAATGAAATGGGGAGAATAAAATGAGTTGATAAAGTAACTGGAGGTACATAGGTTATGGTAGACTGAACTTATTTGGTCGGACATGGCAGTTGCTAAGGAAGTGGACTGTGGCCCCACAGTATAGGCAGAGGTTGCCCTGTCATTGGCGTGCCATCTCTTCAGGGGTTAGAGCAGGTTGAAGAAGGCTGATTTATTGGTTCTCCTTCAGAGACTGTGGTAGTTTAATGAACAGGAGCAGGAGTAGCAGAACCCAAAAACTGTGGTAGTACACACATAGGTCAGAAGGAGTGGGTGCACTCAGAACATTGTTCCTGCAGGCTGCAGTTCAGTTGGATGGAGAGTTGTATGAGATTCTCCAAGGAATCAGGAGCTTCAACTCATCCTTGAGGACAAGTCCAGCCGGAACTGATATTTTAATGCTGCATCATTCCACCCTGTATTCACTGACCATTCGCAGCACTCTACAACTTAGTCCTTCACTGCCTGCCAGCCTTGTTACGCGAAGGGCAGTGAAGCATGAAGGGCAGATTCATCTGTAGCAGTTCTTTTCATAAAGATTATCCATGGCTGCAAAGAATGTTGCAACAGAGTTGCCGGGTTCTTTTGTTTAAGTCAGTTATGAGCCCAAGATTGTGGCTTATCAGATAAGAGGGAAATGTTGAACCCCACCTTGATAATCTCAAGTGAAAAAGTCCTGGGTTGCAGGGAAAAGTAACGTTCACAGGAATTCTTAAAAGCACCAAATTTATGTTGGTCCTCTGGGAAGTGTTCTGGAGTGGAAACCCTGGGCTCGAGGAGAGGAGCTAACATAACTGAAAATGTAGCAGCTGGAGGTGCACTGGTGGTAGCAGTAGGTAGAGGGGCCAGCTAAAGCATTCTGGTCTGCTGAAGTCAGAGAAGCGGTTAGCATGGAAAGATGACCTTTCAGCTGGAAATAGCCATCCTGCAGGTTTTTCACAGCTTGGGTGAGAGCTTTGATCTATTGACATAGAGTCTCCAATAGACAATGAACTGCTTGATACTATCATGTACCTGGTGCTGGAGGCCAAAGGTGAGAAGGCTTCCCTTGCGGCTAAGGTCCAGGCACCCCTGAAGGTGATAACAGAAGGTGCCAGGCTCAAAGAAGCATGGGTCACCTGCTGGAACTGCATGCATGGATTTTCTGACTTGAGGGATGTCAGCTGAGATGTCCAGGTATTCAGCTGAGGTACAGAGGCAGTGACTGCTGACAGGTGGCACCCATGGTAAGTAGCATGTCTTAAGCAGAACAAGTCAGTAGAGTAGCCAGTTTAAAGCCAAGGTCATGTACCAGATGTAGATATGAGTAAGCATAGTCAGGAGGATAGCCAGAGTCATAAACAGGAGAGCAGAGAAAGCAAATCCATTAAACAAGGTAGTGGACAGGTCCAGGGGCAAGCCAAGCCAGGCATATTTCTCTTCCCCAGCTGCCGCATCAAAAAAAAATACTCCTCCTTCCACCCATGTGCCCAGCATTTAAATTCCAGCTTGTCCAAATTGCTGTCTTTACAACTCTTGCCTTTCCATCTGGTGGATTCTGCCCCCTTCCGTGAATTTGCAGCATGTGCTGTACCACAATGGCAGGATCCCAGTCACTATTTCTTTGCACGTAAGGCCATTTCAGCTTTGTACCATCACGTGGAAGGCAGTGTTGTGGCATCATTGGACAAGGCAGTCAGCGGCAAGGACACATAGTCTAGCAAGCATGGTCAGGAACGCTATATTTCATGCACAGCACACTTGGTAACTTTATTTGCAACTAGGAAGGATGAAGGACAGGGCTCAGTGCTGGAGCTTGTTTTGCCACCACATCTCCATACAGCTGGCGGTGATGATGCAAGATTTGTCAGCTCCACCTCCTCCATGCCTTCCTCTGCTGAATTGTACACAGTAGGCTGTTTTAGAGGCATTGATGCAGAGGAAGATATATGTCAAACCTTAAGAGATGGTTTTACATCCCCAGAAACCTTGGGAGTAGTACATGGCTGGGAAGAGGCAGTTCCAAATACTGTAATCCTCAGTGACCCAGAGGACTCTGCTTCTCATGCCTCCACAAACGTGTGGTGCATGGCCTCCCTTATGCTTTAAAGCCTGCAAAAGGACCTGAGAATTTGTGGCATCAAGGAGAAGAATCATTATTGGTTAGCAACCCTCCTTGATCACCATTACAAGGGAAAAGTCTCTGAACTCATCCTGTCCCCACAGAGGGAGCAGAGGATGAAATATCTTCAAGACACCTTAAAGAGGAATTTACAGTATGTAATGCCTTTCCAAACTCTGCTAGGTTACAGTCTCATGGAAAAGCTAATTTTGAGGCTTCAGTTGGTCAAAGGAGGAGCAGTGGAGAAGGGGGCTGCCTCAGTGATGCCTTTAAAAATTTGTTTAGTCCTCGGTGCCCAGGGCTGTCAGCTTCCACGTCCCATTGGCAACATCTGCATCATATGGTGGAAGATTTTCTAGCGGTGAAAAGTGACATGAAGAGCTTTTCATTCAATGATCCACTGGGTTACTGGGGTTATGGGCATGCAATTGAGCTGCTGGGCTGCCCTGCATCCAGCATGCTTTCTGAATGAGCATTCAGTGCTGTCATAGTTTTTTTTTGACAGATAAAAATGCGCGTCTGTCCACAGACTTAGTTGACTGGCTGACATTTATAAAAATGAATCATTTCTGGATTAGCCGATGTCGCCGAAGTGTTTTTTGGATGTGAAATCTGTTTAAGTCTGTCTAGGCAGTCTGTGAAGGCACCACGACACCCAAAGCCCAATTTTTCCGCTACTGTTTGACCGGACATATTTAACCACTTCCTGCCCGCCAGATAGAAAAATGACGGCGGCAAAGTGGTTTCGATATCCTGACTGGACATCATATGATGTCGCCAGTATATCAAGCCGCTGTGCGCCCCCAGGGGTGCGCATCGTGGCGATCGTTGTTGCAGTGTGTCAGTCTGACACACCGCAACACTGATCTAGATAAAGAATCTCTGATGGAGACTCTTTACCACATGATCAGCCGTGTCCAATAACGGCTGATCACAGTGTAAACAGGAAGAGCTGTTCATAGGCTTTTCCTCACTCACGTCTGTCAGACATAAGTAGAGGAGAGCCGATCAGCTGCTTCTCTGACAGGGGGGGGGTGTGTGCTGATTGATTATCAGCACAGTCCCCCCAGGATGCCCACACTGGACCACCAGGGATGCCACCAGGACCAGGGATGAAGTGTTGTATGACCGCACAATTGTCATTCAAAAAGTCTGCAAGTCTGTATGATGAGGCCACAATTTAGTGCACTCAGAACAAGATTAATTCTGGTGTCTGTGTTGCATACTTTGGATAGAAGTAATAGGTGTGAAAAAATTGGACTTTGGGTGTTGGTGGTGCCTTAAAACCATAACCCTATAGAAGTTCTGTTAATAAAAGCAAGAATTGGCCTTGCTGGAAAGAATTTAACCACTTCAATACAGGGCACTTATACACCTTCCTGCCCAGAGCAATTTTCAGCTGAAAGCTGAAAATTGCTCTGGGCAGGAAGGTGTATAAGTGCCCTGTATTGAAGTGGTTAAATTCTTTCCAGCAAGGCCAATTCTTGCTTTTATTAACAGAACTTCTATAGGGTTATGGTTTTAAGGCACCACCAACACCCAAAGTCCAATTTTTTCACACCTATTACTTCTATCCAAAGTATGCAACACAGACACCAGAATTAATCTTGTTCTGAGTGCACTAAATTGTGGCCTCATCATACAGACTTGCATCCCAAGCCATTGTTTACAAAATAAAAAAAAGCTTGCAGGGAAAATGAAATTTTCTTTCTTTATAGATTTCATTTTTGCTGCAGCAGGTTCTATACAAGGTACAGATGTGCCACTTTACAGGCAGACTAAGGTGACCCCCCCAGGCACAATATTTAAAGGAATTTTTCATTTTATTGTTTCACTTTAAGCATCACTAAATCACTGCTCATTTAAGATGATCTTTTTCAATAGTGTTGCCATCTGCAGCCTTTGCAGTTAACGCATAAGTCGCGGTAAGCCCAAAACTCACCTAGGGACAACCGCCTTAAGAAGGCACATGAACTCCCATCACCGAGCCCAGTGGGAGCAACCCCGTCAGAACCCACAATGCCACACTCCAGGCTTTCACCGTCCAGCCTCTTCTTCTTCTACTTCTCCTTCTCCTCTCTCCTCACAATTGTCCCCCACTCCACCTTCCATCATGCCGCCCTCATGTTTTTCTGGAAAAAGGCAGGCTTCCGTGGGCCAAATGTTTGAGAGTAAAAAAATTATGATGCCGGATAACCCTCTTGCCCAACGGTTGACCGCTGGCTTGTCAGAACTGATAGCCCACCAACTACTGCCATATAAACTGGTGGACTCAGAGGCCTTTCGAAAATTTGTGGCCATTGGAACACCGCAGCTATATGGCCATGTTCAGCGGCAAGTGAATGTATCTCTGGCACACAGTGTTGGTGCCAAGATATATCTGACCACGTGGTCTAGCAAACATGGGCAGGGAAGGTATATAACTTTTACTGCCCACTGGGTGAACGGCCGTCAAGCATGTAACCCGTGGCACCCGTGTAGATTTGGTTTTACCGCCATGGATTGCATGCAGTCCTCTTCTTCTCCTCCTCCTACTCCATCCTCCCTCTCCTCCTCGGCTGACTCCTCCTTTTTGGCTGCTACCATCTCTTCCACTGCGCCGCCCAAGATCCCCAGAACTTATTCGACATGCCAGGTGAGACATTGCCATGCTGTGCTGCGTCTGCTGTGCCTGGAAGCCAAGAGCCACACTGGCCCTGCACTCCTTTCAGCTTTGCCTTCACAGGCAGATCAGTGGCTAACACCACTCAATTTTACAGTTGGTAAAGTGGTGTGCGACAACGGTGCCAATCTGCTGAGCGCGTTGAAACAAGGCAAAATTACACATGTGCCATGCATGGCACACGTCTTAAACTTGGTCGTGCAGCGATTCGTTGTCAAATACCCTGGGGTCCAGGACATCTTGCGGCAGGCAAGGAAAATCTCGGCCCATTTCAGAAGATCTAGCAAAGGGAAGACACAAGGGGAGATGAATGGGTTGCTGCTCACCCCGAAAATGTAGATCAATGAAGGGTTCCCTCAGGAGTGGGGTTTTTAGGCAGCAGGGTAGAAAAAATTGTTGATACAATGTTTTAAAAAAAGTATAAATGTTTATTTATAATGTTGCAAATATGACATAGTAGATAAAAGACATGAGCCCCAGTAGGAAATAAAACTAAACTAAAAATACACCAGCAGACAAAACTTTTACAACAACATGATTAATCAAAAAAAAGTTGATGTTTGAAAAGTAAGACTGACGTGTTTCAACCCGTAATTATAAGGGTCTTCGGAGGAGGATTCAGTCTGCTGAAATAGAAAAGGTACATTGCAGTTATATATATATATATATATATCACAGTTGTCTCAGTGTAAAATAATAGAGAGAAGGTAATAAATACCTTATAGTGTAAACATGTGACATAGTTACCAAAACGTGTATGGTTGGTGAAGTAGATTTTTCCTACATGGGGATCCCTTAAAAGGCTTCCTTCTCCCCGGGTGGGCCCAAAGCACTCCTCACTCGTATGGGCCGGGCCAGGGCAGTAGTTGTGACTTACAGGAGGTCACACATAATTTGATCCTCCCTAAGGCAGACCGAGCGATAGTCGAGGAGAGAGGGGAGAATGACCACACCTGTTGCGAAGATCCAATACTAATCAGTTAAAAAGGGAAAGACAATGGAGAAGTAAATAGAGGGGGAATAAGAGTACAAAGTGGTGCATGCAAGAAAAGTGGGGAATGAATGGGGATGTAGCTCACGAGTGAAAAGAAAAGAAAGAAGGAAAAAGGGTGGGGGGAGAGGGAAGGGAAAGAAAGGATACAAGGGGCAAGGTAATGGATTGGTGCAGGAGGTTGGAGAGGGACAAAGGGAGTGAAGGGATAATGATAGGGTGCCTGGTATGGGGAGAGGGAGGTGAAAAGAGAGGGGGAAACAACATCTACAGATAAAAACACAGAACGTCCGGAGGGGCTTGAAGAAAAGGAAAAACAGAGGAGGAAAAGGGAAAAGAAGAAAAGAAAGGGAAACAGAAAAAAGAAAATAAATAAAAACAAACAAAAGAAGTGTGCAGACAAAGTAAAATGAATGACATGAAAAATTATGTATGGGAAAGAGGAAGTGTGATGTGTTGAGGTGAAAGCAAGAGAAGAAAATAGACCAGAGAAAAATAGTAATGAAATGAAAAGGTGCATGCATAATGTGCAAATGTGCTAATGTATATGTGGACAATCGTGAGTGATGGCAAATTTAAACCGTGAAAAATTAAGAAATAGTTATAACATTCTAAGAAAAACAAAAGTGACAATGCTGAAACAATACTTGTATGGGGAAAGTGTGGCATAATTTACCTTATGTATTTGGTTTCAATAGCGTGTGACTGCGCCGAGTCGCCCAATGTGGTACAATTTATAGCCTGTGACTTAGCCTGATATTGATCACAGGCCGCGGCAGACTCTAATGTATGTGTAATCTAAATAAAGTTGGCCAGTCTAAAATAAATAATTAGGACAGTGGGTAAACATGTCCTTGCAGGCAATGGGATGCATTGATGTATTAGAATTATACTCACTGGTTAGGAGCTTAATATGATGTGAACCCTCTCGTGGAGATAGAATTTGTGCCCCACCCTGTGGTTTTTTTTATATGCCACTATTGTGGGTGTATACTGATCAGCATGGATTCACCGTAGGTGTTTGGGAACGCCCCTCCCGCCCCGATACTTACCGCTCCGTTGGGGCGGCCATGGTGGCCAAACGGCCTGCCTCGTGTGACCTCCCTGGCATCCGTGATAGCCTTGTCGGTCCCGCGATTGCGCCACTCTCATCGCAATCGCAAGCGTCACGCGCACGCATGGAGCCCCGCGCATGCGCAGTGATCGGGAAAAGTCAGAGAGAGGTCAGGGATGCCGCCAGGCAAGGGGGAGGTTCCCCAGCAGTGTGAAAGGGACCAGCCCAGGCATCTGCTGCGGAAGTATTTGTGGAGGAGCCAAGATGGATGTTGGCTCCTCCCCCCCTTGCCGGGAAGGCACATATCAAGACAACCCCTGATCCAGAGTTCCCAGACGGGGAAGCGGAATGGAGCCACCCAGAGGGGATGCGCTACATAAAGGAAAAGGAGAGAGGAACAGTCATTTTAATATTAAGTAAAAAATCAAATACCATATAAATCCATGTCAAGCCATACTATATGTGTAGCATATGGTATAGTATGTATCTCTGCGCTTGCCTGGTGAATAAATAGGGCTAATGGAATACTGCGGCAAAGCACTGATAGGAACTATCGGATCCCAAGGAATTAAGGTAAGGTAAAGAGGTAGTGCTGCGCTGTATAATAAAGCTGTAGAGACTAAGGTATATTAAATAGGTATGCACACAAGTAAGTGCTGATTATGCAGAAGATAGTGGATGGTGTGAATTTTTTGCTTAAATCACATAAAATCGCATAAACGTGACATAGCTTAAAATTGCATAAAATTGCATGAAATCGCATAAAACATCATATTCAAAGGATAAATCCGTGAAAGGTGTGAATTTTTGTGCATAAATCACATAAAATCGCATAAACGTGACATAGATTAAAATTGCATAAAATCGCATGAAATCGCATAAAACATCATATTCAAAGGATAAATCCGTGAGAGGTGTGCAGAGGTGTATCAAGTGAGAATGATGTGGGGGAATCACATAAAATCATATAAAAAATGACATCTCTTAAAATTGCATAGAAACGCATAAAAATCGCATAAAGTTGTATCAAGCGTCACATTAAAATAAGGTGAATCTGTGATGGGCGTGCATAGAGTGCTGCGGTCAAGTACAAGTGGTTAAAAAATATGACACATAAAATAGTCGCAATAAAAATTGCATCGGTGCATAAAACCAACTAGGTGGATAAGGATGTGTAAAAGGTAAGCATAGCCAAAAAAATTGAATACAATCAATAAATAAGTAATGCAAAAGTGCAAGAACAGTCCGTGGGGGTGAGCCCTTTCCTAGTGTGGGCAAAGTGTGGTTTGCTATGGCGCTGGTGACAAATCCTGGTGGGGTATAACGGTATCGGTGCTGGTGGTTATTGTGACCAGTAGCTGCAGGTGGTTCCTGATCTTCCGTGGAATATAGTAATGGATGTACCCTTACCTTACCGCTGTAAGGTAACAGCGTGTATATGTGTTAGCTGGTTCTCAATGGGGCTTCTGTGTCCTATGGCGGGCGGCTCCCTTTAAATCCAGGTGTTTGGGCGTCTCTTTTACTGGGGTGTACGCTCTAGTTCAGGTGTATGTGTCTCGCAAAAATGGATAAGGAGAGGAAGGGTCTCGATAGTGTAGTACGTTTTTAAAAGGTTTTATTCAATACAAGTAAAATACAGTAAACTCACATTTATGTTGCTCAAAATTGCATGGGATAAACGAGCATCGAGCTCGTACCTCGCTTCCGGTATCTAGTGTCCCTTTACGCGTATTCGTCACTGTCACATGACTTCTTCAGAGGTCTCTGAAGAAGTCATGTGACAGTGACGAATACGCGCCATTAAGAGAAATGGAAACGATCTCCTGGTGCAGCACTACCTCCGGGACATGTACGGAGGTCGGTCACGGAGGTCAGTGTCAGCAACAGCCGCACAGGACAAGGCCAAAACACGCGGCCTAGCCACCATTTCGGCCCACATGGCATCTCAGACGGACGCCGCGGACTCGCCTCCGGCAACGGCGGCAGACCTAGTGACAGCACTGCAGACCATTGCAACGGGCCAGGCGGCCCTAATGGATAAGATTGACCACCTCCAGACAAATGTGGATTTTATCCGCCGGGACCTTGATACCTTCCGCGGCCACGTGGCAGAGGCGGAACAACAGGTGTCGGCAGTGGAGGACACGGTTCGGGACCACACCGGGGACCTGCATACCTTGAAGGCCCGTGTTAAAGCCCTGGAGGGTCGTGCCGAGGACGCCGAAAACCGGAACCGACGCAAAAATCTGCGGGTCGTCAGCCTTACAGAAGGGGCAGAAGGTAAAGATCCCTGTACCTTTATTGAACACCTGCTTAAAGAATTGCTGCCGAGGGCGCACTTCTCCCCCTTTTTCACTGTGGAACGAGCCCATCGTATGCCAGCTACACGTGGGCCACCTGGCTCCCCTCCCCGCACCTTTATATTCAAACTGTTGCATTATAGAGACAGGGACCTAGTGCTGAGAGAAGCCAGGGCACTTCAAGAGTTAAAGTTTGAGAACACGCGGCTGATGATATTCCCTGACTATACTATGGAAACACAAAGCCAGCGTAAGTCATTTGATGCTGTCCGTGCTAAATTTCGGGCTAAAGGCCTTAAATACAGTATGCTTTTCCCAGCCCGGTTGCGGGTAGAGGATGATGAATCCACAAGATTTTTTGCATCACCTGCGGAGGCCCTAGCATGGGTGGAAACCATACGCAGACACTGAACCTGACACTGGATTATGTTTATTGAAGTCTATATAGCCACAGAGGACTGTTTCAAGAATTTATCTACAGCCGATGGAAACCTGGAATGGATGACTGCGGATGACTGCTCCCAAGCTACAGCATGACTGCACCCTTCTTCAGTCGTGGGAAGCTGACGGTATCCTGTCTGCAAGTGTTTTTGGGGTGGAGGGCTGGGGGGGCCTCTTTTTCTCCCCCCCCCCCCCCCCAGGGAGAGGTGGAGGGCATATTGTCTGTACCTAGATGGAAAGTAGCCGAACTGTGTTGCTGTGATGGCTGTGACTGTACTCTTGCCTGCCCTCCCTCCCCCCCTCTTTTTCTCTCCTGATCTGTTCTGCAGGCATGAGTATTCATTCCCTCTGTGTGCAAGTATATCTCTCTGGGACTCTGGATCTCCTGGAGGAATATGCAGAGCGTGCATTTGAAACCCTGTTGACAAGCTGCTTTCAGACCAACCAGTTATGTTTGTAACCTAAGCCTATTACCCTCGGCCCAGGCCGGGAGATTTCCTCCTTTCATTAAGCTGCCGGACTCCACTACCCGGTCCATGTACTGTACTCCAGAGGACGGGACTCCGGTGCCTTCTTGCACACTGCATCCCCACAGGGGTCTGTTGCCCCTTAAAGTTTTGGGAGTGAGGCCCCCTCTTGTTTGGGTTGGGGGGGTTTTGTTATGTTCACTCAACTTATTGTTTGCATGAGTCAGCTTACTGTATGTTTTAACCATATAATTTCTCGTACAGAAGATAAAGTACAGGTGGTGAGAAACGGTGGTGTGGTGGGAGCTCCTAACTCTCCAGTGATGTCCTTCAGCCCTGCAGACTGGTATGCCTTGCCTGATGTCTAATTGTAAAATAGTGTCCTGGAACACCAGGGGTCTAAACTCTATTGCGGCGTACACACGGTTGGAATTTCCGATGGAAACAGTCCGATGGGAGCTTTTCATCGGATTTTCCGACCGTGTGTATGGTCAACGGTCTTTTTCTGTCGGCATTTCCGACGGACTTTGAATTGGGAACCTGTTCTCAATTTTTCCGACGGAAAACCTTTCTATCGGATTTTCCGATCGTGTGTATGCAATTCCGACGCGCAAAATTCCGACGCATGCTCGGAAACAATTCGACGCATGCTCGGAAGCATTAAACTTCCCTTTTATAGTGCTGTCAAACGTGTTTTATGCCGCTGTGTTATTGACCGTCGGAATTTGGTGTGATCGTGTGTAGGCAACACTGCTTGAGCGGAATTCCGTCGGAAAAAACGACACAGTTTTTTCAGACGAGAAATCCGATCGTGTGTACACGGCATAAGATTAAAAGATCATTGGTGTTCCAGTTTTTGCAAAAACATTCTCCGCATGTCTGTATCTTCCAAGAGACGCATTTAGTAGGGGGTAAGACTATGAGCCTTAGGAGACCATGGGTAGGTCACCCATATCATTCAACCTACTCAAATTTAGCAAGGGGTGTTAGTATTATTATACGCAAATCTTTGCCCTTTCAACTTCTGGCACTAGACGTGGACCCTGGGGGGCAATAGGTGATCCTACATGCAAATATTATGTCCATGGAGGTGGTGTTGGTAGGGCTGTATGACCCTCCGACGGCCTCGATATCCTTTCTATACCAGCTTGTGACAAAAATTACACAATATGCCACAGACAATGTCCTGCTGCTGGGAGACTTCAATATGGTCCCGGACCCCCAAATGGACAGGCTAACCCAGACGTCCGTTACATCCTCAGAATTGAAGGCCTGGGCAGAGGTGTTTAACTTTACCGATGTTTGGCGCTGGAGACACCCGACGCTGAGGGCATTCACATGCCACTCGGCATCTTACAAAATCTTTTCTAGAATAGACCTAGTGTATTCGGGGGGACCAGTTCTCTCTAGGGTGAAGGATGTGACTATTCTTCCTAGGGGGGTCTCGGACCATGCCCCGGTTTCCCTGACACTCGAAATGTCCTGTGCACCCTCTGAGGGTCTATAGATTCTGGCTATCTGACTCAAGGATTGAGCTTCCGGGTAAGGCTGATATGGATGCTTTTTGGAGTACTAGAGATAGGAATGTCACTCTCCCGGATTCTTGGGATGCTTTTAAGATCTGCATGAGGGGGAACTTTCAGGCCCACATTGGGAGAATTCGTAGAGAGGCGCACCGGGAGTTGCAGAGTGCGGAGGCGAGAGCACAGGCCCTGGAGTCTAGGTATGTTGGGGATCGCTCCCCACAGGTGTATTCGCAATATAGGGAGGCCCTGAGAGATGTGAACCTTCTTCGGGCATCCGCGACTAGGGTGCACCTGCTGCACCAAAGTCAGAGGATCTTCGAGCAAGGCGAACATAGCGGTAGATTGCTGGCGTGGCTGTCCCGTCCCACTCTTTCCCGGCATCCATTTCAAGGATCTTGTCCCCTGGCGGGGAAATCCTGATGGATTCATCACAATTTAATGCCCGATTTGCATCCTACTACCAGGATCTCTATAGTTCTAGAGCCCAACATACTGAACAAAATTATGCGCCTATTTAGACCAAGTGGATCTGCCATGTCTCACCGATACTGTTAGGGAACGGCTGGACAGCCCCCTGACCCTAAAAGAGATCCAGACGGAGGTTAAGTCGCTGCAGAGTGGGAAAAAGCCGGGCCCGGATGGGTTCCCGGCGGAGTTTTATAAACAATACGCAGACGATTCTCTCCCCATATTTAGAGAGGTTTTGGTGAAGGCACTTGAACGGGGGAATCTACCCACGTCTATGTTCGAGGCTGTAATTGTGGTCCTCCCTAAGCCTGGCAAGAATCCTGAACTGTGTTCCTCATACAGACCCATATCACTGAATGTGGATTTAAAAATGTGGGCTAAGGTACTGGCGGGTCGTCTGAAAACAGTGATTACAGCTCTTATTCACCCAGACCAATCTGGGTTCATGCCGGGCAGAGGGACGGATATTAATATACGCAGATTGCTGACACACATGGATAATGCTCCGGAGGACAGCCTAGGGGTGGTGGTGTCCTTGGATGCCGAGAAAGCTTTCGACTCGGTTGAGTGGGGATACCTCTGGGCTGTCCTCCGGAAATTTGGATTCGGACCAGTGTTCATACAGTGGCTGCGTATGATGTATGCTTCCCCAAGGGCTCGTATACGGACAAAAAATTCTCTCTCACAGGCCTTTCCGCTGGGGAGGGGAACCCGGCAGGGGTGCCCACTTTCACCGGGACTTTTCGCTCTGGCAGTAGAGCCCCTGGCCTCAAAAATTCGGGCTACGCTCACAGTACAGGAAATACGGGTGGGAGTGGTGGAGGAGAAAATATCCTTGTATGCAGATGATACTATCCTGTATCTGAATGATGTCTCCTCCTTGCTCCCAGCTGCCCTGAATTTGGTAGATGAATTTGGAACGTACTCGGGCGTAGGGTGACCACATTTCCAAACTGCCATTCAGGGACAACCCCCCCCCCCCCCCCCCGCACCCGCCCAAAAAAGATGGTTTTTGATACTTTTTTTGCCAATTTTTGCAGAACGGAGGGGGGCAGCAGAACGGAGGGGGACACGGAAGAAGAACGGAGGGGGACAGCAGCAGAACGGAGGAGGACATGGTGGAAAACTGGAGGGGGACAGCAGCAGAATGGAGGGGGACAGCAGAACGGAGGGGGACACAGATGAAAACTGGAAGGGACAGCAGCAGAAAAGAGGGGGACACGGAGGAAAACTGGAGGGGGACAGCAGCAGAACGGAGGGGGACAAAGTGTGAGTGTAACACAGACAGTACAGTACAATAACCTACCTGTCCTGGTCCTGGAAGTTTGTCAAGTTGGCAGCGGTCCCGGGACTGGCACTGACTGGGCACAGGCTGGATCCTTACCAGCAGTAAGTGTGGCTCTGTCTGGTAGGGATTAAAAACACATTTTATTTATGTTATAAAGATGTTTTCTGTAAAAAAATTTAAATATGGACAAATTAACTATGTGGGGGATAGCAGAACAGAGGGGGACAGCAGAACGGAGGGGGACACAGAGGAAGAAAAGAGGGGGCAGCAGAACGGAGGGGGACACGGAGGAAGAACAGAGGGGGCAGCAGAACGGAGGGGGACACGGAGGAAGAACGGATGGGGACAGCAGCAGAATAGAGGGGGACATGGAGGAAGAACTGAGGGGGGCAGCAGAACAGAGAGGGACACGGCTGAAGAACAGAGGGGGACAGCAGAACAGAGGGGGGGACACGGAGGAAGAACAGAGGGGGCAGCAGAACGGAGGGGGGGACACGGAGGAAGAACGGAGGGGGACAGCAGCAGAACAGAGGGGGACACGGAGGAAGAACTGAGGAGGGCAGCAGAACAGAGGGGGACACGGAGGAAGAACTGAGGAGGGCAGCAGAACAGAGGGGGACACGGAGGAAGAACAGAGGGGGACACCGCGGAAGAATGGAGGGGGACAGCAGAACAGAGGGGGGACATGGAGGAAGAACGGAGGGGAACAGCAGCAGAACAGAGGGGGACACAGAGGAAGAACGGAGGGGGACAGCAGAACAGAGGGGGACACGGAGGAAGAACAGAGGGGGACACGGCGGAAAGACGGAGGGGGACACGGCGGAAGAACGGAGGGGGACACGGCGGAAGAACGGAGGGGGACACGCGGAAGAACGGAGGGGGACACGCGGAAGAACGGAGGAGGACAGCAGAACGGAGGGGGACAGCAGAACGGAGGGGGGACACAGAGGAAGAACGGAGGGGGACAGCAGCAGAACAGAGGGGGACACAGAGGAAGAACGGAGGGGGACAGCAGAACAGAGGGGGACAAGGAGGAAGAACAGAGGGGGACACGGCGGAAGAACGGAGGGGGACACGGCGGAAGAACGGAGGGGGACACGGCGGAAGAACGGAGGGGGACACGGCGGAAGAACGGAGGGGGACACGGCGGAAGAACGGAGGGGGACAGCAGAACGGAGGGGGGGACACGGAGGAAGAAGAGTGGGGGACACGGCAGAAGAACGGAGGGGGACAGCAGAATGGAGGGGGGACACGGAGGAAGAACGGAGGGGGACAGCAGCAGAACAGAGGGGGACACGGAGGAAGAACGGAGGGGGACAGCAGAACAGAGGGGGACACGGCAGAAAAATGGAGGGGGACACGGCGGAAGAACGGAGGGGGACGTGGCGGAAGAACGGAGGGGGACACGGCGGAAGAACGGAGGGGGACACGGCGGAAGAACGGAGGGGGACACGGCGGAAGAACAGAGGGGGACAGCAGAACGGAGGGGGGGACACGGAGGAAGAACGGAGGGGGACAGCAGAACAGAGGGGGACAGGACAGCAGCAGAATGGAGGGGGGACAGTACACCAACCTACCTGTCCTGGAAGTTGGTCAATGTCTGAAATTGACTGCAGGTGGATCTCGTGGGCGGGAGGAGCCTGGAGGAGGGCTTGGACGAGGCTCAGGCTGGCCTGGCTAGCTGCTCAGCTCGTGTCTCTCTTTGGTGACTGGGCTGGCGTCACTCAGTCTGTGCTGGCTGGCGGTGGCGGCTGATCTCCCTGGGGGCGCGCACGCTGGTCTCTCCTGCCGTAGTGCGGGGCTGCGGGCGGGTACACTGCCCACACTCACTTCCAGGGAACTGCCCATGTGACTGTCAGCCCGCCCCTGAGGCCTCAGCTGAGCTGACGTCACTGGTTACTAGACGCTGGGCGGCCGCTAGCCTAGCAACCGGACTGTGTCAGAGTCAGATGTAATTTAAAAGAAACGGTGGCGGCGGCGGACAGGCGGAGTAAGTCTGGTGGTCAGTCAGTGAGTCACTGTGTTTTTTTTTTTTCATTCCGGGACACTGTATTGTCCCGGAATGAAGCTCGCCGGGACACGGGACATAAATCTTAAATCCGGGACAATCCTGGGCAATCCGGGACACGTGGGCACCCTACTCGGGCGTCAGGGTCAATTGGTATAAATCACTGATCTATCCACTAAACCCGAATAGACCTAGACCCCTTATGCAGAGTCCACATGTGTGGGTAGATAATTTTAAATACTTGGGAATAAATATGGGTGGCCCAGTAACTAGATATGTGGAACTTAATTTAAGGCCCTTACTTGAAAACTTCTCGAAGAAATGCTCTGATTGGAAGACGCTCCCACTGACACCGGTGGGCAGAGTGAACCTTATCAAAATGTTTTTTCTGCCAAAGTTTCTCTACTTATTTAGAAATAGCCTGATAGTAATCCCAATGACCTATTTTTACAGAATAAAATCCCTCATATCCACCTTTGTATGGCTGGGCAAGGTGCCTAGACTCGCGCTGTCTACTCTGCAACTTCCTGTGGGACAAGGGGGGCTTGCCCTCCCAAACTTCCAATACTACTATTGGGCGGCAATACTAGTGACCGCCAGAGGGTGGTTCTCACAGCCAAAAGATAACCCGGCAGTGACACTGGAGGCTGCAGTCTTGGGGTCATATGCAGCACTTAGTAATTTAGTGTTCCGAGGGGTTAAAGCTCACCCCAACTTGACTACTCTGATGCGCACAACTATTACTGTCTGGAACCGGGCTAGGTCAGTGCACCGTACCCCGGGTTCTGTCTCCCCTCATAGGCCCTTGTGGGGTAACCCTAATCTCTCCCATTTCGGTGGTATCCCAGATCCGCAAGTATGGGCAGATAGGGGAATTACAGGAATTAAACATTTGATGACAGGGGGTAGACTGAGTACATTCCCAGAATTAAAAACTAAGTACAACCTACCAAACTGGATGTTCTTCAGGTTCCTGTAGGTGAGACATGCCTTTCAACATCAATTCCCTGGGGATATTGTCCTTGAGTCAGATCCAGTGGAGAGACTGCTGACCTCTAGGGTCCTGGTGGCCCCTCTGTCAACACTCTATTTTCACTTAACGTCATCCCTACCCACATCACTGACCAAAGTATATACTAAATGGAAGGAGTACATACCTTCCCTTGAGGAGGAAGATTGGGAGTAGGGATGGGCCCGGTGTTCGATTCGAACCCATGTTCGAATCGAACATCGGGCGCTCGCCCGCTCGGCGAGCCCAGAACTATTTGGGGCGCTCGCATCAAATTCGTGTGATGCGAGCGACCCGCAATGCATTGCGCTAGTCGCAGTGCAATGCTGGCTGATGATTGGCCAAGCATGCACTGTGACCCCGCATGCTTGGCCAATCACAGCGCCGGCAGCGAGGAGAGCCATAATAGGCTACAGGCAAACGAACGAGCGCCTCCCCCCTCCTGAGCCGTACCAGGCCGCGTGCCCTCAACATGGGGGGTGCCCTGGGGAAAGGGGGGCCGTGCGGCCCCCCCACCCCAAAGCACCTTGTCCCCATGTTGATGAGGACAAGGGCCTCTTCCCGACAACCCTGGCCGTTGGTTGTCGGGGTCTGCGGGCGGGGGCTTATTGGAATCTGGGAGCCCCCTTTAATAAGGGGGCCCCCAGATACCGGCCCCCCACCCTATGTGAATGAGTATGGGGTACGATGTACCCCTACCCATTCACCTAAGGTGTAAAATGTAAAGTACAAAAAACACACACACTTTTGAAAAAATATTTTATTGCACTGCTCCGGGGGTCTTCTTCCGTCTTGGGGGTCGAAGACGGCGGATCGAGACCCCCCAGACGACGGCGGCGATGACGAAGAAGGTAGCCGGACTTCCCCGCTCGGTAAAAGAGCTAGGTAAATGGCGGGGGAGTCCGGCGAGAAGACCCCCAAGACGGAAAGAAGACCCCCGGAGCAGTGCAATAAACTATTTTTTCAAAAGTGTGTGTGTTTTTGTACTTTACATTTTACACCTTAGGTGAATGGGTAGGGGTACATCGTACACCATACTCATTCACATAGGGTGGGGGGCCGGTATCTGGGGGCCCCCTTATTAAAGGGGGCTCCCAGATTCCGATAAGCCCCCGCCCGCAGACCCCGACAACCAACGGCCAGGGTTGTCGGGAAGAGGCCCTTGTCCTCATCAACATGGGGACAAGGTGCTTTGGGGTGGGGGGGCCGCACGGCCCCCCTTTCCCCAGGGCACCCCCCATGTTGAGGGCACGCGGCCTGGTACGGCTCAGGAGGGGGGGCGCTCGTTCGTCCCCACCCCTTTCCTGGCCTGCCAGGCTGCGTGCTCGGATAAGGGTCTGACATGGATTTGGGGGGAACCCCCACGCCGTTTTTCGGCGTGGGGAGTCCCTTTAAATCCATGCCAGCTTATGGAGCTAGCGCGGCGGCATTTACTGCCTACGCTAGCTACGTAACCTGAAGTCACGTGCTAAATGAACGGACTTGACGATGAGCGGCAAGTCCGTTCATTTTCAAAAGTCCCGCGGACTTGCCTTCTAACGGTGGGATTGTCCGCTGGACTGCCAAGTCCAGCGGATAATTTTAAAACCAAACTTAAAACTTTGGTCCGCCGGACTTTGGCGCCAAAAAGTCCGCCGGCGCCCACACACGAGGGGATTATCCGCTGGACTTCAGTCCAGAGGATAATCCCGCGGGATAGTCCCTTCGTGTGTACGCGACCTAACACAGAGAACTGTCATTCATTGATAAAAAACGAAATAAAAAGCTTGGGGGTCCCCCCAAATTCAATAACCAGGCCCTTCAGGTCTGGGATGGATATTAAGGGGAACCTCAGCCAAAAAAAAAATGGCGTAGGGTCCCCCTCAAAATCCATACCAGACCCTTGAGGTCTGGGATGGATTTTAAGGGGAACCCTAGCCAAAAAAAATGGCGTGGGGTCCCCCTCAAAATCCATACCAGACCCTTATCCGAGCACGCAACCTGGCAGGCCGCAGGAAAAGAGGGGGGGACGAGAGCGGCCCCCCCTCCCGCCTGAACCGTACCAGGCCACATGCCCTCAACATTTGGAGGATGCTTTGGGGTCCCCCCCAAAGCACCTTGTCCCCATGTTGATGAGGACAAGGGCCTCTTCCCCACAACCCTGGCCATTGGTTGTGGGGGTCTGCGGGCGGGGGGCTTATCGGAATCTGGAAGCCCCCTTTAACAAGGGGACCCCCAGATCCCGGCCCCCCCCTGTGTGAAATGGTAAGAGGGTACAAAAGTACCCCTACCATTTCACCAAAAAAGTGTCAAAAATGGTAAAAATGACAGGAGACGGTCTTTGACAATTCCTTTATTAAAATCTTCTTTCTTCTTTCTTCATCCTTCGGTTTCTTCATCTTCTCCTTCCGACATCTTCTTCCATCTTCTTCTTCCATTTTCTTCTTCCTCCGATCCGCTTCTTCTTGCGCTGGTCTTCTCGTCCTTCTCGTCCGGCATCTTCTTCTGTCGGCGTCGGTGTCGGCGTCGGTGTCGGTGTCTCTTCTTGGGCCGCTCCTCGCAATGGGAGGCTCCCGCTGTGTGAGGCTCCGCTCCGTCTGACAAGTCTTTTATAATGGAGGGCACCTGGTGACACGGGGATGTCATGGGGAATTCCCTATGGCTTTCCCATGATGTCAGAGGGGGGCGGGGTCACCAGGTGCCCTCCGTTATAAAAGACCTGTCAGACGGAGCGGAGCCTCACAGAGCGGGGGCCTCCCATTGCGCGGAGCGGCCCAGAAGAGACGCCGACGCCGATGCCGGACGAGAAGGACGAGAAGACCGGAGCAAGAAGAAGCGGATCGGAGGAAGAAGAAAATGGAAGAAGAAGATGGAAGAAGATGACGGAAGGAGAAGATGAAGAAACCGAAGGATGAAGAAAGAAGAAAGAAGATTTTAATAAAGGAATTGTCAAAGACCGTCTCCTGTCATTTTTACCATTTTTGACACTTTTTTGGTGAAATGGTAGGGGTACTTTACCATTTCACACAGGGGGGGGGGCGGGATCTGGGGGTCCCCTTGTTAAAGGGGGCTTCCAGATTCCGATAAGCCCCCCCGCCCGCAGACCCCCACAACCAATGGCCAGGGTTGTGGGGAAGAGGCCCTTGTCCTCATCAACATGGGGACAAGGTGCTTTGGGGGGACCCCAAAGCATCCTCCCAATGTTGAGGGCATGTGGCCTGGTACGGTTCAGGCGGGAGGGGGGGCGCTCTCGTCCCCCCCTCTTTTCCTGCGGCCTGCCAGGTTGCGTGCTTGGATAAGGGTCTGGTATGGATTTTGAGGGGGACCCCATGCCATTTTTTTTAGCTAGGGTTCCCCTTAAAATCCATCCCAGACCTCAAGGGTCTGGTATGGATTTTGGGGGGGACCCCACGCCATTTTTTTTTTTTGGCTGGGGTTCCCCTTAATATCCATCCCAGACCTGAAGGGCCTGGTTATTGAATTTGGGGGGACCCCCACGCTTTTTTTTTTTTCATTTTTTTTTTTTTTTATCAATGACTTTTTTTTTATGAATGACTTTCAATGAATGACTGTTCTCTGTATTACGGGAGCCGTCAATTCACATTAGCCGCGAGTGATTTTAAATAGCTTTTTTACTTGCAAAAATTTCACTTTTTGCAGAGATAGTTCTAAACACAGGAAACATGCGCCCCTTTATATGCATACTATAGACACCCCCCAGGTACGAAATTTAAAGGAATATTACACTTTTATTGGTTCAATTTAAGCATTATTAAAATCACTGCTCCTGAAAAAACTGACGTTTTTAAAAAAAAAATTTGCATTGATACATGTCCCCTGGGGCAGGACCCAGGTCCCCAAACACTTTTTATGACATTAACATGCATATTAGCCTTTAAAATTAGCACTTTTAATTTCGAACGTTCGCATCCATTAAAACTAATAGAGTTCTAAAGCTCGCACGGACTTTAGGTCCGTTCGCGGGTTCTGGTGCGAGCCGAACGGGGGGGTGTTCGGCTCATACCTAATTGGGAGTCCTGTGTCTCCTCATATGTTTCAACTCTGATCTCTGCTAGGGATCATTTCATACAGCTGAAATTTTTGCAGTGGGCCTATTATACACCTCAGAGACTGGCGGTCATTTATAGGGACAGGTCCCCTAACTGTGCTAGGTGCGGGGGGAAGGAGGCCTCCTTTCTACACATGACCTGGTCGTGCCCGGCACTGCAGGGATACTGGGAACAGGTCCTAGCTGATATTAACCATACGGCGGAGACCTTTCTCCCCCTGAAGCCAGAAGTTCTATTGTTGAATGTGATTGGCGATCCCACTGTAGGGAAATTTAAGAAACTGTTTGTGGCATTTGCTACATACTATGCTAGGAGAGAGATTTTACTGAAATGGAGGGCCGAGCTCCCACCCACCATCACCACATGGAGAAATACTCTGAACACTGTTTTACCACGGTACAAAATAACGTATGTCAATAGGAATTGCCCGCACAAATTCGATAAGATCTGGTCGTCCTGGATAGACTCTTGGGGATCATTGCCGGTAGACTTATCTCCCCCTGAACCAGATGCAGATGCATGATCCAGCGGCTGAGATCCCAAATTCTGTATCCAGCTCTGTTTCCGTTGCCTTCTCCCCTCCCCCCCTCTCTTCCCACCTTCATCCTTCTCTCCCCCCCTTCCTGCCCCCCCCTTCGCCCCCCTCCCGCCCTCCCTTTCCCCTCCTCCCCTCCTCCCCTTTCACCTACCCTCCTATCCCCGTCTGACTTTTCCTCATCTTTTCCCTCAGCTACTCTCTTCCTCCCCCTTAATATTCCTTCATTTATATTGCTCGTTCAGGATGTAAGAATATTAATCTGACATTTACCAATTGACTACGAAGTTACCAGCCAATGTATGTACGATGGGAATTTGTTTATTGATAACTTGCTTTACTTATATGTACTGTACGCTGACCTGTATGTATTTAATTTGAATAAAGTTCACCATTTGTTAAAAAAAAAAATACTGGAAGACATGTGTTATAGTACTATTGTGTCTTCCCAGACGCAAAACCTTTTAAAAAGGGAGCAAACGATATTGACTCATTGAGTCCTGGAGGGGAGGTGGCTTGTAATTTAAAAATCCACCTCTGTTCGTGTTGCAACAATATTTTGTTCCAATGACCACCTCGATCCGGGATATGTATCCGGTCGAGTGCGGTGAAGGATATTGTGGGCATCTTGTAATTATGCATCGACACTACATGTCGGCCAAGTGGTAGATAGTGATTCCCAATTTGCATCGAGTAGATGTGTTTGGATATCCGGCAGTGGAATTCCTGCTTCGTCTTACCGACGTAGTATGCCCCGCATTCACAGGACATCAGGTACACTGCTCCCCTTGTCTGACAGTTAACAAAATGTAGGGGTTTAAAAGTCACCCCATTAGGAAGACAAAAGGTTTTCTGACGTCTTATATACTGGCAGCAGGAACAGTGGCCACAGGGAAAGGAACCAAGAGTTGAACAGTGTTTCAATCTTTTCTGTTCATTCTTGAATTCACTTTGGACCAATTTATCCTTCAGTGAAGTTGCTCTCCTGAAGGTAATTGAGGGGCTGTTTGAGATAAAGTTGCTCACTTTTGGGTCATCAGTGAGTATACTCCAATGTTTTTGGATAATGTTCCTGATCTCATTATCTTGTTTGGAAAAGCGTAGAATGATCCTGGTTGGATCCATACCAAGGTCATTCCCAGCCTTCTTTTTTAACAACAAGTCGCATCGTGATTGTGCCGTTGTTCTATTATACGCTTTGCGCAGGCAAGAACGGCTATATCCATGTGCTAGCAGTCTATTTTGAAGGTTTTTTGTTTCTTGTTTAAACAGAGACTACTCAGAGCAGTTCCTGCGTATCCGTAAGTATTGACCGTAGGGGATGGAGTTTTTTAGGAGCAAAGGGTGCGAGCTGTCCGCATGGAGCACTGTGTTTCCTGTAGTGCTCTTTCAAAAGAGAGTAGCAGAGATCTTACTTTCTGAGTTACGTCTCAGTTTAACGTCCAGAAAGGTGATCTTTTCATAATCATAAGTCATTGTGAACTTCAAATTGTATGTATTGGAGTTAATACGATTGTGGAATTCTAGCAACATCTCCTCCGATCCCTTCCAGATGACGAGGACGTTGTCAATGTATCGTAGCCACATACTGATGTGGCTCGTGTACATGAGGAGGTCCTCGTTGTCTAGGAGGGACTTCTCCCACTCCCCCAGGTACAAGTTGATGTAAGCTGGTGCACAATAAGTGCCCATGGCCACGCCTTGTACCTGGAAGTAGTGGGAGTTGTCAAAGACAACAAAAATTGTGATTCAAAATATAATCAAGACCATTGATAATGAATTCATTCAATGCCTGATCATATTTGCCACTCCGCCGGAGAATGCCCCGTACAGCAGCGATCCCCTTGTTATGGGGGATCGAGCTGTACAGGGCCTCAACGTCAATGGCTACCAGTAAAGAGTTGGCCGATAACGACATATCCTTGGTCGTCTGCAGCAAATGTATAGTGTCCTTCAGAAAGGAAGGCAGGCATACTGAATGTCGCCTTGCTGACATTCAGCGGCAACACAATCTGCCGGTCAGACGTCTTATTTGTGACTGCCTGACGCGATGGAACTCAACCTTGTATATGCTTGATAGGCTGCTCCAGCAGAATTGTGCAGTTAATGACTACCTGTACGAACTCTGCGGCAGAACAGGTTCTGGGAGCTTGTTTTTTTTTCACCGCGCCAGTGGCTGCTAATGCGCAAAGCATGCAGACTTCTGCGGCCATTTGATGAGATCACCAAACTGGTCAGTCGCAGCCTTGGCGCCATCAGTGACATCGTACCTTATGCCTTCTTTATGGAGCGTGTATTGCATCGTGTCATTGATCAAGCCTTCGAGGAGCAGGAAGATGAGGAAGTCGCAATGCTGGATGAATTCCCGGGGGGGGCTACTCTATCTGAGACAAGTCAACAACAGGAGTCTGATAAGGAGTCAGAGGAGGATGGTGCCAGGGCGGATGAGGAGGAGTAGGAAGAGCATGCTTTAAACCTTTCTGGGATCCCTGTTGTTGTCCGTGGATGGGGGGAGGAGAACAAGGACGACATTATCCTGGATGATGAGCAGGAGCCAGGCCACCACACCGCTTTCAGTTTAGTGCAAATGGGGGCCTTCATGCTCCAGTGTTTTAAGAGGGACCCCCGTATAAAAAGCATAAAGGGCAAGGACCAGTACTGGGTGGCAACGTACTTAGACCCCCGGTACAAACAAAAAATGGCGGAAATGTTACCACCATCACAGAGGGCTTTCAGAATGGAGCACTTACAGGCCTTGCTTAGAGAAATGCTGCATTGTGCTTTTGCGTGCGCTGGCAGAGGAATTTCCACTCCCAGAGAAACAGTTGCGGGTACCAATCCAACAGCGCCTGCAAGAAGAGGGCGGTTTGAAGATGTGTTGGTCACTTCTGATATGAGATCATTCTTTCAGTCGACCCATCGACAGGTGTCATCTGGATCCAGCATCAGGGAATGCCTAGACCGACAGGTGTCCGACTACATCAGGTTAACGGCCGATGTGGGCGCTCTGAGAAGTGATGAACCCCTGGACTACTGGGTGGGCAGGCTTGATCTCTGGCCAGAGCTTGCACAATTTGCAATGGAACTGTTGGCTTGCCCCTCGTCCAGTGTCCTGTCCAAAAGGACGTTCAGCGCAGCAGAAGGGATCATGACCGATAAGCGCACTCGCCTAGCTCACAACTGTCAGAGAAATATCACGCTTCAGCGCCAGCTTCCTAGGGTGCGCATGCGGGATAGAACGGCACAGCAGCGCACACAGGTACGCGGGATAGCGGGTGCGCGTGCGTGGGTGCGCGGCCCTCGGGTATGTGTCCTTTACCACTCAGTGCGGCGCACGTCCATGCGCGATCCTGACAGGAAGCGTGTGCGCATGCGCGCGCCTAGATACCCCACCTGACCACTTACCTGGCCTATAAAAGGCCTACTCTTTCCCTTCTGAAATTGCTGGTTTGTTGTCTCAGTTTCCTGAGTGCCTGGCTTCCTGTTCCTGTATCCTGTTCCTTGTGCCTGCCTGTGCTTGACCCGGACCTCTTCTGACCACCGCTGCCTCTCTCCAGTGTTTGACCCCTTGGCTTGCCTCTTGGATATCCTTCTGCTTGATTACCTGTGTTTGACCCTCAGCCTGCCTCCTGGACATTCTTCTGCTACTTACCAGTGTTTGACCCCTTGGCTTGCCTCTTGGATATCCTTCTGCTTGATTACCTGTGTTTGACCCTCAGCCTGTCTCCTGGACATTCTTCTGCTACTTACCAGTGTTTGACCCCTTGGCTTGCCTCTTGGATATCCTTCTGCTTGATTACCTGTGTTTGACCCTCGGCCTGCCTCCTGGACATTCTTCTGCTACTTACCAGTGTTTGACCCCTTGGCTCGCCTCGTGGATATCCTTCTGCTTGATTGCCTGTGTTTGACCCTCGGCCTGCTTCCTGGACTTTCTACTGCCTCTACCCTTGTGTTTGACATATGCACCATTGGACTGCCTCCCAGTGTATGACCCGGCTTGCCCACAGCCTCTTCAGCCTCTTCCTTGTGTTGGCCCTGCCAGGTGTCTACTTCCAGTGCAGCTTCATCTACACACGGTCTCCAGCTCTACTGAACACCACCTGCAACCCACCTGCTGGCAACCCGTGCATCTTTGTGCTCGGTGCCTACTGTACCCACTCCAGGGGCATTGTGCACTTAGTCGCAAGGGGAGCAGCTCTCAGCATCTCGGCCCGGGTGAGTACTCGTGACACAACAGTGTTGACTACCTCACATTTCTAAAAATGAATGAGGCATGGATCTCGGAGGAATTCAACACATGTGACCAGTAGACCATGTATGTAAGGATAACTGTATAAACGAGTTATATAATCTAGCACACGGACCTTTTTTCTACCACTTGCAGAAAAAAAGCACACCGTACTATATGCCTGTACCCTCCTGTTTGAAGAGGTTGAGTGGTGTCATATTTTTGGGTCCTGCAGCGAGTTGCTGGTGTCAGTGCTCTCTATTTTGGTGCTGGTGTCAGTGCTCTCTATCTCGGTGCTGGTGTTAGTGCTCTCTATCTTGGTGCTGGTGTCAGTGCTCTCTATCTCGGTGCTGGTGTCAGTGCTCTCTAGCGCGGTGCTGGTGTCAGTGTTCTATCTTGGTGCTGGTGTCAGTTTTCTATCTCGGTGCTGGTGTCAGTGTTCTATCTCGATGCTGGTGTCAGTGTTCTATCCCAGTAGCCACTCCATCACCTGTGGTTCAACCCTGGGTACAAGTGTCAGCACCACCTATACACCTAAGGGGAACTGCACGCCAGGTAAAACAGCAGCAAGGCAGAGTCCAAACAATTAGAAGACCCGAGCCAACTATTGCTCAGGTCATCCCTAAATTTGGGATACCCGCTACAATAACTTATAAAAAATAAAATAAAAAATATGGCAACTTTTCCTAAAGCAGGATCATCTCCTGCACCCCTTCATAGCCTGGCCTGACCTTGCCTCTCCTCCATGGCCTTCATGCGCTCATGAATTGACGAAATTTCACAGATAAAAAAAGAATTCTTGTCGTTGTCGATCCCAGATTCGCTTAATATTTCTGGTATGTCGGTGTCCATGTTGTGGGATTATGTGTGCACAGCTAGTAAGTATTTTGTGGCTGCAAATATGACCTGGAGGTTTTTAATGTTCGCCTGCCATTAAAATGAATGGGGCCCGCTGCGAACCTGCGGTTGGCAAACATTTGTGCATGTTTGCGCGGTCGCGTTCGCGAACCGTCCCGTCAGATGTTCGTCCATCACTACCTGTGGATTCAACATTTCAAATCTCCCTATGCCGGAGATCTCTGCCAGTAAAGTCAGAAGGTAGTAGGTCTATGCCTGAGCGGGATAAAGTGATAGATTGGTTGGGTGTTCACTCAAGTGGCAGCTGGGGAGTCATCAGGGGAAGATGTGAGCTGCATGCAGAAACATACAGCCTTAAGTCAGAAAAAATAAATATATCAATGATAGTATTTTAGAGAGAAGCAAGCTATTGCAAGCAACAAAATATTAACATCAAAAATATAAAAAAGATAAAAGGGCTAAAAAATATATCTTAATAAAAAAACTACAAAAAATTACAAAAACTGACAGCTACACTCAATATCACCCTCACGCAAGACAATACAAAGCATACAACAACATATTGTGTGTTACAACATACTGTGTTGTGCTGCCAAACTAACCAATGTGTCAATTCATGAAATGTGCAAATCCATAAAGTGAATATATAATAATAACAAAAAAAATGCATACATTTAAAAACAAATAATAGTGAAAAATATAAAATCCATAGAATGATAAATACAAATAAATGAATTAATAAAATCCAGAAAGTTCATGAAAAATTCCAATAAGGATAAAATGCATCAAGTCTCTAAGTGAGAAAATAAAGTGCATCCAAATAAAAGGGAGAAGCAGCCCAAGATCATATCAAATCACCACTGTGCATCAACTTCAACTTAGGACTACTAAAGCTGCTTATATACTATGCAGCAAGTCTGTACAATATTTTGGGCTGTTGTCTCTGGAATAATACATTCTATACCTTCCTGGTCTCTCCATCTTATATTGCAGCCTACAAAAGCAGCTTACATGGTGTGCATCAAGTCTGTATAGTATTTGTATCTACTGCTACCCTTTATTTCACAATAAAGCCCATCGAATTTATCTCTATTAAATTGAAGCCTGATAAAACTGCTTAAACATTATATATTGAGTATGTATACTATTTCTGGCTATGGTCTCTGAAGTAATACACTTAAATTTTTCTTGTTAAGTGATAAAAAATGCCTTGTCTCCCTCTTACATGGTGGACTAAAAAAGCTGCATACATACTGTGGTGTTGTTTTATACATTTTTTAGTAGAATACTGTGTGGTACTGCAAAAATAAGATTACAAACTATACTATGAAACAGTTTTTTGCAACTGGCCAACTGGTACAGAGTTGAGTTTAGCTTGAGTTGTTTATTAAAAGTAAACATTATTATAGGTTTTATATCCGTTGTGGCAGCTACTTCCATATTACCCAGCTTATTCTGAAAAAAAAAACAGGTGTTTCAGCCAAAACTACCTAGAAATATTTTTTTAAATTGAAATGAATCAAACATAAATACACCAGAGGTCCTGCTTTTGCTTCTGTATTTAAGCCAATCCATGGAATAAAATGAAAAAAATAATAATTGCACATCCTAAATATGTGATTCCAGAAAATACTGTCCTAATTCTATCTGTGAGAATCCCACTGTTCTGTAACACCGCATTAAGGAATGTTCTAAGCATGATATTCCCAGTATATTTTATACTGAGTGCTAATACCCGGTATGACCATTCATGTGAAAACTGAATACTAATTCTAAAGTGACATATAGAAAACTAAATTAAATAAATAGGTTATGTGAAATATATTGGTGAATTATTGATCCCAATATGGTTTCCAAGGGACTAAAAACAAAAAACAGAAAAGGAATTCTTTTTTAAAATAGTCCCATATGATAGTCCACAATTCGAGCCTTCAAAAAATGCAAAGATCACATTCCATCCAAAGAGGTCGTAAACAGTGAAAATGATTGTTTCCAATTTGCATATAAAGACAACACTTCTACCATCCAAAATATATGCTTACCAGAAGATAAGCAAAATTGCGAGTTGGCTTATACCCAGCCTGGGCCTTTTGATGAACCAGATTGCAGCAGCTATGCGAATATTCGGTCACCGCAAAAATGTGACTCCGTGTATGTGTTATAAAAAGAAAATCAAGAACATAGCGTAATATTGTCACAACACTATACTTATAAATAAAAACAAAATTGTCGCTCAAAAATTAAAAAAGATTTAAAAAAGAAAAAAGAAGAAAAAGTAAAAGCACCCAGTGACCAACTCTACGGTTACGGAGTGATCCAGCAGAAAACACCTCCACCTTCCAAGTAGTAGGCTTACCAGATAATGAGCCAAATATACACCAGTGATTGGAACAAACCGCTACTTGTGACCCGACACCACACAGAGGGGCTTCTTACCTGATTTAAATCAATCATTGCATATTGACTCCCGGATAAGAGTTACAGATGGTTTCTATTAGAGATGAAAAACTGTTTGCTCCCAGTCTGTGACAGCAATCGATCCTTTTTCTCTTAAGTACAGCAGTTCATTTATACCCAAAAAGAGAGAAAGTAGCAGACCATGGTGGAGTACCGTCTAACAGTTTTATTTAAATAAAATTAAAATTGCACTTACAGAAATGCAGATAACATCAAGCATAGCAATTATGCGCCGGCCGGCTACATAGAACAAACTCCCGTCCTCGTCGACGGCGTGGTGACGTCAGCACGTATGCGTTTTGTCATAGGTTGACGTTTTCAATGGGAACGGGTAGCGTGCTGAACCACCACACAATATATAGACATTCAAGCCTCGTTCTGAGTCCCCCGTTAAGAAACACAGACCACCAAGGGCAAAACACCGCTATTATAGGCGATGTCATGGAGATTACTTTAGTTAGGGGGATAGGTTAGGTTGTTGTGATAACGCAAATACCCCCAACATCCATTACACCCAGCACCAATGTGCAGCTAATTCAAAGGTAATGACTATCTGTTACAGAAAGACAAAACCACACAAAAACATTTTTTGTTGAAACAGAATAAATTAAAAATGAATGATTGGTATTTAATGAAGTAAATGTAATAGAAAATAAATATGTGTAACAAAAATTGTGGACAGGTATTAAGATAGTTCTTATCTCATTTTCCATAAAGGTAACGAGGATTATTTAAATAAAAGAACTAGTTCTACTTTGTCCATATATCAAAAATATAAAGTAAAAATAATAATAAAGAATAATAAAAAATATATAATAAAAAATAAAATAAAATAGGAAGATCCATAACGATCTGTACCCTATCTTATTATTTACGTTGCATAAGATAGAACTTGTTTAATTGGTAGAGTGTTTATATGTGCCTAAATTAATAAAATTGGCAAAACTCTACCCTAAAGTGAATTTTTTGAACTTTTTTGAACCCCTGGATAATAATCAGGTCACTTCCTATATATAATAGATGTGTTGGATCTTAGACAAAACTTATATAAATTATGTAAAAAATTTATTTCTACAAAATTTTAAAGATCAAAAAAAGATCAAAAAAATCAAAAAAATACCTTTCACTTCATTGAGAACTGGTAAAAGTGAGTTTAAAGCATAACCCTTAGAATAGAATAGAGGGTCCCTACTCAAGGAAAAAACTTCTCAAAATAAATTTTGCAACTCAATAGTACCTTTTGTGACCACATATTCACTCCAACATAAAAATATCAAACAAATAATTTCCAAACATTGGCACATTGTCAATAATGATAGGATTTTGAATAAAATCCTACCCGATAGGCCACAGGTGGTCTTTAGGGGGGCCCCTTCACTCCTAATATTTTTGATCCACCCACTAAAAAATTAACTTTTTTTGATCAATCAACTGGCTTCTATCAATGTAAAAAGTGTAGAGTATGTTCGCTCAATAGCTGTAAAAACAGAAGGACACAAAAATTTCTGTCCACTAGTACGCAAATACAGCACACTATAACCCCCTTTATTACATGCTCCACAGTAGGGGTAGTGTATTTACTGCAGTGCCCTACAGTATATTGGGCGGACCAAACGCCCACTTCAAGTAAGATTAAATGAGCATATCACAAATATCAAGGCTGGTTTTAGGAACCACTCGGTTTCAAAGCATTATTTGTTTAAACATAATAGCGACCCTTCAAATACACTTTTTTTAGGGATTGACAAATTTAGTGCCGACTGGAGGGGGAGCTCTCTGGTTCGGGAAATCTCGAAGTCAGAAATGGCATGGGTACATAGGGTTAAAACATATGTACCGTATGGACTAAATATAGACGTGGATGTAAACGCATTCATTGACAATTCATGATGCTACAGGATTTGAAAATTGATAAGTTATGTGAACTGGTTCTGAGCTACATGTACCAAACACACACCAATGAGAAATATTACCTATTAAAGGAAGATTAGCCCCCTATAATTATTAAAGAGTTTATCTGGCGGGTTATAATATTTTTAATTTAAATTTATATAAAAGAAAAAACATTTTTTATAATTTTTTAGAAATATTTTTTTGATCTTTAAAATTTTGCAGAAATTAATTGTTTACATAATTTATATAAGTTTTGTCTAAGATCCAACACATCTATTATATATAGTAAGTGACCTGATTATTATCCAGGGGTTCAAAAAAGTTCAAAAAATTCACTTTAGGGTAGAGTTTTTGCCAATTTTATTAATTTAGGCACATATAAACACTCTACCAATTAAACAAGTTATATCTTATGCAACGTAAATAATAAGATAGGGTACAGATCATTATGGATCTTCCTATTTTATTTTATTTTTTATTATATATTTTTTATTATTCTTTATTATTATTTTTACTTTATATTTTTTATATATGGACAAAGTAGACCTAGTTCTTTTATTTAAATAATCCTCGTCACCTTTATGGAAAATGAGATAAGAACTATATTAATACCCGTCCACAATTTTTCTTACAAATATTTATTTTCTATTACATTTACTTCATTAAATACCAATCATAAATTTTTAATTTATTCTGTTTCAACAATTTTTTTTTTACTGTGGTTTTGTCTTTCTGTAACAGATAGTCATTACCTTTGAATTAGCTGCACATTGGTGCTGGGTGTAATGGATGTTGGGGGTATTTGCGTTATCACAACAACCTAACCCATCCCCCTAACTAAAGTAATCTCCATGACATCGCCTATAATAGAGGTGTTTTGCCCTTTTTTTAAATGGTGGTCTGTGTTTCTTAACGGGGGACTCAGAACGAGGCTTGAATGTCTATATATTGTGTGGTGGTTCAGCCCGCTACCCGTTCCCATTGAAAACGTCAACCTATGACGAAACGCATCTGGGACGTACGCGCTGACGTCACCACGCCGTCGACGAGGATGGGAGTTTGTTCTATGTAGCCGGCCGGCGCATAATTTCTATGCTTGATGTTATCTGCATTTCTGTAAGTGCAATTTTAATTTTATTTAAATAAAACTGTTAGACGGTACTCCACCATGGTCTGCTACTTTCTCTCTTTTTGGGTATAAATGAACTGCTGTACTTAAGAGAAAAAGGATCGATTGCGGTCACAGACTGGGAGCAAACAGTTTTTCATCTCTAATACAAACCATCTGTAACACTTATCCGGGAGTCAATATGCAATGATTGATTTAAATCTGGTAAGAAGCCCCTCTGTGTGGTGTTGGGTCACAAGTAGCGGTTTGTTCCAATCAATGGTGTATATTTGGTTCATTATCTGGTAAGCCTACTACTTGGAAGGTGGAGGTGTTTTCTGCTGGATCACTCCGTAACCGTAGAGTTGGTCACTGGGTGCTTTTACTTTTTCTTCTTTTTTCTTTTTTCAATCTTTTTCAATTTTTGAGCGACAATTTTGTTTTTATTTATAAGTATAGTGTTGTGACAATATTACGCTATGTTCTTGATTTTCTTTTTATAACACATACACAGAGTCACATTTTTGCGGTGACCGAATATTCGCATAGCTGCTGCAATCTGGTTCATCAAAAGGCCCAGGCTGGGTATAAGCCAACTGCGCAATTTTGCTTATCTTCTGGTAAGCATATATTTTGGATGGTAGAAGTGTTGTCTTTATATGCAAATTGGAAACAACCATTTTCACAGTTTATGACCTCTTTGGATGGAATGTGATCTTTGCATTTTTTGAAGGACCGAATTGTGGACTACCATATGGGACTATTTTAAAAAAGAATTCCTTTTCTGTTTTTTGTTTTTAGTCCCTTGGAAACCATATTGGGATCAATAATTCACCAATATATTTCACATAACCTATTTATTTAATTTAGTTTTCTGTATGTCACTTTAGAATTAGTATTCAGTTTTCACTTAAATGGTCATACCGGGTATTAGCACTCAGTATAAAATATACTGGGAATATCATTCACACTAGCGCAACTTCTCTTTTCCATTGTCTATTTTTGTGTATATCTCACAATAAGTTGCAGCTCTTTTTCTTGTCTTTCCTTAGGGTCATTATCACTATTGTTTTTTTTAAGTAGAAACCATAAATAATTTTTTTTTTCTTTTCTCTCACACTAAGCACAGTTTTCCACTTTTTTATTTCGATGTTCTAAGCATGCCATTAAAAAAATGATGTTTTTCCCATATGGCCCTCAAAAGCACAAAATGAAGAAAATGAGGACATTCCTTCTGCTTTACTGTATTTTTTTTTTTTGCCCTGGCAAGTGTCCCCCATGGCAGTGCCCAGCTCACCATGTTCTTTGTTTGACAACCCCTCTCCTATCATCCTTGAAAATGACTAAAATAGATTTTCAAGATTTCACCTATTAGATTTATTAATTTCAAGCTTTACAAAGGTTTCGGTAAATACCCAATTAATTGAACCCATATATTTTTGCTCAGCCCTATTTACAGTTTAATGTCATTGAACAGAACGACTGATTAAAAAAACCCTACAATTTTTTTGCAAAATAGATGTTTTTTGTTAAAATATTGTCCGAATTCTAAAAATTGTTTGTTTTAGTATAGACTGCTATAAATTCATAGGTATATGCATATTATACTTTTGGTCACAAAGGTCTTAAATTCCATAGTTCACTTTTAATCTGGTTAAACATATGCATAAGAAAATGTAATTTGCAAATGTTCTGCTGCACTTTAAAAATACTGAAAGCAAAAATAAAGTGGAACTGTACTAAGTGATAAAATAAATGTAATTAATAATACATTTACCAAAGCTGCTTCTGTAAACTAGCATATCAACATATCTCCCCTGTGCCATCCAAAAATCACACACACAGAAGTAAGTACAATTGGAGGTACAAATATCACACTGTTTCAGGAGTCTAGGGAAGTGCTAGGGAAGGGACATGCATGTCATCACTTCAGTGTCCATATACAATAAGTCCATTTTCCATCATCTTTCTCATCACAAACCTACTTTTTTCAGGGCACATGTAGTGTTCAAGGCTGTAATTACATTTCATGAAAACAAAATCACTGATAGTTTTCTCCTAAAAAGTATCACTGTATTGTAAGGACTTTTGGTAAGCATTTGTTAAGATTAAACTATTTCTAACTAAACTATTTCTAAGGTTGTAAATCTGACTTAATACAATAAATCCCCAGAATGCAGGGAAAATACCATACAAATGTATTTTGTTTTTTGGCACCATCACTTCTGTTTGGGTTACACATCGCATGGGATAATACTTGCAGACTATAATTGTCCTGGTATTGAAACTTGATACATAAAGTGAAATTAATTTACAGCCAAATGCTGGTTAATATTATTCAGTAAAGTATAAAAAATACTTAATTTCATCTGAATAGTCTAAAAAAATATAAAGTTAGAAAACACGTGACTTACTCTTAAAAATGATTTGCCCTGCTCCAACTGTCATTTTGTTTATACAACTTTACATATTATGCATTCATCGTCCTTTGTGCTGAGCTGTCCTTTGTGCTGAAGTTATATCAGCACCCTAGGTAAAGAAACTATTAATAGATTTGTTTATTTTCAAATATTTTTTATTAATTTTAAACATAGACATGAGATATGATAAGTACCTGAGTTCACAACTTGGAGTTGATACATATGGTTCTGTAAAAGACAAGTTTTAGGTAAGCAAGAATAGTAAGATTATATGGTATACGGACTTGTATCTGACTAAATATTGAAGCGTAAACTCAAGGGAGAGACAGGTTGGGAAGTAAAGATAAGGTTGTGAAGAAGAAGAGTGGGAAAGGAGAAGAGGAAAAGTGTGGGGTGGGGGGGGATAAGGGAAGAGAGGGAGAGGAATAAGTCTAGATAAGCAGGTAAACAATGCACCAGTCTAGTATAGTATAAATGTAGACATATTACACTCTGGTGTGGATTGGGCTATCAACAAAACACTGCACAATTAGGATTGTGTAACCATTGTGACAACATTCAGAAAAATTTGGAGCATGAGAGTTTTTTTAGAGTAAATCTCCGTTCCATATCACATTGGGGATTAAGTTCTGTGACTGCCTCAGATATAAAAGGTATTTTGGGTGTTTTTACGTCTAGTAATAGTTAACTTTTCTGCATAGAGTATGTGAATACTGATAGACCTGGAATTGGAGGGGAGTTCCTCTATGCCTATATGGAGTAATGCCAGATTAGGGTCTGGGTCAGTGGCAGCCCATCCATTAGGGGCGCAGGGACGCCGCCCCCCTAATCCATGTGCCGGCCCCTAATCTACATACAGTACATACAGGGCGCTGGACGCATGGTTTTCAATAGGGTTTTTTTTAAGCACATGATTAGAACCTGAGGCTCTAATTGGCTTCAAAAAAGGGTGGGCTCGGGGAGCAGAGCACTACGCCCTGAGCCCACCCAGTTGTGTGACAGAAGCTAATTAATATTCTCTATTGTCATCCTAACACCTGATTGGCCAGGCCCGGCTCTTCCCTGGTGCAAAGAGCAGCATCAGCATCAGCCTTCTAAGATAAGGCCACTAATCGCTGCCATATGTTTCCCACGGGAGGGTGACTGATCGCAGCTGTCTTTCTTCCACTGGTCTGGTTAGTCATTTTTCTGGTCTCCTCTGTTATTAGATTGAAAAGGTTATTCCAATAGGATGTTAGGGTCTTGCAGGACCACAAAACATGTGGTAAAGAGAGTTTTTTTCCGCAATGGTGCCAACATTGGGGTGATGTGCTGGGGTATATTTTAGAAAATTTTAAGGGCCTTAGGTACCAAAAGTGAAGGGTTTTCAGATAGGACTCCCAGTCATTCGTACAACGGGAGACGTTGACAGTATAGGAAAATATTTTCTGCCAGGAGAGAT
Organism: Lithobates sylvaticus; assembly: GCA_028564925.1. Lineage (NCBI taxonomy): Eukaryota > Metazoa > Chordata > Amphibia > Anura > Ranidae > Lithobates > Lithobates sylvaticus. The sequence goes on along the minus strand of CM053028.1, from coordinate 284,703,428 downwards.
CAGATACATTATGGCCAAGGCTCATTTCCCATTTGTTTAAGGAGGGTTTTAAGTTGTTGGGGTACAGTAGGTATAGAAAAAATATATTCTGTGTCCAAAATATTTGGGGTTGTCATATTACTGCAGAATAGGGGCTAGGAGGAATTGAACATGTAGATAGTCATAGTAAATTCATATATATGTCTAAAATTCAGAAGGGGGTAAAGCTAATATATTTTGCAAGGTACAGAAGGATAGTAGTTTATTGCCTTTAACGAGGTACTGTAAGGTAAGGACCTTACCCCTTATCCAGGGAGTTAAATTCAGATCAGGTATCATGGCTTTAATGATATCCACAGGTAGAGCTTTTGATCTGAGTACTGGAGATTTGAAAGACAATAGTGAGATCCAAGCTTTAAGGGATGCCCTAATACATGAATGGTTCATGGTCTGGTGTTTAGCGTATATTGAGTTTAGGAGGAGAAAGCTATGTGGGGTAAGTGGGTGAAATGATGATGCCATTTCAGATTGGCACATAATAAAGATCCAGCCGCACAATCTTTTTATGCTATTGATACCATCAACAGACACTGGATAGGGGCCAATATGATAAAACAAATATCACTAAATGAAACTAAATGGATATTTGAACTCCAAACTTTAACCCTATTGGGAATGAACGTTGAACTGGACCTCAACTGTTTCCTAACAGATTATTAGTTATCCATTGACCTTCCAATTTTAGGTCAATGCCAACCTTTAACATCCATTAATCGATATCTACTCTAATCTCTAATTAATAATCCATTTATTAGCAATTTACATTTATTTACCTTATTAGGGATAATATTTAGGTAATAAACAATCATTTTAATCCAATTATCTTTTTTGATCACTAAATGGTCATCTATCACTTAAATCATTTAATCACCCTTGTTCACTAGATGGCCATCTTTATGGAACCTTAAAACACAAATCTAACCATTACCACTAGAAGTCCTCTTATAATATTTTAAATGCACTTTACATGGATCATTCTAAAATGAATTTTTCTTCAAATTAACTTAATATCAAGGTATTATTGGTATATATGATTGTACATATAAAAAAAGTGAAGATACTGCGCTGTCTATTAGACCACTCTACCATATAATGTGATGAATGTGTAAATACTGCTGCAACTTAAAATGTGAGACACACACAATAGTGATGGATGAACTTCCGACGTTTCGCGAACGCGATCCGCGAACTTGCCCAAATGTTCGCGAACCGCAGGTTCGCGGCGGGCCTCATTGACTTTAATAGCAGGTGAACCTTAAAAACCTCCAGGTCTTATTTTCAGCCACAAAATACTTACTAGCTGTGCACACATACAGTGGTGTGAAAAAGTGTTTGCCCCCTTCCTGATTTCCTGTTCCTTTGCATGTTTGTCACACTTAAGTGTTTTGGAACATCAAACCAATTTAAACAATAGTCAAGGACAACACAAGTAAACACAAAATGCAATTTGTAAATGAAGGTGTTTATTATTAAAGGTGAAAAAAAATCCAAACCATCATGGCCCTGTGTGAAAAAGTGATTGCCCCCCTTGTTAAAACATACTATAACTGTGGTTGTCCACACCTGAGTTCAATTTCTCTAGCCACACCCAGGCCTGATTATTGCCACACCTGTTCACAATCAAGGCATCACTTAAATAGGAGCTGCTTGACACAGTAAGGTCCACCAGAAGATCCTTAAAAGCTACACATCATGCCGAGACCCAAAGAAATTCAGGAACAATTGAGAAAGAAAGTAATTGAGATCTATCAGTCTGGAAAGGGTTATAAAGCCATTTCCAAAGCTTTGGGAATCCAGCGAACCACAGTGAGAGCCATTATCCACCAATGGCGAAGACATGGAACAGTGGTGAACCTTCCCAGGAGTGGCCGGCCGCCCAAAATTACCCCAAGAGCGCAGCGACGACTCATCCAAGAGGTTACAAAAGACCCCACAACAACGTCCAAGGAACTGCAGGCCTCACTTGCCTCAGTTAAGGTCAGCGTTCATGCCTCCACCATCAGGAAAAGACTGGGCAAAAATGGCCTGCATGGCAGAGTTCCAAGGAGAAAACCACTGCTGAGCAAAAAGAACATCAAAGCTCGTCTCAATTTCTCCACAACACATCTTGATGATCCCCAAGACTTTTGGGACAACATTCTGTGGACCGATGAGACAAAAGTGGAACTCTTTGGAAGGTGTGTGTCCAAGTATATCTGGCGTAGAAGGAACACTGCATTTCAGAAAAAGAACATTATACCAACAGTAAAATATGGTGGTGGTAGTGTGATGGTCTGGGGCTGTTTTGCTGCTTCAGGACCTGGAAGACTTGCCGTGATAAAAGGAACTATGAATTCTGCTGTCTACCAAGAGATCCTGAAGGAGAATGTCCGACCATCTGTTCGTGTACTCAAGCTGAAACGAACTTGGGTTCTGCAGCAGGACAATGATCCTAAACACACCAGCAAGTCCACCACCGAATGGCTGAAGAAGAAACAAAATGAAGACTTTGAAGACTTTGGAGTGGCCTAGCCAAAGTCCAGACCTGAATCCTATTGAGATGTTGTGGTATGACCTTAAAAAGGCCGTTCATGCTCGAAAACCCTCTAATGTAACTGAATTAGGACAATTCTGCAAAGATGAGTGGGCCAAAATTCCTCCAGGACGCTGTAAAAGCCTCATTGCACGTTATCGCAAACGCTTGGTTGCAGTTGTTGCTGCTAAGGGTGGCCCAACCAGTTATTAGGTTTAGGGGGCAATCACTTTTTCACACAGGGCCATGATGGTTTGGATTTTTTTTCACCTTTAATAATAAACACCTTCATTTACAAATTGCATTTTGTGTTTACTTGTGTTGTCCTTGACTATTGTTTAAATTGGTTTGATGTCCGAAACACTTAAGTGTGACAAACATGCAAAGGAACAGGAAATGAGGAAGGGGGCAAACACTTTTTCACACCACTGTAGTCCCACAACATGGACACTGACATACCAGAAGTTTTAAGTAAATCTGGGATCGACAACGACAAGCATTCTTTTTTTATCTGTGAAATTTTGTCAATTCAAGGCCATGGAGGAGAGGCAAGGTCAGGCCAGGCTATGAAGGGGGTGAAGGAGATGATTGATCAGTGCCACAGTCAGGGCAGTGCAGTCCTGTGCCAGTGTCCCAGTGTGCCAACCTGTGCTTGAGCCCCTGACCCCTCCCTCTGCCCGGCCCTTACCCCCACCTATGCAGGGCTCCACTGCGGTGGTCCGGAGGTGCCAGTCCAGTGCTGATCCAATCCTCAGCCATGGTGCTGGCACTGCCTGCTGATTGACTTCTCCGCTGCTATCTCCCTCACTGACACCAGCACCGCGATAGAGATCACTGACACCAGCACCGAGATAGAGAGAACTGACACCAGCACCGAGATAGAGAGCACTGACACCAGCACCGAGATAGAGAGAACTGACACCAGCACTGAGATCGAGATTATTGACACCAGCACCGAGATAGAGAGAACTGACACCAGCACCGAGATAGAGAGAACTGACACCAGCACCGAGATAGAGAGCACTGACACCAGCACCGAGATAGAGAGAATAGACACCAGCACCGAGATAGAGAGCACTGACACCAGCACCGAGATAGAGAGAACTGACACCAGCACCGAGATCGAGATCACTGACACCAGCACCGAGATCGAGATCACTGACACCAGCACCGAGATAGAGAGAACTGACACCAGCACCGAGATAGAGAGAACTGACACCAGCACCGAGATAGAGAGCACTGAAACCAGCACTGACACCAGCAACTCGCTGCGGGACCCAAAAATATGACACCGCTCAACCTCTTCAAACAGGAGGGTACGGGCATATAGTACCGTGTGCTTTTTTTGTACAAGTGAGCCAAAGGTAGAAAAAAGGTCCGTGTTCTAGATTATATAAATCGTTATAGAGTTATTCATATACATGGTCTACTGGTCACATGTGTTGAATTCCTCCGAGATCCATGCCTCATTCATTTTTAGAAATGAGAGGTAGTCAACACTGTCGTGAGCTAGGCAAGTGTGCTTATCGGTCACGATCCCCCCTGCTGCACTGAACGTCCTTTCGGACAGGACACTGGACGAGGGGCAAGCCAACAGTTCCATTGCAAATTGTGCAAGCTCTGGCCAGAGGTCAAGCCTGCCCACCCAGTAGTCCAGGTGTTCATCACTTCTCAGAGCGTCCACATCGGCCGTTAACCCGATGTAGTCGGACACCTGTCGGTCTAGGCATTCCCTGATGCTGGATCCGGATGACACCTGTTGATGGGTCGGCTGAAAGAATGATCTCATATCAGAAGTGACCAACACATCTTCAAACCGCCCTCTTCTTGCAGGCGCTGTTTGATTGGTACCCGCAACTCTTTCTCTGGGAGTGGGAATTCCTCTGCCAGCGCACGCAAAAGCAGAATTCAGCATTTCTCTAAGCAAGGCCTGTAAGTGCTCCATTCTGACAGCCCTCTGTGATGGTGGTAACATTTCCGCCATTTTGTGTTTGTACCGGGGGTCTAAGTACGTTGCCACCCAGTACTGGTCCTTGACCTTTATGCTTTTATATGGGAGTCCCTGTTAAAACACTGGAGCATGAAGGCCCCCATTTGCACTAAACTGGAAGCGGTGTGGTGGCCTGGCTCCTGCTCATCATCCAGGATAATGTCGCCCTCCTCCCCCATCCACGGACAACAACAGGGATCCCAGAAAGGTTTAAAGCATGCTCTTCTTGCTCCTCCTCATCCGCCCCGTCACCATCCTCCTCTGACTCCTCTTCAGACTCCTGTTGTTGACTTGTCTCAGATAGAGTAGCCCCCCCTGGGAATTCATCCAGCATTGCGACTTCCTCATCTTCCTGCTCCTGCTCCTCCACAGCTTGATCAATGACATGACACAATGCACGCTCCATAAAGAAGGCGTACGATACAATGTCACTGATGGCGCCATGGCTGCAACTGACCAGTTTGGTAATCTCATCAAATGGCTGCAGAAGTCTGCATGCGTCGTGCATGAGCAGCCACTGGCGCGTGGAAAAAAAACAAGCTACCCAGAACCTGTTCTGCCGCAGAGTTCGTACAGGTAGTCGTTAACTGCACGTTTCTGCTGGAGCAGCCTATCAAGCATATAGAAGGTTGAGTTCCATCGCATCGGGCAATCACAAATAAGATGTCTGACCGGCAGATTGTGTCACCGCTGAATGTCAGCAAAGCGAGCCATGACCGTGTAAGATCTTCTGAAATGGGCCGAGATTTTCCTTGCCTGCCACAAGATGTCCTGGACCCCAGGGTATTTGACAACGAATCGCTGCATGACCAAGTTTAAGACGTGTGCCATGCATGGCACATGTGTAATTTTGCCCTGTTTCAACGCGCTCAGCAGATTGGCACCGTTGTCGCACACCACTTTACAAACTGTCAAATTGAGCGGTGTTAGCCACTGATCTGCCTGTGAACGCAAAGCTGAAAGGAGTGCAGGGCCAGTGTGGCTCTTGGCTTCCAGGCACAACAGACGCATCACAGCATGGCAACGTCTCACCTGGCATGTTGAATAGGCTCTTGGGATCTTGGGTGGCGCAGCGGAAGAGGCGCTAGCAGCGGAAAAGGAGGAGTCAGCCGAGGAGGAGAGGGAGGATGGAGTAGGAGGAGGAGAAGAAGAGGCAGGCCTGCATGCAATCCGTGGCGGTAAAACCAAATCTACATGGGTGCCACAGGTTACATGCTTGACGGCCGTCAGAAGGTTCACCCAGTGGGCAGTTATATACCTTCCCTGCCCGTGTTTGCTAGACCACGTGCCTGTGGTCAGATGTATCTTGGCACCGACACTGTGTGCCAGAGATACATTCACTTGCCACTAAACATGGCCATATAGTTCTGGGATGCCCTTCTGTGAGAAATACTTCCTTCCTGGGACCTTCCATTGTGGTGTTCCAATGGCCACAAATTTTCGAAAGGCCCCCGAGTCCAGCAGTTTATATGGCAGTAGTTGGTGGGCTATCAGTTCTGACAAGCCAGCGGTCAACCGTTGGGCAAGAGGGTTATCCGGTGTCATGATTTTTTTACGCTCGAACATTTGGCCCACGTGAGAAATGTGAGAAACGTGAGGACGGCATGATGGAAGGTGGAGTGGAGGAGGAGTGGAGGACAATTCTGAGGAGAGAGGAGGAGGAGAAGTAGAAGAGGCTGGACGGTGAGAGCCTGGAGTGTGGCTTTGTGGGTTCTGACGGCATTGCTCCCACTGGGCTCAGTGATGGCAGCTCATGTGCCTTCTTAAGGCGGTCATCCCTAGGTGAGTGTTGGGCTTACCGCGACTTATGCGTTGCATGCAAAGGCTGCAGATGGCAACACTATTGTCATCAGTGGACACGTTAAAAAAGCCTACACTGCGGAGCCATGTACCGGCGTCCTGGGAGCGCCAGATGTGACCGTACGTGGTTGATGCCTCCCTCCTGATACATTAGCAGTCTAATTTGTCCCTCCTGTGCAATGTAAGTTCCGCCTGCTTCTCCTCCCTATCTGCTGGTCCATCTCTCCCTCTGAACTCCCCTCCTCTTCCTCTCTTGTGGGCACCCATGTGACGTCCCTAGACACATCATCATCGACGTCACCTTCCCCACCGATATAATTAGAGATCTCGGAGTAGGCAGCAACAGCGGGGACCAACCTCCTTGGGCTGATCTGGGTAATGTCGTCAGACTGCTGAGTGGCGCTTGTTGCTACCTCCTCTTCCTGATCCAATGCCAAGAATAGCTGCGCATCGGAAAAGTCTTGTGATGATGGATCGGAAAATAATTACTGTGACTCAAGCGGAGGGTATATGGTGGTGGTGGTGTTGGTGGTAGTGTCTTTGGGGGAGCACACAGGAGAGAGTGAAGAGGGTGCAGATCGAGAGGATGAGGAGTGTGCAGAAGAGTAAGGCTGAGTGAGCTACTCAACCAAGTCTGGTGCGTCCTTTGACATAATCGAACACACCTTCTGCAACTTCCCACTTTGGCTCAAGCCTGTTGCTCCTGCCCTACCCCTACCACCCCTGCGGAAGGGCCTGCCTCTTCCTCTGCCTGTTATTTTTTAAATGACCCTGTGACAAAAGTCTTTAGAGAAGTGCAGTATATGAGGAAGAAGGTATATAACACCCCGCTTCAATCTGTCGTTTTGGGGGACCACTGGCCACTGGTCTAGCAGAACCGCTTAGCAGTCAAAATACTGCACAGTAGAAATGCACTATACTATGCTTTCTATATTTGAAAGTATTTTATTATATTTAGTATATTAAAAGGACTTTTGTGGACCTAATAGTAGCTAGCTAGTGTATTACAGACTATCCCTGCTCCAAACGCCAACCTTTCCTTACACTGAGAAATGTCAGCTGCACAATCGCTGAGCACTGCACTATAATATGCTTTCTATGTTTGAAAGAAAGTATATTATCAGTGTATTTCACCTCTATATACTGTACACCTATACCAGTCCTTAAAAGGGCTTTTGTTGACCTAATAGTAATAGCTAGTGATTAGACTGACTGTCCCTGCTCCACACATCGTCCTTTCCCTACACTGACAAAAGACAGAATGTAAAATGGCCGCCAGATCAGGTCTATTTATAAGGTAGGGGTTATGTCCATGTGCTGAAATGTCTCAATTGGCTGTCCTGTACCCCATGATGGATGTGTCATGGGTCAAAGTTCTTCACAATGTAAACTAATATGGCTGCCGCGAACTGCGCCATAAGTCCGCCGGTTTGGCGAATCGCGAACAAGCAAAGTTCGCCGAAAACCAACCACCGGGCGAACCGCAAGGCCATCTCTAACACACAATACTATAAATTTACAAAGGAATAAGCTGTGCTAAGAAAAATGATTATAGTGAAATGAATACGGTGACATATATTCACATATGAATTTTATCAGTGACTAAGGAGACTATGTTAGCTCCCAAACCACTTGATGAACAATGTTGCTGCCAAATATGAACATAGGGCAAGTGATGTCTGATACAGACAGGAAGTTCCATTTGGAAGGACGTAGAGCGAAGACACTGCTGGATCTGGCGGCAGAGGAGGTAATGTGAAATTACTGACTGCGGGCAACTCCAAGGACACTTTGCTGAGAAGCGGGGATATCTTTCTGGCAAGCACAGAGACCCGGGCTGGGGATAAGCCACAGGCGATTTCTGATCTCCCTAAAAAGAAATCAATTTAGCTGGTAAGCGGCAGTCATTTCTCAGGTGGAGGAATATTTCTATCCCAATCAATCACTATTCCTTGGGTGTTTTCTGCTTGGAGTCACCATTGATCAATGAATGGAGGATTTTTCATTTTAACTTTTTCTGGAAAAATTTTGGTCTTTATAATAACTTGGGTGTGGACTTTTGAAATAGAGTTTTACAGCTCTAAAAGAAAAGTGATCCTTGTTTTACATGTTTCTAGCATCACAACTGCAACTGTTCTAGCCCTATGTTCATCTTTGGCAGTAACATTGTTCATTAAGTGGTTTGGGAGCTAGCATAGTCTCCTTAGTCACTGATAAAATTCATATGTGAATATATATCACTGTATTAAATTTCACTATAATAATTTTTCTTAGCGCAGCTTATTCCTTTGTAAATATATGGTTGTATGTGTGTAATTATTAGATTGTACGCACTGCCAAGGTATTAACAGATGATCGCAATATTTAAATCACGGAATTCTGTGTAAGGGTATAAATGCCCTTACTCAAAATGGCGGAATTATAGCTTCCTGATGATGGCCCGCTGATTGGCTGAAACATGTTGAGGCATTATCGCATCACCTCAGCTTATTTCTGCCCGAGCGAATACAGGGAATCAAGCAGCATCCTGACTAGCGGTAAACACAATCATTGTGGGCTGATTTTCCCCTAAAAAAATCACCTGCTACACACGACGGGTGCCAGGATGTTTAGACACCCTAACATGTGAGTGGCATTTTTACTTTTAACTGTTTTTTAAACATTTTTGGAACGATATTTTGTGCAATGAGGATTTCTTTGGTTTGTTTTTCTGTATGAGGCACGGCACTGCATGAGACACCAGCAATGGATCTCTACAGGGGTAGCCCCACATGAGCAAATGACAATACTAGCTATAGTTGGTCAACTCTAGGGGGTGAGTTTACATCTATGTGGAGCACCCAAGTATGAGCACATTGGAGCACGGATATATCAACTTTGAGCATGAGCACTTTATATCACTAAATACTGGGACTGTTTTATATTTGTGTATATAATCTGTACCAAACCTAGCACTGTTTTCTGTTTACAATAGTTTTTATTGGTCTAACAAACAAAAAGAAGAATAAACATTACATGAAGATAAATGTCATATAAAGTTTTAAGAATAGACTAAGCAAAATATGGACTCAGAGTTTGTGATATTTGACATAAATATATATATATATATATATATACATACATATATATACACATATACATACCAGTGTTTAGTTCAGCCAAAAAAAACCTACCAAAAAAAATACATAATGAAAAGAAAGAAAAAAGAAGAGTAGAGAAAAAGACAAAAGTAAAATAAGGGGGGGTGGGGAGGAGGAGTGCACCCCTGGTAGCTACTACATATGTGTAACAGTAAATTAGGAACTTCTAGATAAATAAGTTGTCCATGGTTCCCAAATCATATTGAAGACTGATAATCTGTCATTCAAGATCGCTGATAGACGTTCATTGATCATTATCCAAGACAATTTAGTTTTAACTAAGTTAACCACTTGACCACTGGGCACTTAAACACCCTTAATAACCAGACCAATTTTCAGCTTTCGGTGCTCTCACACTTTGAATGACAATTACTCATTCATACAACACTGTACCCATATGAAATTTTTGTCCTTTTTTTCACACAAATAGAGCTTTCTTTTGGTGGTATTTAATCACCTCTGGGTTTTTTATTTTATGCGCTATAAAAGAAAAATGACTGAAAATTCTGTAAAAAAATGAATTTTTCTTCGTTTTTGTTATAAAATTTAGCAAATTTGTAATTTTTCTTGATAAATTTTGGCCAAAATTTATACTGCTACATATCTTTGGTAAAAATAACCCAAATTAGTGGAAATTATTTGGTCTTTGTGAAAGTTACAGACTCTACAAGCTGTGGTGCGAATTATACAAAATTGATCACATCTGATGCACTTGTGACCCATCTCATTTCTTGCGACCCGAACAAGTCAGGAAAGTACAAATACCCCCCAAATGACCCCTTTTTGGAAAGAAGACATTCCAATGTATTTAGAAAGAGACATGGTGAGTTTTTTGAAGTTGTCATTTTTTCCCACAATTCTTTGCAATATCAAGATTTTTTTTTTTTTTTTTTTTTTTTTTCACAAAATTGTCATATTAGCAGGTTTATTTCTCACACACAGCATATGCATACCACAAATTACACCCCAAAACACATTCTGCTATTACTCCTGAGTATGGCGATACCACATGTGTGAGACTTTTACACAGTGTGGCCACATACAGAGGCCCAACATGCAGGGAGCGCCATCAGGTGTTCTGGAGCACCCGGGCCATTTCTGACATTTCTCTCCTACATGTAAAAATCATCATTTATTTGCTAGAAAATTACACAGAACCCCAAAACATTATATATGTTTTTTTAGCAAAGACCCTAGAGAATACAATGGCGGTCGTTCCAACTTTTTATCTAGCACGGTACTTGCGCAGCAATTTTTCGACCGTGTTTTTTTTGGAAAAAAATGTTTTGTGCTTTACAAAAAACAAAACTGTAAATTTAGCCCAATGTTTTTGCATAATGTGAAAGATGAAGTTACGCCGAGTAAATAGATACCCAACATGTCACCCTTCAAAATTGCACACGCTCGTGAAATGGCGCCAAACTTCGCTACTTAAAAATCCCCATAGGCTTTAATTTTTTTTACTGGTTACATGTTTTGAGTTACAGAGGAGGTCTAGGGCCAAAATTATTGTTCTCGCTCTAACGTTCGCAGCGATACCTCACATGTGTGGTTTGAACACCGTTTTCATATGTGGGCGGGACTTACGTATGCGTTCGCTTCTGCGTGCGAGCACACGGGGACAAGTACGCTTTAAAAAAATATATATATATTTTATTGTTCATTTTTCTTTATTTATTTTAGTTTGACCCTTTTTTTCCCCCCAAAAAAAATTTTGATCACTTTTATTCCTATTACAAGGAATGTAAACATCCCTTGTAATAGGAATATGGCATTACAGGTCCTCTTTACAGTGAGATATGGGGTCAATAAGACCCCACATCTCACCTCTAGGCTGGAAAGCCTGGAATAAAAAAAAAAAAAAAACGATCCTGGCTTCGATCGTAGCGAGTATCGCAGGGTATTGTTGGGTATTGCAGAGTATCGCAGGGTATCGCAGGGTATCGCAGGGTATTGCAGAGTATCGCCGAGTATTGCAGGGTATGGCAGAGTATCGCAGGGTATGGCAGAGTATCGCAGGGTATGGCAGAGTATCGCAGGGTATGGCAGAGTATCGCAGGGTATGGCAGGGTATGGCAGAGTATCGCAGTGTATTGCAGAGTATCGCCGGGTATTGCAGAGTATCGCCGGGTATGGTAGAGTATCGCAGAGTATCGCAGGGTATTGCAGGGTATGGCAGAGTATCGCAGGGTATGGCAGAGTATCGCAGGGTATGGCAGGGTATCGCAGGGTATGGCAGAGCATCGCAGGGTATGGCAGAGCATCGCAGGGTATGGCAGAGCATCGCAGGGTATGGCAGGGCATCGCAGGGTATGGCAGAGCATCGCAGGGTATGGCAGAGTATCGCAGGGTATGGCAGAGTATCGCAGGGTATGGCAGAGCATCGCAGGGTATGGCAGAGTATCGCAGGGTATGGCAGAGTATCGCACAGTATTGCGGGGTATGGCACAGTATTGGGGGGTATGGCACAGTATTGGGGGGTATGGCACAGTATTGGAGGGGATGGCAGAGCATCCATCCATCCATGCTCAGCCATCCCTCCATACCCTGCAATACCCAGCAATACACTGCAGGCTATTGCTGTGTATTGCAGGGTATGGAGGGATGGCTGAGCATGGATGGATGGATCGGTGGTGGCAGAGCAGGCTGTGGGCACTACAGATCCCGCCCACAGCACTGCTGCCACCGATCCCTCCTCCTCTCCTCTCATACTGTACCGATCGGTACAGAGAGAGGAGGAGAGAGGAACCGGCGTCATCAAATGACGCCGGTTTGCTTACATGTGATCACTCCGTCATTTGACGGAGCGATCACGTGGTAAACGGCCGCGATGAGCGGCCGTTTACCGTGATCCATGATCCGCCGGGTCCTCTGGACCCGGCGATCATGGATGCTCTCGAGTGCGCGCACCAGGGGGCGCGCAAGAGCAGAATTCTGTGAGGCCGTTAATTAACGGCCTCCCAGAGTTAAGCAACCGCCCTGTAGCCGTTTTTCGGCTATGGGCCGGTTGTTAACTGGTTAAAAGGAATCACGGATGATTTCCAAGACTTAGCCACAGCAATCCTGGAAGCCGTAAATATAAATGAAATGAGTATTTTCTTGTGCCGAGGAATATTTTCCAGTTCACCACCTAATAGCGCCTGTAGTGGAGATTTAATAAGAGTTATCTGGGTTAGTGAGTGAATAAAGTTATAGACTCTTTTCCAAAAACGGCGGATCTTGGGGCATAACCACCATGTATGATAAACTGTACCCTCACTACCACATCCTCTAAAACATAAAGAAGACAAGTTATCAACAAATGTAGCTATTCTAACCGGTACCATGTACCATCTCAGCAAAACTTTGTAATTCGCTTCTATTAGAGAAGTATTGATAAGTGACTTAGAGGCAGTTTGTGCCAACTTAATCCAATGTTTGAAGTCTAAAGATATCTCTGAATCTTGTTCCCATTTAACCATGTAAAACAGTTTTTCAGATTTAGAGGATAAGATACGATATATTTCTGAGATGTAACTTGTACACTTATCTATAGATTTGCATAAACATTCCATTGAGGTAATAAGCAAGAAATTATCAGAACCCAACTTAGATTTGATATAATTCACAATCTGAAGATAGTGGAACAATTCCGTGTCGGGGAGTTTATATCTTTCCTTCATAGTACGTTTAGATAAGATACTCTTATGATCACATAGGTCGGCAATACGTAACAAACCCTTATTAGTCCACCAAGAAAACTCTTGGGGGTCGAGACCCGGAGTGAATTCAGGGTTGCCAAATAATGGAGCTAGGGGACTATGGACAGAACGGAACGTAAAGCGTTTAGACAGTCTGTCCCATAGGCTCAAAGCATAAGATAGAGTAGGGCACATTATAACTGGTCTGTCTTTCATGTTGAGCCACATCATGTGACTAAGTGGAATAGATGGATTGAGGGATGATTCAATTAGCAACCAGGATGGTCGAGCATTGGAGGAATGGGAGCGGATTAACTGAGCCAACTGTGCAGCTTCGAAATATGTAATCAGATCCGGAACCCCCAAACCTCCCCTTGTTTTGGGAGCAAAAAGGGTTTGTTTATTCACTCTGGGTCTTTTGTTTCCCCAAATAAACTTCAAAATCTTTTTCTGTACAACTTTAAGATCAGGTTTGTGAATAGCAATAGGAAGTGTCCTGAACAGGTATAATAAGCGAGGCAAAAGATTCATTTTTATCGTGTACAGTCTGCCGAACCATGATGGTGGGTTGTGGGCCCATCTTAAAAGATCGTCTGATATTTTCCTATACATAGGAGGGTAATTGGCCTGGTATAATGTTTCGATTGAGGGGGTTAAAAAAATTCCGAGGTATGGAAGGGCTTCTTTCTGCCATTTGAACTGAAAAGAATTTTGGATGAGATGTATAGTATGAGGGTCTAAGGAAAGATTTAGAGCCTCAGATTTATTTTGATTTATTTGGAGACCCGATATGGTTGTGAATTGTTGTATGGTTTTATATAAGTTCGGTAGCGATGTGATTGGGGATGAAAGAAACATTAAAATATCGTCCGCAAAGAGGGCACATTTGTGTACCCTATCTCCACAATAAATGCCCTTTATATCTGGGTGATTTCTTAACTTAATCGCTAAGGGTTCCAGAGCTAGAATAAACAAAATAGGGGATAGTGGGCAACCTTGCCTCGTCCCTCTGTGAATATCTATGTCGTGCGATCTAAAACCTTTCATTAGGAGCTTAGCAGTTGGTAAGGTATATAATGATTGTAGTATAGTCAAAAAACCTTGTCCAAATCCATATCCTTTCAAGGCATAAGTAATGTAATCCCAAGTTACGGAATCAAACGCTTTACATAGATCCAAAGCGAGCAGCATACCTTTGCGTTCGCCTTGGTTGTCCCAATTTGATTTGATCTCTGAAATAATATCTATTACTCTTCTAGTTTGGTCTGGGGCTTGACGACCAGGTACAAAACCCACCTGGTCTTGATATATATATTTAGATATAAAAGTATTTATTCTAGTTGCTAAGATTTTGGTCATTAATTTAAGGTCAACCAAAACTCAAACATGATTTCTTCACTTCAATATCAACTGGACCAAGCAAACGCTAAAATTGAAGACCAGGAGAATAGGTCCAGACGTTATAATTTTAGAATTCGTGGCCTACCGGAATCGGTGACTGATCTTAATAATGCTATACGTACCTTATTGCAAGAATTGATTCCTGAAATAGCACCACACCACATGGAAATTGATCGTGTACATCGTGCGTTAGCTGCCCCCAGACAAGATGGCCTACCGAGAGACGTCTTAGTGAAACCGCATTACTATACCATTAAAGAGAAAGTGATGTCTTTGGCTCGCACAAAGGGTAATATTACCCTTTTAGAACATCCTATACAGATCTTTGCTGATATTTCTCAAGTTACTATACAAAAAAGACGTGCTTTAAAACCACTTTTGGTCCATCTCTCTTATCACCAAATCAAATATCGTTGGTCGTTTCCTTTTCTTTGTCATTTACTTACAGAGGTAAAACTTATTCCTTTATTAATTTTCAAGACGGGGAGAATATCCTCTCTAGCCTGGGACTACTATCTAAGGTACCCGTCTCTCCCTCGACTCATCGGTTAGATGAACGTCCACTCTCTCCATTGTGGAATCTGCAACAGCGTTCTACATTGAAAGATTTACATCCCCCGGTGGGACCTAATGGGTGACTACATTAACATCCTTGTTTGAATTTTTCCTGAGAAATTTTCCGGTTACACCGATTTCACCTGAAGAATAGAAGAAATGAACACTTCTACATGTTTCTTATTACAGTTTGTGCAGTTGCACTTAGTTAAAATACGATACTGATATTCCTTTTTTTTTTTTTTTTTTATTTATTTATTTTTTCACTCTTAGCCTGGCTATAGGAGTAGTTACTTCTTTTGAATGTCTAGAGGAAAACTCATTGTCTCATAATAGGTTGATATATTGTCGATCTCTCCCTCTCGAATTTATCTACATAACTTAGTCTAAATTACATATGTCCCCTATTTCTTTTGTATAAATATTTGGATGGAAGTCCCTGGGGGCGGAACCGCATGCCACTAACTTGTGAGTCTGCTGTTGCCTGACTGGTAACTGCATATTCATATTACATAGTGGGAACCCTTGTTTCCCGGACCTCCAGATTATTGTTGATGTTAAATATGCGGTCACGATATATGTGTTATCGGGTTGACAGTATATGTTGGTCCAATATACTTCATCCTGATTTTAACTTTTATTTATTTTTTTTCTTTCTTTTCTTTTCTTTCTTCCTTTTTCCTATCATATCCCTACCCTTGAGTGCACCCTTGATCAAGATACCTTCAGATCTCAGCTATACCTGGAGTGATATCCTAGTAAAGATGTTCTTTATAAAAATGCGAGTACAGTCTGCCGATCCCTTATGTTAAAGGTAAATCTTTCTCATACTCAAATACTGACTCATAATGTTCAGGGCATAAATTCCCCAACGAAACGTGCCATGGCCTTCCAATCTTATTACAAACTTAATATAGATATCCTACTTCTACAGGAGACTCATTTCTCCACCACCTCCACACCCAAATACTTACATGCTAAATACCCTACATTTTACTTATCAAATGGACCTGAGAAGAAAGGAGGAGTGGCGATTTGTATAGCAAAAAATGTTCCATTTATTCCAAGCACAGTTTTAAAAGATATAGAAGGAAGATACGTTATGGTAGTGGGATATATAAATGAACAAATAATTACCCTAGTCTCATATTATGCGCCAAATACTGGTCAAATTAAATTCTTTGAAGACATGTTTAAAATATTGATACCACACATGCAGGGTTATATATTATTAGGTGGGGATAGTAATGTTTCTCTTGACCAGACCTTGGATAGAACTAATTCCCTTAAACCTATTTTGAAACATACCCCCAAGCAAGGATGTAAATTAGCTCGGATGTTACATCATTATGATTTTATTGACATATGGAGAGATCTCAATCCTTCCACTAAAGATTACACTCACTACTCCCATGTCCACAAAACGTATTCACGTATTGACCATTTGTTTACGCTCTCATCCCTTCTTCCCTCGGTGGTCACAGCCAATATATTGCCCTCCTCATGGTCGGACCACTCTCCAGTGAAAATCTCGCTTACTGACCTATGGACAAGACCTAAACCCTCATCTTGGCGCTTAAATGTTTCACTACTAAATGACCCTGTCATATTTTCTGAAATTGAGACTGCTCTAAGACATTTTTTCACTGATAATAGATCTATTGATACCTCCCCTACTATTAATTGGACAGCTCATAAGGCCGTGATTCGTGGCCTATTGATTCAAATAGCTTCCAGAACTAAACGAAATTACACTAACCTAATACTACAACATGAGAATGAGCTGCAAAACATTCTCCAGGAACAAAAATCTAATCCTAAACTAGACTTACAGCACAAGATTGATAAAGCTCGTATTACGTTAAATATTAGTCTTACTACTAGAGCAGAAAAATATTTGCGTTGGTCTAGACATCGCTTCTATACATTAGGAGATAGACCCTCTAAGTTACTAGCCAGGAAGCTCACACCTAGACCTTATAACCCTGCTATGCCAAAGATAAGGACACAGGAAGGGAAGTTAACCCAAAATCCAGAATTAATTTTAACCGAATTTTCTAAATTTTTCTCTAATCTATATAAAAGGCCAGGTCCATTTCCAAAATTTCAGGCTGATAAATTCTTTCAGGACATCCCCCTCCCACGGTTGTCAAAGGAACATGTAGATTTAATGGAGGAAGATTTCAGTGAGCAAGAAATAATATTAGCAATAAAAAGTTTGAACCCTTCCAAAGCTCCTGGTCCAGATGGTTTCTCTGGCCACTATTATAGAAAATTTGCTCATATTTTGTCACCCCATTTATGCTCCTATTTTAATGCTATTAAAAAGGGAAACATTAATAAACTGCCTGAGAATAATGCCTTCATTCATGTAATTCCTAAACCCGGGAAGGACCATGGGGATCCTGCTAATTACCGCCCGATATCGCTTATTAATGTTGACCTAGCACTGTTTTCTATTGCCTTTTGACAATTTTTTGCTGTAGCTGGATTGGTATTGTGCCTATCACGTTACAGTTATTATATGTATTGGCGCTTGTTTTTAAAAATTTTTAGTTATCCTGAAGCCCTAACCCTGCGGAATACCTCCTCTAATGCCCTGTACAAACGGTCGGAAATTCCGACCACAAAATCCATCAGATTTTTTCCGACGGATTTTGTCCGACACTGGTGTTGCATACACACGGTCGGACAAAGTTGTCGGAAAATCCAATCATTCTGAACATGGTGACGTTCGTTGCGTACGACGGAACTACGTAGAGGCTATTAGCCAATAGGTTTGGTCTCCTAATTTGATCTGAGCATGCGTAGCACTTTGTCAGTCGGAATTCTCTACACACGATCGGAAAAAGTCTGATCGGATTTTGTTGTTGGAAAATTTGAGAGCAGGAAATTCCGACGGAAAAAGTCCGATGGAGCCACACACGGTCGGATTTTCCGACAACATGGTCCGATAGGACATTTTCCGTCGGAAATTCCGACCGTGTGTACAGGGCATAAGACTATTGCCAGGAGTTATTCCAGTTGTTTACGGGGCTGGTTTTCCTAAGGAAATTTTCATGGACCAGGGCACCCTGTTTATGTCGAGGGTTATGGCCCATGTGTGCAAGCTGTTTCGAATTAAACAGCTACGTACCTCAGTCTACCATCCCCAAACGGACGGCTTGGTAGAACACTTTAATAAGACTAGAGAGAGTGGTACAAAGGAATGGGAAAGACTTGAACTGCCTGTTTTCAGGAAGTGCCCCAGGCCATCCGCCGGGTTTTCACCCTTTGATTTGGTGTATGGGCGGAGACCTTGCGGCCTACTTGACTTTGTTAAAGAGGAATGGGAAAGTGAACCTATTCAGCATAAAAGTGTTCTTAAATATGTCTCTCAAGTGCAGGAAAAGATCTTAACCGTGATGCCACAGGTCAAGGAACATTTGCAAAAACCCCAGGAGGTTCAACAATGGGTCTCTAATAGAGCTGCTAAAATAAGGCACTTCCAAGTAGGTGATCGAGTAGCAGTGTTGATCCCCACTGTAGAAAGTAAATTCTTGGCCAGATGGCAAGGTCCCTTTGAACTTGTAGAAAAAATGGGGCAGGCAAGAGGAAACTGTATCAGATATATCATATGAACTTATTAAAGCCCTGGACGGACAGGGAACCAGTGACCTCCCTGGCTGGTGCAAGACTTGAGCCTCAGGTTGGGGTGGAAAGTGTCCAAGTAGCAAATACCTTGTCTAAAATCCAAAGTCAGCCAGCAAAGGAATTCTTGCAGAGAAATAAATATAAAATTTCAAATTCAGACATGTGGGGTCTAACTAATGTCATAGAGCACGATATTATCACGGAACAAGGAGTCAAAGTTTTTGTCCGGCCTTACTGTATCCCAGAGGCTCAAAGGAAGGACATTTCAGAGGAAGTGAAGAAGACTTTAGACCTGGAGATTATTGAAGAATCGCAGAGCGAGTGGTCGAGCACGATTGTGTTGGTACCAAAGCCCAAGGGGACTTGCGATTCTGCAATGATTTCCGGAAACTTAATGAAGTTTCAAGGTTTGATGCCTACCCCATGCCCCGGATAGATGAGCTTATTGAGAGACTAGGTCCAGCCAGGTATATAACTAGGTTAGACCTTTCTAAGGGTATTGGCAAATCACGTTAACTAAGGCTGCTAGAGAGAAAACGTATTTTTCTACCCCAGAAGCGATATTTCAGTACAAAATAATTAAATAATCCGACTAAGGGTTGGAAATCGGTAATGGTTGACTGGAATGCAGACGCTGAAAAGGCTTTTTTGGAGCTCAAGTCAGCGCTGTGCCAACACCCTGTCCTGATAGCACCCAATTTTTCAAAATAGTTCATTGTCCAGACTAATGCTTCTAATGTAGGATTGGGAGCGGTGTTATCACAGGTTGTTCATGGCGAGGAGCAACTGGTAGTCTTCCTCAGTAGAAAGTTGGCACCAGCGGAGAAAAACTACACTAAAGTTGAGCGAGAGTGTCTGGCCATTAAGTGGGCTCTGGAATCCCTCGGATATTAACTCTTGGGGAGGAAGTTTAGGCTGATTTCTGACCATGCCCCTTTAACATGGATGAGACAGGGTAAAGGGACTAATGAAAGGATTACTCATTGGTTCCTGGCACTCCAGGAATTTACCGGTAAGTTTGTAGTGGAGCATAGGCACGGGAGACAGCATCAGAATGCAGATGCCCTCTCCCGAATCCATTGTTTTAGTTCCACTGTTGCCTCCACCTCCTTGGCATTGGGGCGGGGGGGTTATGTAGAAAAAAAGTGGAAAAAATGCGCTATGAAAAATAAATGAAAATGAAAATACAAAATTCCCAAAACTTTGTTGGAAGCTGCAATTCTCCTGTATATCACCAACACAGTAAGCCCCCCTACACACGGTCGGAAATTCCGACCACAAAATCCGTCCGATTTTTTCCGACGGATTTTGTCCGAAACTGGTGTTGCATACACATGGTCGGACAAAGTTGTCGAAAAATCTGATTGTTCCGAACGTGGTGACGTTCGTTGCATACTATGGAACTACGTAGAGGCTAGTAGCCAATAGCTTTGGTCTCGTAATTTTATCTGAGCATTCGTGGCACTTTGTCCATCGGAATTCCCTACACACAATCAGAAAAAGTCTGATCGGATTTTGTTGTCGGAAAATTTGAGATCCTTCTCTCAAATTTTTTCCGCCGGAAATTCCAACGGAAAAAGCCCGCTAGAGCCCACACACAATCGGATATTCCGACAACATAATCCGATCAGACCTTTTCCATCGGAATATCCGACCGTGTGTACGGGGCATAAGAGTATATTAAGAGAAAAATAGAATTGCGCTAAACTTTTAAATCATAAATGATGATTAATCAATATGTAGTTCACCAGTGCTCAAAAAATATATATATATATATATATATATATAAACCATAATAATTGATTTTATAAATTATAAATGAATATAAAGTCCACCAGTGTTCAAAAAATGTATTAAACCAATAAAGTCCATCAATGTACATCAATATAAAATCCAGTGATCAAAACTCAATCGATTAAGTCTATCGATGGCGGTTCCAAACACTATTAGAAAAATTGTGCTGAATCCACCACCAAAATTAGAAGAAATCACTTCTTACCAGATGACCATGATCCCTGTTACAAAGGATCAAGAAAAGCATGTAGTGTAAAGCACAGCTTGATTCCAATACGCAGCGAGCACACTCAAAGCTCTTAGGACTGCCTCATTAACCTGTGGAAAAGATCTTGTTGCTGTTGTTCTCCGCACTAGTTTTCTGAAGGGTCTGCTAGTTTTTCTAAAGATTGCAAGTGGAATGCAGACCATATGGATTAAGAAAAAGGAAGAGAACATGTGTAGCTGGAAGCAAAAGGGTGGATAAGTGTGGCAGTGGGTCAAGGGGGGTATGTACAGGATGCCGTGGCTGGGTCCTGGAAGGACACTATATTTCCCCTCTGTTTGGACTGTGGTCATTTTAAAGGAACAAAAGGGTTAACTCACCTATCAGAGGAAGTGGGTTTAAAAAAAGGAAGTTGTAGGTGTGTGTGGAGGAGTATAGAGGGGACTGTGGAAGGTTGATGGTGGGCAATGTATTGATGTACTGCTGTGAAAGTGCATGACAGTGTCCTGCCTGGAAACCTGCAAGCAGGGAAAGTTACCTGCTACAAAAATCAAAGACTGTTTAACTGCAACAGCAGTTCTGAGCTCTGCAAGTCAGTGAGACTAATATTTCCTTCTGTTGTTTTTGCTGCTGTGAAGCTGTTTAAGTTTAATAAACATTCTTTTGATTGCAAAGCCTGTGTCCTGCATGTAGGATGTGTCCTGCATGTAGGAGGTGAGAGGAGCTCCCAGATATATTGATTTATTTGTTTTGTTTTTGGACAGTATTAAAAAACTAATGTCGCGTACACACGATCAGAATTCTCTTCGGAAAAAGCTCTGAAGTGATCAGCACAATTTATGAATGTGAATGAATAAAAATAACTACAATCATCAAGGAATAATATCCACTGTGCAAATAAATGCTGTGCAACAATAAATAAATGATTCTGTGCAAATATGAGCAAATATAATCCTGTGCAAGATAAAACTGTGCGAAAGAATAAGCAGATGAATTCCTGTGCAATAAATGTATCCAATGCTGTTGTTGTGACAATTAATCAACAAACTATATACATGAATAAATAAATGTATTATTTATTATTTTTTCATGTATATAGTTTGTTAATTAATTGGCACAACAACAGCATTGGATACGTTTATTGCACAGGAATTCATCTGCTTATTCTTTTGCACAGTTTTATCTTGCACAAAATTATATTTGCTCATATTTGCACAGAATCATTTATTTATTTAGCACAGAATATTGTTGCACGGCATTTATTTGCACAGTGGATATTATTCCTTGATGATTGTAGTTATTTTTATTTATTCGCATTCATAAATTGCGCTGATCACTTTTCTACCCCATACCAATTTTAGTGCACTGTATACACTTTAGGTCTAGCTGCAATTTATTAGATTATTTATAGATTATTTATTTATTTATTTATTTGATTCACTTTGGTAACGCGAGGGACTCTATTTAACCACTTCAATACAGGGCACTTAAACACCTTCCTGCCCAGACCAATTTTGAGCTTTCAGCGCTGTCGCACTTTGAATGACAATTGCGCACTACACTGTACCCAAATGAAATTTTTATAATTTTTTCCCCACAAATAGAGCTTTCTTTTGGTGGTATTTGATCACCTCTGCGGTTTTTATTTTTTGCTAAACAAATAAAAAAAAAAAGAAAATTTTGAAAAAAAATATGTTTTTTTTTTTGTTTCAGTTTCAAAACTTTGTAAATAAGTAAGTTTTCTCCTTCACTGATGGGCACTGATGGGGCTGCACTGATGGGCACTGATAAGGCAGCACTGATGGGCACCGATGAGGTGGCACCAATGAAGTGGCATTAATGGGCACTGATATGTGGCACTGATAGGCGGCACTGATAGGCAGCACTGATGGGCGGCACGGATGGGCACTGATAAGTGGCACAGATTGGCACTGATAGCTGGCACGGATTGGCATGGATAGGTGGCATGGATGGGCATGGATAGGCGGCACACATGGGCATGGATAGGCGGCAAGGATGAGCATGGATGGGCACTGATAGGCGGCATGAATGGGCACTGATAGGTGGCACGGATGGGCACTGATAGGTGGCACAGATAGGCACTAATAGGCAGCATTGTTATGTACTCATGGATGCCAATCAGTGCCAAACAATAATGCATGCCAATCAGTGATTCCCATTGTGGGCACTGATTGGTATCCATTGTGGGCACTGATTAGCATCCATTGTGCTGGGCATCCCTGGTGGTGTGGTGGCATCCCTGGTGGTCCAGTGTGGGCATCCTCGGGGGGGGCTGCACTGATAATCGATCAGCACAGACCCCCCCTGTCAGAGGAGCAGCCGATCGGCTCTCCTCTACTCGCGTCTGACAGACGCGAGTGAGGAAAAGCTGATCGCCGGCTCTTCCTATTTACACTGTGATCAGCCGTGATTGGACACGGCTGATCACGTGGTAAAGAGTCTCTTTACCAAGATCGTAGTTGCGGGGTGTCAGACTGACACCCTGCAACAACGATCACAGCGGCTCAAAATCCTGAGGACGTCCTATGACGTCCAGTCAGGATTTTACAACCACTTTGCCGACGTCTTTTTAAAATAGGGTGGGCGGCAAGTGGTTAACATAGGTCCTTGTGTAAGGATTGCAATAATGGTCTCTGATTACATTTGAAAAATGTGGTAGTTGAGGGGGTTCAATTAATGCCTAGGTATGGAATGGAATGCTTAGCCCAACAAAATGTGAACATTTTAGTAAGGGCAGTTTGTTTGACCAAGGGCTTGTGTAGATTTAGAATCACAGACTTTGCATCATTTAGTTTGACCTCAGAAAATTGGGATAGGATAGTATGGATTGAGTGGAGAGACTGGGAGGGATTGGTAACCATCAGGATTTTATCGTCTGAAAAGAGACTGATCTTATGCTCTGTTCCTTGGAACAAAATGCCTGAAATGTGAGATTTAGCTCAGATTCTAGCAGCAAGGGGTTCTATGAGGAGCACAAATAGTATAGGGGATAGGGGCATCCTTGCCTGGTGCCATTAGTGATCTTAAATGGCTTGGAGAGTACACCATCTGTTAACACCCTGGTGGATGGGAAAGAGTAGAGTGACATTATAGAAGTTTGTAACCAGCCTGTAATACCAAATTTCTCCAATACGGCATGCAAGAACCCCCAATGTACTTGATCAAACGCCTTCTCTGCATCTAATGATAGAAGCAGAGAAGGCATTTTTTTGGGTTTCTAAGTCAGAAATTAGGGAGATTAGACTTCTTGTGGTGTCTGGGGCTTGTCTGTAGATTGATTATTTTTGAGATTGTATAAGGATTGATGAAAGTTGCTAAAAGCATTAGCAATATCTGAGGGGTTAACTACAGAAGTTCTGGATTTAGGATTGACGACTGATCGGATTTTAGTTTTTAAGCATTGCTGTTTAACTGACTTTGCTAAAAGAGAGCCAGCTTTGTTCCCCAGTGAATAGTAGTTTGCCTTCGGTTTCTTTAAGTTCTGATCAAATTGGTACGTCAGAAGGTTGTTTCAGTCAGCTAATAAGTATGAGGATAGGGCAGGGAAGGGATGCTGTTTGTTTTGCTCCTCTTTGTTTTTAATCAAGGTTAAGACCTCTTAACCACTTCAGCCTTGGAAGGATTTCCCCCCTTCCAGACCAGAGCACTTTTTGCAATTCGGCACTAGGTCACTTTAAACTGACAATTGCGCGGTCGTGCAACGTTGTACCCAAATGAACTTAAAGTCATTTTTTTCCCACAAATAGAGCTTTCTTTTGGTGGTATTTGATCGCCTCTGCGGTTTTTATTTTTTGCGCTATAAACAAAAAAAAGAAAATTTTGAAAAAAACACAATATTTTTTTACTTTTTGCTATAATAAATATCCCCAAAAAATATATAAAAAAAAAACGTTTTTCCTCAGTTTAGGCTGATATGTATTCTTCTACATATTTTTGGTAAAAAAATTGCAATAAGCGTATATTGATTGGTTTGCGCAAAATTTATAGCGTCTACAAAATAGGGGATAGTAGGGCATTTTTATTAGAATTTTTATTTATTAGTAATGACAGCGATCTGCAATTTTTATCATGACTGCAACATTATGGCGGACACATCAGACACTTTTGACACTATTTTGGTACCATTGTTATTTATACAGCGATCAGTGCTATAAAAATACACTGTTTACTGTGTAAATTACACTGGCAGTGAAGGGGTTAACCACTAGGGGGCGATGAAGGGGTGTGTCCTAGAGAGTGATTCTAACACACATGACAGAGCAGTGATCTCCGTCATGACACTAAGCAGAACGGGGAAATGCTTTGTTTACAAAGGCATCTCCCCGTTCTACCTCTCCGTGACACGATCGCGGGCACCCGGCAGACATCGAGTCCACGGGACCCGCGGTCACGGAGAACGCGGCATGTGATTTTAAAGGGGACGTACTTGTACGCCCTTTTGTCCACCCGTGCCATTCTGCTGATGTATATCGTATGTGGCCCATAATTTGGAGATAGAGATGTGGGTTTTTGAAATACAACAGCAGTGGTCAGGTGATGCTAAGAGAGTGGGATCCAGTCTCCAAAGGTGGGTGAGGTTGGGTCTCTTAGTGTCTCTGAGTAGTATGGATACAGGGGCATGGTCAGACCATGTTATCATACCTATCTGTGAGGCAGCAATCAGTTGTGAGAAAAAAGTAAATCCTGGAGTATGAAAGGTGGGGTGGTGAGTAGTAGATGTTGGCATGTCCAGACATCATATATGTCAAAAGTGTGTAGAAGATGACAAATGATTTGGAGGGTAGCTATGTTACCTGAGGAGGAATCAAGGGTGGCATTGCCAATCGTATTGAAGTCTCCGCCTATAATGAGCCTGCCACTTTTGATAGACAGAATTTTTGCAAAGCGGTGTTTGCAGAACTTAATCTGTTTAGAGCTTGGGGCATAAATGTTGACAATTGTGTATCAGATTTGGTTGATGTCACAGATTAAGATGTGGTATCTGCCCATGGGGTCAGTGAGTTTGGAGTGAATTTGAAAGTTAGTTGAGTCTTGAATAGCCGTAAGAACCCCATTGTTCTTGTAGGTGTTAGAGGCCATGAAAAAATTTGGGGCAAGTGCTTTAAGATGATGGTGGGCATCTTGGATGTGGCGAAGTGTTTCTCTTGGATCATGAGACTCTCCACTTTTAGGGAGCGAGCCTCCTTTAAAAGGGATGAGCACTTGAAGGGTGAGTTGAGGCCCCGTACATTCAGAGAGTTAAATTTAATTGGCATTATGTTGCAGGAATTCGTGAGGACCAGGTTGGTGTGTGGCTATTCTTGGATCTGGCGAGTATTTTACATGTTGTTGGTGACACCTCAGTTTCGGCTGCAGGACAATTAAGTATTGTAGAATTGAAGGCAATGTGGTCTCAGGATTGTTTGGTGGGCTCATGAGAAGTAGGTCTAATGGAGTTAGTGTTCCAGAGAAATAATCGAATGTATAGGATCAGCAAGAGCTGGTGTGATGCATAGGATGGGGATGAGGAAGGGGGAGATTTAAAAAGACTTGCAAAAAAGTGTGTGGGTAGCAAACATTGCTACTAACAACAAGGTGATGGAAATGATCCATATCAACAACAGATTGACATGGAAAAGCATTGTTGAAACTGGGGGTTATACGTACAGTGAGGTAAAAAATATTCCCAGCTAGGAATAGGATTAAGACATAGTCGCATCAGGGCTAGTATGAAGAATGAGGAGGTGATTAGAACTATTCTGTCTCCATATGGTGAGACTGATGAGGGGGGGAGGATGATCTTCCTCAGATATGATTCCACATTCTTTAAGCAGGGCTAGGCCTGCCTCCAGGCTTCTGATTGTGTGAGATTTTTCTTGTCTTTTGATCATGAGTTTGGTAGGGAAGCCCCATTGATATCCCATGTTGTTATTGTGGAGAGCTTTTATGATGGTGGTCAGTTTCTTCCTGTTAAGGAATGTTGCTTTGGATAGGTCCGCATAAAGTTTGATCCCAGTGTAGGGTGTGGGGAGTGTAGAATTGTTTCTAGCCGCATACATAAGCTTTTATTAGGCATTTTAAAAATGAATGCGTGCTAAAATGTCTCTGGGGACTGAAGCAGGCAAGAAGTTGTATTTGGGTATTCTATGGGCCCTGTCTATGGTCATTTCAAGATGTGTAAGTGCACTCATTTTGGTTTGGCAATCTCTGTTCATGCTCCTGCACTGTGTGGGAGAGAGGGGCTAGGACTGCAGATATATCTGAGTGAAGTATGTGCCTCAGAGATAGTAGCATACTTTTCATATCAAGCTCTGACACTGGCTGGCAAGATGCAGGCAGAGTGTCAATGGCTGATTGCAATTGCAGAGCAGGCATGAGAGAGGGGAGAGGGGGGAGTGCTGGTGTGTCCTGACCAGGTGGGGGCAGCGGCCATCTTTTTGTTACTGGTGTAAATATGGTCAGGGGACACACTAGACACCTTTGCTGCCATTGTGCTATATTCTGGGTGTCCAATGTGCCCCTGTTCCTTTAAGGATGATTGGGCTACCTCCAGGCCCATCTGCACCTTATCTATCCATTAGAATGCATGTGCTCCCAATGTGGAGGCACTCGTAAATTTAGAAGGGTTAGGACTGCAAGTGATACAGGGTGCCGTGAAGAGGTCTTACAGCTTATGCATGCGTGTGAAAATGTGTGCTAACTAAACCCCTGTTTTTAATGCATAGTGTTGGACAGGTTAATTTGCTTGGTAAGCAGACTGTTTGGTGAGTTAAGCTGGGAATTTTCTCTGGTTTTGTCTTACATCCATCCGGCACCTGGATTTCATTGGGTTGTGGCATGTGGGGATAAGGGAGGAGAGGACTCACCAAGGTCGCCTTTATAGATAGGGAATGCCAGTCTATGGTCCCATGATTATTCGCCTTCGCTACTGTGGTGAAGAAGGAGTGCTCTGTGTTGCACTGGCGCTATTTCGGGAAGAAGTCTGTGAGTTTTTGTGGTCGCCTGGGATTTTTCCTTTGGTGGGTTTTGATCCCAGGAGGTAGAGGGGAGAAAGCCTCAGCGTTAGGGCTGTAAAGTGGGGTGATGGCCGGTGTGTTGCCTCTTTTGTAGTTAGAGAATTGCAAAGCCTCAGAAAAGCCATCTACAGCACTGGCCGGGTACACCCCCAATAGATTTGTTTTATAATTCAAAGAAAAACGTCTTACGATTCTTAATAATCATTTTGTTCCAAAAATATCTAGAACATATGTTTTTATTCATTGTTACTTGGAGTAGAATGCTGGGAAAACAGATAGATACACTGTTTGCAAGTATATATGTTTATAGTTTTACCTGTGGTATACCTCTAAGCCAGATAGGTGACACATTAATTTTCTGATTTAAAATTGTACCTTCCTTGTTCAGCAATCCAGTATTCTAAGTTACCTTATCAGCTCCAGCATGCTCAAGTGATAATGAATTAACACCCTCACCTCTGTACAATGATCAGGGAACAGACAAAAGAAGCAATAAAATGAACCCAGGAAGCAGCAATGCTAAACTAGTAAAAAATAGTGATCTTATTGATTAGTACTGTAGATGTGTGTGTGTGTATGTCACAAGAACACCTTACCAGCATGACAAATCCCTTGGCAGGTAAGTATTAAGAAATGGTTGTGTCTAATACATATATTTAGCTGTTTCCTTGAGAACTTCAAGGAAACGGCTAAATATATGTATTAGACACAACCATCGTTTTTTTTATTTTGTTTAATACATGCAACAAATATTGATATGTACAGATATGCCGATAAGATTATATAATTTGAAAAAAGTAATCTCTTAAACATGTCCTGTCATACAGTAAATAGGTATTTTACAAAACCCAGCAGAACAAATACAAATACCTTACATACCTTACAAAGGGAGCATGGGGTGTGCTAAACACTAAAATTAGCGTATAATGCGCTCGTGTATTTTTTTCCTAACAAAGTCCACTACAGAAATGATGTCAGAAGCACTGAAAATCTTCATGAGTAGGATGTCCAATTATTATTAAATGGGGTTATGCAAGCTTAGCAACACTTTGTCCAGCCCCTTAATAACAATGACAGTAAAATAGACCACTGGTTGGTTACCATCAAGGTATTGTTTGTATTTTCTACAGTTCCTACTGATATAAGTGTGTCTCCTAAGACTAGAAATGCTAAGCAAAGACAACTTGATCCTAAACAGGCATATTTGGAAAACTCTGGTCAGTTTCTCTGGTGGGAAGTTAGCTTGAACTAGGTATCTGCTATCCTTGAACTCAGATATTCCCCTGAAGTCTCTTACTTGTGTAGTACTCTCCTAGGTAGGTGCTAGTATAGTTAGATAAGTGCTATGCTATGTACACACGATCAGACATTCCGACAACAAAGCCGTGGATTTTTTTCCGAAACTTGTCTTGCATACACACGTTCACACAAATGTTGTCGGAAATTCCGATCGCCAAAACGTACGACAAGCCGAGAAAAATTAAGTTCAATAGCCAGTGCGGCTCTTCTGCCTGATTCCGAGCATGCGTGGACTTTTGTGCGTCAAAATTGTGTACACACGCTTGGAATTTCCGAAAACAAGTCTTGTTGTCGGAAAATTTGAGAGCCTGCTCTCAAACAGTTGTTGTCGGAAATTCCGACAGCAAATGTCCGATGGAGCATACACATGGTCGGAATTTTTTCGACAACACGCTCGCATCGAACATTTCCCGTCAGAAAATCCCATCGTGTGTATGGCCCATAAGAGTGTGTTTTTGATAGGTAAATGTAGTTGCCACACTGTAGGCAATGTGGCTTTAAATGTTGGTTAAGGTAACAGCATAGTTTGGCTCACTGTATCCAGTGAGCTGTGATTGTTTATTTAAGTCTGATCTGTGTGTTCTGCTGCTGCCAGTCTTCTGGGTAGCTCATTCTGCATCCAGGCAACTTGAGACATTTCTGGATGATAGGAGTGGAGCTATGCCAATGGCAGCATGGATATTGATATAGCCCCAGCCTATCCCAGAGAGGAAGGCTCTGAAGGCATGCTGGTAGACTATATTTATTCTGGGAGCACACAGAGCTCTGGGTTTTGTCCCAGAGTCCAGCCTGAGGGGGGCATGCTGCCCTCTCAGGCACAAGCTGCAATGAGGAGGCCTCAGGTGGGTGACTTGAGGGCGGGGGGAGGAATGCTGAGACCAGGTGCTTGAAAGTAGCTGACTGAGGGGAGCTGTCTGCCATAGATCTGTCTGGGGTCACTGGAGAACATCCCTTGGAAGATTGGAAGGGGCTCCATCTGACCTTGGGTCTTCTGAGTACAGACATTGAAAATATCTTGGGGACCTTGTGCTTTAGTTACCCCTTTGGTGCCTTATTATAGTAGGCTGTGGGTCTATTAAAGGGGATACTGGTTGGTATCCTAAAGAGCTCTGTCCAGAAATTTTCCTACTTATAGGGACTTTGCTCTATTAACTTTACTACTACTTACAGCGTTTGTTACACCAACACTTCATATTCTTAATATGTACCTGCTGTACCATGTACTTGTATGAGAACGTATCCTGTTCTTTTTGTATTGCTTCCTTTATGTGAAATCCCTGGTGTTCTTGTAAGTCCCTCTGCTTTCCTATTAAAAACTGACCACACTACGCAGAAGAGCACAGCGTAGTCAGTACTCTAGCTATGCTGGGAACTCAGAGTGCTCTCCTCCAATGATCACACTTGTCCTGACACGCACATCCATTTACTGGGAAGCTCAGTGTGCTGCTGCTTCTCCTCCCCCCCAGCTCTTATGCAGCTGAAAACAGAGGGAATTTGATCACATATAAAAAAGGGAAAAAAGGTATACAGTATATAATATATTTTTATATCTATACAAAAATGTGATGCCTTTCAATTCTATTTTAAACTGAATGGGTTGTTTTACAAGGTGATCATTTATAATCACTTTAACCACCTGACCACGGGGCACTTAAACCCCCTTCCTAACCAGACCAATTTTCAGCTTTCGGTGCCCTCACACTTTAAATGACAATTACTCAGACATTCAACACTGTACCCATATGAATTTTCTTGTCCTTTTTTTCCACATAAATAGAGCTTTCTTTTGGTGGTATTTTATCACCACTGGGTTTTTTTTTTTGCCTTATATAAATGAAAAAAGACCAGAAATTCTGTAAAAAAAAAAAAATGTATTTGTTTCTGTTATAAAATTTAGCCAATTAGTAATTTTTCTTCATACATTTTGGCCAAATTTTATACTGCTACATATCTTTGGTAAAAATAATCCAAATCAGTGTATATTATTTGGTCTGTGTGAAAGTTATAGAGTCTACAAGCTATGGTGCCAATCACTGAAAATTGACTGAATTGACTGATTGACTGAAAAAAAGTACTGATGGCCTAGCTGATTTCTTGAGACCCTAACAAGCCAGGACAGTACAAATACCCCCCAAATTACCCCTTTTTCGAAAGTAGACGTTCAAAGGTATTTAGAACGAGGCATGGTGAGTTTTTTAAGTTGTCATTTTTTACCACAATTCTTTGCAAAATCTAGATTATTTTTCTCTTTTTTGTTCCACAAAATTGTTATATTAGCAGGTTATTTCTCACACACAGCATATGCATACCACAAATTACACCCCAAAATAAATTCTGCTACTCCTCCTGAGTATGGTGATACCACATGTGTGAGACCTTTACACACTGTGGCCACATACAAAAGCCCCATCAGGCGTTCTAGGAGCATAAATTACACATCTAATTTCTTCACTACCTCTTGCCCTTTTGAAGGCCCTTGAGCACCAGGACAATAAAAACACCCAAACAATTACCCCATTATGGAAAGAAAACACCCCAACGTATAATCTACGAGGCATATCAAGTCTTTATTTTTTTTAACAAGTTTTTGGAAAATGTGGAAAAAAATTAAAACGCATTGTCCATTTCTACAATATTTCTAACACATAGCATGTAGATGGCAAAAATTACATCCCAAAACATTGTCTGCTACTCATCCTGAGTATGGCCATATCACAGGTGTGAGACTTTTACACAGCCTGGCCACATACAGAGGCCCTACATGCAGGGAGCACCATCAGGAGTTCTAGGGGCATAAATGTCAAATTTAATTTGACTACCTATTACACTTTGAGTCACTGTAGTGGCATGGATGAGCTGTGGATGGGGATGGCTAAGCATGGTTAAGCCATGAATGTGGATGGCTGGGTATGGCTGAGTATGGATGGGATGGCTGAGTATGGCTGGGTGGGTAGGGATGGGATGGTTGGGTATGGATGGGATAGCTGGGTCAGGTATGGCTGAGTGTGGATAGGATGGCTGGGTATGGCTGAGCATTGACGGATGAGTATTGCTGAGTATGGATGGATGGATAAATATTGCTAAGCATGGATGAATGAGTATTGCTGAGTATGGATGAGAATTGCTGAGCATGAATAGATGAGTATTGCTGAGCATGGATGGATGAGTATTGCTGAGTATGGATGGATGGATGAGCATTGCTGAGCATGGATGGATGAGTATTGCTGAGTATGGATGGATGTATGAGTATTGCTGAGTATGGATGGATGGATGGGTATTGCTGAGCTTGGATGGATGGATGGATGAGTATTGCTGAGTATGGATGAGTATGGATGGATGAGTATTCCTGAACATGGAAGGATGTATGAGTATTGCTGAGTATGGATGGATGGATGAGTATTGCTGAGCATGGATGGATGAATGAGTATTGCTGAGTATGGATAGATGGATGAGTATTGCTGATTATTGATGGATGGATGAGTATTGCTGAGTATGGATGAGTATGGATGGCTGAGCATGGATGGATGGATGAATATTGCTGAGCATGGATGGATGGATGAGTATTGCTGAGGATGGATGAGCGTGGATGGATGGATGAGTATTGCTGAGGAGGGATGGATGGATGAGTATTGCTGAGGATGGATGAGTATTGCTGAGGATGGCTGAGCATGGATGGCTGAGTATGGATGGATGGATGGCTGGATGAGTGCAGGAATTGTCACAGATCAGCGATGTGGGCACTACACATCTAGCCCACAGCGCTGCAGCACTTGATCTCTCCCCTCTCCGCTCACACTGTACCGATCGATACAGAGAGGGGAGAGAGGAATCGGACGTGGCGCGGGTTTGTTTACATGTGATCGCTCCGTCATTTGACGGAGCGATCACGTGGTAAACGGCCGCTATCAGCGCCCATTTACCGCGATCCGTGATGCGCCAGGTCTTCTGGACCCGGCAGTCAAGGATATTCCTGGGGGCACGCGGTAGCAAGATTCTGGAAGGATGTCCATAGATGCTCTTCCAGAATAAGCCGACGACGCTGCAGCCATCTTTCGGCTATGGCCCGGTCGGCATGTGGTTAATCTGAAGTCTACTGTTCATACTCTACTGAAGCCCAGACTTCATCATACAGTAGCTTGTCCTGAAAGGAAGATCAAGTCCTCAGTTGTACATAAGTGTTATCTTTGGAGTATCCCACCACTTCCCTCATCCCTATCCAAGTTCTCCGAAAATAAAAACAATAAAAACAACATCCTTGGATAAATAGTGAATGAGCCTGTGGTGTGCCTGGGCTGCAGGGCAGAAGTTGGGAAGACCTGGACAGTAATTTCTGTGGCTCCTACGGGACTAGCGATACATTTGTCTTTGGCTTTATTAAATTTGACTTTACTTTCTGCTTTCTGACTGCTTTGACCTGCTTGGTCCTCAACCATGGTTGGATGCAGCTTGCCCTGTCCTTTTGCCTTTTCTGAACATTACTTTGCTCATTTGCTTATTAAAGAGTACTTCATATCAGCCCCATTTGTATTATGAACTATCAGCAGCTAGGTGATTCTGAAAGAGCTTTAGTGTCTACTAAACCTCACCTTGTAACAGTTTACCTAGCGTTTGTTGAAGATACTTCTCAACTAGCTGCTCTTATAATGGGGAACTTCAGCAATGACCACCAATGTATGAAGACACTTACCTCGAATGTAAGAGGGCACTCTGGTGCATATAATTTGTTTAATGTCATGAAAAGGAAAATAATATATCCTATAGAATAGGGAAAAGCCAAACAGGCCTGGTTTGGTTCAAGCAGGGTTTTTGAACTTCAAAGAAGTTTGAATTAAAATGAATGGGAGTCAAATCTGTTAAATTAAAAATGTTCATGTTCTGGACTATTAAGCAAGGAGGTTCAAATAGCATAAAGGGACTGGCATTGCTCTGATGAATATGTACTAATGCAAAATAAAAATATATAAATGTCTGACCTGGAGTAGTCATTTGTAAATGCTTAAAGCGAAACATTAAAAATGCCCAATTCCTTTAAACAACATGCCTGGGGGTGTCCCAATCATGCCTGTGAAGTGGTGTATATCTGTGATGTACAAAAAGAGCTGCTGCAGCACTGACATTTATAAAGGAACAAAGTCATTTTTAAAAATTACGGGGCTATACCATTCTCCTCCACACGTGATTGAGTAAGAGGTACATGGTAAAGTATGTAACCTAGGAATAAAGATACCCAAACTTTTGACAAGTTCTTTATTGTAAATTACTGATCATAATAATGCCAATAGCTGAATGACAGCTCCCTGACCAGTCAACAGCTGTATATGGGAAGGGTAGGGATTAGTGGTGACATCATTGCAAATATACGGCCATGGCTATGTTTGGGCAATGTTATTGCCAAAATATGTCTTTGTGGCCATAGTTAGGCTCTGATGAAACCCCTCCAATACCTGCCACTAGCTTATGTAGCCAGGGATCCCCAATTATATAAGTGAATGGGCCAGAGTGACATCAAGGATTGGTAAAGACAAGTGGGTGCAAGCATGCTACTTGCTTAGTTACCATTAACAGCCAGAAGTTGTCATATTCAGACATAAATGTCTGAACAGACAACTTTCAGTTCGAACTTACAGTACATTCGTACCAAACACTGAGCTTATCCTATAGAGGAGGTGGTGTTAACCACTTCAGCCCCGGAAGATTTGGCTGCTCAATGACCAGGTCATTTTGATGTGATACGGCACTGCGTCACTTTAACTGATAATTGCGCGGTTGTGCGGCGCTGTACCCAAACAAAATTGATGTCCTTTTTTCCCACAAATAGAGATTTCTTTTGATGGTATTTGATCACTTCTGCGGTTTTTATTTTTTGCGCTATAAACAAAAGAAGAGCGACAATTTTGAAAAAAAAAAACAATATCTTTTCACTATAATAAATATTCCACATTTCTTGACCACAGATCCCAGTTCTTGCTCTGTCACGAGTGATTGCGGGTGCCTGGTGGTCATTGTGCCCGCCGGGCACTCGCATCGGCTCCGGGCACGCGCCCCTAGTGGCCAAAAGGAAAAGCAGCGTAAGGTAATGTTGATTTGCCCAGCCAAGCCAACCTGCCGCAGTTAGACTGCGGTGACTAGTCCGGAAGTGTGAAAAAAAACATACACGACAGATGTCAAATGTGATTTCGCTATGGGCACTGGATCACTTATGAAAGTGCTCCAAACACTCCCCAACAGGATTTACAATTTGAATGCCACAAATTGAAGCTAATAACTTGTTTGTCAGAAGCAACAAGAATCCTTATAGCATATAGTTAAATTTGCAACATTATGCAATTCATCAGGCTTCCTTAATTATAATTATGTATGTATAATTATTATAGTTTTTTTTAATCAAAAGCTGACTTTAAAAAAAGGACACTATTTTTGGCCAAATTGCTAAATACATTTCTGTAAAAAAAAAAATAATAATAATAAAGTCAACATGAATTTTAAACTCTGCACCTTTACTTTTCTTAATAAACTTTTATTTTCTGAAAAGGGCATTTGGAACGTACTAATTATTTGTCTCCACTTTCTTCCCAGAATTTCAATTTACCTGCACTAGTTGCAGAATTTGTGAAATGCCATACTCCTCCAAACTGTGAATGTTAAGTGCTGTAAATGTAATGTGGGCTGACTGCTTGGCCTGATATTTGAAAATATGTGAAGTCACAAATGCAAGCATAAATAGGCATGTAAATGCAATTTTACCATTTGTTTTTCTGTTCACTTTGAATGACTATTTAAACAGTTTATCTACCAGTCTTTCTCTCTTCCTGACTGTTTGTTTTATGCTTTTATTTGTTTGTTGGAACTAGGGCCAAGTCAGTTACTCATTGTATTTCAGTATTATAGAAATGGACTTATATGAACCTCTCCAGTAAAAACAAGGACCTGCTGAAGCTGGTACAAGTCCATCAGACTTTTATCCAAAGGACTGGGTAGTGATTGTTTTATTTAAAAACCTAGATTTTATGCTTTAGCCATGACAATTTTGATGTAACATAGTCGACTGAAACTGCCTTAAGATGATATTTATATTTACATCAATGAAATATTGCGCACACAACAACTGTCACCAACCACATCACACTGAAAGTGACATCCCTAAATGTAAAAGGACTTAATATCCCAGAGAAACGCAGCCAAGTTCTCTCCCAGATGCAAAAACTGAAAACCAACATCATCTTCCTACAGGAAACTCATTTCCGCACAGACAAGATTCCTAAGCTTACGAACCACCAGTTCCCGAACGTCTATCACTCTGCCAACTCACTGGCCAAAATGAAGGGAGTATCAATCTTGATCTCCAAAAACCTCCAATGGGAACTCATAGACTCGCTCATTGACAAGGAAGGTAGATACATCTTTCTAAAAGGCAGAATTCAAGGCAGACCAGTAACACTGGCCAACATCTACAGCCCCAACTCAGCACAACTTACCTTCTTTAGACAGATATCACAACTCCTAACGGGTTTCTCTGCAGGCTTAACCATATTTGGAGGAGACTTTAATGTCGCCCTACACCCATTACTAGACACCTCAACAGGTTCCACATCCTTGCCTTACAAAACACTACGCCAAATCAAAATACTTCTCCAAGAGTTACTCCTGCACGACACCTGGCGCACTTTACATCCAAATGAAAAAGACTATTCATTCTTCTCAGCCCCCCGTAACAAATATTCCAGAATAGACTACATCTTTCTTTCCCAGACAGACCTTCCCCTCCTTACCCATGCGACGATTGAACCAATGCTCCTATCTGACCATCACCCAATCACAATGACGCTAACCCTCCCAGACCACAGCATTACATCAAAGACCTGGCGCTTAGACGCATCTCTACTAACCTCGGAAGAGGATAACAATAACATTAGACAAGCCATTCACGACTTCTTCCTAGAAAACGATAACGGGGAAACAGCTCCGCTAACACAATGGGAAGCCCACAAATGCGTCCTAAGGGGGAAACTCATCTCCCTTAAGACCTTGCGGAAGAAAGCCCATCAAGCCAAAATCTCAGGCCTGATCCAAAAGATTAAACATTTAGAGCTAGCCCACAAACAGACCCAAGCCCAACAGACGTACCAAGACCTCACACAAACCAGAGAACTCCTACTGTCAGAGTTATCCCTTAGAACAAAACGTAAATGTATTCTACAACAAAAGTTATTCTATGAATTCGGAAACAAAAGCGGTAAATACTTAGCCAAAGCCATCCAAACTAACAAAGCGCGTACCAACATTCACACTATTAAAGACGCCCAAGGTCAGTCTAAAGTCACGGCCCCAGATATAGCTTCCCAATTTGAAGCATACTATTCTAATCTCTATAATCTGAATGCATCTACAGACAGCCCCACTACAAACAACACAAGAAACTCCCTTATTAAAGAATTTTTAAAAAAACACTGCCCTAAACCTATCGACAGAGAGGGTGCCCGCCTATTAGAAAACCCTATAACAGCAGACGGACTAAAAAGCGCTATCAAACAACTTAAAACAGGAAAAAGCCCCGGCCCAGACGGTTTCACAGCCACATATTTTAAAACATTCACAGAAGTAATTATCGACCCCTTCCTCAAGGCCTTCAATTCCCTATCCTCCTCTACGCTCCCCTTCCATAGACTCTTGGAAGCGCACGTTACAGTTATACCGAAAGAGGGGAAGGACTCGACACTAGTAACCAACTATAGGCCAATTTCCTTACTGAACGTAGATATAAAACTATTTGCCAAAATCCTTGCCAACCGTTTGCTTCCCCTCCTGCCATCCCTAATCAAAAATGATCAAGTAGGCTTTATTCCAGGACGCGAGGCAAGGGACAACACTATTAAAGCCATAAACCTCCACCATTGGATGACAACCAACAATCACAAAGGCTTTTTCCTGTCGCTGGACGCGGAGAAGGCGTTTGACAGACTGGCATGGGACTACATGGGAGCAGTACTGAGACACATTGGTCTCCAAAACCATATGTTCAACTCGATCATGTCCCTATACACGTCCCCAACAGCTAGGGTTCGTGTCAACGGCCATCTGTCAAACGCCTTCTCCATATCCAATGGGACAAGGCAGGGATGCCCTCTATCCCCTATTTTATTTGTACTAACCCTAGAGCCACTACTGAATTTCCTTAGGAACAATGAAAACATCAAAGGCATCCCCATAGAAGGTCACACCTATAAACTGGCAGCTTTCGCAGATGACATCCTACTCTCTCTTAGCGAACCCCACATCTCAATCCCAAACTTGTTAAAAGACTTTAAAACCTTCCAGCACATCTCTAACTTTAACATAAATTTCACCAAATCCCATGCTCTCAATGTCACCATCCCACAAGAGACGGTATCACTTTGCGAAGCTAACTTCCCCTTCCACTGGAGACACGATGCTATCAAATATCTAGGGATACACCTCACAGCAGACCTCTCAGATCTTTTCGCCAAAAACTACTTACCCATCCTTAAGACCATATCTGACGACCTCAAAAAATGGAACAAACCACAATTCTCTTGGTTTGGCCGCGCAGCAATTGTTAAAATGAACATCCTTCCCCGTATTTTATACATTCTTCAAACTGTCCCCATTAAACTACCCGCATCCTTCTTCCTGACCTATAAGAGGATATGTTCACAATTTCTGTGGAAGCAAAAACGCCCAAGAATTGCATATGACCTTTTAACACGACCAAAGACAAAGGGGGGCATTGGCTTTCCAGACCTTAAAAGATACTACTGGGCATGCCATCTTACCAGAATCGTAGACTGGACACTACACGCTCAATGCAAAGATTGGGTAAAGTTAGAAAAATCACTGTCCCCCTCACCATTACGATCAACTCCCTTGCTGCTGCCAAAACATATCCCCTCCACCCTCAAAACACACCCTCTTATTGCCCCGACACTCCAATGCTTTAAAGAAGCATGTCATAAGACTCATATCTCGTCCATTCCAGGACCATTAACTCCGGTTAGACTCAACCCCCGCATTTCCCCCGGGCATGTCTGCACAATTCTTATCTCGCCAGTGGCTACACCCAGAGGTTTTAGCTCACCAATTCTCCCGCAATGGCTCTCTCCTAGACCACATAGCACTAACCCCCACTCTCACCAGCGACCCTCTCCCACTTTGGACGTACTTTCAAATCCGCCACTTCCTAAAAGAAATTGACCAACACTCTTCCATTACACGTCCTCTTACCGCATTCGAACAAATATGCTCCCAACCCAATCCCCAACAACATTTAATCTCTGGTATATACAACATATTATTTTCAGATGTTTCCCCCAAAGAAGGGAAAGCATTCAAGGCATGGGAAAGGGAAACAGATTTAGAGCTCTCTGAGGAACAATGGGAACGCATATTCACGATCGCCCACAAAGGGTCTCTGAATGTATCCATTCAGGAAAACAACTACAAAACTCTAGTCCGTTGGTACAGAACCCCAGCGATTTTAAATAAGCTTAACCCCTCCTACCCCAACAAGTGCTGGCGATGTGACGAAGAGCCAGGCTCACTGCTTCACATTCTGTGGTCATGCCCGAAAATCCAGCCATTCTGGATGCAAGTCCGAGAACTCACAGAAACAATTTCCACTTATACACTGGAACACTCCCCAGCCCAATGCCTCTTCCACCACTCAGACCTATCTGCCCAATATTACAGAAAGACATTGATCCTGCCCCTAATCAATGCTGCAAAAATGTGCATCCCAAGACACTGGGGCTCCCCTCAGGTACCGTCCATCCCAGAATGGTTCAAACAAATCAACAAAACAGCCGAAATGGAGGAACTTATCTCCATCTCCCGATACTCCCCAGACAAATTTATAAAAAACATGGGCATGTTGGACCCATTTCCGCACAACCGACAGATATCGAACCCTGTTGGATGAAAGTTAGACCGTGACTTTCACACACATGACGAATACACAGGGATCACATGACATATTCCCCTCAGACGTCCCTCCCCTTTCGATTCTCACCCTCACCTCAACTGACATGGATCTCCCAACCCTACACAAGGAATGAAGTTGGGAGATCGCATGTTTGCTCACCCCCAGCCTAACCTCATGAATATCATTGCCACACCCACCTATCCTTGTCCACTTTAAAACGATACCACACTACTTTCAGCTGACATGTGGCGGAGACTGAGGAGACAACTTTCACTTCCACCCCCGGGTCACCTCGACCACACTCCCCACAGCCCCCCCTCTTCCTCACCTTCATACCCACCCCCATGACCACCGCCCTACCCCTCATTCCTTTAACTCTCCCCACCCACCCATTATGTTCCTGCCATATTACTTGTTGTTGTCAGGGTCCTCGTATTAGAGCTCCCAATCAACAACCTATTACCCCAGTAGTGCAAGAATATCATGCAAACCCCCGCAATTTCTCTCTACAACTCGGAACCCCCTCCCCCAGTTAGTCACAGCATAAGTGGGAAATAGGAAAGCACATGTTGATACCCAATAACTTAACTCTTAACTTGCCAATTCATCTTGCTACCCCTCCTTCTAGCAAATACATCTATGGCGCACTGTGTATATGTGAAAATTGTCTACGTACATATGATGCTTTGATTTAAACATTT
The DNA here is from genome assembly GCA_028564925.1 of Lithobates sylvaticus. Taxonomy (NCBI): domain Eukaryota; kingdom Metazoa; phylum Chordata; class Amphibia; order Anura; family Ranidae; genus Lithobates; species Lithobates sylvaticus. The sequence goes on along the minus strand of CM053028.1, from coordinate 284,662,727 downwards.
CTCTGACACATTTATACTCACTTACTGTAACTAAGATGGTTCCACGAATCCTTAATGTTTGTATGATGTTATTGTTATATTGTTATTCGATATTTTCAATAAAAAATTTTTGGAAAAAAAAAAAAAAAAAAATATTGCCTGCACTATCTGTCTGTCTATTTATCCCCAATTTTTGGAAGGATTAATTTGGGTTTTGTACATGCTTTAAAGTAAATCTGTCTGTGTAAAACATAGCAAAACTAATGCCGCGTACACATGAGCGGAATTTCTGTCCGAAAAATTTTGGATGTTTTTTCTGACAGAATTCCTGCTCAAGCTTGTCTTGCATACACACGGAACTTTGAACTTTCCACCGTCAAGAACGCGGTGACATACAGCACTACGACGAGCCAAGAAAATGGAGTTCAATGCTTCAAAGCATGCGTCAAATTGTTTCCGAGCATGCGTGATTTTTTGCGCATCCGAATTGCATACAGACAATCGCATTTTCGGATAGGAACTTTTCCCGACTGAAAAATAGAGAACATGCTCTCAATCTTTTGCTAGCTGGAATTCCGCCAGCAAAAGACCGATGGAGCATACACACGGTCGCATTTTCTGACAAAAAGCTCTCATTGGAGTTTTGCTTGCGGCATTTCCGATCATGTGTACGCAGCATAAGAGGTGAACAAATGTTTTGCAAATATCAACTTTTCAGAAAATGTGCATTATATTTTTCATAAGGCAATGTGCTTTTGAAAGCCAGCAGGTAAGAGATTCAGAAAGGGATGCTCCCACGGTGCAGTGTAGTATAAAAAAACAAAAACTGGAGCTACACTTGCTAGTGAGCAAATTGGTTGAAATTTAGTTTGTCCCAAAGTAAAGGTCAAACTTAAAATTTAAACTGCATTGAAGTCAATGGATATGAATTTTGTTGGTCACTTGTGGCTTTCTGGAAGAGTGTCATGCAAGCCATTGTAGCCCAAATGGCATAGAAAGCCTTTTCCTTTTTGGTGTTGTAGTTTGTTGTTACTGTAGAAGTTTTAGACAATAGACTTGAAAGAGGTATGAAAATAGAATCTTAAAAAGAATTTAGCAACAGTAAACTAAAGAGTTATCACAAATAAAGTGTAAATAGGTAAAGAAAACAAAGATTTACTTATGTTTTGTGTGCTCAAATGCAAATGACCAAAGTAAAATGTAAGTATTGAAGTCATATGGTGACTAAAGAACTAAGAAACAATCTGTTACTCAAACCAGTTTTATAAATAAGTTAGCAAAAAAAAAAAAAAAAACTCAGACTGAAAGCTAAATATTATTAAGAGAAATTACCTCAGGTGGCAAGTATTGAATTTTATTCAATTGTTTAGTTCTTTATATATTTCAATTGTCCCATCATAAGAAAATGTTCTGCATACATTTACATGTTCTGCATACATTTACCTTTTCATGAACTGCAACTGTCCAAAATGTTCAAGCCAGTCCAACTGATTAATCAGATAGCATTCTTAAACTGCCATACATTAATCTTTTTTTTTTTCAACCAGCGGGTTGAATGAAAAAAATGACCCGATTCCTCCATCCACATTGAGAATCACTCCCGCTGTGCCATTGTGTTCTGACGCTGATAGCCTTCCCCATTGTCAGATCATACTGATGTTCCCAGGTATAGCCGCTGACACTGAACATTCAAGCAAAAGTCGACAGGCTGGTTGTTCACAAATCAATTGGTATACTGACTTGTGTACATCTAACCTGCCCATACATGGATCAAAATTCAGCCAGTCCCTGCTGAACTGGATACATTTTGATCCATGTATGGCCGCCTTTAGAACAAGTTATTTGTTGTGTATACACTTTATAAAAATCTGTAAAGATTTCATTATAGCTCATGCAAGGCTGAAAAAAATATTAAAGTGATTGTAAATGCCTTTTTTTAATAACAAACAGGTTAATACTTACCTGTTTTGTTAAATTAGAATTGCACAGAGAGGCCTCAAGCTGCCTCTTCTTGGGTCCCCGTCAGTGCTTCTGAATCCTCCTTTCTGGCAAGTGCACCCATAGAAAACTCATTTCTATGGGGGCACTCATGTGGGCTCACTTCTGAGCCTTGCTGTCTGCTTCTATAGACACAGACAGCAGGACATAAACCCTCCCCCTGCTTCTTCATCACTGGCTTTGATTGATAGCAGTGGGAGCCAATAGCTTCTGCTGCCTCAGCAAAGCCTGTGAGACCAGGAAGAGAGGGGAAAAAGCTGCATATGGGCACAGCTGGTTCAAATGACGGTTCTAAGTAAATAGGGGGGGATAAGGGGGATACTGGTATTTAAAAATACATCTCACCATATGTAATGGTTTGAATTATATATCATAATTTACCCTCCACAGCGAATGCAGTTGAAGATGAACAAAAAATATTTATAAATATGGATTACTAGAAAGGAATTTTACACTGTAGTACTTTCTCAACACTAACTAGTGTCAAATGCATTAAAACGACTGGATCATGTCACACTGCTCATTGCCAGTCAGACTTTAACTGTTGCTTGTCAGGTGTCCATCATTCATCAGTCATCACTCATTATTTGTACCTTGTCATTCTTCATTCATCACTTGACAATCATCAGTAATTCAAAAGCAACAGACTCATAGCATCTATTTGTTAATCATAAAAAAATCATGTTGCATGTTTTAATAGTAATTAATGGTGAGGGTTTAAAAACAAGATATTTTTGTGAATAAATTGTGGCTAAAATAAACTCTCTGCGGTGCTGTACTATGTCAAGTCAAAACCTCCTTCTAGTTTTGGATAGAGTGTATAATGATTACAATCCTCGTCTGGTTTTAACATCTCTCTGGGGCCTTGTTTGGGATAGTTTCTTCATTTCCATCATCTCAGTGACATTGGTTTCACAATAGAGGAAGTGGGGAAAAATCTACAACTGAAACGCAGACAGCAATTAAATTAGACAAGGGTTCTATATTTCCAGTACCCTGCTAAAAAAATGTGTTTTTATTTATGTCTGTTTTGCTGATGGAGGGTTCTCCTTATTTCCTGTCTTGTAAACTGTTGTCAGAAGGATCAGAAGTGAGAGGAAATCCCTGTAATAGAGTCTTTGTTTGTAGTAACAATCCAAGAGAAGTTTTAACCAATCCCCAGTGTATCCAAAAGTTAAATGTTTTTTGTTGGACATGCACTTTAAAGGCTAAGTTCACCTTTCCAGTTTTTAATATATAGAGTAGGCACACCACATAGCCAAACCGCTTTAGCAATATGTTTGTATTAATCATATACATACAATTATACAACAGGTACAGACAACCAAGTATGTCATCTAAGATCAAGCATAAAACAGTGGTTATAGAAAATAACCACCCCCTTTTAAAATAATCAACAATAATTTTGTTGCTTTGCAGCCTGAAATGAAGACAGACACATTTTTTGTTTAATCCAGCTGTATTTATTCAGTTCAACTTATAATATCCAAGTGAAAGATATAACACCAACATGTCAGAATAAAATAAAACATTCAAAAACAGAATCACAGAGTTATAAAAAGGATCACCCCTTTCTAAAAATGACTTGTAAACACAATCAAGTACTGTAGCTAATCATCTTCTTCAGGGAAGGGCACAAAAAGTCATTTGACTTTCAACTGTGATCAGCTGTGGTCATTTTAATTAGCTCAGCATGAAAAGAGCTTCTCTGGAGCATTTCAGTCCCCGGTAGTGCAACTGAAGCAAACAAACTATAGGCGGGAAGGCCCTGTCAAAAGATCTCCGGGATAAAGTTGTGGAAAGGCACAAGTCGGGAGATAGATACAACATTTTTTCAAAGGCTTTATCAATGCTTAGAAGCACAGTGAAGTCTAATATTAAGAAGTGAAAGGTATTTGGTACAATAAGGATCCTCCCTGGATCAGGACGCTGCTCCAAACTGAATGAAAGAGCTAGGAGGAAACTGGTTAGAGAGGCTACCAAGAGGCCTACAGCAACTGAAGAGGCCTACAGTTGCAGTATTTATGACAAAAAGCGGTCATTGTGTGCATTTGACAACAATATCACAAATTTTCCACAAATGTGGCTTTTATGGGATGGTTGAAAGAAAAAAGCCACTCCTCAAAAAAGGCCACATGCAGTCACAACTGAGTTTTGCCAAAACGTACCTTGAAGATTCTGAGGCCACATAGATGTAGTGCTACCCCCCACAGGAACCACTTGAATATTGTTGATTCCTCACTCTGCCTCTTCAACTCCAAGAACAGCCTCACCCACTGACACACCTGGCAGCAATGTTAGTGTAATACCATAGTAAATGGACACTGGATTATAGTGAACACATAAATTATCTTTATTGTGAACCTGCTTATAGTAGAGAAAAAAATACAATGGCAATAGTATCTAATAATAAGTAAATGTGATGAGATGAGACAGAAAATAAAGGTTATTGGAGAAACCCTCAAGGATAAAGTCTGACTGCTGACTCCTTTAACCAGTTCGCGCCCGCGCTATAGCCGAAAGACGGCTGCAGCGCGGACGCTCTCTGCTGGGAGGACGTCCCTGGACGTCCTCCTGTTTACATCCTCCCTGCGCGCCCTCGAGGGCGCGCAGCGGGGAAAATCTGTGTTGGCCGTGTCCGTCGGACACGGCCAATCACAGATCGCTGTAAACGGCCAATCACAGCGGCCGTTTACAGCGCGATCTCAGCAGCCAATGAGAGATGATCTCAAATGTAAACATATGAGATCATCTCTCATTGCCGGCTTTCTCTCTCCTCACACAGAGACAGCGTGTGAGGAGAGAGAAGCGATCTGTGTCAGCATTGCCTACTGTGAGTAAAAAAAACACTTTACACTGCCATCAGTCCCCATAAAGTGCCATCTGCCAGCCCAATCTGCCAGCCCAATCTGCCAGAGGAATCTGACATTACAATCTGCCAGTACCATCTGCCAGTACCATCTGCCAGTACCATCTGCCAGTGCCATCTGCCAGTGCCATCTGCCAGTGCCAGTGCCATCTGCCAGTGCCACCTGTCACCAGTGCCACGTATCAGTGCAATCTGTCAGTGCCACCTGTCACCAGTGCCACGTATCAGTGCCATCTGTCAGTGCCACCAGTCATCAGTGCCACGTATCAGTGCCATCTGTCAGTGCCACCAGTCATCAGTGCCACGTATCAGTGCCATCTGTCAGTGCCACCAGTCGTCAGTGCCACGTATCAGTGCCATCTGTCAGTGCCACCAGTCGTCAGTGCCACGTATCAGTGTCATCCGTCAGTGCCACCAGTCGTCAGTGCCACGTATCAGTGCCATCTGTCAGTGCCACCAGTCGTCAGTGCCACATCAGTGCCACCTGCCAGTGTCACCTGCCACATCAGTGCCACCTGCCACCTGCCACATCAGTGTCACCTGTCAGTGTCACCTGCCACATCAGTGTCACCTGTCAGTGTCACCTGCCACATCAGTGTCACCTGTCAGTGTCACCTGCCACATCAGTGTCACCTGCCAAATCAGTGTCACCTGCCACATTTGTGATCAGCATGTCACAAAGGTTATATTCAGCCGAGGAGGCTTACGACATTCTTGCAGCCGACGAGAGCAACGGGGAGCTCTCCGCTTCGGATTCCTCCTCCTATGCAGGTTCCGATTCTGACATGGACTACGAGCCTGTCATAAGTAGCGGGACAATGACAGCCTCAGAGGAGGAAGATGAGAGTCCGCCCGCCAGACGAAGGCGTACTGATGAGGCAGTACCATCCACCAGTACCGCAGTGCCATCCACCAGCACTGCAGTACCATCCACCAGCACTGCAGTACCTCGGCAAAGGCCAAGTTCCAGTGGGGTGTCACCTCGACCCCAAAGGGTTAGGTCCCATGCAAGCCTTCCCTATGCCCTTCAGAACCCCTTGTGGCTTCCTCCTAATTCAGGAGAAGCTAACGTTCCCCCTTTCACTGCCCACCCAGGAGTCCAGGTGGACACAGAAAATTTTTCCCCAATGGATTTTTTCAATTTAATTTTTACCAATGACATGCTTGCATCGATTGTGGCCCAGTGCAACCTATATGCACAACAATTTATCGCAAGTAATCCAACGTCCTCTTATGCCCGTCCCTACCAGTGGAGACCCCTGACAGTGGAGGAGTTCAGAATTTTTTTGGGCCTCACGTTCTGTATGGGACTAAACAACAAAAACGAAATCCGTGCTTATTGGTCAACCCTCCACATCTACCACATGCCCATCTTTTCTTATGTAATGCCCAGGACCAGATATCTGATGATTTTGAGATTCTTGCACTTCAATGATAACACCCAGTGCCCTCCCCGAAATGACCCAAATTTTGATAAACTCTATAAAATTCGGCCGCTAATAAATTATTTTTCTGAGATCTTCCCCCAGTTGTTTACCCCAGACCAGCACGTATGTGTGGATGAGTCCCTGGTCAAATTTTCTGGCAGGCTGGGCTTAAAACAATTTATTCCCTCCAAAAGGGCCCGCTATGGAGTGAAAATGTATAAGTTGTGTGACCGAGCCACAGGTTATACATATTCCTTCATGGTGTACGAAGGGAAGGACACCCAGCTACATCCCCCTAATTGCCCAGAATACATCGGATCGAGTGGGAAAGTGGTTTGGCAACTCATAAACCCACTCCTGGAGAAAGGTTACCATCTCTATGTGGATAACTTTTATACCAGTTTGCCCCTGTTCCGAAACCTTCACAGGAAGAACACGCCAGCCTGCGGCACCGTAAGAACAAACCGGAAGGGCTTTCCTCAAAGCCTCGTCAACAAGAAGCTGAGAAGAGGGGAGACGGCAAGCTTACGCAATGAGGAAATTCTGGCTGTGAAGTGGAGGGACAGAAGGGATGTGTATATGCTTTCGTCGATCCACAACAACACATTTGTTGAGATCACCAGGAGGACTGGCCCAGTCGTACAAAAGCCACTGTGTATCCATGAATACAACAAGTTCATGGGAGGTGTCGACTTCAACGACCAGATGCTCGAACCTTATCTTGCCACAAGAAGAACATACCAGTGGTATAAAAAAGTTGCTATTTATTTATTTAATTTGGCCACATACAACAGCTATATTATCTACCAAAACTCCACTGAAAGACCCAGACCCTTCCTTGGCTACCAGGAGATAATCACCACTGCCCTTATATTCCCGAACGGCCCACCACAAAATATTCGATCCAATGTCATAAGCAGACTCTCTGAACGCCACTTTCCCGATAAAATCCCTCCCACTCCAACAGGCCAAAAACGTCAGAAAAAATGCCGGGTGTGCTCCAAACGAGGATTGAGAAGAGACACCACTTATCATTGTGTAGATTGTCCTTCCCAACCAGGCCTCTGCGTAGTTAACTGTTTCCGCCGTTACCATACTTCACTGAATTATTAGTGAAGTATGGTAAACATAGCCCTCACTTCCTACCATTTACCATCACACCCCTTATGCCTCTGCTTGCTCTGTAACTGACCCTGGCTTGTTGTTCGACCATGCTTCTGCCTACTGATTCTGTTTATACCTCTGCCTGATCTGGAACTGACCCTGGACTGTTATTTGACCATGCTTCTGCCTACCGATTATGTACATACCTCTGCCTGATCTGGAACTGACCCTGGACTGTTTGACCATGCCTTTTGCCTGCCTCTTGGACTGATCTTGTACCCTGACAGTGGACTAGTGGGGTTCATAACACAGGGGTCTCACATATGTGAGGGGCTCCAGAATAGTTTTTTCTGGATGAAGAAAACTTTCATTTGTTTTCTCATTCCTAGATTAGGGTCTGGAGGCTCGGAGGCTTCAAAGAGATTTGGGTGGGAGAAGCCTCTACCCCTGTCCCCATTCTGTCCTGAACGAGGCCCTACTTCTGCCTGTAGGACCTATGCCATCATGCCTCTGCTTGTTGCATGAACTGACCACACCACGTGGATGGACCATGTTCCTGCCTACTACCAGGACCAATATTTTGGCACTGCTGACAATCTCTCCCTGCACTGACCCTGGACTGTATATGGACAGTATCCCTGCCTGCTGCCTGTATTGACTATGGACAGTATTCCTGCCTGTTGCCTGGAAAATTGTGTTCGCTTTTGATGACCAAGTTCCTGCCTGCTGCCTGGACCAGTGCTATCCTCCTGTGGACAACTGCGCTACTAAAACCACAGGTAATCTTTTGTTTACTCTTTGCTAAGCAGAATGTATTTTGGGGTGTAATTCTTGGTATGTGCGTGCTATGCGTCCCTGGTACACCTCATGGTGTTCCTTGCATGTTGGGCCTCTGTATGTGGCCAAGCTGTGTAAAAGTCTCACACATTTGGTATCGCCATACTCAGGAGGAGTAGCAGAATGTATTTTGAGGTGTAATTTTTGCTATGTACATACTATGTGTTGGAAATATCTTATAAATGAACAACTTAGCGTAAAAAAAATGCGTTTTCATTTTTTTTTCCACATTTTCCCAAAACTTCTGGAAAAAAATGAACCGTTCAAAAGACTCATTATGCCTCATAGATTATACGTTTGGGTGTTAGCTTTCCAAAATGGGGTCACTTTGTGGGCGTTTCCATTGTCCTGGTGCTCCAGGGCCTTCAAAAGTGTAATAGGTGGTTGAGAAATAAGATGCGTCATTTATGCTTGTAAAACGCCTGACGGTGCTATTTCAATGTTGGGTCTCTGTATGTGGCCAGGCTGTGTAAAAGTCTCACACATTTGGTATCGTCATACTCAGGAGGAGTAGAAGAATGTATTTTGAGGTGTAATTTTTGCTATGTACATACTATGTGTTGGAAATATCTTATAAATGAACAACTTAGCGTAAAAAAAATGCGTTTTCATTTTTTTTTCCACATTTTCCCAAAACTTCTGGAAAAAAATGAACCGCTCAAAAGACTCATTATGCCTCATAGATTATACGTTGGGGTGTTAGCTTTCCAAAATGGGGTCACTTTGTGGGCGTTTCCATTGTCCTGGTGCTCCAGGGCCTTCAAAAGTGTAATAGGTGGTTGAGAAATAAGATGTGTCATTTATGCTTGTAAAACGCCTGACGGTGCTATTTCAATGTTGGGTCTCTGTATGTGGCCAGGCTGTGTAAAAGTCTCACACATTTGGTATCGCCATACTCAGGAGGAGTAGCAGAATGTATTTTGAGGTGTAATTTTTGCTATGTACATACTATGTGTTGGAAATATCTTATAAATGAACAACTTAGCGTAAAAAAAATGCGTTTTTCATTTTTTTTCCACATTTTCCCAAAACTTCTGGAAAAAAATGAACCGCTCAAAAGACTCATTATGCCTCATAGATTATACGTTGGGGTGTTAGCTTTCCAAAATGGGGTCACTTTGTGGGCGTTTCCATTGTCCTGGTGCTCCAGGGCCTTCAAAAGTGTAATAGGTGGTTGAGAAATAAGATGTGTCATTTATGCTTGTAAAACGCCTGACGGTGCTATTTCAATGTTGGGTCTCTGTATGTGGCCAGGCTGTGTAAAAGTCTCACACATTTGGTATCGCCATACTCAGGAGGAGTAGCAGAATGTATTTTGAGGTGTAATTTTTGCTATGTACATACTATGTGTTGGAAATATCTTATAAATGAACAACTTAGCGTAAAAAAAATGCGTTTTCATTTTTTTCCCACATTTTCCCAAAACTTCTGGAAAAAAATGAACCGTTCAAAAGAATCATTATGCCTCATAGATTATACGTTGGGGTGTTAGCTTTCCAAAAATGGGGTCACTTTGTGGGCGTTTCCATTGTCCTGGTGCTCCAGGGCCTTCAAAAGTGTAATAGGTGGTTGAGAAATGAGATGTGTCATTTATGCTTGTAGAATGCCTGATGGTGCTATTTCAAAATTGGGCCACTATATGTGGCCAGGCTGTGTAAAAGTCCCACACATGTGGTATCGTAATACTCAGGAGAAGTAGCAGAATGTATTTTGGGGTGTCATTTGTGGTATACACATGCCATGTGAGAGAAATTACCTATTACAATGAACATTTTGTTAAAAAAAAAAAAAAAATCTTCATTTTGCAAAGAATTGTGGGAAAAAAATGGCAACATCAAAAAGCTCACCATGCCTCTTACTAAATTCCTTGGAATGTCTACTTTCAAAAAAGGGGTCATTTGGGGGGTATTTGTACTTTCCTGGCTTGTTTGGGTCGCAAGAAATGAGATAGGCCACCAGTACATCAGGTGTGATCAACTTTTTATGATTCGCACCACCGCTTGTAGACTCTATAACTTATACAAAGACCAAATAATATCCACTAATTTGGGTTATTTTTACCAAAGATATGTAGCAGTATAAATTGTGGCCAAAATTTATGAAGAAAAATTAATAATTTGCTAAATTTTATCACATAAACTAAGAAAAATGCGTTTTTTTTCAAAATTTTCGGTCTTTTTTCATTTATAGCGCAAAAAATAAAAAACCCAGTGGTGATCAAATACCACCAAAAGAAAGCTCTATTTGTGGGAAAAAAAGGACAAAAAATTCATTTGGGTACAGTGTTGCATGACTGAGTAATTGTAATTCAAAGTGTGAGAGCACCGAAAGCTGAAAATTGGTCTGGGCAGGAAGGGTGTTTAAGTGCCCAGTAAGCAAGTGGTTAAATGAGTAACCCAGAGAGCAGAAATGAGCACACAACAATAACAAATTATAGTCTATATTATACTTCAGTGAATTAATTGCCAAGTCCAAGCAGGAGGAGGGCAGAGGAATTACCTTATTCTCTATGTGAGTTCTCTCCCTTCTTCACCCCAGCACCACAGTTCCAGCAGGCCTGTTCAAACACACTACCTGATTCAGTGCACTGAATTAACCCACCACCTGAATCCACTAGTATAGTGACTAGAGTCCTGAGTATAGATTGAGCTCTGATGATTTTGGATGCCTTTAAGGTGGTGCACTTGTTGACTATCTTTAGTGGAGTGAAACAAAGTACATCCAAAGAGGCTTGGTAAACAGAAAGGGCTCAAATGGTATTGGTTGTTCAGTTAACCACTTCAGCTCTGGAAGATTTGGTTGCTCAATGACCAGGCCATTTTTTGCCATTCTGCACTGCGTCCCTTTAACTGACAATTACGTGGTAGTGCGAAGCTGTACCCAAACAAAATTGACGTCCTTTTTTTCCTACAAATAGAGCTTTCTTTTGGTGGTATTTGATCATCTCTGTGGTTTTTATTTTTTGCACAATAAACAAAAAAAGAGCGTCAATTTTGAAAAAACACAATATTTTGTAGTGTTTTCTATAATAAATATCTCCAAGTTTTTTTTTAAAAAGCACATTTTTTCCTCAGTTTAGGCCGATATTCTTCTACATATTTTTGGCAATAAAAATCACAATAAACGTATATTGATTGATCTGCCAAAAGTTATAGCATCTACAAAATAGGGGATATATTTATGGCATTATTATTATTATTATTATAATTTTTTAATAGTAATGGTGGCAATGTGCGATTTTTATCAGGACTACGACATTATGGCGGACACATCAGACACTTTTGACACATTTTTGAAACCATTGACAATTATACAGCGATCAGTGCTATAAAAATTCACTGATTACTGTGTAAATGTCACTGGCAGGAAAGGGTTTAACTCTAGGGGGTGATCAAGGGGTTAACTGTGTTCCCTGATTGTGTGTTCTAACTGTGGGGGGGGACTGACTATAGGTGATGACAGATCATGGTTCCTAGATATTACTCTTCTCCAGCGTCCAGTCTTCCTCACACCTCGTGGTAACTTCCCCTTCTCCCAGGGAGCATCTGAGGGTAAGAATCCTCCTATCTCGCAAGGCTTGCTAAGATGTGTATTTCTCTCTATATGGAGTTCAATGAGGCAGCTTGTACTGAGAACTCCATGTACCAGAGTTCCTTGCTGCTCTTCCAGTCTTCACTTGATTGGCCAGCTTCCCTCTGTCAATGAAGTAACGGGAGAAAGCGCAGAATGGGTTGTCCTGCCTGTGAATGCCTCTGACTCATCCACAGTGAGAAGAAAAAAGGGGGGGAATTCCTCCCAGCTGCAGAAACTCTGAACTTTTTGCCCTGTCAGCTTGCCTGTGTTATTGTAAGTCTCAGGCTGCAGCACCCGCTACATAGAAAAAGATGTTATGGTCAGATGAGACAAAAATTGTATTATTTGGCCACAACACCACCAATATGTCTGGCGGAAATCCAATACAGCTCACCAATACCAAAAACACAATTCCTACATTCCTACAAGCATGGAGGTTATAATATTCTGTTATGGGGGAGTTTTTCTGCAGCAGGACTGGAGCACTTGTCAGGAAAAAGAAATATGGATGGGGCAAAATACTGTCAAATTCTTGAGGAAAATCTGGCAGATTTTTTTCTCTGGCAGAAAGTTGTCAATGGGAAGAAGGTTTACCTTTCAACATGACAATGACCCAAAACACACAGCAAAAATGGCCACACAGTGGTTGAAGGGGAAAAAGGTAAATGACCTTTCATGGCCCAGTCAGAGCCCAGACTTAAACCCCATTGAAAATCTGTGGAATGGCTTGAAGCCTGAAGTCCACAAATGGTCACCATCAAATTTAACTGAACTTGAACAGTTCTGCAACTGTTGTGCGAATATTGCAAAGTCTATATGTGCAAAGTTAGTAGAGACATATCACAAAAGACTGTTTAGGCTGTAATTAAAGCACAAAGTGGTTCAAGAAAATACTGACACAGGGGGGGGGTGAGCCTTTTTCCAACTCAGTGATTCTGTTTTTGAATTTTTGTTATTTTTTTCTGACATGTTGGTGTTCTATCTTTCACTCGGATGTTGTAAATACAGCTGGATAAAACAAAAACTGTGTTTGTCTTCATTTCAGGCTGCAAAGCAACAAAATGCGATTATTCTAAAGGGGGGTAATTTCTTTCTATACCCACTGTACAACAAAGATCTTCACTGCAGGCTTGAATCATAGCAAAAACATGCATGCATAAAGGGTGCAATAAGCTACACTATGAACATCAGCTCTTATACATTTTAAGTGTATCTCATTGCACCCATCTGCATGCATGTTTTTTGCTATGATTCAAGCCTGCAGTGAATATCTTTGTTGTATTATGCTTGATGTTAGATGACATACTGTACTTTGTTATCTGTACCTCTATAATTGTAAGTATATGCCTAAAACAAACATATTGGTGTGGTGTGCTTACTCTCTATATTCAAAATGATTGTACTAACAGATTGATACACTGTGGAGAGGTTTAGGCGCCCTAAATAATAATATATTATTGTTTGCTAAAAGGTGTATTTCAGGGATATGCAATTAGCGGACCTCCAGCTGTTGCAAAACTACAAGTCCCATCATGCCTCTGCCTCTGGGTGTCATGCTTGTGGCTGTCAGAGTCTTGCTATGCCTCATGGGACTTGTAGTTCTGCAACAGCTGGAGATCTGCTAATTGCATATTCCTGGTGTAGTTAATAGTGGTGTGCCGATCTTCATTGTTAATTACATAAATTCACCTTTCCAGGCAGAATTTTACTTTTACGTCATAATAAACAGAAGACTTTTCTCATATTTTTTCTGCCCAAGCCATCCCAATGTACTTATTTCTCACTTACCTTGTCCATGAAAGCTTTGGAATGTTCACATCTCAGTTTGACGTTTCCTGTGCATCATATCCCATCATGAGCTGCCTTAGTGCATCACAGAATAGGCGTGCATTACCACTCTGGACCACACCTCCCTCACTATTATACCACCTCTTGTTTTATTTCCACTCACTTTCCTACTTCTTCCCTTAAGGTGACCATACATCATACAACCTGATTGTACAATCCCCTTTAGATCTACCATCAGCTATGTAATGAAAGGGTCTGTATGATTATTAACAAATTTAATGGATTCTTCAGGTGTTTTTTTCTATTTCGTAGTTAAGGTCAATCTAAATGAAATTGTAAAGAGATTGTACAATCAGATTGTATAATGTATGGCGGTCTTTATACAAGTACATAGGAGGAGTGGACATAGTGGGAACTCACTTTCCCGCACATGTTTTTTTTGGTGGGGGGGTGTTTGGAGAATTTCTACTCATCACTAGGGATGGGCCCGGTTCGATTCGAACATCGGGCGTTTGACCGCTCGTCGAGCCCAGAACTATTTGGGCCGCTCGCATCAAATTTGTGTGATGCGAACGGCCCACAATGCACTGCGCCAGTCACAGTGCATTGCTGGCTGATGATTGGCCAAGCATGCACTGTGACCCCGCATGCTTGGCCAATCATAGAGCCAGTGGCGAGGAGAGCAATAATTGGCCACAGGCAGGATGCCTGTGGCCAATTATAGCTCAGGGGGTTTAGTACACGCCCCACACTATAAAAGGCCGCCGCTCCGGCGACCTTGTGTAGTGTGTTCCAGCGTGTCAGTGACATTATCTGCTGTGATCCATTCTGCAGTGCTGCTGAGTCTGACATTATCTGTGCTGTGATTATTCTGCTGAGTGCTGCTGACTGCTGACATTATCTGCTGTGATTCTGGGGATTAGTGTGTGCGTGCTGTTAGTACAGCATTGCGGTATCACATTAAAACACCTTTACCCTTCTGGCCTGTTGTGTCATCTAAGGCAGCCATCTGCAGCTAATGAATTGCCGGTTCCCATAACACAGAGAACAGTCATTCATTGAAAGTCATTGATAAAAAACAAAAAAACAAAAAAAAAAGCGTGGGGGTCCCCCAAATTCAATTACCAGGCCCTTCAGGTCTACTATGGATATTAAGGGGAAGCCCGGCCCAAAAAAAAAAAAAATGGCATGGGGTCCCCCTCAAAATCCATACCAGACCCTTATCCGAGCACGCAACCTGGCAGGCCGCAGGAAAAGAAGGAGGGACGAGAGCGGCCCCCCTCCCTCCTTAACCGTACCAGGCCACATGCCCTCAACATTGGGAGGGTGCTTTGGGGGTCTGTGACCCCCTCAAAGCACCTTGTCCCCATGTTGATGAGGACAAGGGCCTCTTCCCCACAACCCTGGCCATTGGTTGTGGGGGTCTGCGGGCGGGGGGCTTATCGGAATCTGGAAGCCCCCTTTAACAAGGGGACCCCCAGATCCCGCCCCCCCCCCCCTGTGTGAAATGGTAAGGGGGTACTGTACCCCTACCATTTCACCAAAAAAGTGACAAAAATGGTAAAAATGACAGGAGACGGTCTTTGACAATTCCTTTATTAAAATCTTCTTTCATCTTCTTTCTTCTGGTCTTCTTCCTTCTTCCTTATTTCATCCTTCGATTTCTTCATCTTCTCCTTCTGGCATCTTTTTCCATCTTCTTCTTCCATCTTCTTCTTCCTCCGATCTGCTTCTTCTTGCTCTGGTCTTCTCGTCTGGCATCTTCTTCCACGGCGTCGGCGTCTCTTCTTGGGCCGCTCCGCGCAATGGGAGGCTCCCGCTGTGTGAGGCTTCGCTGCATCTGACAGGTCTTTTATAATGGAGGGCGGGGCCACCTGGTGACCCCGCCCCCTCTGACGCACGGGGACGTCATGGGGACTTCCCTATGGCTTTCCCCATGACGTCAGAGGGGGTGGGGTCACCAGGATGAATGCACCGGCCCCTCACGCCCTGCTGTGACAGCTGTGTGTGTCTACTGCCACAATTCAACCCAGCTGCACCACTCATTCACAGTCCTCTGTGAATGGAAAACTACAAGGTCTGGCAGTCTTTGCGACTGTCGACTGTCAAATTTTAAATTAACTACCATGGTGCTGTGAGAACTGTGGTAGTTCATTGAGTCTTCCCATCAGAATGTATTGGCCAATACACTGATAGATCTGTGGGAGACCTGCATGGCACCAGCGATCTGCTGATCACTGGTGCAATGCTTTACAGGCTCCCAAAACAAAATATAATAAATGCACATTTATTAAATGTATTATTTTTTTTGTCAAAAGGTGAACTTATCCTTTAAATATGAAATATCACATAAAAATATTTCATATTTACAACTTGGAGCAAGCAGGTGGAGCTCTGTGCAAGGACTATGTTCTATGGAGATCGTATTCAGTTTGCTGCTATGCTCTAAATTGACATGAAATAATGATAGAAGATACAAGGACTAGTCTGCCAGAAGTGTAGTGCTTTTGCATAGGAAATTTAGCATGGTTTAATGATTGCATTCTTTTGTAAACGTGTATTTGTGAAATAAATATTTTAGACAAATAAGGACAAACTATAAAACATCAGTTTTAAAACTGAAAATAAAATATGAAATTAAATTAAGCAAATGTCATTGTTTACCTTTTTATTTATTTGTCCACGTTTTTTTATTTGTTTTTATACATTTTAATATATTGAGCACTGTTTTGACAGAGAAATGTGAAAATTATTCTAAATGCAATCACTTTAGAAAATGGGACTTATTAAAGGAAAATGGTAATGCTCCTTGTCGGCAAATCAGAAAAAAAGTCTTATGAATCTATAAAAATGTGATGATTACATAAGTTAAAGCAGGAGGAGAGAGTTATTGAATCCATCTGCCTCCTTCACTGCCCAGTTACATGCCATGGGCAGGAATGTAACTTAAGCTGGCCATAGATGGACTAAAATTCAGTCAGTTCAGCACGGACCAGCTGAATTTTTACCCATTTATGGCTGTTCTCAAAAGTGAGAAGTCAATCCAGCAATCGGCTTCTTACAAATAGGAATGTTGGAAAATTCTTGTTTGATCAGCTCTAAAAACAAGTCCTTAGAGAAAGGCCCCACTGTCAGAATACAATACCATAGTGGGGAGGATTCTTGCATTCACCTCGATTGTGTGGGTGGGACAATCCCCTCATTTGTTTTGTCAAGCTGGCTGGCTGATCAAAAAAACCCAATCCATCCATAGTCAGCTTCAGCTGTATTGTTTAACTTTAATAGCAACATGGCTTTGCTGTCTGTCAGGGCTGTGTAAATCTCAGCATTGGATGAACAGGAAAACAAATCATTTGGCAGGTGGAGCAGGTCCTACCTGATGTATTTAAATGTGTATTTTGCTGTCTGTGTGAAGTTCAAACAGTATAAAAGCTGTGCCCATTTTTAGACAGATCAGTTAGTTGGGTTTAGAACATAAGATCACTATTTCAAGTAATTAGAAAATAAGATTGTTTGTTAAAATGGGAAAGGCCATATAACGTGAAGCAAAATTATGTCCCTATGGATAGGATACCTTCTACAGTTGAAAACTATTGTCACTATTACTCAGTCCTGTTCCTTAGGGATGAGCTTTGGGTTTGGGTTAAATATGACTGTAAGCCAAAGCCCTTTACAGTTCAGAAAAATGACAAACCAATGCGGCTGTTTACACTTACAGCAACCAGTTATGCACTCCCTGGCCTTTGAACTGTGGTCAGGTGGCAAAAGCTGTGCAAAATGTAACCCGTTTACATCTATTATTCCATTATTTCTTTCAATTCTATTATTATTCCATTTTTGTTAAATGCAGGTATTAATTCCGAAAATATTGGAAAACAAGGAAATACCAGCTATGTCAGAATGGTTTAGAGAGGTAGACAGAACCAGATTAATGGAAGAGTTGATACACCTACAAAATGATTTCTATTCAGTCTTCTATGGTATTTGGAGGAATTGGTTTGAGTTCAAACAGTTGTTGGTCTATACAAGATATGTAGGTAATACAAATATATTGAAGAAGGGGAAAGAGGGAGCAGTGGAGAGATCCACATAAAATGTAAAGGAGACAAAGGCTGGGAAATGGAACAAGGCCTCTCTGGGTAATCATTTGTACCCCCCCCCCCCCCCCTTTTTTTTCCCTTTCTCTCTTCCATCATTTCCTTTATGGTATAGGAATAATGGGTGGCAGAACCCTCTTTCCTTTATTTTTAGTAACACAAGACTTATAGTCACGGAAATTTGGAGTAGTGGTATTTCACTAGATCAAAATACCCCCAATGGGGCCTGAATGGGTAATGAGGAGGGAAGGATAAAGTCGAAGGGGAAGGGAGTTGTGTGGGAAGGAAAGGGAAGAATAGTGGAGGAAGATGAGAGTATTTTCCCTTAAATTGTTCCCCTAATATCACATATGGAGTATTTTTATATGGTTTTTGGTCAAGTTGTAAACATATGTAGTATGGGATGGTTGGGGGAGATGGAGGGGGGAGAAGTAAGGGGGTGGGGGAATAAAAAATGTAAGGGGTAAGGAATAGGTAGAGAGGCCTGATGATCCTTAGATCTGTCCGGGAAAATGATCATCCAGACTATTTGTATTCAGATATGAGGAGGCTCCACCTCTTATAACCTCCCCCTCCTCTTTGAGGCATAAAAATAAATATGATATCTATAGTTAATATGATATGGTTACAGAATATGCACCTTTTTATGTAGTGTTATGTATAAGTTCTAATTATTTTTATTTATGAATGCTGTCTTGATTTTCATTGTGATGTCTTTTATTTGTAAAGCTTTTTTCTAAACATGAATAAAAAGAATTTAAACAAAATATGTCTGGTTCAGCAGGGACCGACCACATTTCAATCCTTGTATGGGAACTTTGGTAACACAAAAGTTGATATACTTATTGACTTCTGTACAACCACCCTGCTGGGAAATTTCTTCTCAATCAGAGCTGCAATCTATAGCCTGCTGAGCTGATCAGTGTATTCTGATGGTGGGGGAAGTCACTGAATCAGGTCAGTTTCTTTTGTTCACCCCACTAATTAAACAAAAAAAATGGATCCATCTATGGCCAGCTTTAGAACAACTAAAAATGGGGGTGGATTTCTTATGCCCCAGTCCTCTTTCTTTAGATAAAACATGATGTACAGCAGCACAGTGTCTGCAAGGAGTGATGGCTTCTGCTATACAGTTTTTCAGAATAGTGCTATATTTACAATCAGTCATATAAACAGTCAGTATGAGTTGGAGAGATTTTGAGTAGATAGTGAGAGAACCCAGAATATACAGTATACAGGGGGAGATAGTTATTGCTCTACTGCATGTGTGTTGGTGAGACCAGTAATACATAGTAAGAGATTATAATGCTTATATGTAGATGTAGTTGCTTCTATACTACTATACAGTGTTGCAGAACAGTGACAGTGCTATATTTACAATCAGTCATGTACACAGTCAGTGTGTGTTGGGGGACCTGGAGTAGATCTGGAGAAATCCAAGTGGAGTGGTTGCAGAGAGAGTTAGTTGCTGCTATACTATTATATAATATTGCACAAGAGTACTATATTTGCAAAGTCATTTGCACAGCCAGTGTGTGTTGGAGACTTGG
The DNA here is from genome assembly GCA_028564925.1 of Lithobates sylvaticus. NCBI lineage: Eukaryota > Metazoa > Chordata > Amphibia > Anura > Ranidae > Lithobates > Lithobates sylvaticus. Next base: position 284,643,505 of record CM053028.1, on the reverse strand, counting down.
AGTAGACAGATCACAAAGTATTTACAGAAATAGTTGCTGCTGTATGATACTGTTTAAATGAGCCCAGTGCTTATTGTACCACATTACAAAGAAATGCAGTGTGGAGGTCTATATAGTGAACCCCCCACCCCCACCATGCTCACTTTGCCTAATTGTGCTATATAACTAAATTGCTAAACTTTTTGTCTATTTCACATATTTATTTTTTTGCATTCAGTTAGGCTAAATCACCACAAAACAGTTGATGGATATTTTAGGACTGTGGTTTAGTATTTTAAGTGCATATTTTAGTGTAACATATATATTTTCTTGGTGTCAGCGAAGTATGAACTCTTGACAAAACCAAAGCTGCCCTTTGCAAAACATCAATGCATACTTATGTGGTACAGTTTAGTGACCACAATATTAAGTCCCCCAAAGCACCAAAACCTTAATCCCTTATTGTTATAGCTGCAAATAAAGTTATGCACTCCTCTTTTCATAATGCAACTCAGGCCTAAAGAGAGACAAGGTTCTGCATATGCAGCTAGTAAGGGGCGAGTAGGTTCTGCATCTGCAAAAGAAAAAAGGCAGCTAAACCATATGATTCACACTTCAAAGTGAGGACCCCATGGACTATTGAATGTCCAGAATAGAGCTTTCACAGTACACTCTAATTTATATTGTACATTAAAACCTGCATGGTCTATCCCAAAGAAAAAGCCTACAGAAGCTGTATATATTGTGCGCAGCAAGTCAAATATGTACAATTTTTTTCTGTGAAATAATACACACAAATTTGAGGTTCTGTGAAATAATACACTCCACTTTTAATTTCTTAATTAATCTATCTTTGAAACTGTGACCTAAAAGTCAGTACAATATTTTGGGTCTTTATCTGTATGATAATACACTCTAATTTTGATCACTTTTTTTTATCAGACAAAGTATGTTTATTGAACAAATCTATAAAAACATAACAGGAAATATACATTAACAAGTAGGGTACATTATGTTGATACCAATCAAAGATACTGTATGTAAATTAAAGAAGAATCACAGGAAATTAGCAATCTGTGGACAATAATAATATGTATGTGTGTATCTCAAACTGACATACAGAAGATTAACATACTCATAATGACATGAAATAAAATAAAATAACCTGCACTAAAGAAAAACAAAACTGAACAAATTCCTCAGAGCCCCGAGGACTAAGAAAAAGAAACAAAGTGTGACCCATAAGGCCAATGACACTATGGAGCTTCAATACCTGGACCAGATCTAACATCACAATTCTTGCGTTCCCTATTAGAAACCTATCATTGAAGAAGTCTATCTCTAACCAAATGGGAAGGTGCAAGACCAGGCACATCTAGCCACGGTTGTCACATATAGTAGAATTTACGGGGGAACATTTCTATGTTGCTAAGTCAGCTTTTCACGTTTTAGCAAATGATTTACTTGTTCCACCCATTGCTGTCTGGTAGGCACCTGGGAAACAATCCAATACTGGGCAATCTATTTACGAGCGGTGTATATCAGCCAAAGAACCGCAGCTGAGAAACTAAGCTTCAGGAGAGAGTTTGACTAAGTAAGAATGAGTGAGCCGGGAGGCTTACGTTTTTCTGTTATACAATGATAGTGGAACCCCCTGCGAGGGAAGACTTTCTGTGAAATTTGTTTCGTTTAAATACAATAGGGCTGCCACGCCCTTAAAAGATTTAGTCTGGACTGACCGGTGTTCCTGAAAACGCATACACCACTTGAGCATAATCACCCCAGATCATTACAATATATATATATTTATATGGAAAAGTATTCACCCCCTTGGCTTTTTACCTATTTTGTTAAGCCCCATACACACGCTCGGACAATCCGCGGACCAGGTCAGTCGGACTTTGTCCGACGTACTTTGTCCGATGTTGGCGTTGCGTACACACGGTCGGACTACGTTGTCGGAATATCCGGTCCGGAAGAACGTCGTGACGTAAGTCGTCGTCCACGAGATTACAAAAGGGAAGTTCAGCACCACGTCAGGCACCCGTTGGGCTCCTTCTGCTGATCCCGTGTTTATCGAGAGTTAGTGGAAGTTTGGTGACTTAAGATTCGCGCTTCTCATTTTTCTGACTCAGATCGTTACTGCTCTTCAGTTTGTGCTTGTCGTGCGTATCTGTTTATTAGTGCGTGTAGTCAGTTCGCATTTGTTGGTCATTGCGGCCTATATCTTGATATAGGACGCTTTGATTTGCACTGCTTATTGTCTGCTCGTTGCTGCTATTCACTTCGTTCTTTCAGGCCTTGCTGTTTATCGGTGCTTTCTGTTTGTCCGTTCTGACCAGCCGACCTTTTGTGACCTTCTGAGCGATGTTTCCCGTGCGTACTCGTCGCCGAGTTCGTGCTGTACGCGGAATTGGTGTCGGGCTTTTAGCTTTGACCCAAGACCCGTCCATGAACAGAGTGACGAGGAGTATGTGGACCAAGAATTGGTTGCTTCAGCGTGACCAGTTCTCGCACATGCCTTTGCTTCGTGAGATCCGGGAGAATAATCCTGATGATTTCAGGAACTTTCTCAGGATGACGGACCCCGATTTTCACCGTCTTTTGGCTTTGCTGACCCCCTTTATCAGCCGGCAGGATACCTGCATGAGACAAGCCATTACTCCGGAGCAGAGGCTTGTTGCCACGTTGAGGTACTTGGCGACAGGGAGAAGTCTTCAGGATTTGAAGTTCTCTTCAGGTATCTCTCCCCAGGCCCTGGGAATCATTATTCCAGAGACCTGTTCTGCCATCATTCAGGTCCTGCAGGAGGACTATATTAAGGTAACATTTCTACTTTACTATTCCCTTCTATGTATGCTCTGTTTGCTAATGACTTGTATTTTTGACCTCCTTCCCTAATTACCATGATTGCAATATGTTCTAATATGCTGTGCCCCTTTTCTCCTTCATGCATTTTTCCCTTCACTTACCTCACCAGCATGCTCTTCTGCCCCAATAGACACCTATGGCCTAGTCACTTAAGCAATGTCTTTTGTCTGCTGCATAGTATTGTTTGCCCCAAAACACCCCCTAAAATATGCACAAATGTTTGCTGTGTGGTTTACTTCATGTAGAGCCCCCTTTTTTTGTTCTTTTGGTGGGGGGGGGGGCAAACTCATTAGGAACCCCCTCCCCAACTGCTCTGTCAGATGGTACCAATCCTTTATCTGCTGGCTTTCCCAAGGTCCATACACACTATATACCTACCTCTTTATAGTGCGCATCTTTAGGGATGAATTCAGCAAAGCATGTAGTGCAAGGGACTGCCTCCATACATTCCATTTCCTATTTTTTTGTCTTCTTTCCCTCCTATTAGCTTGCTTGGTAATTTAATAATGTCACACTGTGCCTGCCTTTTTTGGGGGGGGGGGGGGGTTGAAATGTTATTTGATCTTTCCTGTGGCCTGCCAATAGTGTTAAGTACAGAGGGTCTGGCCAAACTAGCCCACATTATTGAGCCATTTGCCAATCAATGAAGTGCAGAGGGTTAGCTGTCCACCACCCCCCCCCCCCCAAAACCCCTAGTTATTGCCAATGGCCCATCAGAAGTGGGGGGATTGATGGGGGGGTGAGTAATCTGTGAAGGGGAGCCTCTACTTTTCTGTGCAAATACTTTCCAGCCTCCAATTTTAGACAATGCTCTTGTTCCAAGATGTTGATTGTCTAATCTGCTTGCAATGTTTAGGTGCAAAGTGACTAATTTTTTTTTATTGTTTCACTCCACAGTTCCCTTCCACGCCACAGGAATGGCAGACTGTGGCCTCCCACTTTGCCAGCCGTTGGGACTTTCCTAACTGCGGAGGGGCAATTGATGGGAAACACGTCCGCATCGTCCCACCGCCCAACTCGGGGTCCTACTATTATAATTATAAAGGGTTTAATAGTGTAGTGATGTTGGCGGTGGTGTCGGCAACATACGAGTTTATGTATGTGGACGTGGGGATGAACGGCCGGATATCGGATGGTGGGGCCATTACGCACACGGAGTTCTACTGGCGTCTCCAAAGTGGCAGTCTGTGCTTGCCACCTCCAGAGGAGAATGCCGAAGGACTCCCCTTCGTCTTTGTCGCAGATGAAGCGTTTGCGTTGACTCCCCATGTGATGAGGCCGTTCCCGATGAGGACCCTCACCCCGGACCAGAGGGTCTTCAACTACAGGCTGTCCAGAGCCAGAAGAGTTGTGGAGAACGCTTTTGGCATCCTGGCCAGCCGCTTCCGCCTGTTCCTGACGGCATTTAACTTGGCGGAATACAAACTGAACCACATAGTTCTTGCCTGTTGCATATTGCACAACTTCCTCAAAAGACATAACAGGAACTATGTGGTGCCCGTTGGCCCAGATGTGGAGGGCCCTCCAAATGCCGAACTCACAGCCCTTCGAGTGGCACGTCCAGGCTTGCCCCCTCTAAATGCCCGTGTGGTCCGGGACCAATATATGCAGTACTTTGTGGGTAGGGGGGCCATTGCTCTGCCTGACGATGTGTGAGAGGCATTTTTTAATAAATCTGATATTTTAACCAACCTATGATTTCATGTCATTTCAGTCTTCTTTTTAGCTTATTTTACTTTGACATTTTTTACCTTTGCCTTCGACAGTGGGAATGCACTTTCTGGGCAAAAGGAGGTAACAGTCTCTTCTTCCCAAAAAGATTATTCTCATGTTGTGTGTTTGCTACCTAATCTTTGGTCTAGAGAAGGTTTGTACTGCATAACTGACACCCAAAATACTCCTTTTCATCACCAGGTCTGACATGTGTGTATTCTCCAAAATGCTGTGCTCCGTGTTTTCGTACAAAGCACTGTGGGTGTCATTTACATAAGTCAAATCCGCTATGCTCTACAAGTGCATTGAAAAAGTTCCCCGGGAAAGAAAATTGGAGTGCAAAGTGGATTTGCCTTTAGTAAATAACACCCATTGCCCCCCATATCCTTTTCATTTTACATACATAATGCATTGTGTTTTTTAAATAAGGAAGCCACACATTTAGAAAAATAAAAGTTTACTAGGAAAACATTCCCAAGTGCGTTTACAATCTTCACGCCAAAACTGACAACATCTTGGTTATTTACAACATTGTTTACAAACATTCCGCAATTGGTAAAACCAGGCATGGAGCAAAACAGAACCTAGGAACTTGGAAAGTTCAACTTTGTAAAGTGAAGACAAGATCAGACATGACTATATGTTCAAAGTGTGTTTGATCTTGCCTTCATCACATGGGGGGGTCACCCCCGAAAAGTGGAAATTTGGAACATGCACACAATTTGGGACTGAAAATGGTCATTAGATGGTAAAACACATGCCTAGAAGCTTCAAAAGTGCCATTTTCCATCATGGGGATGAATGGACGTTTTTTGGGGGTGCAACCCCTTCACCACAACCACTTTCGTAGTTCGTAAAGTGTTTGCACCCCCAAAAAAACGTTGCCATTCATCCACCATGGTGGGAGCTAGCACATGTGAACACAATGTGTGCATGTTCCAAATTTCTGACAGTTTTTAAGTTGCAAATGTGTTCTGAAGCTGGCACAAATGTGTGTTAATTACTTGGTGCGTTTTCATATTTTTCCTAAAATATCAATGATGTTCTTCAATTTTTGTTGAACATCATTGATGTTTTGCTTTATGTAATCTAGATCTCTATTGCAGACCATTATCTCTCCGATGAGTACGTGGGCACTCTCTGTGGTAAAGTGCGATTTTTCTTCCACAACATCCACGTCACCTAAAAACCACAAACAAACAAAAATGGGGTGTTGGAAATGAGGCAGCCATACATGGATTAGCTTACCAGTAGCTGTGTTCTCCCACACTCACCTGTTGTGGTGACAATTTCTCCAAGTTCGATGATCTCTCCTTCCTCCTCCTCCTCCTCCTCTGCTTCTGCTCTTTCCCCTTTTTTGGTAGGTGTTGGTTTGGGGGTTTCCTCAGACGGCCCAAGTTTTCGCTCCCCTATGAGAATGTCCAAAAGGAAGATTTAGCAACACAAGCTATTGAGGGCAGAAATAGGAAATGACAAACATTGCTTGAAAGTGACGGACACTATTTTAGTTTGGCCAGTTACAAATGTCAACTACATGAATGAAGTCACTTTGTAAAGGTGCTAAACTGACTAGCTTTTTGGTAGAAGTTTGTGTGATGGAGACCCCCCTCTAGTATCCACTGGAGCACATGTGTGGAAAAGCATAATAAAAAGGGGGTTTGGGTGTCCCAGCACTAGTGCTCTAGAGTCCAGATGGGTAAACAGCTACTGAGTGACCTCTCCTTTACATTGAATAAATTGGCTTTACATTCTTGATGACATTTCTAGTGAGAACAAACTTCCTTTCCCCAAAAAAACACCAAACATCGTATTATAAGTGGCCGAACGATCGAGGTTGCGTACGATCGAATGCACACACACACGACCATGACAGTGGCAGAAAGATCGAGGCTGAGTACGATCGAATGCACAGACGAACCTGAAAGTGGCCATTTTGGAATGTACAACTTGGTAAAAATCAAAACACAATGGAGCAGTATGCAAGCAAGAAATCAAACACAAAACACAACTACTTACTTTTTTGAAGAATTCTCTTGATCTTTCTGTACTGATCGGCCTCCCTCAGTTTCAGGTCTGACCAGCGTTTCCTGAGTTGCTCCTTGGATCGTTGTACCCCAAAATTATTGTACAGCCTTCTCACAACTTTAGACATGATCTTGGCCTTGCGGACATTGGGGTTGAGGTAAGGCCCATACTTCCCATCATAGTCGCTCCTCTTTAATATGTCCACCATCTCCAACATTTCTCCAAATGACATATTGGAGGCCTTGAATTTCAGGTTCCGGGATCGGGACGTTTCTGCCTCCGGACTTTCCTCGTCCTCCTCCTCGTTGGTGGGATATTTGTGGCGCACCTGCTGTGTCCCCGCCATGTGCTCTCCCCACTCCGCCGTAAAGAGAAGGGGTGGGGAATAGACGAGAAAGATCGTCAGGGGCGGGCGGAGTTTGAAGCATGCGCAGTGTATATAAAACGTCACACGCCTGTGTCGTAGCCACGATCTGGGAGACGAGGGGAGAGAAAACTCACACGAGACGATCGCTACAAACGAAGGTACAATTTAACGTTGGTACATAACTAGCCTAGACTGATTTGAACTTGAGGCTTCTTTATGGAGAAGATTAGGAGAGTTTAGCCTGACATAATTTATAGGGTTTGGTGTGTTGTTGTGTCTTGCAGAGATTGATATGAAGGGATTCAACGACATGAGTTTTCTCCCCCTCTTCATTGCCAAATACAGGGATTTTCCCATATTGTGGCAGGGTATACACCCACATTACACCAACAAACCAAAGAGGCACGCAGCCCTGGAGGAACTTGTGGAATTTGTCAAGCCAAGGTTCCCCACGGCAACTGTTGATGATATTCGAAAGAAAATTGGCAGCCTGAGGAGTGCGTATATCAGGGAGAGGAAGAAGGTCGTGAAGTCTGAGGAAACTGCAACTTCAGCAGATGAGGTCTATGTCCCCAAGCTCTGGTACTATCAGAGTCTCCATTTTCTGAAGGACCAGGCTGATGTCACGGAGCCAACCTCAACTCCTCCTTCCACGCTTCCTTGCGCACAGCCCACCCCTGATGAGGCTTCCGAGGAGCAACCTGGGCCTTCCAGTCTGGAAGAGGTGGAGGAGCCCAGCTTGTTCCAGGTATAGTAGTTTTGTTACCATTTATGGGAATAATGAATGATGTTCACTTAATTCAGGATCGCCAATTGCTTAGTTCCTAACGTGTTTGACATATCAACAGACAGTGGTGTGGGAGACATTTGGGGCCAGAATCTAAACTGCTGGGCTGAGAATTGTATGGTTTTGTATTTGTAAACATTTTGCACCAGTCACTAGATGAGAATTGTGTGTGTTTGATGAACAAATAACTGAAACTATGTCCCTTTTTCCTACACAGGAAGACCTCAGCCAGGAGGTGGCTGTGGAAGGTGGCAGTCAGGAGGAGGCAGGGGTTAGTGGCAGCCACCAGCTGGGTAGTGGCAGCCAAGAGGGGGCTAGGCCTCGGAGCCTGACTGACACCCAAACCCCTCCCCTCCGCCCTCCGTACAAAAGGGCGAGAAGGGGGGGTTATGCGGCACAGTCAGCGCTCCGGATGATCAGAGAGGCTTCAGACTCCCTACATGCCACACCCGCCGACGAGGAGACCTTTGGCTCGGTGGTTGTCACAAAAATGATGGGTATGGAGGTGGGGCAACGCAACATGTGTGAGGGGCTCATCCTCCATGTCCTAAATAAGGGTAGGGCTGGGGAGATGACCCCAGTCACACATGTTTGCCATAGTTACCATGCTCCGCCTCCTCCTCCTCCTCCTCCTCCTTCTGCCACCCCACCAGCACGACAGCCACAGCGTGAAGGAAGCGTGGAAGGAAGACCTGAGAGTGACGACCTGCAATCAGTCTGGTGTGAGAGAAGATGGAGCCTCTTGTAGTACCAGAGCCTGGGGACCTAGATGGCATCTGCTGCAGTTCCGGATACTTTGGACTTCACGACCAGATTGCACTCCCCTTAATATACGTACTCCTCAGGCCCCCAATTTTCTACGCTTGGACAATGATGGTTGCCGTGGGGGGCCAAGACTTTGCAAATTCCCCAAGTTTCACCATGGCTGCGTTCCTCTTTGGTTTGTTGGTGTGACCTAAATAAAGGTTTTTTTGATTTGAAATAATCATTGACTATTGTGTTTTACTTTGCTACAATGACAGTTTTTCTTTGAGTAGGCTGGTACATTTCACTAATCCTAAAGTAGAATTAACAAGGGGCAACAACAACAAACAACCTCCTAGTAAATTTAAGCAAGAAATACAAATGTAAATAATGTGTTTTTGGTAATTTGAGACACACAACCCCCCTCCAAAAAAAAAAAAAAAAAACATTCAAATATGTATTCCCCAAAAAAAAAAAAAAAGACAAATCATGGTAAAAAAATAACAAAGATTCTTTTCCGTTCAGAGTAAAAATAAACATGTAGTGTATAAATGCTGCAAAGTAATAAAGAAGTAAGTTTGTGAGAAGTGCGGGTGAATAGGAGCAGCTAAAACATGTCATTCTTGTTGCATTGTAAAGAAAAAGAGAATGCGCTGCATTAAAGACATTTAAACATTGCAGCGTGACGAATGTGCTGTGTCGATTAGGAAAGGTAGTTTTACCTGACCGAGCGCTTCCGTCACAGAATTTCTTCTGAGCATGCGTAGCACTTTGTCCGTCGGACAAGCGTACACACGCTCGGATTTGGTGTGATCGGACCGGGTTGACGGGAAATCTTTCCAGCAGGAGATAAGACTTTGTCCGACGGACAAACCGACGAACACTGTCCGATGGTGCATACACACGGTCTGATTTTTCAACAACCTTGTCCGATCGGACCAAATTGATGAAAAAGTCCGACCGTGTGTATGGGGCTTTACATTACAGTCTTTAGTTCAATGATTTTTTAATCTGAATTATACGTGATGGATCAGAAAACAATAGTCTAAGTTGGTGAAGTAAAATTAGAAAAATGTATACATAAAACAATTCTTCAGAAATAAAATTGATAATTGGCATGTGCGTATGTATTCACCCCCTTTGTTATGAAGCCCATAAAAAGCTCTGGTGCAACCAATTACCTTCAGAAGTCACATAATTAGTGAAATGATTTTTGGTTTAGGGCACCACCACCACCTAAGGGCCAATTTTTCTGCCCCTGTTTAACAGGGGCATGTAATTACAATTTTTGATATCATATTTAACAGCAGGGCCCATCCCCGTGAGGGGTTAAAGTGATTTGGCACCACCAAAACCAAAGGCCCAATTTTTCTGCACCTGTTTAACCACCTCAATACAGTGCACTTACACCCCCTTCCTGCCCAGACCAATTTTCAGCATTCAGCGCTCTCACAGTTTGAATGACAATCACTCAGTCATGAAACACTGTACCCATATGAAACTTGTGTCCTTTTTTTCACACAAATAGAGCTTTATTTTGGTGGTATTTAATCACTAGTGGTTTTTTTTATTTTTTGTGCTATATAAAAAAAGACCGTAAATTTTTGTGAAAAAAATGCCCTTTTCTTGGTTTCTGTCATAAAATTTTGCTAATTAGTCATTTTTCTTCATAAATTTTGGCCAAAATGTATACTGCTACATATCTTTGGTAAAGATAACCAAAATTAGTATATATTATTTGGTCTTTGTGAAAGTTATAGAGCCTACAAACTATGGTGCCAATCTCTGAAAATCGATCACATCTGATCAGGCCTTCAGTACATCAGGTGAATCTCATTTCTTGAGACACTAACAAGTCAGGAAAGTACAAATACCCCCCCAAATGACCCCTTTTTAGAAAGTAGACATTCCAAGGTATTAAGTAAGTAGCATGGTGAGTTTTTTTAAGTTGTAATTTTTTCCCACAATTCTTTGCAAAATTAAGATTTTTTTATTTATTTATTTATTTACAAAATTGTCATATTATCAGGTTATTTCTCACAGACAGCATATGCATACAACAAATTACACCCCAAAATACATTCTGCTACTCTTCCCGAGTATGGTGATATCACATGTCTGAGACTTCTACACAGCCTGGCCACATGCAGAGGCCCAACATTGAAGTACCACCTTCAGGCGTTCTACGAGCATAAATGACACATCTCATTTCTCAACCACCTATTACAATTTTGAAGGCCCTTGAGCACCACCACAATGGAATTGCCCACAAAATGACCCCATTTGGGAAAGAAAACACCCCAACGTATAATCTATGAGGTGTAATGCGTCTTTTGAAAGGTTCGTTTTTTTCCAGAACTTTTTGGAAAATGTGGAAAGAAAATGAAAACGCATTTTTTTTTACACACAGTTGTCAATTTATAAGATATTTCTAACACATAGCATGTATATAGCAAAAATTACACCCCAAAATACATTCTGCTACTCTTCCCGAGTATGGTGATACCACATGTGTGAGACTTTTACACAGCCTGCCCACATACAGAGCCCCAAAATTGAAGTAGTAACTTCACGCCTTCTAGGAGCATAAATTACACATCTCATTTCATTCCTACCTATCACACATTTGAAGGTCCTTGAGCACCAGGACAATGGAATTACACACAAAATGACCCAATTTTGGAAAGCAAACACCCTAACGTCTATTCTATGAGGCATGGGCTGCAAATAGGTACTCGGGTACTCTGATGGGCTGGAGACAGGTACTCGGGTAACTTGATGAGCTGCAGACAGGTACTCGGGTACTCTGATGGACTGGTGACAGGTACTCGGGTACTCTGATGGCCTGGTGACAGGTACTCGATACTCTGATGGCCTGGTGACAGGTACTTGGGTACTCTGATTGCCTGGTGACAGGTACTCGGGTACTCTGATTGCCTGGTGACATGTACTCGGGTATTCTGATGGGCTACAGATAGGTACTCGGGTACTCTGATGGGCTGGTGACTGGTATTCGGGTACTCTGAAGGGCAGTGACAGGTACTCAGGTACTTGGTACTAATATGGACTGTGACAGATACTCAGGTACTCATATGTACTGTGACAGGTACTCAGGTGCTCAGGTACTCATATGGACTGTGACAGGTACTCAGGTACTCATATGGACTGTGACAGGTACTCAGATGAACTGTAACAGGTACTCAGGTACTCTTATGGACTGTGACAAGTACTCAGGTACTCAGGTACTCAGATGAACTGTGACAGGTACTCAGGTACTCAGATGGACTGTGACAAGTGCTCGGGTACTCAGATGGACTGTGACAGATACTCGGGTACTCAGATGGACCGTGACAGGTACTCATATGGACTGACAGGTACTCAGATGAACTGTGACAGGTACTATGATGGGTGATGACAGGTCCTCTTTATTGGGGGCAATCAGTGTGATTGGTGTACACTGTAAGCGGCAACGAGATGTTACCGTAATCTCCTCCTCACACATGATCGGTGTGTGAGGAGGAGAACCCCGTAACATCTTGTTACTGTGGTTTGTTGAAATTTAGTGATCGGCTGTGAAAGGATCACAGCCAATCACATGGTAAACAGCCGCCAGCCAAAGCCTGTTTACCAGCATCTGTGACGAGCAGTGTTCCCGGGAACACGCCGCCACTGACACGATCGTGCGAATGGGCCGTGCACAGTGGGGTGGAACCATCTGTGATCGGCCGTGACTTCATCACGGTCGATGGCGTGGTAAACAGCCATGACCAATGGCTGTTCACCTGCTCAATGGCGAGCGGTTTCTCCGTGATATGCAGCCACCGAAGGAACAGGGATGCGCGTGCACGATCGCGCGCATATCCTGTTTAAATGGAGGACCGTCATATGACGCCCTTCCAGAACGAGAGCCGGGCTGCCTGGCCATCATATGATGGGCGGTGGGTGGCAATCGGTTAACAGGGCCATGTAATTAACATTTTTGATATAATATTTCACAGCAGGGCCCGTTCCTGCACCCAACAAGAGTAACTGTGAGGGGTTACAGTGTTCTAGCACCACCAACACCTAAGGCACAATTTTTCTGCAGAGTATATAGCACAGGCCATATAGTATATACAGTGCCTTGCAAAAGTATTCACCTCCTTAGCTTTTTACCTATTTTGTTACATTACAGCCTTTAAGCCCCATACACACGCGCGGATTATCCGAGGACCAGGTCCGTCGGATCATGTCCGTCGTACTTTGTCCGATGTTGGTTTTGCGTACACACGGTCGGACAAAGTTGTCGGAAAATCCGATCATTCTGAACGTGGTGACGTTTGTTGCCTACGATGGGACTACGTAGAGGCTAGTAGCCAATAGCTTTGGTCTTGTAATGTGATCTGAGCATGCGTAGCACTTTGTCCGTCGGAATTCGCTACACACGATCGGATTTGGTGTGATCGGACTTTGTTGTCAAAAAATCTATCCAGCAGGAGATAGGACTTTGTCCGTCAGACAATCCGATGGAAACTGTCCGATGGTGCCTACACACGGTCGGAATTTCCGACAACATTGTCTGATAGGACAGAATCCATCGGAAAATCCGACCGTGTGTATGGGGCTTTAGTTCAATGTTTTTTTTTAATCTGAATTATATGTGATGGATCAGAAGTAAAATTAGAAAAATTTAAAAAATATATTCATAAAACAATTTTTCAGAAATAAAAAAATAATAATTGGCATGAGCGTATGTATTCACCCCCTTTTTTATGAAGCCCATAAAAAGCTCTGGTGCAACCAAATACCCTCAGAAGTCACAGAATTGGTGAAATGATGTCCTCCTGTGTGCAATCTAAGTGTCACATGATCTGTCTTTACATATACACACCTTTTTGAAAGGCCCCAGAGGCTGCAACACCTAAGCAAGAGGCACAACTAACCAAACACTGCCATGAAGACCAAGGAACTCTCCAAACAAGTAAGGGACAATGTTGTTGAGAAGTACAAGTCAAGGTTATCCAAATCTTTGATAATCCCTAGGAGCACCATCAAATCTATCATAACCAAATGGAAAGAACATGGCACAACAGGAAGCCTGCCAAGAGATGGCCGCACACCAAAACTCACGGACCGGACAAGGAGGACATTAATCAGAGGGGCAGCACAGAGACCTAATGTAACCCTGGTGGAGCTTCACAGCAAAGACTGGAGTATCTGTACATAGGACAACAATAAACCGTACGCTCCATAGAGATGGGCTTTATGGCAGAGTGGCCAGAAGAAAGCCATTACTTTCAGCAAAAAGCAAATTGGCATGTTTTGAGTTTGCGAAAGGGCATGTGGGAGACTCCCAAAATGTATGGAGGAAGGTGCTCTGGTCTGATATATATATAAAATAAACATTTTTGGCCATCAAAGAAAACGCTATGTCTGGCGCTAACCCAACACATCCCATCACCCAAAGAACACCATCCCCACAGTGAATCGTGGTGGCGGCAGCATCATGCTGTGGGGATGTTTTTCAGCAGTGGTGCTAAATACAGGGATATTCTTGAGCAAAACCTGTACCACTCTGTGTGTGATTTGACGCTAGGACGGAGGTTCACCTTCGAACAGGACAATGGCCCCAAACACACTGCTAAAGCAACACTTGAGTGGTTTAAGGGGAAACATGTAAATGTGCTGGAATGACCTAGTGAAAGCCCAGATCTCAATCCAATAGAAAATCTGTGTCAGACTTAAAGATTGCTGTTCACAAGCACAAACACTCCAACTTGAAGGAGCTGGAGTAGTTTTGCAAGGAGGAATGGGCAAAAACCCCAGTGGTAAGATGTGGCAAGCTCATAGAGACTTATCCAAAGCGACTTGGAGCTGTGATAGCCACAAAAGGTGGATCTACGAAGTATTGCCTTTTGGGGTCATGAATAGTTATGCACATTGACTTTTTCTGTTATTTTGTCCTATTTGTTGTTTGCTTCACAAATAGGATGCCATACAGTTTAGAAAAAGCACGTGGGTATTTCAAATATGAAAGGCACCTGATTGTTTCTTTTACAGTCAAGATTGGGAATGAGAATTAGGTAGCAACCCTCCCCCTGAGAATTGGGATAAAGCATTTAAATTCACATTTAAATTAACCCTAGGTTCCCAAGCGCAGGAATAAAACTATAAACTTCTAACCAGATAGCATTGTTGTCTGTCCATGCTACATAAGGTCACCCCATCTTTCCTAGAATTATGTTGGAGATGTGGAGAGTCAGGTGAAACACATCTCCATATATGGTGGTCCTGCCCAGGAATAAAACCATTTTGGTTAGCTATATTTCAGCTTTGCCATTTTATTAGAGCAACAAATGGGGTGTATGTACCCCCATGATCAGCTTCCTCCCAGCTACTCTCTTTTTTGAGTAATTATAACGTTTTTTTTGTTTTTTTTATATCTATTATATTATATTTAATATCATGTTTGTTAACTGCCCCTGCTGGGCGCCGCCTCTCTTTTTTTATTTATTTTTTTGTTTTCTTTTCATTTTTGTAATGGGTGGCCTTGACAGTACATATATTGTGTAATGTATTGCTCTATTTATCATGGTTACTTATAATTTTATCCTAATTTGCTTAGACTAATGGCGATAAGTGTTTTGATAATATATAATGTTTTTTTTTTCTGAGCTATGTTATTGCTGATTGATAACATTGTTTACTGGCATTTCTGATCATTGTTGGCCATAGTTTGATTATGTAAGTGATGCTAACAGTTTTTTTCTGTCTGTCAACGTGCCAGATCCCTTAATAAAACTTTATTTTATAAAATAATGCAATTTTTATTTTTTATAAGTCTTATAGTTTTTAATAAAGCACTTGTCAAAAACGTGTGTCATGTCTTTACTAACTTTTAACACTTTTTTGGTGAATGGGTAGGGGTAAACAACTATTCTTCACACAGAATTTGAATCAGTAGATCATTTTTCGAGCGATCCAAATTTGAATCATTCAGAAAATGTGGAATTTATTAGAAAACGAATATACAAAATGAAATTAAACAAATTGCTATTTCATTCAGAGATTCGGATAAACCTGAATCTCTGAATAACCAAAAAGTGTCAAATTTATATTCGGACGGAAACAAATTACACATGTCTATTAAAAGCTGTTGTTTCCCTGTGAAAAACTCTGAATCTAATAAAAATGTTGACATACTGTGCATTGTATCAGCACAACGTCTTTTTAATTTTTAAAATACTACACTCTAATTTTGACTTCTTAATTAAAACATGCATGGTCTCTACTTGTGAAATCGTGGCCTTTTAAACATGCTTACATACTGTGTGTGTAGAATTAGTAAAATACAGTAATTCCCCCATTTTCTGTAAAAAAGGCAATCTGATTTAGATTTATTGATTAAAACCTGCCTAGTCTCTCACTCAAACTGTAGCCTATTAAAGCTGCTTACAAAGTGTTTATCGAATCTGTGTTTTATTTTTTCTGTGTAATAATAATATAATATTTGCAGTAATAATTCTTCTTTCTGATATGGCATGTACAGTGCTTTGAAAAAGTATTCATACCCCTTGAAATTTTCCACATTTTGTCATGTCAGCCAAAAACGTAAATGTATTTTTTGGGGATTTTATGTGATAGAACAACACAAAGTGGCACATAATTGTAAAGTGGAAAGAAAACGATAAATGGTTTTAATTTTTTTTACAAGAAAATATGAAAAGTGTGGCGTGCATTTGTATTCAGACCCCTTTACTCTGATACCTCTAACTAAAATCTAGTGGAACCAATTGCCTTCAGAAGTCATCTAATTAGTAAATAGGGTCTACCTGTGTGTAATTTAAACTCAGTATAAATACAGCGGTTCTGTGAAGCCCTCTTTGAAAGAGAACCTTAGTGAACAAATCACATTATGAAGGCCAAGGAACACACCAGATAGGTCAGGGATAAAGTTGTGGAGAAGTTTAAAGCAGAGTTAGGTTATAAAAAAATATCCCAAGCTTTAAACATCTCACGGAGCACTGTTCAATCCATCATTCAAAAATGTAAAGTGTATGGCACAACTGCAAACCTACCAAGACAACCCTTTGGATTAAAGTTTTCAATTTTTAGACTTTACAATGGGTTCAACGGACAGTCCATGAACTGAATCTAGGACATATCACTAATTCCCACTGTAGCACATAAACCACTGAAAATAGTCAGAGAATAGTCCACTGCTTCTCTGCATATTTGGTCACAAACAAAACATAATGGTTACAGCCCATACTGCAATTTAAATTTGCTAAAAGTTTTTTTTTTTTTTACAGTATGCTCCACCCACAAATAACTACACATGCAAATTAGGGCAATATTGGCTGAAAATTGATTCCTGATCCATCTGTTCAATTTTCCTATGCTTTACCTTTTAGGTCTTTTACTGTCAGACAATGACCATGGTGTGTTTTAAATGACTACTTCTGACATCCTCAGCTGTCAGGTGTCTACTTGCATTAGTTTGCTTGCGCACACTGCCCTCTGCAGGTTGTACTGGGTGGATAATCACATAGAACTGTGTACAGTGCCACATGGAAAAGTTTTATATCCTGACAGATTTCTACATTTCATACTCTTTCTTTTGGAAACATTAAGGTTTCAATAATGTGTTCTAGAATTATGTATTATTTATTTACTACTGGCTTGTTTCGACGATATTAAACGCAACATCTGGTATTCTGGATAATACTTTATATTATAAGTACAATTTCAGGATAATTTTATCCCAACATACACACAGCAGGAACTTTAGATTCTCAAAGTTAAGATGTATTGCCATCTGCTTTATTTCAAGTTGTGTCTCAGCTACAGACAAATTATATGAAGTGAAAGGATGAGAGTATTCTATGTGGTGATGATGCCATGCCAAGTTCAAAATAGCTGGAGAAACAGAGCCAGCACTATGTTGTGTAGTACAGTATGTATGATTTATAAAAAAGAAGAGTTTTCAACAAATATGACATTTGACAATTGTATGGTCTTTATGGTTCCTGATTTAGGAGGAAGGAAGAACATCTCCTGCTGTTGCCTCAATTGTAAACTTTGGCAGCAGTCTTGAAAGTCTTTGGAGCAACAGTTGAGGCTTAATGGGAGACTGTGCTTTGCTTCAGCCAGTTTGTTAAATGTTGACTGAAGTCTGCTGGAAGGGTAGCTCCCTCAAAAAAAAAAAAAATAAAACTTATGGTAAATCTTCACTGAGGGAGACAGGTGCCATTTTCAACCTTCTAAAAAAAATTATTGGCCTGGTTTAAGCTGAGCCTCTGGCTTCTATCAGAGTTACTAACCTTGAACATGTATGCAGATAAGGAGTATCAGAATAATGTCAGAATTTCTTAGCTGCATATTTGTTCCAGGTCAGTGTCACCAGGATAGGGGTTGAACTGGATGAACGTGTGTCTTTTTTCAACCAGACTAACTATTTAGCTATGTAAGGAAAGGATTAATGGTCATAGTAAAGTAGTACAGAGAATGACCTTTTGAAGTGCTGCAGTAAGCTTCATATATATCCATGTGTCAGAGTGGGCTGTCTGTACTGAAAGAGTGTCTTAGGAAATGACACCTTAATGGTTCCTTTTGCAAGGTGAATATTCATTTGGCTTAGTAAACAAGGTTATGCTGTGCTGACTTCAATCATCCAATCATGTGTGAGAAAAATGCCTCTCATTTTAGTTTTTCTTGCACATGATCACATTATTGGGTATGCTTCATAAAAGGGAACATGCTTTACTTATTATCAACCCCATTGTGTCTCCAGTAAGCTGTTTTTATTAAAGAGCAAAATAAAAGAAAGTGATGGTGAGAATATGCCATTGGCTAAAGCGGAAAAACTTTGGGTAGGTAGACAAAAAAACAAACACTGTAAGGATTTTGTAGTGAAAAGGAACACAAAAAAAAAGAAAATACATATCAATTGAAGTAGTGGACAAATTCATGATTATAGTATCCTAAATAATGATAGCTTGCATACAGTAAGGAGTTTGTAGAAGACAAAACATAATCAAGAGCTGGAAATATACAGGAAAAGAGAGAGCCAATCAGCAATACCAAGAAAGTCAAGGAAATTGGGTCTAACGGAATATGATTTATCTGTACATGGTGTCTGTAAGAATGTATGTGACTTTGATATTACAAATGTGCTGTTTGATTGAGATGCGTACATGGAAAAAATGTAAATGTATAGAAAGATTCAAACTGTAGGGTTAGAGTGAACGTTTGGTTTAGACTCAAGTTTCCCTCACTGAATTCTTCATTCATTCCTGAACTGGGCCCAGCTGCCTTATTTGATGTAAATTCAAGTATCATGTCAATAGCTTCAACTTGAGGTGTTATTATGCAGATGACAGTCTGGTAGTGATGGATGAGGCAATGATTCTGTTGTAGGTAGCCAACATGTGCTGTAACAAATCATCTGTTCCCTAACAATGATATTTTGGTTTTGGGAAGACTTACACACGATCGCAAATTCTGCAAGCAAAAGTCCGATGAGAGCTTTTGGTCAGAAAATGCGACCGTGTGTATGCTCCATCGGACTTTTGCTGGCGGAATTCCAGCCTGCAAAAGATTGAGAGCAGGTTATCAATTTTTCGGTCGGAAAAAGTTTTAATCAGAAATTCCGATCGTCTGTACCAATTCGGAAGGGCAAAATTCCTACGCATGTTCGGAAGCATTGAACTTAATTTTCTCGGCTCGTCTTAGTGTTGTACGTCACCGCGTTCTTGACAGTCGAAAGTTCAGCGAACTTTTGTGTGACCGTGTGTATGCAAGCCAAGCTTGAGTGGAATTCCATATGAAAACCGATGAAAAATCCACTCGTGTGTACGTGGCATTAGTCTTTAAGCATACCTTATAAAAATGTAACAATTATTTTCTAAGTAGATTATGATATCGATAATAGAATGAAGATGGTTCTATGTGCATTTTAAAAATGTAAAAAATAAAAAGAGCCCTCCATTAAAAGCAAAAAAATAAATTAATCACAACTCTATCACATTGTTCCAGTGTCATCAATAGATATTCAGGATTCATTATTAGAAAATGCTTCACACATGTATCATTGTATTGTTTCTTGAATAATATCTTTATCTTTTGGTCTCCACTAGTTAAAAGTATGTTATTAAGTTGCCAGCTAAGGTTGTATGGTTTCAGTGTTTTAGTCATAGTCTTTATTTTACATTACATTTTTTCCCTTCCTCACTCATGTCCCGCTGTTTCCATTTATTTTTGATCTGCCTCATTAAAAAAGACTATTGATGGTGTTAACTATTGTGTTTGTTTAGGTGCTGATTTACAAGCACTAATATCTAACTGTGCTAAGATTAATAGAAGCCCATGTAGTTTACAATTATCCCTAAGTCCCTTGACCACACATGTAGGAGTTTGGTAAGGGTCATGCACTTCTGAGGAGAACTCCAAAGCAGGCTTAAACCTAAGAACATTTTTAATAGGATTGAATCCGTAATAGGATTTGGCAGCTCTACTTAAAGTACTGTCTCTTTATTTTAATGTACGGTCATTATTTCAGAAAGAAGTTCCAACACTTTATGTTAATAAAGAGCGATATCTTGGTAAACTCTTCTGAAAAGTGTATGTAAGTGTTGAAGTAAGATAAATGTGTTATAAAATAGGAGTTTCAATGTAACAGCCAATCATTTAATGAAAGAAATAGAGAAAGCTGTAGTGAAACAACAAAAATATTAATTATATGAGGGTTTAAAAATTAGATATAGCAAATGTAATCAAACACCAGATATATATTTGTTGACAGTGCAAAGAGTTCTGGGGAATCTGAAAAAAATAAGTTAAATATCGATATTGTAGATTGTTTATTAAATACAGTGTTTTATTTTTTACCTCTCCATAGGATTATCACCTTGCCTTGCCCTTTTCATCGTTTTTGACACCCTGAATTCTGATCACTTGAACACAGAAGTTTTTGTAGCATGCCAATGTATTTTAAGGTCACACTAAGGACTTTATTAGTAGAAGACATTTCATGTGCTATTGGGAAGAAATTGTCTCTTACTACACAGTAGAATATATTTTTTTAAATCACTATTAATGTTTAGTCATCAATGCATCCTTACTTAAAAAGAATATCTACAGTATTCTTTCCTAAAAAATGATGCCCAAACGCTACTCCCCATAGGTAAATATTCAGTATTTTACTATTTCTAGTCCTTTAAATAAAAGCCTATTGAAAAAATATCAAATGGAAAAAAAAGGAAATGTACACAAAACAAAGTCATATAAAGTTCTGTATTCCAGCACTGGACATCTACTGACGCTCTTGAAACAGATATCAAGTGTGTTTAATGGGCCCTGGATGCAAGGCCTTCTTATTTTGGGGGCCTGAGGAAGCTGCCCTGGACACTTTATCCCTTAGCCTGTATTCACCCTATAGCATTTTGAGAACACATGAAAAATCGCTTGATTTTGCACTTTTCCAAACAATCAAAAAACATGTGTATGTGATGCTATTGATTGTTGAACCCTCCTCAATTGCAGCAATCAGGTGCACAGTTTTTTGTGTGGGGTTAAAAATGAGCAAAGATTGAAGCTCACAAAGGTGCATGAGCTACTTTGCCACGTAGGGCAGCCCATTGAAATAAATGGTCTGCACTATGTATGTAGCTTAACAAAAAAATTGGTGTCACTTGTCAGAGTGCGAATGAGGCCTTAAGCAAGCTCTGAAGGAGAATCTTATCTGTTTAAGGTGTTTTAACTGGCAAAGTACATCAATTTTGTTTAGTTCAGCCTGCAGACGGAATGTAACAAATCTTGATTGAATGAATTTCCTGCTGTTGCTATTGTATTTTGACACCCGCTGTCAAAATACCTTACTGGTGCCTGCATTTGATTGGATGAAGGCACTTCTCAGCCATCAGTTTTCTGCTTCACATGTTTGTTCTTTTAGTTGACGGATGTCAGGCCGGAGGGAGCTGGCAGGGCCACCCACTGTGTGAATTATAGACAGTTCAGCAGGATCTGGCCAAAGTTTGCTCTGTGTATGGCCAGTTTTATGTAGCTCCTGTTATTTTAGTTAACCCTGCCCCTTGTAATCTGGGATTCTATATTAATATAGAGCCAGGATAGGCATCCAATGGTTAGAGGTCCAGTTGCCAGACAGATTAGACACTACTAGGGCTAAATGCAGAGTAGATAGGTCAACTCTGAGTTCCAGTGCCACACCAATTTCTGCTGATGAAAAGGGGCATTTTAGGCTGCTACGACATTGGCTGTAGGATATCCTCAGCACTTAAGATCTTGTCTTCAGGTCTCTGATAATGAACACTGCATTGTTATCCTCAGGGTCCCCTGCAAAAGGACTTTACTGCAATATTCATCTTGAGGTATCTCTATTAATTGCTATATATACCCGGGTATATGTGTACAATTCTACCAGGACTTTTGTTGGGCCCTTTGCTGATAATACCTATTTATATATCGAATGCATGCATGTATTATTTTAATATATTAGTACATATCTTTTCTTCTTCAACCGCTTCAGCCCCGGAAGATTTTACCCCCTTCCTGACCAGAGCACTTTTTGTGATTCGGCACTGTGTCACTTTAACTGACAATTGCGCGGTCATGCAATGTTGCACCAAAACAAAATTGACATCCTTTTTCTACCACAAATCAAGCTTTCTTTTGGTGGTATTTGATCACCTCTGCGGTTTTTATTTTTTGCGCTATAAAAAAAAAAGAGCGACAATTTTGAAAATTTTTTTTTTTTTTTACCTTTTGCTATAATAAATATCCCCCAAAAATATATAAAAAAAAATGTTATCCTCAGTTTGGGCCGATATGTATTCTTCTACATATTTTTGGTAAAAAAAATTGCAATAAGCGTATATTTATTGGTTTGCGCAAAAGTTATAGTGTCTACAAAATAGGGGATAGTTTTATGGCATTTTTATTATAATTTTTTTTTTACTAGTAATAGCGGCGATCTGTGATTTTTATCGGGACTGCAACATTATGGTGGACACATCGGACAATTTTGACACATTTTTGGGACCATTGGCTTTAATACAGCGATCAATGCTATAGAAAATGCAATGATGACTGTAAAAATGTCACTGGCAGTGAAGGGGTTAACACTAGGGGCTATCAAGGGGTTAATGTGTTTCCTAGTTTGTGTTCTAACTGAAGGGGGGATGGGACTGTGTAGGGGAGATGACATATTGCTGCTTATACTCTGTATGAACAGACGATCTGTCTGTTCTCTCCTTAGAGAACCGGAAACTGTGTTTACACACACAGATCCCGGTTCTCCGTGTGCGGGAGGCAAGCTGGGGCCCCTAGTGGCCACAGGCGAATCGACGTTACATAAAGTTGTTTCGCCCAGCCGTGCCATTCTGCCGCAGTACTGCGGCGGATAGTTCAGCAAGTGGTTAAATCTTGTATCATTTACAAACAGGTGTGCATCTATATACTAATGGTTAATGTTATATAGTTACATAGTTATATAGGTTGAAAAAAGACACTAGTCCATCTAGTTCAACCCATAAAAAAAGAGAAAACACAAATAAAAAACCTCCATATACAATATCCTCCACAGTTAATAGAGGAAAGCGCAAAAAAAAAAAATGCATGATCCAATTACCCATGGCATTTTTATCTCAAATATTAGCAGCCAGTGGTATTGTAATGGCCCAGGGAGTCGTTGTGTTGCCGATCCCGGAAGTAAGCTGTGGAGTGCAGAATCCTCCATTGGCTGAGCAGAAATGTATAAACTAAACAAGACAATTTTATGGTACAGTATATAGAAGCCCCAACTAGATTTGATGCTCTGCTGGAATGATGGCTAGGTAAATGTTTTTCAAAAGCACTTAAAAAATGTTCTTTTTTTTTAACATTCAATTTTGAAATGAATGGACTTTACTGAGTGAAAACCTCTTTTACTGTTAGAAATGTGTTCAATAAAATATTTTCATCCTGTTTATTGAATTTTCTCTTCACTGTGGTCAAAAACAACCACCAATTTGACCCCACTAATAATTACAAAGTTGAACAAACCATAGTGCATATGGGTGTGCCTGGGTGGCGCGGATTCCCCTTGGTTTTCACTCAGTAAAGTCCATTCATTTCATGTTGAATGTTAAAAACAAATAAAAAATGTTTAAGTATATATTATTTTAAAGATACACACCTGTGTGAGCCAGGGACATATCTGCAGGGGTTGCAGGCTTCAAAATTGCAACCTGACCCAATGATCCCCCCTGTACACCTAGATAAGATGGCATGGCATATAGAGGATCTGAGGCCCTCTATTCTTCTCTCGCAGCTGCTGAAAGCCTGCTTCTTGTGCTTTCAGCCTTCATGTTTCGTAGGCATGGCCTCCTTCTTCAGGTCACAGGTGTGACCTGAAGGAGGCCGCACTTCCGAAAAACATGTAGCCTTGACAACCGCCCACCCGTCAGAGGAGACAATTCACTCACAACATTCCCCTTCTTGGCCGTGAGTGATGCAGCGCAGTGCCGGCTGGTCCAGGCTCATGCACAGCTCCTTGCACCGCTCGACAGGACGCTGTGGTTAGGCCTGAAGTAACTTCCTTCATCGCCTATTGGGTTCTGGAGCCAATCCAGCCACACAGGCCGGGAGAGGAGGCTAACCTGTTGATGTACATGTGAGAATCCTTTTCATGTTTGTGAGTGCAATATTTTCTTCTACTTCTGATTTTTAATCACTAAAACGGTATTACACTAGGGCAGCTGTGCGCTCTCCTTCTCTTCATATGTTTTAGACTGGAAAGAAATATTGTCATCAAAGCACACAGAATAGAAATGAGAATGTTTCAAAATGACTATATGCAAACATACTGCAAAATATATTCCGTACCTGGGCAATAAGTTTATAAAGCTAAAACAAAAACCTGCGACTCACACTCAATATTATAACCGCTGCCTTGGGAAGTGAGCCTTAAACAGGCTTAAAGGTATGTGGTCACTCTATACATTTAAAAAGCCTTAAATAGGCTTTGTACCTTGCAGTGGTTTTCCTCCTTTGATGTCACTGTTTTCTACAATTTTTTTTCCGGCCCCTGCTGGTCCTTGTAGTCCCCCTGTGTGTCCTCTGTCTTCTCTCAGCAGCGCCCAGCGTTCCGGCGCCTCTGCGCATGCGCACTACGGCCCTACGGGCGTCCTGTGGAGGAAACTGTGGCTATTGCCAGTCTCCAAGATGGCGCTGACGGCCGCGCGGCGCTACTGCGCATGCGCGAGCGTCACGGCGCTCCCGGCGCCAAATTCAAAAGGGGAAAAGATTCCCTTTCTTTTCCCTGGATCTTTTTCAGCAGAAACCACCTGTACCAGATCCCAGGACTATCCCAGCACACTATCCAATAGGTAAGTGCCTATTTTGTTATTTTCTGTGCATTCTGCAATCTGCTTCTTGCTCCTTTTCCCCCCTTACCTTCCTTCCTCTCTAAATTGCCTATTTCTATTACTACTAGGCTGCCTTTACTATCCCTATGGAGACCACTGCCCCAGCAGATCACCACCAACGTGATAGGTAAGAGGGAAGGATTGGGTAAGTAAGAAGACGAAAAAGAATGCAGGATCCACTAATGCTGCCTAAACGGTTAGCCCCGCCAGGTCCTCAAGGTCATCCAAGTCCGGACGCAGGGAGGCCTCTCGTGGAAGGAGCCGCTCAGGGCACAGGAGGAGCCACTCAAGCCGCAGCAGGAGGAGGAGTCGCTCAGGCCACAGGAGAAGCCGCAGGAGTCGCTCCAGGTCCCGCTCCCATAGCCACTACCACCAGAGGAGGTCATCGCACAGACGCCACTCACCAGCCCCCCCTCCCCGACCGGCCGCCAACGCCTGCTGGATATGCGGAGCCATCGCCCTTCCGGACAAGCTTGCCTGTCGCAGGTGCCTCGAGGAGGCCATCAGGGAAAGGGAGCAGGAGCCAAGAGAGCTTGCGACTGCAGCTCCGCAGTCCACTCCAGACATGGAGATGTCCGTTAGGGGCACCTCCCCCCCCCAGTACATCCAGAGAGCCGGACTCCCAGTCTGAGGATGAGGAGCTGGAGGCGGCCGCGGGCTTCGACTTCTCCCTGATCGAACCATTCGTGAAGTCCGTCAAGGAGGCGATTAACTGGGAGGAACCCCAGGAAGCCCCCCAAAAGCGGAAGAAGTACTTCCCTAACCTCAAGAGGCACCCAGAGGCATTCCCCTTCATTGAGGAGTTGGATGACCTGATCAGGGAGGAGTGGCAGAAGCCAGACAAGAAATTGAGCCTGAATAACAGGCTCACCAAACTCTACCCGCTCAAAGAACCCAAGGCTAAGCCCCTGGTTACCCCGCCGGTAGTGGATGCTTCTCTCATGCGCCTGGCCAGGCACGTGACGCTCCCTATCGAGGACGCGGTAACTTTCAGGGACGTCCTGGACAGGAAAATCGATACCGACCTCAAAAGGGCCTATACAGCAGCGGGAGCCGCTTGCAGGCCAGCCGTGGCACTGGCCACCGTTGGCAAGGCTATCTCCAGTTGGTCAGCTTCCACGGAGAAGCTCGTTACGGAGGGTGCAGACCAAGACAAGATAGTCAGGGCCCTGCAAGAACTCAGCCTCGCAGGGGATTTCGTGGCAGAGGCCTCAGTGGATGCCATAAGATCGTCCTCTAGGGCCATGCTGGCCTCGGTTATGGCCAGGCGGGCGCTCTGGCTCAAACCCTGGGCAGCAGACCCGGCCTCCAAATCTAATTGGTGCCGTATCCCCTTCGATGGTGAGAACCTCTTTGGGGCAAAGCTGGACTCAGCGATCTCTAAAGTGACCGGTGGAAAATCCGGGCTCATTCCCTCGGATAGAAAACCCAGGCAACAGAGGCCTCCTCCTTCCAGACGCAACCTGCCGGATAAGTACAGGGATGCTAAGGCCTACAGACCAGGCAGGGAGTACCGGAGAAACTGGAGGAACCCCCAGACTACCTTCTCCAAATTCCAAAAACCTAAGACCTCCGCGTCTAATGACCAGAAGTCTTTTTGAAGGTGCGTCCGCCCAGCCAGCAGTAGTGGGGGCCAGGCTCTCAAAATTCCAGCTGGCTTGGGCAGATACCATCAGAGACCCGTGGACGGTGCCTACCGTCCGTTTCGGGCACAGGTGGTCCTTCCAGGGTCGACCCCCGGGTGACCACTTCTGTCCAACCAAGCTTCCATCCTCACAAAAAAAAGGGCGTTGCTGTTGGACTACGTCCAGGAGTTGCTCCTAAGGGAGGCGATAGTGGAGGTGCCCGGATCTCAAAGAGGCAGGGGGTTTTACTCCCCCCTCTTTCTGGTCAGGAAAAAGTCAGGGGATCTGCGCCCTGTCCTAGACCTGAAAAGGCTCAACCGCTCCATCCGGGTGGAATCTTTCAAGATGGAAAGTCTACAATCCATCCTTCAGGCCGTAAATCTAGGGGATTGGATGCTGTCCGTGGACCTTCAGGACGCATACCTGCACGTCCCAATCCATATCTTGTTCCGAAGGTCCACCACTATCTGGACGACATTCTCCTACTCTCAGGCACCAAGGAATCCCTTATTCAGCACCGGGAAATTCTAATTTCCACTCTTCAGAGTCTAGGGTGGCTCATAAATTGGGGGAAAAGCAACCCCCAGCCCTCGCAGAGAATGGTCTTCCTGGGGGCTGTGTTAGATACTCGGTCAAACACAATAGAGTTTCCCCCAGAGAAGATCCCCCCTCTGACCCAGAAAATCAGGAGAGCCATCCTAGCCACTTCCCTACCGGCCAGAGCGTGCCTCAGCCTGCTGGGCTCCCTATCGGCCACCATTCCGATGATACAATGGGCACACTGGAACTCGAGGCCTCTACAGATCTCGTTTCTGCGCCAATGGAACGGCTCGGCCATGTCTCAGCCCATCCACATCTCACAGGAGGTCAAACAGTCCCTGAGATGGTGGACCCGGCCGAGCAACTTGGGCAGGTGCAGGCACATTGTTCCCCCCCCTCAGGAGGTGGTTACCTCGGATGCCAGTTTGGAGGGTTGGGGAGCCCATTACCTACACCATGCAGCCCAGGGCCGCTGGCCATTCGAAGTTCGGGACATCGTTTCCAACATACTGGAAATGAGGGCGGCTCTCCAGGCCCTCCTGGCCTTTGGCCCTCTCCTGAGGGGCAAGCAGGTCCTCCTGAGGTTAGACAACAGAGTCGCTGTCAACCGCCAGGGGGGTACCAAGAGCTCTTCCATGATGCGGGAAGTTCTCCCCGTTATGGAGTGGGCACAGCGGAACCTCCTGGACCTCAGGGCAGTCTACATCCCGGGTACCGAGAATCTCCTGGCCGATTCCCTCAGCAGGAGATTTCTCTCAAACAACGAGTGGTCCCTGAGTCCGCAGGCCTTCGCCCTGATCTCCAGAACCTGGGGCTCCCCGGATATAGACCTGGCAGCGACTCCGGACAATGCGAAATGTCAGAGATTCCTGTCTCGAGTCCCTTTTCCCTCAGCGGAGGGGACAGACTGTCTCCACCACCCCTGGAACTTCCACCTCGGGTATATCTTCCCCCCGACCCCCTTGATAGCGAGATTTCTGCTCAGGCTCAAGAGGTCATCAGCTCTAGTGGTGGCCGTGATCCCCTTCTGGCCCAGGAGGCCATGGTTTACCACTCTCCTACAGTTGAGCACAACAGACCCGCTCCCCCTTCCACAGTCAGTCGACCTGCTCTCCCAGGGCCATCTACTACACCGAGTCCAGAGAGGATGCACCTAATGGCCTGGAGACTGAGAGGTCTAGGTACCTAGAGCAGGGCTGTTCCGCTAGGGTGGTGGACACCCTACTTCAGGCCAGGAAATCCACCACAAACACCACCTACCGGCGGGTCTGGGATAGGTTCACTTCCTTTGCCCATCAGCAAGAGTGGGATCTATCCTCCATCTCAACCCCTCAGATACTAGAGTTCCTGCAGACAGGTCTGGACAAAGGCCTCGGCTCCAGCACCCTTAAGGTGCAGGTGTCAGCCCTGTCCGCCCTGACTGGGACTAGATGGGCCCTCGACCCTCTTGTCGTACAGTTCCAGAGGGCATGTCTCAAGCTGAGGCCTCCCAGGAAGCCTTCATTCCCGACCTGGGACCTGTCGGTCGTTCTGGAAGCCCTATCTAAAGAACCCTTTTTCCCTCTAGAAGGCATCTCCCTCTGGGACCTGACGCTAAAGGTGACATTCCTTATCGCCATAACATCGGCTAAAAGGGTCTCTGAAATGCAAGCCTTACTGGCCAGGGATCCATATCTGGTCGTCTTCACGGACAGGGTAGTCCTAATACCCTCAGACCGCTTCATCCCTAAAGTGTCGTCCTCTTTTCACTTCAACCAAGAGATTGACCTGCCAGCGCTCACTACAGACCAGGGCGATCCGCACCCCCTGGATGTTAGGGGTAACATCATCAAATACCTCTCGGCCTCAGAACCCTTTAGGAAGTCAGAAAACCTCCTAATTATCCCTCACGGTTTCAGGAGAGGTCAGTCAGCATCGCCTCATGGCTGGTGAGAACCATTAAGAAGGCCTACTCGCTAAGTACTACGCAGATCCCGGACGGGTTGAAGGCGCATTCCACCAGGGCAGTGGCGACCTCATGGGCAGCCTATTGTAGGGTCTCAGCTGAAACCATCTGCAGGGCGGCCACCTGGTCCTCCAGGAATACTTTTATTTCCCATTATAAAGTCGATTCTGCCCGCTTGTCTACTGTAAATTTTGGGAGATCTGTTATTCAGGCCAACTCTGCCATTCCTTGTGAATAAAAAACTACTATTGATGCACTACCCACCCTGTCTGCGAGTTACTCCCCAGAGTGAATGCTGCCATGATGCGACAGGAAAACGGAAAATTGTATACTTACCTTTCCGTAATTTTCCTTTCCTGTCGCATCCTCATGGCAGCATACAATATCCCTCCCATTCTTAAATAAAGGTGATTCATATATACAGAGAATACCGGGGCGGGGGCCGTATCATCATCTTATAGTTATGTGGTCCTATCAGGTTGTTGAGGCGGAGTCACAAACCAGAGTGTATGCTGCCATGAGGATGCGACAGGAAAGGAAAATCCCTTAGGAGCAACTCCTGGACGTAGTCCAACAGCAACGCCCTTTTTTTTGTGAGGATGGAAGCTTGGTTGGACAGAAGTGGTCACCCGGGGGTCGACCCTGGAAGGACCACCTGTGCCCGAAACGGACGGTAGGCACCGTCCACGGGTCTCTGATGGTATCCGCCCAAGCCAGCTGGAATTTTGAGAGCCTGGCCCCCACTACTGCTGGCTGGGCGGACGCACCTTCAAAAAGACTTCTGGTCATTAGACGCAGAGGTCTTAGGTTTTTGGAATTTGGAGAAGGTAGTCTGGGGGTTCCTCCAGTTTCTCCGGTACTCCCTGCCTGGTCTGTAGGCCTTAGCATCCCTGTACTTATCCGGCAGGTTGCGTCTGGAAGGAGGAGGCCTCTGTTGCCTGGGTTTTCTATCCGAGGGAATGAGCCCGGATTTTCCACCGGTCACTTTAGAGATCGCTGAGTCCAGCTTTGCCCCAAAGAGGTTCTCACCATCGAAGGGGATACGGCACCAATTAGATTTGGAGGCCGGGTCTGCTGCCCAGGGTTTGAGCCAGAGCGCCCGCCTGGCCATAACCGAGGCCAGCATGGCCCTAGAGGACGATCTTATGGCATCCACTGAGGCCTCTGCCACGAAATCCCCTGCGAGGCTGAGTTCTTGCAGGGCCCTGACTATCTTGTCTTGGTCTGCACCCTCCGTAACAAGCTTCTCCATGGAAGCTGACCAACTGGAGATAGCCTTGCCAACGGTGGCCAGTGCCACGGCTGGCCTGCAAGTGGCTCCCGCTGCTGTATAGGCCCTTTTGAGGTCGGTATTGATTTTCCTGTCCAGGACGTCCCTGAAAGTTACCGCGTCCTCGATAGGGAGCGTCACGTGCCTGGCCAGGCGCATGAGAGAAGCATCCACTACCGGCGGGGTAACCAGGGGCTTAGCCTTGGGTTCTTTGAGCGGGTAGAGTTTGGTGAGCCTGTTATTCAGGCTCAATTTCTTGTCTGGCTTCTGCCACTCCTCCCTGATCAGGTCATCCCACTCCTCAATGAAGGGGAATGCCTCTGGGTGCCTCTTGAGGTTAGGGAAGTACTTCTTCCGCTTTTGGGGGGCTTCCTGGGGTTCCTCCCAGTTAATCGCCTCCTTGACGGACTTCACGAATGGTTCGATCAGGGAGAAGTCGAAGCCCGCGGCCGCCTCCAGCTCCTCATCCTCAGACTGGGAGTCCGGCTCTCTGGATGTACTGGGGGGGGAGGTGCCCCTAACGGACATCTCCATGTCTGGAGTGGACTGCGGAGCTGCAGTCGCAAGCTCTCTTGGCTCCTGCTCCCTTTCCCTGATGGCCTCCTCGAGGCACCTGCGACAGGCAAGCTTGTCCGGAAGGGCGATGGCTCCGCATATCCAGCAGGCGTTGGCGGCCGGTCGGGGAGGGGGGGCTGGTGAGTGGCGTCTGTGCGATGACCTCCTCTGGTGGTAGTGGCTATGGGAGCGGGACCTGGAGCGACTCCTGCGGCTTCTCCTGTGGCCTGAGCGACTCCTCCTCCTGCTGCGGCTTGAGTGGCTCCTCCTGTGCCCTGAGCGGCTCCTTCCACGAGAGGCCTCCCTGCATCCGGACTTGGATGACCTTGAGGACCTGGCGGGGCTAACCGTTTAGGCAGCATTAGTGGATCCTGCATTCTTTTTCGTCTTCTTACTTACCCAATCCTTCCCTCTTACCTATCACGTTGGTGGTGATCTGCTGGGGCAGTGGTCTCCATAGGGATAGTAAAGGCAGCCTAGTAGTAATAGAAATAGGCAATTTAGAGAGGAAGGAAGGTAAGGGGGAAAAGGAGCAAGAAGCAGATTGCAGAATGCACAGAAAATAACAAAATAGGCACTTACCTATTGGATAGTGTGCTGGGATAGTCCTGGGATCTGGTACAGGTGGTTTCTGCTGAAAAAGATCCAGGGAAAAGAAAGGGAATCTTTTCCCCTTTTGAATTTGGCGCCGGGAGCGCCGTGACGCTCGCGCATGCGCAGTAGCGCGGCCGTCTGCGCCATCTTGGAGACTGACAATAGCCTCAGTTTCCTCCACAGGACGCCCGTAGGGCCGTAGTGCGCATGCGCGGAGGCGCCGGAACGCTGGGCGCTGCTGAGAGAAGACAGAGGACACACAGGGGGACTACAAGGACCAGCAGGGGCCGGAAAAAAAATTGTAGAAAACAGTGACATCAAAGGAGGAAAACCACTGCAAGGTACAAAGCCTATTTAAGGCTTTTTAAATGTATAGAGTGACCACATACCTTTAAGCCTGTTTAAGGCTCGCTTCCCAAGGCAGCGGTGGCAATGCTTTTAAAACCTGTTTAAGGCTTATTACAGCAGGCAGGTGCAGTAGTAGTACCCCTGAGATCACCAGAGTGGGGTTCCTTCCATTTAGCTTCGTTTAGAGGCTGTACCGGCAAGGACTTCCAAACCAGGAGAGGCTAGAACCTGGCTGGGGCAAAGCGGTAAGAGGGTGATGCGTGCAGTCCCAACAGGTGAGGAAAAATTAGAGAATACCAGGGCGGGGGCCGTATCATCATCTTATAGTTATGTGGTCCTATCAGGTTGTGGAGGCGGAGTCACAACCCAGAGTGTATGCTGCCATGATGCGACAGGAAAAGAAATTACAGTACCTGCCCGCAAGAATTTGTTTCCACCTCGATGCCATCGCGCTGGTTCTCGGCGACAGGGTACTGTACATCTCGCACTGGCTGCAATAGGAAAAACACATTTTACCTACTGCATCGAGTGCGCGAAAGAAGCAACAATGTCGCCTCACTAATAATAAAAACCGGCATGGGTTCCCCTCCAAGGGCAAACCAGGCCCTTAGGTCTGGTATGGATTTTAAGGGGAACCTCTACACCAAAAAAACGGCGTGGTGGTCCCCCCAAAATCTATACCAGACCCCTATCCGAGCACGCAGCCCGGCCGGTCAGGAAAGAGGGTGGGGACGAGCAACCCCCCCCCTCCTGAACCGTACCAGGCCGCATGCCCTCAACATGGGGGTAGGTGCTTTGGGGAAGGGGGCACCCTGTGGCCCCCCACCCCAAAGCACCTTGTCCCCATGTTGATGAGGACAAGGGCCTCTTCCCAACAACCCTGGCTGTTGGTTGTCGGGGTCTGCGGGCGGGGGGCTTATCGGAATCCGGGAGCCCCCTTTAATAAGGGGGCCCCTAGATCCCAGCCCCCCACCCTATGTGAATGGGTATGGGGTACATCATACCCCTACCCATTCACCTTAGGGAAAAAAAGTGTCAATAAAAAAACACACTAGACAGGTTTTTAAAGTAATTTATTAGGCAGCTCTGTTGGTCTTCTTACGACTCCCCGGCCTCTTCTCCCGGTCTCTGGTTCTTCTCCCGCTCTGCGGTTCTTCTGCCAGGCTGTTGGTTGTCGGGGTCTGCGGGCGGGGGGCTTATCGGAATCCGGGAGCCCCCTTTAATAAGGGGGCCCCTAGATCCCAGCCCCCCACCCAATGTGAATGGGTATGGGGTACATCATACCCCTACCCATTCACCTTAGGGAAAAAAAGTGTCAATAAAAAAACACACTAGACAGGTTTTTAAAGTAATTTATTAGGCAGCTCTGTTGGTCTTCTTACGACTCCCCGGCCTCTTCTCCCGGTCTCTGGTTCTTCTCCCGCTCTGCGGTTCTTCTGCCAGGCTGTTGGTTGTCGGGGTCTGCGGGCGGGGGGCTTATCGGAATCCGGGAGCCCCCTTTAATAAGGGGGCCCCTAGATCCCAGCCCCCCACCCTATGTGAATGGGTATGGGGTACATCATACCCCTACCCATTCACCTTAGGGAAAAAAAGTGTCAATAAAAAAACACACTAGACAGGTTTTTAAAGTAATTTATTAGGCAGCTCTGTTGGTCTTCTTACGACTCCCCGGCCTCTTCTCCCGGTCTCTGGTTCTTCTCCCGCTCTGCGGTTCTTCTGCCAGGCTCCTCTGATATCTTCTTCCAGCTCTTTTACTAGCGTCGGCCCGGTCCTCTCCATCCTTCTTCCCTCTTCTCTTCTTCCGATGTTGACACGACGCTCTCTCCCACTGTAATGCTGTGTGCGAGGTATTACAGCGAGAGAGAGCCTTGTGTCAACATCGGAAGAAGAGGGAAGAAGGACGGAGAAGACCGGGCCAACACTAGTAAAAGAGCTGGAAGAAGATAGTGGAGGAGCCCGGCAGAAGAACCGAAGAGCGGAAGAAGAGGGCGGAGAGTGGGAGAAGAACCAGCGAGCAGGACAAGAGGCCGTAGAGCGCAAAGGAGTCGGAAGAGACCACCGAAGTCAGAAGAGACCCCCGGAGCTGCCTAATAAATTACTTTAAAAACCTGTCTAGTTTGTTTTTTTATTGGCACTTTTTTCCCCAGGTGAATGGGTGGCGGTACGATGTACCCCATACTCATTCACATAGCGGGGGGCTTCCGGATTCCAAAAAGCCCCCCGCCCGCAGACTCCGACAACCAACGGCCAGGGTTGTTGGGAAGAGGCCCTTGTCCTCATCAACATGGGGACATGGTGCTTTGGGGTGGGGGGGCATGCGGCCTGGTATGGTTCAGGAGCGGGGGTGCCGCTCGCTTATCCCCACCACCTTTCCTGACCGGCCGGGCTGCATGTTCGGATAAGGGTCTGGTATGGATTTTGGGGGGACCTGTCTAGCTGCAAACACTAAGTGAAAATCATTCACCGTGAGCCAATAATAAACACATTCTGCCACACTTAACCGCTTCCCGACCGCCTCATGTAGATATACGTCTACAGAATGGCACGGGCAGGCAAAAGCACGTACGGGTACGTCCCCTTTAATTTGCCTGCCCGGGGGGCGCGCGCGCCGCCAGCGGCGCGCTCGCGACCCGGTCGGGAGCTCCGTGACCACGGCCGCGGGACCAGCGGACCCGATCGCCGCTGGTATCCCGCGATCGGGTTACGGAGCTGAAGAACGGGGAGAGGTCTATGTAAACAAACCTCTCCCCGCGCTTCCTACACTGACTGTCAGTGATCGGCGGTTCCCTGTCATCGGGAATGCCGATCAATGACGTCAGACGTACAGCCACGCCCCCCTACTGTAAAAAAAACACAACACGTCACACTGACTCCTCCCCGCCCCCTAGTGGTTAACCCCTTCACTACAACTGTCATTTACATAGGAATCAGTGCTATTTAAAGCGGTAGTAAACCCGCTGACATATTTTTTATTTTTTATACACCTGTAAGGGAAAAGGCATAATGAGCTAGTATGCACCGCATACTAGCTCATTATGAAATACTTACCTTAGAACGAGGCGTCGGTAACTTACCTGGTCCACGCCGAGGTCGCTGACATGTTGCCTCGGCGTGTCTTCCGGGTATCGCGACTCCAGCGCTGTGAGTGGCTGGAGCCGCGATGTCGTCACTCCCGCGCATGCGCACGGGAGACTTCATCCCGGCAGGGTTCGGATTCTGCCGGCCTTTCGGCCGAGAATCCCCCGTGCGCATCCGCCGCTGCAGTCAGCGGTGCATTGCACGGGAAATATCTCCTAAACCGTACAGGTTTAGGAGATATTTTTTTTACCTACAGGTAAGCCTCATTATAGGCTTACCTGTAGGTAAAAGTCAAAAAATCGACTTTACTTCCACTTTTAATTTTCTGATTTCTGTATAAATGACAAATGTCCCAAAAATGTGTCAAAAATGTCCGATGTGTCCGCCATAATGTCGCAGTCACAATAAAAATTGCTGATCACCGCCATTACTAATAAAAAAAAAATATTAATAAAAATGCTATAAAACTATCCCCTATTTTGTAAACGCTATAACTTTTGCGCAAACTAATCAATAATCGCTAATTGCGATTTTTTTACCAAAAATATGTAGAAGAATACGTATCGGCCTAAACTGAGGAAAAAAATAATTTTTTATATATTTTTTGGGGATATTTATTATAGCAAAAAGTAAAAAATATTGCATTTTTTTCAAAATTGTCGCTCTATTTTTGTTTATAGCGCAAAAAATAAAAACCGCAGGGGCGATCAAATACCACCAAAAGAAAGCTCTATTTGTGGGAAAAAAAGGACGCCAATTTAGTTTGGTAGCCACGTTGCACGACCGCGCAATTGTCAGTTAAAGCGACGCAGTGCCGAATCGCAAAAAGGGGCCTGGTCCTTTGGCTGCCAATTGGTCCGGGGCTGAAGTGGTTAAATAAGATAAAAGTAACAAATCTACATATCTACATATAGTGCATAAACATACCACTCAACATGCAACTAAATATGCCACTCACAATAGATAAAACAACAGTTAACAGTCCTGTATTTTCTGGTGTAGACACCACCACTCACAGTATCCTGTCAAGCATCCAAACCCAGCCTCTGGAAATTGCTGCACTCGTTTCAGCCCTATGTGTTAAGTCATAAAGACATCAGAAGCACTTTGACCAAATGGTTTACATCCGCCTGTTCTCAAAGAAATTAGCTCTCATATCTCGAAGCAATTGGTTCAAATTTTTTGTGATTGTCCAGGAACATTTAAAAAGGGATCAAAGTCTTTACTAACTAAAAGACCTGTTAGTTTGAATTCTATAGTTTAAGATTTTTAGGATAAATTAAGATACATTAGAGTTTGATAAAAGACCACATAGATAGGTTTTTGCTAGAAAACAATATTCTAAGTGATAGTAAGCATGGATTCACAAAAGACTGAAGTTGTAAAACAAATTTATATTCTTTTTATGAGGATTTAATTTGAAATCAAAAGTAACATTTTGGGTACTTTGAGTTTAAATGTACATTGTACATTTGAAGATAAAAAAAGAACATTGATTTTCAGTAGGAACTTAATTGGCAACATAAATGGTTCTGTATTTACTGTATTATGTATATCTGAAAATGAGCGGGATATTGTCTCATGCTTGTCATATACAGTACATGGGTGGATCTTAAACTTTGGAAAGATTAGCTATTGTGATGATAGTGAGGTCTGACAAGCCTCAAACCAAGTAGAGGGAGTTGGAAAGTCATAATGAACACAGTGCCACCTTAATTTTCCCAAAACACACTAGTTGGTACCACAGACAATCAGATTTAAAACTCATGTCTATGATGGGAAATCCGAAAAGGTGACACATTTTATAAACCACAGTCCAATTTGCCAGAATACAGGACAACTAAGAAGGAATGCAGTAGATCATAAACCTCCACTAGCAGAGTTTTTAAAGACCCCCAGTGCATAAAAGTCCTATCATAAATAGTCTGTAGAACATCTAAGCAATACATACCCTGAGTCTTTTTTTATCTGTCAGAGCCAAACTTTATTCATAATCCATAAATCATGCTATGATGGAGTTACCTTAAAAAAAATTGGTTACACTAATCTATAGGAAGATAGAAACCAGTTAGACACCAAAATACAAATATTCTAGAAGGTCCAGAATACTTATACAACACAATAGACCTCATAAGAGAAATATGAATAATATCCATATCATATCGGGGCTATAACACTATCATGAACTGGTGACGATTGGAATGTTGTGAAGGCCTCTCTTGCACCTCCTGCACAACACTCCTGAAGGTGGAGACAAAGAATGTGAGGGCACCGAGTGGCAGAGTGCCAGAGTAGATGGCTGGTGAATTATGCTCTTTAGGTGGATGAATCTGGGGGTTGCAGGCCTGAGTGCAGGATACTGAAGCAGTTTGGCACCAGAGAAGGAGATGGTAGCAGGGCCGGTATGCAAGCAGCGACCAGCGGGAGCCAGGCAACAAGGAACCTAGTCAGATAGCAGAGCAAGTCCAGGAAGCAGACCAAGTTCGGTAACAGCCAGGCAGTGTAGTACAGAATTAGCAAGCAAAAATAAGTCCAGTAAACAGGCTGAGGTCAGAGTGATCAGATGAACATGGTTAATGCAAGAGCAAAAGCGAAGTCCAGGGTAAAGCTGGGTACAGGTACAAGCTAAAGACCATTTAGCAACTGTTCATGGTGACGGACCAGTTTAAATGGGCCAAGTGCGCATGCTAATTGGTATGCACACTAGGGTTGCCACCTTTTCTTCAAGTCTAACCCGAACACTTTAGCGGCGCACAGCATTTTTTTTATAGTATAAACTAAACATATATTTTACAATGAAATAACATTTCTTTTTTTTTTTTGTTTCATAAATTCATAACATTTCTAATCATATGAAGTTAATCACAAGAGTACCCCTTTACATCTGAATCCACAGAGTTCCCCTTTTATATATAAATCCGCAGAGTTCCCTTACACTGTAAGGGGGGACTCTGCAGACTCTGATGTAAGGGAGGACTCTGGGGACTCTAACATAAGGGATGCTCTGGGAACCCTGATTTAAGTGGGAACACTGAGTACTCTGATGTATGGTGAGGACTCTGTTATAAGGGGGGACACTGTGCCCTCTTGTGTAAAGGGGAACTGTGATATAAGGGGTGCTCTGAGAACCCTGATTTACCTTGGTGTACTCTCTCAGAGGCAGGAGAGAGAAGGTGGAGACTTCAGTCACAAACAGGGATGGATGGTGAGCTCACTCACCCCTTGGCAGTCAGCACTTCTCATCCAGATGTATCTGAGGCTGCTGGACTTCAAATTTCTGGTCCCCACATTCCTTTTCTGAGGCACAGCGCCAGGGATTGGAGTGTGGGCAGACACAGAGGGGTGGGGCGGGATGAAGAGGAGCAGATCGAGCCCTCTCTCTTCTCCCATCAGTGTGTGGGGGGGGAACTGTTAGTGCTGGCTTTGGGCAGTGTGACAGATAGTGTAACAGACACTCTCAGCTTAGACAACTGCAGCCAGCAACCCTGCTGGGAGGCCATAGTCCAGTCTGCATAATGTGTCCGGGTTTCAGGCAGTTTAAAACCCGGACACATGGTTCCAAACCTGAACTGTCCGGGTGAAGCCCGGACAGGTGGCAACCCTAATGCACACGTGTGCATATACATGTGCGAGTGAAGGCAAGAACATGAGCATGACAAACTAGAATACTCCATTTAACATTGTCTCCTTGCCTAGAAGCATAAGCATGTGAGTAATGTGTACGAATATGAGCATATGCCCGCACTGGTTTCTGGTGCTGGGAATCCAGTTTACCTTACAAACACATTGTAATTTCCTTCTGGTAAATATTATGTTGGTTGTTATGTTGTTGGATTGTGAAACCTTGTCACATGGAAATATAGCTATGTCAATGATAGCTGGCAGTAAGGTTGTGTCCACTGAAGCACAATAAAAAAACTACAGCAGACCTTCAACACATCCCTCAAACCTTTTGGGTGTGTAAGACCCTCTGTAATTCCCTCTCCAGGAGCAAGAAAATATGACTCCATTTGCAGCTCTATGCTTTTGTTTGACATCAAAATTACCATAAATACTGAAATTCACTTTTTCTAAAAGCCATTGATTCTTACAGCCATTAGATTGGACCTGCTCTGCAAGTAATTTGGACTTGGAACCAAAAAGCAGGAAAACTTTACTGAAGTATTTTTCACTTTTAATCCCTTTTGTTTTTGCATATGTCTATTGTATGTCTATGTGTATGTCTATCCTTTCTGTAAATATTTTCTTCTCTCTTTTCATTAAAACAATAGGAAACAAGTAAGAATATCTTTTCTTGATATGAAAAGAGTAGGAAAATCGTTGCACAGGGTGAGTCCAGTGCATCTCCATTCACCATTTCAGGTCTGATTTCAGCCCAAATTTTTGGCTGAATTTGAATCTGAAATGGACCAAAAAATGCACAGGGCTCCTGTACAATTCGCACTGGACCCGCTGCAAAGATGTGTGAACCAGCTCCATAGAAAGCCGGTCACAATTTCTGATATGCGATTTGGATGTGGGGAAAGCCTAATTGAACAAGCTAAAGTTAGAAGCTGATTGGCTACCATGCAGAGCTGCACCAGATTTTGCACTCTCCAGTTTTAGTAAATCAACCCCACAGACATGACATCTCCCCAGCCAAATGCTGAATGTTAATAAATGGGACTGTTATGCTAAATTACACCATAGACCAAATATGGGTATGACGATATCTGGTCAAGGACATCACCTAGGATCCCCTGGCCACTTTGCTTAAAAACAAAATCTGACCAAGAAATGATCTGTAATTTATTGACCATAATTTTTTCCCCTAAATATCACTTTTGTACTGTACATTGTATAGGTGTGAAACTGCACATGCAGGTTTCAGGCAACCCCGAAGAATGTAATTGAAAAGGATTTGTGGGGCGTGGCCTGGACTATTTTCCTACAGAGCCATGGCAGCAAGTTTCACATAACTCCTCTCCCAAATCGCAAAGGCACCGCTCTAGAAGACGCCGACTTGACCCCAAGTCTCCTGAAGCTCGACCATTCCGAAGAGAACCACCCAGACGCAGTCCTGGACCTCCAGACACCCCGCGCCGAAATCACCCAGATGCATAAACCACATTCCTCCTCATCGTCATGGGACCTCAAAGCTCGTTTTTGAAGCGGAACTCTCTATTCCACTGACAATCCAATTCCCCCCCCCCCCTTCTTTTTTTTTTTTTTTTTCTCTCTTCTTTTTCTTTTATACCCCTTTTTTCCAGCACTACGTCAACATGTCCGCCTGCACTAAGGCCGTGTGTTCACAAGGCTATGGACAGCTTCCAGAGATCGCGAGACCTCCAGCGGTTCTCCAAAAGTCAGAACAGAAGACCGACACCGAAGACCAAAAGAAGCCAACTTGCACACCAGCTCCTGGAAGAAGCAAGCATCCCTCGGGTAACAGTACAAAGACTTTAGCATCTAAGTCTCACCCAAGGTACTAACGCTTACATTCCACAGGGTTTTCTGGAGCGAACTTCAACCTATACCTAATGTCTTATGCTTACTTGTGTTCTTTCTGAACTTAGCCTAGTTCTCTAGTATGTACCTGCTATTCACACGTCTCGGGTCGGCCACAGCGGATGGGGAGTTAACCCTCCCCCCCTGCTGGGGCTGATGCCGAGATCACATCATGACACCTGTATAACTGTTGCCTGCCGATACTGCACTCGGGCCGCCCTCCCCCCTTGCTTTTCACTAGATATTTGCAGACCCAAAACGAACACTGTGTCAAAAACTCTTAATCAATACACCAGTACCTACTATATAACCTTTCTTAACTTACACACGTGAGGATCATTAAAGTCGCTACAAACTCACAGTGGTTCAGTGTGATTCGGGGCCAGGGGTGGTTTGGGTGCGGGAACGACAGACCTGGGATTAAAGGAGCTATGGCTAAGAGGGGGGAAGAAAAGATACTGAAACTCCCTTTAGTTGGTTCAAGTGTATGTCATCAACCCAAAGCTGCTCCTCCTCTCACGTATATATATATATATGTGTAGCTATAACCCCCCCCCCCCCCCCTTTTTATAAAAAAAAAATGTCTCTTTTTTTTTTTTTGTTTTGTTTTCTTCCTACATCAATTTGTACACAAATATCTTTAGTAAAATTTAGCAAAGGTACCCGCTCCACCACTACAAAGCTTATGAAGCATAGAGTCCACTTCGTGCTCCATTCACGTTTCCCATGATGACACTTTCTAGACCATGATTTCTTTGCCTCTTTCCGAGATGCATAATGTCTAATGTCACATATTGTCCCTAGACGCTATTATAGCTCTTTTCTCGTCCATATCAGTGTGACTCCACTGATTTCCCCCCTAGACCACCACCCCCTCATAGCAGTCCAATTGGACTTGTGCTACCTTCCGGACCACCCCCATTAGGTGGATAGGCACGCCTAGTCCACCTCCGGACAATAATACTCAGTAGACTTCTAGTGCGTGCTTTGAGGCACGTCTGCTGAGTGACCACCTACTTTCCCTTCAATCCCTTCTTCCTCCTCCCTCCCTTCCCTTCTCCCCTCTCTCCCCCCCCCTTTTATTTTATTTTATTTATTTATTTATTTTTCTTTACTTTTCCTTCCCTAGCCTTGCCTCTTCTCCCCCTTTTCTCCTCTTGCAGCGAGACTCGTTCCTCTCTCCTCCCCTGTGCACGCACACCCCGATAAGTACTCCACCCTGTAAGTCTACCCCACAGCAGGACTTCGGGAGGCCCTCGGTGTCAATACATACCGACCAGATCATGCAGAGTAAATCATTTACTGATAGACTCACACTTAAGTGCGTGTCACTTAATGTAAAAGGACTAAACCTCCCGGAAAAAAGATCACAAATCCTCTCAGCACTTACCAAACACAAAGCGCACTTTTTGCTACTACAAGAAACGCACTTTAAGTCCAAGGCTGTCCCTAGATTGTCGAATCACATTTATAGGCAAGCGATCCACTCCACCAATCCAACTTCCAAAACTAAAGGGGTATCCATTTTGATCTCACAAAGGGCAGATTTCCAACTGACTGATTCGCTCGTTGATGTAGAGGGTAGATATGTCTTCTTAAAAGGCAGATATGCAGGCAAACCGATCACCATAGCGAACGTATACTGTCCGAACGAACACCAAGTGACCTTCCTCAGAAGAGTCTGCGATCTCCTAACCACATTTCAGGAAGGCATATTAATACTGGGAGGCGACTTTAACACACCATTAAACCCACTACTGGACTCCTCCACAGGCACCTCTACCCTCCCATTCAGAGCTC
Source organism: Lithobates sylvaticus (assembly GCA_028564925.1). Taxonomy (NCBI): domain Eukaryota; kingdom Metazoa; phylum Chordata; class Amphibia; order Anura; family Ranidae; genus Lithobates; species Lithobates sylvaticus. Next base: position 284,601,374 of record CM053028.1, on the reverse strand, counting down.
TGAGACAAATCAAACTCCAATTGCAACACCTGTCCCTACATGATACATGGCGCACATTACACCCGACGGTTAAAGATTACACCTTTTTCTCCTTCCCACACCAGAAATATTCTAGGATTGATTACATATTCCTATCCCAGTCAGATTTATCGTCGCTATCACAGGCCTCCATTGAACCAATGTTTTTATCCGATCACCACCCTATCACGATTACCTTGACCTTCCCGGAGACTAAACAATTGACCAAAACATGGAGACTGAATCCCTCCCTCCTAAAAGATACAGAAGTTTTGAGACAAATCAATGACAGGCTTCACTTATACTTTCAGGAGAATGATACCTCAGATATCTCTCCCATTACGTTATGGGAGGCACACAAGTGTGTGATCAGAGGCAAACTAATAGCCCTAGCCACGACTGCAAAGAAAAGACAACAGGCACAGACTACTTCTCTCATTCAGACAATTAACCGACTTGAAATCGCACACAAACTCTCGACCTCACAGACTACTTTACAGGACCTCTTATCTGCTCGCTCCACACTACGGGAAGAACTGGGGAAACGCACCAGAAGGAGGTACATTCTCCAGCAGAAAGTGTTCTATGAACATGGTAACAAGAGTGGGAGGCTGCTCGCGCGTACGATACAAACCACTAAGTCATCTTCCATAATCCACCACATCCGCACTCCACAAGGCAATATTTTATCTAAAAATGAAGACATAACCGCTCAATTTGAAAAATTCTATGCCACCTTATACAATTTACCGCAAGCCGCGCCAAATTCGCCCGCCACCGAGGACCGCACCTCCCGAATAAAAGACTTCCTGACCCAATACTGTCCTAAACCTATATCTACTCAACAAGCCGAAACCTTAGAACGCCCATTGTCTGGTGAGGAACTTAACCACGCGATTAAACAAATGAAAGCAGGGAAATGCCCTGGCCCCGATGGCCTATCCCTAATATATTATAAAACCTTCTCGGAAAAACTATCACCTAGAATGCTAGCATAAATAGGGGAAAAAAAACGCGCTAATCAATATAAACCATGCAAAATCTGCCAACAAACAAAACAAACAAAGTCAAAATACGTGCAGATCCAAAAATTGTAGCGCTAATACATGTGCAAGAGTGTATGTGTATCACAGCACTCAAAAAAACAATGAATAAACCATATAACAAATAATGGTGCTGGAAATAACTCCAGTAAAGACCAAATAATATAAATCAATAAGTTTATTCACATATGCATGTGAAGATTAAAAGCAAATAAAATCTCAAGACAATATAAATGAGAAATTCGGCAATATGAGGGGCGTAGGATAGCTGGCCCGACGCGTTTCGACTAAAGTCTTCCACAGGGGCATATCTGCCGAATTTCTCATTTATATTGTCTCGAGATTTTATTTGCTTTTAATCTTCACATGCATATGTGAATAAACTTATGCCCATTTGACCTGCACCATTGGAGTGGTCTCCATTTCTTATTCCATTTCCCCGGTCTCCATCATCATTGTTGTGATCATCGGATGATTGAATGTTGAGTACACCTACCTTGCTGACTGATCCAGTGCACAGTTCCTGAAATCGTTGGAGTTCCAGTCTGCGGCGGTTTTCCCTAGATGCAAGACGTTTCATCTTTAAGCCTGTCTGATGTGGATGCCGTATGGTACCTACATCCAACGTTTCCGGTAAGAGTACTTACGCCTTATACTGACATCAGTCAAGCATATGTTTCCAGTCTGTTTCCATTGAGTCGACCAGAAGGACCTACTCTTTGATGTTATCACTTTATGAACTTGATTTATATTATTTGGTCTTTACTGGAGTTATTTCCAGCACCATTATTTGTTATATAGAATGCTAGCAGCCTTTAATACCCTTTCAAACCCATCCACCTCTACAGGACGTATGTTGGAAGCACACGTAGCGGTCATACCCAAGCCAGACAAAGATCCCTCCCAAGTCTCTAACTATAGACCTATATCCTTGCTTAATGTAGATATTAAAGTATATGCTAAAATTATTGCCAACAGATTACTACCCCTTATACCAAACCTCATATCACCAGACCAGGTAGGATTCATCCCGGGCAGGGAGGCCAGGGATAACACTATCCGCACCCTAAACCTGCACCACTGGCTGACCTCGTCTGGTTCCAAAGGATTCCTTCTATCCCTTGACGCTGAGAAGGCGTTCGACAGGGTGGCCTGAGATTACATGCGGGAGGTGCTGAAAAGCATAGGTCTCCTACCACGCATGTTTGCACACATTAATGCTCTCTATACAAATCCGTCGGCGAGGGTTAAAGCGAACAGCCTCCTGTCGAACGCCTTCCCAATAACCAATGGAACACGCCAGGGTTGCCCACTATCCCCCCTAATTTTCGTCCTCACGTTGGAACCGCTACTAAATAGACTAAGAGCAAATACAGATATTCAAGGATTAAATGTCAAGAACAGTGAGTATAAGGTAGCAGCGTTCGCGGACGACATCCTTCTGACACTACAAGCACCTCGGACTTCCCTTCCAAACCTCCTGCAAGATATTCACCATTTTGGCGCCCTCTCTAACCTCAAAATTAACTTTGCCAAGTCTCATGCACTGAACATTTCCCTCCCAACACAAGAAGTAGTACACTGCCAAGAATCATACCCTTTCCAGTGGAAATCGGATGCCATAACGTACCTCGGCATTCGAATTCCCAGACGGCTTACGTCCCTGTACGATCTAAATTTTTTGACAGCCCTGGTCAAAATTCAAACAGACCTAAAGAATTGGGCTAACCTCAATGTCTCCTGGTTCGGCCGTTCAGCATTAATAAAAATGATAATTCTCCCTCGCCTCCTCTACCTCCTGCAGACTATCCCAATATACTTACCCCCGACCTTTTTTGCATCCTACAAGAAAGCCTGTTCAGCATTTATCTGGAAGGGGGGCACACCACGAATTAAATACTCACGCTTGACTGTCACCAAAACTAAGGGGGGAATTGCACTGCCAGATCTGTACCAATACTACCTGGCCTGCCATCTTGCCAGGGTGATTGACTGGAAATCCCACAAGCAAGGGAAATGTTGGGTTAGCTTGGAGAATTCCTTTCTGCAAAAACCCCTTCACATCCTCCCGTGGATATCACCGAAACATTGGCCTGTTTCAGTCAAACAACATCCACTCATTGACCCAACGTTATCGGCTGTAAATACTGCAATGAAATATCATAACATTTCCTCGAGACCAGGTCCACTGACCTCGTTGAGGGGCAACCCAGACTTCACCCCGGGCAACACAAATACTTTCCTGCTAAGGGAATGGCCTCACGAGGAAGTCCTGGCGCAACACTTTTATAGTAAGGGCCGACCGCGTTCATACGAAAATCTAGCATCTACATGCCACACGAAAGAATTCCCCTTTTGGACGTACAGACAAGTGAGACACTTTTTCTCCACGACTGTTTCCTCAGACATATGGTCCAGAAACCTCACACCGTTCGAAACACTGTATTCACAAACCGAGCCTCAACGACATCTGATATCAACAATCTACCCTCTGCTACAAGACAGGAAACACCCCCCACAAACTGACAATGCACGCTTAGCCTGGGACAGAGACCTCCAGACGACATTTACAGACGACGAATGGGAAACTGTTCTCACAAACACACACAAGGGCTCAATGAACGTTGCAATACAAGAAAACGGTTACAAAATCGTTACTAAATGGTACAGAACACCATCCCGTCTACACCACTTTTCTCCTGCAATCCCTAACATATGCTGGAGATGTAACAACGCTAGTGGCTCCATGTTACACATATGGTGGGAATGCGCAGTAATTCAACCATTCTGGACAGAAGTGCACTCGGTGATAAAAAACGTAACTACATACACTTTAGACTACACCCCGGCGCAATTCCTGCTGCACCATACAACCCTGTCCAACCGCTCCTACCATAAGTCTCTGGCCATGCATATGGTCAATGCAGCCAGACTTTGCATTCCAACACACTGGCGCTCGACGCACAGCCCAACCATTAGGGAGTGGTTGACCAGGGTTGCAAAAATTGAAGAATTGGAAGAATTAATCTTTACCTCACAAGATCGCATTCAAAAATTCACCTCGACATGGGCATGCTGGACCCACTTTAAATCCACAGATGGATACAAATCCTACTTCCCAACATAATGCGTCACCCTCGAATACCTGACAGGCCTTTAGCTTAAATATTGTGTGTGCCGGGGGAGGAGAGGGGAGGGACACCCCCCTCCCCTTCTCCCCCCCCCCTATCTTCTGTCCCAGATATACCTCTTTATTCCAACACCCGCTTATCTTCTCTACCCCCCCCCCTCCCTACCTGAACCCCCCCCCCCTTCTTTCCCCCCCCCCCTTTTTTTTTTCTCTTCTCTTTACTCTTCCCTCTTACCGAACACCTCCCCATAGGAGTCATATCCTAGATCAAAATGTTCTAACAAGACACTAGAGACCCATGTTTTCAACTTTAACTTACGGTCAAGTTCATGTCTTCTACCAGGCCGTGTTTGGACCTGTAGATAATGGTCCACAGGGCTGTAAAGCTACTTATGCCAAACTTGTTGATACTAAGAGGTCTCGTCATGAGATACAAAGTACTATAGATCCTGTACACTGTTTCTGTTAATGTATGTTCTTCACATGTTACATTCCCTGTGTTCCTACACAATACCCATGACCCTGACTACAATACAGATTTTGATGTTGTTAAACCTGTTTTCAATGTCATGGACGAGTTTCTGCATTATACTTTATGCGATGTACTTTACCTGTATTTTTGTTCAATCTCAATAAAATTTTGTGGAAAAAAAAGAAAAGGATTTGTATACGTTTCATTTTTCCCTTTGAGCCACGTTAAAAGATCCACTTCTTGTTGAATGGTATTATTTATTAAAAATGTTTGCATTTTTATTTTTTATTTAACCACTTCAACTCCGGAAGGTTCACCCCCCTTCCTGACCAGGCCATTTTTTGCGATACTGCACTGCGTTGCTTTAACTGACATTTGCGTGGTCATGCAACACTGTACCCAAACAAAATTGATTTAATTTTTTCCCACAGATAGAGCTTTTCTTTGGTGGTATTTAATCACCTCTGCATTTTTTTTCCACGCTACCCTGTTTCCCTGAAAATAAGATCTAGCGTGATTGTCGGTGATGGCTGCAATATAAGCCCTACCCCCCAAATAAGCCCTAGTTAAAGTCCTTGTAGGTCTTATTTTCAGGGTAGGGCTTATTTTCGAGGAAACAGGATAGGGCTTATTTGGGGGGTAGGGCTTATATTGCAGCCATCACCGACAATCACGCTAGGTCTTATTTTCGGGGAAACAGGGTATAAAAAAAAAAAGACAGACAATTTTGAAAAAAAAAACTAACATATTTTTTACTTTCTGCTATAAAACATATCCAATACAAAAATGTAAAAAATCTAATTTCTTCATTAATTTATGCCAATATGTATTCTGCTACATGTTTTTGGTAAAAACAAATCCCAATAAGCCTATATTGATTGGTTTGCATAAAAGTTATAGTGTCTACAAACTATGGGATAGATTTATTTACTTTTTTTTTACTAGTAATGGCGTCAATCAGAGACTTTTAGCGGGACTGCGACTTTGCAGCAAACAAATGGGACACTTTACTGACACTTTTGACTCTTTTTGGGGACCAGTGACACTAATACAGTGATCACTGCTAAAAAAATGCACTGTCACTGTACTAATGACACTGGCAGGGAAGGGGTTAACATCAGGGGCAATAAAATGTTTAACTGTGTTCCCTGGGAGTGCTTTCTTACTGTGTGGGGGATGGTTCAACTGTAGGAAGACAGAAGCACAGCAGAAACACAAGATATCTGTCTTTCTTACTAGCAGAACGGTGATCTGCCTTGTTTACATAGGCAGACCGCCGTCCTGCCTCTCTCGGAATGATGGCCAGGTTTCCGGCAATCATTGGGTCTGCCGGACCCGCTGATTGGCTCTAGCTTTGTCCAATCACAGCGGGAGTGGAACTCCGGTGGCGCACGTGTGCCCCAGAGCCGAAAAAAGAAATCACGTACAGGTACGTCATTATGCACTTAAGGGTGGCCCTGCCACAATATATGTACGTGGGGTGGTCCTTAAGTGGTTAAAACAAAGCTGGTATCCTGCTCTGAAGATAATTGTCTTGTCAAGATAAATCTTGGCCGCTTAAGGGATCTTTACCCCCACTGGTTACCCTGATTTTGCAAGTCCTCCAACGCCTCTGACACACTGGGTTCTGACATTCTTGTCATAACAAAGATTTTAGAAACACACACAGTCAAGTAAAGCAATTGAATTTATTTACTAAAGGATTAATAGCAATGAAATTTAGTAACATAAAATCTTTACCTGCTAAGGATTTACTACAACAAATAACCCTGACAGCAGAAACAGTCAAAGAATGATAACTGATTGCAGTATAAAATAACACTTATACAGAACCAACAAACTCTGCTTGGATTGAGCTCTATGGATACAGGCAGAGGGAGGGCAGAGGAATGAATAGGTTCTGTCAAACCACTCGCTTCTGTTCCCTGCCACCACAGTTCCACAGAACCGTATAAATCCTGTATTTAGTTCAAATCAAATAATATGACCCTTAAAGGGGTTGTAAACCTATGCATTAAGGTGAAAAAACTTCTAGTAGTCTTCGGCCCCCCAGCCCCCCGTTTTACTTACCTGAGCCCCTTTATTCACTTGGCGGAGATGTGCTCTCCTTCTCTGCACGGGGCCCTGGCTCTTGATTGGATAGATTGATAGCAGCACAGCTATTGGCTCCCGCTGCTGTCAATCAAATCCAATGACATGGGCGCCTGGGGGGCGGGGCCGAGTCCGGCATTCGTGTCTATGGATGCCGAATGCTGGACTCCGGAGCACTCCCGCAAGATAATCCCCGGAAGAGCGCTTCTCCAAGGGGGGTTATCTGATGCATGGAGGAGCCGAGAGAGCTGCCAAGGGACCCCAGAAGTCAAGGATCGGGCCGCTCTTGCAAAACGAGCTGCACAGTGGAGGTAAGTATGATATGTTGTTTTTTTTTTTTATTAAATCACTTTAAATCTTCAGACCCACTCTTTTAGTAGATATAGTCATGGGTGGAAGTATGCCTGAAGTGTCCTACAAACAGGGTGATGTAAAGTATATAATGGAATGGATCTGCACACAAATTAAATAAAATGTAAAACATATGATATCAAGAGTGACTGTTGATGTGACCATATAAACCAATACAAAAAATAATGCAATATTGCAATGTGCAAAATATTTTAAATGAGACCCAGCAAGTAACAAAAAACAAAATGCTCATATGGATGAAATAATAAAAAAGAAATATATATTAAAGTCCAGTGATGAAGGTGACAAAAATTCTATGAATGAATTATCTTCTGTGTGATTAACACAAAACACCACCAAATGAGTGAACCACCACCATGCAGATTATGCGCTTACCAGAAGGCAAGCGAAATAGAGCCTGTAGTATCAACACAGCATCAAGACCTCAGATTACCTCTTGCGAATACACTGAGAGCAAACCAGGGAGTCCCAAATCGATAGGCAGTCCAAAGGCAGCAATCACGATCTCAGCAAGGAAAGAAAGCTCACCATAGTATAATGCAAAAAAAAGTAATGCACTTACATTTAAAATCTTTAAAAACGCTTGTAAAAACGCCTCCCTCCCGATGTCCGTTTCGTCCTTTTCTTAGTCACGACTAAGTCACTCTTTGACGAAACGGACACCGGGAGGGAGGCGTGCTGACGTCACCGCTGTCTAGGACAGGTGTCTACAAGCCAGCCGGCTTACTTCATTTTATACAAGCGTTTTTTAAAGATTTTAAATGTAAGTGCATTACTTTTTTGTACAATAAATTGTTTTCCTGAAATTGAGTTACACTATGGTGAGCTTTCTTTCCTTGCTGAGATCGATGTTAATCACACAGAAGATAATTAATTCATAGAATTTTTTGTCACCGTCATCACTGGACTTTAATAATATATTTCTTTATTATTATTTCATCCATATGAGCATTTTGTTTTTTGTTACTTGCTGGGTTTCATTTAACATTTTTTGCACATTGCAATATTGCATTATTTGTTGTATTGGTTTATATGGTCACATCAACAGTCACTCTTGATATCATATGTTTTACATTTTATTTAATTTGTGCGCAGCTTCCATTCTATTATAACCTTCTGTGATTGTGCATATCTAGCAATTTCTAGCTGCAGCCACTTTATATTTTTATATTTTTATTCATTTTTTGTACACTTTTTAGGTAGCGCGGTATATTCTTTTTGCTTTCCATTTTAAAGTAAAGTATGCTTGTTGTGTTCTGACAAGCAGGGTGCACACTGTCGCTGCTCAGCAAAGAGTGTAGCATACAGTTCTCCTACAAGTTTAGTCAGAGAAACAAGACAGCAATGTCTGCATGCAGTGTCCCATGTTATAGAAAGATGGGCAAGTGCCTGCTCACCAATCCCAGTGGCCTTCAGGATTGAAGAGTGGCGTGAGGGTCTGGCTTAAGGGACAGCGCTCAACCTCATGTCGCACAACACATCAGCCCAGCTGGATCTAGTGGTGATGTGATGAGAGTGGCCTTCTGGCTGCCGCTGGACAACCAGAGGTGGCTGGCAGTGGATGCTCCTGCACCCGCTGGCACTGACTCTCCTTCTCCCTGTTGCATAGGTCGCAACTTGGCCACAGCGCTGTCTAACACCGTGTACCTACTTGCAGATCCAAGCTGTGGTCCCAAGAGAGGGATTCTGTTCCGCCACAGGCTTTTTATTACATCTCCCAGCATTCTGTTCTACTTCCCTAGATGGCTGGGATTTGTGGTCCACAACAGACCGACTAAATATAGAACTTGACTCCTTGGACTACAGGTTTTAAGATGCTTTGCTCCATTCTTAATATAATTCACCCTGATTTCAGTAAGTGATGACATAGAGTCCGGGCTGGGCACTAGGATTAAACAGTCTCACTGTCGCAACACTGCGAAGTGTCTCCTGAATATTTAGGCAATACTAGACAGATCCTGGCTACATCTAGACAATATGACAATGCTTTGCCCCTCTCCCAACACTTCTGCTTTGTTACTCTGCTGCTTAGGCTTCTGATGGAAACTACAATTGGCCTTTTCAACACACATTATGCAGAAATAGCAAGCTTTTGTCACCATCAGGAAACCCACCCGAAAAATGCCATGCAGTCGTCATTGGGGTGCGTGTATGTTGACAGGAAGTGGCAGTAAATAGCCTGGTGGAGATCTGATATTAATCAAAGAAAGAAACTGAATTACAATAATGTAGGGTTTATATTTACTTAAAGCAGTATTAAACCCAAAGGCAAACATTTATCATATTGAAGCTTACCAACTCTTATGCGGCGTACACACGCTCGGAAATTCTGCCAGCAAAAGTCAGATGAAAGCTTTTGGTCGGAAAATGCGACCGTGTGTATGCTCCATCGGACTTTTGCTGGCAGAATTCCAGCCAGTAAAAGATTGAGAGCAGGTTCTCAATTTTTCAGTAAGAAATTTTTTTCGATCGGAAATACTGATCGTCTGTACCAATTCCGATGCGCAAAATTCCTATGCATGCTCGGAAACAATTCAACACATGCTTGGAAGCATTGAACTTAATTTTCTCGGTTCGTCATAGTGTTGTACGTCACTGCATTCTCGAAGGTCGAAAGTTCAGTGAACTTTTGTGTGACCGTGTGTATGCAAGTCAAGCTTGAGCGGAATTCCGTTGGAAAAAACCCAACCGGCATGTCTGTTGTTTTTCACAGCACAAACTCTTCAGCAGAATATATCAGGTTACATGAATGAGACAAACCACTTGGCAGGGGTGATTAAAATGATCAACTTTTATTAATTTATGTAAAACCTTTGTCCCAAAAGGAAAAAAACATGTTTGATGTAACTGATTATAAAGTATGAGCTAAAGTTTGCCTTCAATTTGTTAGTGGTTCTAAATCTGCTAATACATTTAACATTTCTCTCACCCCCACACTGACAATGCTGCTGTGCCTTCTGTGCTCATTTTCCAGAGTTGTGTTTTGCTAATAAAAGAAGTGTGTTACTGGCCAGGTCACCAGGTGAAACCAGAGAAGAAAAAGAGGGGAAAAGAAAAGAATATAATGATTGGTAAGATGCAATATAATACATTTTTGGCTTTGGGTTAAATACCACTTCACCGTTTAGGCTACTTTCACACTCAGACCGGCTGACTGTTAGCGGTAAAGCGCAGATAGTTCTAGCGGCACTTTACTGGCCCCAAAGAAGGGGTTAACAAGGGGTTAAAAGTGCCCAAAAAGCACCGCTGCCCATTGATTTTAATGGCAGGGGTGGTTTAGGAGCGGTGTATACACCACCCCTGCACCGCCCCAAAGATGCTACTGCCGTCCTGCAAGCGCACCACCCCAGTGTGAAAGCACTCAGGCTTTCACACTGGGGAGGTTTGGGAGGCGCTTTTCAGGTGCTTTACAGGCGCTATTTTTAGAGCTAAAACGCCTGAAAAGCACCTTTGGTGTAAAAGGGGTCTTAACCACATGCTGACCGGGCCATAGACGAAAGACGGCTACAGCACCGTCGGCTTATTCTGGGTGGACGTCCGTGGGACGTCCTCCCAGAATCTTGCTCCTGCACGCCCTCACGGTAAATGGCTGCTGATAGCGTAAACAAACCGGCGTCATGTCATGACGCCTGTTCCTCCCTCCCCTCTCTGTACCGATGAGAGGGGAGAAGCGGAGAGGGGGAGAGATGGCGGCAGCGCTGTGGGCTGGATGTGTAGTGCCCACAGCGCTGCTCAGTGACAGTACTGTTCAACACTGTGCAATACTCTGCCAACACTGTGCAATACTCTGCCAATACTGTGCAATACTCTGCCAATACTGTGCAATACTCTGCCAATACTCTGCAACACTGTGCAATACTCTGCCAATACTCTTCCAATACTCGCCAATACTCTGCCAAAACTCGCCGATACTCGCCAATACTCTGCCAATACTCTGCAATAAATTTTAATAGAAACAAAGAATTCAAATTTTATTATTTTTAACAGATTTTCAGTCTTTTTTGATTTATAGCGCAAAATAAAAAAAAAAAGGTGTGATTAAATACCACCAAAAGTAAGCTCTATTTGTGTGAAAAAAAGGACAAAAAATTTATTTGGGTACAGTGTTGCATGACTGAGTAATTGTCATTCAAATTGTGAGAGCACCGAAAGCTGAAAATTGGTCTGGTTAGGAAGGGGGTTTAAGTGCCCAGTTGTTAAGTGGTTAATGTAAGTTACAGGTTTTAGACTGGATATCCCGAATTTTTATTTATTTATACAATCATGCTAAATATACCATAAGGCATTTATCTACTATTGGATACATGGGCTATATACCAGTATTGGTTGGCACACATATACCGTATTTATCAGCATATAACATGCGCCGGCGTATAACATGCACCCCAAGTTTAGGAGGGAATTTTAAGGAAAAAACTTTTAGGAGGGAAGTTTAACCACTTCACATCCGGCCGTAGCCGAATGACGGCCACAGCGCGGATGTGAAATCCCGGGAGGCCGTCATATGACGGCCTCCCCTTTCCTCGTTCCTCTTTCCTCGTTCCCTGTGCTCACGAGCGCGCAGCAGGGAAATTCTGTGTTGGCCGTGTCCCTCGGACACGGCCAATCACAGATCGCTGTAAACGGCCAATCACAGCGGCCGTTTACAGCGCGATCGCCCTGGCCAATGAGAGATGATCTCATATGTAAACATATGAGATCATCTCTCAGCGCCGCTCCCCCTCCTCACACAGAGACAGCGTGTGAGGAGGGGGAGATGAACGGCTGCAGCGCCGTAAGTTTTAAAATAAATAAATAAAAATGAAATGCCATCTGTGCCCACTGCCACCACTGCAATCTGTCCCCAATGCCATCTGTGCCCAGTGACATCGCCATTGCCATCTGCCAGTGCCATCCCCAGTGCCATCTGCCAATGCCATCCCCAGTGCCATCCCCAGTGCCATCCCCAGTGCCATCTGCCAGTGCCATCTGTAGTCAGTGCCATCTGCCAGTGCCATCTGTAGTCAGTGCCATCTGTAGTCAGTGCCATCTGTAGTCAGTGCCACCTGTCATCAGTGCCACCTGTCATTAGTGCCATCTGTCATCAGTGCCACATAGTGCCATCTGTCATCAGTGCCACATATTAGTGCCATCTGTCATCAGTGTCACGTATTAGTGCCATCTTTCATCAGTGCCACCTGTCAGTGTCACGTGCCATCTGTTATCAGTGTCACCTGTCATCAATGCCACGTATCAGTGCCATCTGTCATCAGTGTCATGTGTCATCAGTGCCACGTATTAGTGCCGTCTGTCATCAGTGCCACGTATTAGTGCCATCTCTCATCAGTGCCACATATTAGTGCCACGTGATATCAGTGCCATGTATGAGTGCCATCTCTCATCAGTGCCATGTATGAGTGCCATCTCTCATCAGTGCCACATATTAGTGCCATCTGTCATCAGTGTCACGTGTCATCAGTGCCCCGTATTAGTACCATCTGTCATCAGTGTCACGGGTCATCAGTGCCCCGTATTAGTACCACCTGTCATCAGTGCCACGTCAGTGTCACGTGTCATCAGTGCCACGTCAGTGTCACGTGTCATCAGTGCCACGTCAGTGTCACATGTCATTGTCCTGTTGCTCCAGGGCCTTCAAAAGTGTAATAGGTAGTCAACAATTTAGATGTGTAATTTATGCTCCTAGAACACGTGATGGCGCTCCCTGCATGTTGGGCCTCTCTATGTGGCCAGGCTGTGTAAAAGTCCCACACATGTGGTATCGTAATACTCAGGAGGAGTAGCAGAATTTATTTTGGGGTGTCATTTGTGGTATACACATGCCATGTGAGAGAAATAACCAATTACAATGACAATTTTGTAAAAAAAAAAAAAAATAATAATTCATTTTGCAAAGAATTGTGGGAAAAAATGACAACATCAAAAAGCTCACCATGCCTCTTACTAAATACCTTGGAATGTCTACTTTCAAAAAAGGGGTCATTTGTGGGGTATTTGTACTTTCCTGACTTGTTCGGGTCGCAAGAAATGAGATGGGTCACAAGTGCATCAGATGTGATCAATTTTGTATAATTCGCACCACAGCTTGTAGAGTCTGTAACTTTCACAAAGACCAAATAATTTCCACTAATTTGGGTTATTTTTACCAAAGATATGTGGCAGTATAAATTGTGGCCAAAATTTATGAAGAAAAATTTATAATTTCCTAAATTGTATCACAGAAACAAAGAAAAATGTGTTTTTTTTTTCAAACTTTTCGGTCTTTTTTCAATTATAGCGCAAAAAATAAAAAACCCAGAGGTGATCAAATACCACCAAAAGAAAGCTCTATTTGTGGAAAAAAAAGGACAAAAAAATTCATTTGGGTTCAGTGTTGCATGACTGAGTAATTGTCAGTCAAAGCGTGAGAGCACCGAAAGCTGAAAATTGGTCTGGATGGGAGGGGGGTTTAAGTGCCTGGTAGGCAAGTGGTTAAGGAAAAAAAACTTACATTTAAATGTCCATCAATGCAGCCTTATCAGTGTCCATCTGCAGCCTTGTCCATCGTTGCAGAATGATCAGTGTCCATCTGCAGCCTTGCCCAGTGCCATTTGCAGCCTTGCCCAGTGCCATTTGCAGCCTTGTCCAGTGCCATTTGCAGCCTTGCCCAGTGTCATCTGCGGCATTTAACCGTTTAAAATTGCCACCGCCGGCATAGACAGAGCCTGTGTACTCAGCTGTACTCAGCTCCTCTCGGCTCGCTCACAGTCCTGCCCAGTCCCGCCCCTTGGCCCGGCTCCTATGATGGACATAACACAGGTCCAATGGCGGGACTGGGTGGGACTGGGTGGGACTGCGAGCGGAGTCGAGCTGAGTAGACAGTACACTTGGCTCAGTCTTTTTCGGCAGCGCTCGCTCCTCATAGACAGCAGAGAGGCGGGACGGCGGGACTGCGAGCGGACACTCGGTTCGGTCTTTTTCGGGGCCCCTCGCTCTTTTTCAGCGGCGCTCACTCTTTTCCGGCGGCGCTCCCTCCTCTTCCCCTCACAGACAGTGGGGATGGGCGTATTAACACGCGTCCCCTGATTTTAAGGGGGAAAAAGTGCGTGTTATACGCCGGTAAATAAAATTTAGCTTCCAAAGGAACTGTACTTTCATTGGCTATTTTGTTGTCATCTATTAGTTCTTGCCAATACCCAGGTGCTACTCACTTGGTTTTGTACTTACCTTCACCTCAGATCCAACTTCACTCTGGTTTGGCTCTGAACCGCACACCCTTTCCCTCAAAACTGTCCTCTTTTTACTGCCCATGAAGTTTTACATATAGTATAGAATCATACATAATTCATTTTCTTAGTATAATGTCAGTTAAAAAGGTACTTAAAGACTCAACCATCCAAATGGTGTTGTAAATTTATGTGGATTTACAGCAATATTGTCAGTGGTAAGTAGTTTATGCATGCAGTTAGTTTTATTTGCTTCTATGCTAGTCAGTGATTTTATGGCTTCATTAACTGTTGTAAGGTAAGTCAGTAATAGCTATAAGATTTATGATTTCAAGGCTTTGCATACCCGGCACTCCCCCAAAATTTATATAAGCTAATAATAGTCATGTATCCTAAGCTAAAGCTGACAGAACATAATGAGATCCTAAATCGTGAATAGCATATTGATTTTTTAAATTAGTTTCTCTTTAAATTGTAATTAATTTTTTAACAAATTAATAGGTGAAAGAATGTATTGTATACTGACAGCATTTTCTGCTAACAATTGCTTAAATCTTCCTTCAGGTCAGATCACTATCGTATGACCTTAAGTGGCACAAAGTGTGATATAATTAACCACTTTTACAAAGTGGTGCGAATGGGAATGATATAACATTTGGGAATGGAAATGTGAGCATAACTGTAACAAAGCAGCAAATGTTCACACTGTTTCTGATATAATTGATCGTGAGCAATATTAAAAAAATGTTCTTGTGCATTTAAAGCTGAACTGTAGCAATGAACCTTATTTCATACTTGCGTTGTACATTGGAGTGCTTACATGATGGGTTACTGGGGAAGCTGATATTCACTGTAGTAGTCAGAGATACTAGAGTGATTGACACAATCTTTCAGGTCCTGCTGTTTTTTTTTTAGCAAGAGGCTTCCCCTCTGCACATTGACCACGGGGGGTCACTCACTCTGCACTGCTACTATTTATATATTGGAAGAGTTAGAGAAGAGGCAAGTGATATCATGATTGCCACTTCTTCCAATTAGAGAAAATCTTGTAGTCATTGAAAAAAAAAAATACAATGTGTTCTATTAATGGTAGCAGTGCCACGCGAGCAACCCCCTGTGGTCAGTATGCAGAGGGTAGGCGGTTTGCACATGACCCAGAGGATCACAGCCACTACTGTTGTAATACTAAATACTACAGTTAGTGTCATCTTCCCCAGTAGACCATCAGGCTGGACCAATGTACATATGCAATAAAGATCATTCCTGAAGTTGAGATCAACCACCAGGGGTTGCAGGGAAGAGGCCCTTGTCCCCATCAACATGGGAACAAGGTGCTTTGCGGCAGGTGGGCTCTGAACCCCCCATGTTAAGGGCATGTGACCTGGTTCCCACCCTTTTCTGGCCTGTCAGGCTGCATGCTCAGATAAGGGTCTAGTATAAATTTTGGGGTGAACTCTGCACCATTTTTTTTTACATTTTGCTGTGGGGTTTTCCCCTTAAAATGCATAACAGAGAATTGGAGGGGACCCCACACAGTTTTTTTACAAGTTTGTATTGTCAGCTATGTTTTTTTTTACATTCAGCTGTCAATAGGGAACCCCGTTGACAGCTGATGGCTCATCCATCGTTAAGGACGCAGCGGCCGGCTTCCCAGCCCGCTCCTTAACAACCAGCTATTCACTGGTTGTTAGGGATGCTGGGGGCCTCTACTTCCCCCCAAAAAATGCTCTGCTAAATGCTGGGCCCTGGTGTTTAGCAGGGTTTAGGAGAGTTTAGGAGCTGGCAGCATTCTTTCAGCCAAAAAGCTGCTGCGCAGAATGCATCGGCAGAGGTTTTTTTTATGCCACTAATATCTCTTGCCAAAAAAATACTGCTAAAAGCCTATGTGTGCATGAACACATAGTGTAACCTGCAGGGGAGTTTAGAGGCAGTTAAAAAAAAACATCTGATGCCCAAAACAGCAGCTGTAAAAACGCCCAGTGTGCACTCAAACTAGGTAAAAAAGATACAAATGAATGTAGCTACATATTCTTTAATGCATCATTATATGTATTATTTCACATGCAATCAGTACAAATGTCTAAATTTAATTTTCTATGAGCCTCCTGCAGTCTTCTGTATAGTAGAGCTCAGAATTAGAGGCAAGCAGAAGGAGCCAGACAGTAGGGCACAGGAATGCCTTAAAACGATTATTTTAAAAAATAAAGAAAAAACGATATCTCAAATCAAAGTGAATTATTGTTTTATTTCCTATTAAAATACCTTTTTAATACATTCCTTTGTCCTACTTGTTTTTATCTCCTTTGCTGTATCACCCTTGATCACAGAGGAGCTGCAAGATTTGTTGTGGCCTTTTTCTCCTAAAGGACATTATGGGTTGAAGAGGCTAACTGGGTCTTGCAGTTTATATTATGTGCGCGATAACATCACAGGCTCTGCCCCGATGCGTTTCGCAAAGGTCTCGTGACAAGACCTCTTGAGAAAGTCACGTGACCTGTAATGAAACAAGTCAGGGTGGAGCCTGTGACATTATCATGCACCAACAGGAAGTGGATTCTGAGCTTCTGGTGAATACACAGCCGAGTATCTGCAAATATATAAGTAACCCTAAGGGGCATCTGCACCCCCTAGTGATTCACCCGGGAGCACTGGAGTTAGTGCATGACCAAATGTGAGTGTTTTTTTCTATTTTTAAACTCTACCTTTTAAACAGTTAAGCATAAAATATATTTTTTTCACTTGTTAAGATACTCATAGTAGTGCAGAAGTTAGATCATTATTTTGTGTTAGCTATAGAAAGTTGTAGGAAATGCATTAGCATTTTGCTGCATTTTCATTTTAGCTTTTTTTTTTTTTTTTTTAGAAAAACTATGCTCCCACAAAGGCTGGAGGCTCAAAACACTCATAAACACTGAATAGCCATATTTTGCCTGCGTTTTTTTAGCACTAGAGTGTTTTTACAGCTGAAAAACTCTTCTTCAAACACAATAGTTCTGGGGGGGGGTTTTCCAGCCTGAAAACACACTTACCAAAAAACACTGATAAAAGTCTATGCTGGTTATATACTAAAGGAAAATCCACTTTGCACTGCAAGTGCACTTGGAAGTAAAGTCGCTGTAGATCCGATGGGGACATGCAAGGAAAATAAAAAACAGCATTTTAGCTTGCACATGATTGGATGATAAAATCAGCAGAGCTTCCACTCATTTCAGATCTACCCCTTAGATTTAGAGTGACTGCACTTCCAAGTGCACTTCCAGTGCAAAGTAGAATTGCCTTTCGTAAATAACCCCCTACATGTGCATGGACATGCTGGGGAGTTTACTGGTTATAGAAAAAAATCCCTGATGCCCAAAACAGCAGCTGTAAAAACACCCAGTGTGCAGGAGGCCTTTAGCAATATTAAAAGCAGCAGATACAAATACTCTACCACACATCAATCCAATAAAGGTTAAATATCTTTATTAATTCATTCATGTAAAAACTGGCTTAACAGAGCGACAAAATTTTTAGCAGATAAAATGGTTCACATGCATGTCTTTCAATTGTGTAAATATCTGTTTTGACTGGAGATCCGCTTTTTTTCCTTTACAAGGGTTAACTATATTTTATTTACATTTTTTTCTAACAACAGAGTAGAAGGATAAAACTAATGATATATCAGAAGTGCAAAGTCTAACCAAGAGTTTACTGAAGAAAATTGGCAATTCCTTTATGAAAAATAACTTCATATGGCACAGGTGACAGATTTTTGCTTGTTTACATAATATATTAGCACAATTTTTCCCTCAGGTAAAGTACTTAAAAATCGGCTACATGTGATCTAGATTCAAAATCAACTTTCAGTGCAGGTTTCTATATTTATTTTAACAACTGTCATAAAGAGAGTGCAACAGACTTAATCACCTTCAATTAGTGTCACCATTCTTACTCTGTAATACTAGTATGCATCACATAATTTGATTTCTTTTGTACGAACAGTTTTTCTGACATAACATATTTAGTTAAATTATTTATTGTTACACATTTACATAACAAAGTCTGTCTAAGGTTAAAACAGAACTCCATTCTTTTGTAGCCATATATTTATACAATATTAAAATTGAATTAAAGTAAAACCTTTCATTTCTTGATTTTTCTGTAATCAATGCAGATATTTTTTTTTTGGAAATTACTCTACATAATTTATTGTTAAAAATCATTTTGAAATAATAAGGATGTACCACCACTGTTATAAATACAATAATTTGTGTTCAGTTAGAAGTTCCATAACCATTTAAAGTTATTGTAAAATTTTGTTTAAAAAAATAAAATAAATAACAAACATGTTATACTTACCTCATATGTGCAGTGGATTTGTACAGGGCAGCCTGGATCCTCCTCTTCTCGGGTCCTTCTTCGCTGCTCCTGGCCCCTCCCTCCTGATGAGTTCCCCCCAGCTAGCAGCTTGCTATGGGGGCACCGAGCCGAGCTGCAGCTCTATGTGTCCATTCAGACTCTGAGCTGATGTTCGGCCCCACCCCCTCTCTCTCCCGATTGGCTAACTGACTTTGATTTACAGCTGTAGAAACCAATGGCACTGCTGCTGTGTCTCAGCCAATCATGAGGAAGAGTCAGGGATTGCTGAGGGACTTGTGGACATCGCTGGAGAGTGATGGGGCTCAGGTAAGTATTAGAGGGTGCTGGGGTGGCTGCTACACACAGAAGGCTTTTTATCTTAATGCATAGAATTCATTAAGATAAAAAAAACTTCTGCCTTTACAACTCCTTTAACTGTATAAGACCATTTGTTAAGTGTGTATTGAAATTCAGGTGATTTTCAGACTCTGGTGAATCAAGGATGGAATGGTTTAGATCAAAGCATATTCATGTGTTAGAATTGCCCAGTCAAAGTCCAGACCTAAATCCAATTGAGAATCTGAGGCAAGACTTGAAAATCACTGTTCACAGACTCTATCCAATCTGATAGAGCTTGAGCTATTTTGTGAAGAAGAATGGCCAAAAATGTCCGTTTTGACTCAGGGAGGCTGAATACAAATGCACGCCACACTTTTCACATATTTATTTGAAAACATTTTGAAAACCATTTATCATTTTCCTTCCACTTCACAATTATGGGCAACTTTGTGTTGGTCTATCACATAAAATTTCAATAAAATACATTTACATTTTTGGTTGTAACATGACAAAATGTTGAAAATTTCAAGGGGTGTGAATACTTTTTCAAGGCACTGTACGTATACCTGCCATCTAGAACATATCACATTTGACCAGTACAGTAAGTCCCCTACTTACGAATGAGTTTGGTTCCGGGCATCCATAATTGGATGATTTAAATGATGGTACTCTTACTCACAGGCCTTAGGCAGTGAGTCAATCGGAATAACCGGATTTGCAGGAGTTGTACCGTAACCGTCTGTATCCTCTGGGAGGTTTTCTGGATGAATGCACCCTCCTACTCACCAAGATGTACTTATGGATAGCCAGGAGGATATGAAGCCCCAATTGTGGTTCTCACCGTAGATAGCTCAAAATAGAGACATAGAAAAAAGAGAGTGGCTCCCCATAGTGTGAATCCAATTTAGATAAAATGTATTTGTAAATAATTTTTCCCCGATCAAAGTAGGGGTATATAGAAAAAAATGATATAAAATTGTTTAAAAAGCGCAAAATATAAGTGGCTTAGGCAGTGGCTTAGGCAAGCATATTACCCTACTGGTAGGTACTGCTGGTGAGTACTGCTGGCTGGTACTGCTGGTAGGTACTGCTTGTGGTTACTGGTGGGTACTGCTAGCTGGTACTGTTGGCTGGTACTGCTGGTGGGTACTGCTGGAGGGTACTTTGGGTGGGTTCTGCTGGTTAGTACTATTGGTGGGCACTGCTGGTGGATACTGCTGGTGAGCACTGCTGGTGGGTATTGCTGGTGGGTACTGCTGGCTGGTACTGCTTGCGGGTACTGCTGGCTGGTACTGCTGGTGGGTACTGCTGGCGGGTACTGCTGGTGGGTATTGCTGGTGGGTACTGCTGGCTGGTACTGCTTGCGGGTACTGCTGGCTGGTACTGCTGGTGGGTACTGCTGGCGGGTACTGCTGGTGGGTATTGCTGGCTGCTACTGCTGGTAGGTACTGCTGGTGGGTACTGCTGGTGGGTACTGCTGGCTGCTACTGCTGGTAGATACTGCTGGTGGATAGTGCTGGTTGGCACTGCTGGTGGATACTGTTAGTGGGTATTGTTGACTGGTTCCTGACCAGCCATCACTGAGCATTAGTGTGACAGGAGCCGGTGCTATAGGAAGCATGCGGCTCCAGTAGAGTGCAGAGACAATACTTCCTGTATCGCTCCTGTCACAGGCGGAGTACATTTGGTATCACTCCGCCTGTGACAGGAGTCGGCGCCATAAAGGAAGCATCGGCTCTGCTTTCTCTAGTAACAGCTCTGTTCTTCACACTGATGCTCGGGGATGGCGGGTCAGGAACCCACAATCTGGGCTTGCCGACCCACCATTCCAGAGCAGTAGCTGGCGCCATAAGTCCAACAAAGATTAGTGCTTGCAGAAAATGTCTGAGAGCACTGATCAGTGTGTTCTGGTGGGGGGAGTCAGAAAACAGTAGCACAGCAGGGTAGATCACTGCACCGACACTGTGTGTATTGGTACAGTGATCTGTCAGGTATTTTTTTCATTCAGCCGGCTAGGTGTGTGTAGCCAGCTTTACACAATTGGACATGTAAACACATGTTTGCATCTTTGAAAGTTTGCAAGTTGAACGATCGTATGTAAGAGACTTACTATACAATATACAGTATATTATATTATATTCTGTAATTTCAATACCACCATGGTCATTAATCCAAAATATTCTCAATTTAGAATCAATTTAAAAAAACATTATTTGTGTGCAGATGTAATTATAAATATATAAATATAATACAGATTACATAATTTAGAGCATAGTTTAGGTAAATCCTGATATTTTAGAGTTTAGCATTATATAGGTTTTCCTAGCTACTGTTTTAATTTTCTTTTTCTTTTTTTTTTGGACAGCTCTGTAAAGGCAGTCTGGTTCACTGCTTCTCCATACTAATGAGACTCATCCATCTGCCTCTGTCATTGCTAGCCTCTCCTTTCTGCTGGAAGTCAGAGATGAACGCTCAGGACAGGTCCTTTTCAGGCTGCGGTACTTAATCATTCTTAAACACGCTAGATGGCCTAAGGCACAGAAGGCAACAAGCATTTAACCCAGGTTTGCCAGCTAAAGACTTTCCACAGTCAGTTTCCTAGTAAAAAAAGGTCTGACTCTCCATCCTTGTTATATTTAGCCAGATGGGCCACGTTTCATACAGTAGAGGCTGGGACGTGACATTTTATGCAATTCTAAGCCTATTACTAGATGTGATTATGCATGCAAGGGCTATTAATATACAATTATAAATACTGTATATATATATATATATATATATATATATATACATATACACAGTATGTGCAATAGAAACTGGTGATCTGCACAATCACTGCAGGTCAGGTACATAGCAAACAGAATCAACCCTGTAATTCAATATATAGAATAATTTCAGGTTTTCATCACAATAAAATGTATTAAACATTAAACTTTAAGACACACCAAGCAAGTCTATGACTAACAATAAACCATTAACTTATTATATACATGAGGTCCAGAAATGACCTGGATACAAAGTAGCCAATAATGTTAAATAATAAAAAGGACATCAGTAAATAAGATAATCATTTTGTCAATAAATGCTCCCTATACAGGTAAGTGTCCATATATTAAATGTCAGCAGCTGCAGTATTTGTAGCTGCTGACTTAAAAATAAATTTCCCAGGCGGAACTCCACTTTAACATGTACTGTATGTCTATATAAGTTTGAGGTTTATTAATTCTATCTTTGATGCTGTAAGCCTGAACTAATTCTTTGTATTTCCATTTGAAGACCAAGCCTTTTCTGGCACTTTACATCAGTATTTTTATATATATATTTTATATATATATATATATATATATATATATATATATATATATATATATATATATATATATATATATATATATATATTAAGCTGAGAACCTAGGGAATAAAATGTTGATTGTTGTAGTATTATCTGTCAAACGGTATTTTTGCAACAGTTTTTCAAATGCAATTTTTGGAAAAAATACATTTAATGAATAAAAAAAAAACATTAAAAACAATACAAACCCCATTTTGTTGTATGATATAAAAGATGATGTTACGCTAAGTAAATACATAGCTATCATGACCCATTTTAAAATTGAGCACGCTCGTGGAATGGTGACAAACTATGTTTTTTTTTTTAAAGTCTCCATAAGCGATAATTTAAACGCCTTTACAGGTTACCTGTTTAGAGTTACAGGGGAGGTCTAGCACTAGAGTTATTGCTCTCGCTCTAACGCTTGCGGCAATACTTCATATGTGTGGTGTGAAACCATTTACATATGCATGCGTGACTTACGTATGCTTTTACTTCTGCGTGCGAGCACATTGTTCCTTAAATTTTTTTTATTCAATTGTATTCCTATTACATTAATGTAAACATCCCCTGTAAGAGAAATAAGGATGACATGTCCTCTTTATGGAGAGACCTGGTGTCAAAAAGACCCAAAATCTTTCCTTTACCTTTTGATCTTTTGCTTTAAAAAAATGTTTACTTCCACCCTGGACCACCACCTTGATGTCACTCCGGTACTCCAAGGCCATAGCGGCAAACAAAGATGATCTAGTCTATTATCACCTCTGTGACCAGCCAGCCGCATTGTCGGATAGTTTCCTAGGCGAGACGCTGGAAACAGTAAGCATGAGAAACCCTGGCAAGCGGCGCAGGGAGGGGGGGTGTCTTCTCAATGTATTCCAGAAGCTCATGAGCCTCTCAGAACACTTTCAAGAGAAAACCAGCCACCAGCTGAGAAAAACAATACAGGGTTATGACTGATAGGGATGGGAGAACAGTGCGGCCCAAGCACAAACTTCATTGTTCGGACGTTCAGCGACCGTTTGTTCGGCCCCCGAACCAACCACAGTGCATTGCGGCACTGAACAGAGCATTGCAAGCCCTGATTGGCTGAAGTAGTGGCATCTTCAGCCAAACAGGGCACAGAGCACTGTCAGAGTCATGATTGGACACTGTCATCATGACTTTATCCAACCATAGCTCATCCCCACCCCACAGTATAAAAGTATTCTTTCAATGGCAGCCATTTTCAGTGTGATTTCGGTGTGGAAAGAGATAGAACAGGGCTCTGTTCAGTGCTATTAGTTAGTTAGTGTGCTATACTGTGCTATTTTGTCAGTGTAGAAACTAATCAATTGTCAGTGTAGAATATTAGTTTGGTGTCAGTCTAGGGATAGTGAGTGTAGTGAGGAGGACCAATAATTCAGCTTTGCATAGTGTGAAGCTAGAGTAGGGAAAGTTCAGATAGTGTCAGTTTAGTGACAGTTGAACATTGTCTATTTGATTGCATTACTGCCAGTTTAATGCCATTTACTTCTGTGTGCATTACTGCAGTTTAACGCCGTATAGTTTTGTGTGCATTACTGCCAGTTTAACGCCATATAGTTGTGTGCATTACTGCAAGTTTAACGGCATATAGTTTTGTGTGCATTACTGCCAGTTTAACGCCATATAGTTGTGTGCATTACTGCAAGTTTAACGCCATATAGTTTTGTGTGCATTACTGCCAGTTTAACGCCATATAGTTTTGGGCGTTACTGCAAGTTTAACGCCATTTACTTCTGTGTGCGTTACTGCCAGTTTAACGCCATATAGTTTTGTGTGTGTTACTGCCAGTTTAACGCCATTTACTTCTGTGTGCATTACTGCCAGTTTTACGCCATTTACTTCGGTGTGCATTACTGCCAGTTTTACGCCATTTACTTCTGTGTGTGTTACTGATAGTTTAACGCTATAAAGTTTTGTGTGCATTACTGCCAGTTTAACGCTATATAGTTCTGTGTGTGTTACTGCAGTTTAACGCCATATAGTTTTGTGTGCATTACTGCCAGTTTAACGCCATATAGTTTTGTGCATTACTGCAAGTTTAACGCCATTTACTTCTGTGTGCGTTACTGCTAGTTTTACGCCATATAGTTTTGTGTGTGTTACTGCCAGTTTAACGCCATTTACTTCTGTGTGCGTTACTGCCAGTTTAACGCCATATAGTTTTGTGTGTGTTACTGCCAGTTTAACGCCATTTACTTCGGTGTGCATTACTGCCAGTTTTACGCCATTTACTTCTGTGTGTGTTACTGATAGTTTAACGCTATATAGTTTTGTGTGCGTTACTGCCAGTTTACTGCTATATAGTTCTGTGTGTGTTACTGCCAGTTTAACGCCAAATAGTTCTGTGTGCGTTACTGCCAGTTTAATGCCATATAGTTTTGTGTGTTACAGCAAGTTTAAAGGTAAGGCTGACCGCAGGCTGCATAAAGCCTGCCCTCCTTTGCCTCCTCCCCTCATGGTCGGAGGCTCTCGTATCAGTGTAATTTGCGGGCGAGGGGGGGGGGGTTTCCGGGGGGGGGAGGGGGGGATTGGGGGAGCATGGCCGCCTAACAGCTTTTCTGTCTCCATGGGGGAGACGCTTCCCCCTCCCGCCCGCTTCTCCCTGGGTTCCGGGGGGAGGGGGGGTTTGGGGGAGCATGGCCACCTGACGGCGGCGCTGGCTCCACGAGGGAGTCGCCTCTCCCTCCCGTGCCGGTGGTTGTACTTCATTTCTCAGGTAAGTTTGGCATTTACGTTTCTCATGCGATGTTACGTTTCTCATGCGATGTTAGGTTTCTCATGCGATGTTACGTTGCCCATGCGATGTTACGTTGCCCATGCGATGTTACGTTGCCCATGCGATGTTACGTTGCCCATGCGTTGTTACGTTGCCCATGCGTTGTTACGTTGCCCATGTGTTGTTACATTGCCCATGCGTTGTTACGTTGCCCATGCGTTTTTACGTTGCCCATGCAATTTTATGTTGCCCATGCGATTTTATGTTTCTCAGGTAAGTGTGGTCATGTACTGGTGTTCTTGCGGTTTACGTTTCTCAGGTGATGTTACGTTTCTCAGGTGATGTTACGTTTCTCATGCATTTTTACGTTTCCCATGCGTTTTTCAGGTAAGTTTGGTCATGCACTTGTGTTCTTGCGATTTACGTTTCTCCTGCGAGTTACATTTCTCAGGTAAGTTTTGGGTCATTTAGGTTCTCATGCGATTTTACGTTTCTCATTTGAATTGCTGGGTGCTAGACCATGGAAAGAGCTGAAGTAGACCTATCATGAAGGATGCATCTTGTCGGGGACTGATCGCAGATGTGGGGTCATGTCAAACTTTGGGTGTTTGAGCTGAACTCAGTCACATGCTGAGGGTTCTCATGCAATTTCTGGTTTCTCATGCAATTTCTGGTTCTCATGCAATTTCACGGTTCTCAGGCAAAGTTACGGTTCTCATGTTTCCTACGTTTCATGTTTCTTGCGTTTCTCACGTTTTCCCAGGTTTTCTTACATTTCTCATGTTTTCCATGGTTGTTACGTTTCGCATGTTTCCATGTTTTCGTACGTTTCTCGTGTTTTCGTACGTTTCTCATGTTTTCGTACGTTTCTCGTGTTTTCTTACGTTTCTCATGTTTCCCTGGTTTCTTATGTTTCTCATGTTACTCAAGTTTTCTTACGTTTCTCCTTTTTCTTATGTTTTTCATGTTTCTTTCCTACGTTTCTCATGTTTCCAGGTTTTCTCACGTTTCTTGCGTTTCTCAGGCTTTCTTACGCTTTCTTACGTTTCTCATGGTTTCTCGTGTTTTCTTAAGTGTCTCATGTTTTCTTACGTTTCTCGTGTTTTCTTACGTTTCTCGTGTTTTCTTACGTTTCTCGTTGTTTTCCCGTTTCTCGTGTTTTACGTTTCTTATGTTCTCATGGTTTCTTGCGTGTCCCATGTTGTGTTCACGGGCATGTCATATGCCTTTTCATGTCATTGCCTTTCGTTGCGGCATTTCCGTTAGCTAGTGCTTACATCCAGGATCTGTCACGTCTACAGATCCATATGGGCTGAGGTTTTCGTTTTTAATTGATTGTCGTCCCACAATCTTCTCGCCTGTAGTCCATACGTCATACATGCACGTTCACCAATACACCTTTACTACTACCCACCACGGTCTGTGGGTACCTTAGCCCTGAGTGTTCGTTTTTAATTGCCTGTCTTGCGCGGCAGGTTGCTCGGGCTCGCTTACTGCATACGGTACGGGTGGTCATTAGGTTCACATTCCTGCGCTGATTGGTCTGGTCATTTCTGCACCCACATCCTCATACTTGTTAGGTACCAGGGGTATTGTTATGTTCTCTGGTAATTTTTTACAGCTGGGTTGTCTATGTTCTTCCACTGCAGGTTGCCCATCACGTCTATGGGTTAAACAGATTGAGGTGATCGTTTTTAATTGGCTTGTTCAGTGGCAAGTCTCCTCATCTGTTTTCTTGCGCATATTTCGTACAAACTCACGGTTCTCATGCAACTTACGTTTCTCATGCAACTTACGTTTCTCATGCAACTTACGTTTCTCACACAATTTACGTTTCTCATGCAATTGTTTGTTTCTATGCCAACTCACGTTTCATGTTTTCTCTCGTTTCCCAGGTTTTTCACGTTGTTCATCAGTTCACGTTCTCGTGCGACCAGCGTCAATTTGCAGGTTGCGTTTTTTTGGGCAGCCTCGGTCCATGTGCTGCTCACGTCTTAGTCTGATCGCGCTACTCATATTGTCCAGTCACGTTCTTTCATGCAGTTTACTTTCCTGTCGCAGGTTCTCAGTCTTAAGTTTCTCTCGCAATTTAGATTCCTGTCCCAGTTCCGTGTAATTTTCACGTTACCTTCCATGTCCTAGCTCTGTCCGGCCAGGAGTTGCGCTATAGTGTGGAACTATTGGTAAGTCAGCCTATTGCAGCTCCAGCAGCTTCTACTGGCTCTGGGGCTTAGGGGATTCCGGATTCCTCTGTGCCTAGGCCGGTATCAGTAGGCCCTGGTCTCAGACACAGATGCCGGCGTCACGCCTTCTCTTCAGTTTCCAGCATTGGTGATAGGATTAGGTTTCCATTAGGCGGACGCAACAGCCTTGATCGATAAATCTTTGTTTTAGATTCCAGGTAGGCTCATGACACAGCTTGGGAGGGTCTCCAAGCTTTATGGTCAAGGTTTCTTAGTCCTGACGGTTGACGTCCAGTTCCCATTTTGATTTTCTGTTTTTTTTTTTTTTGGGCCCTTCCAACTTGCATCGGCCTCACAGCACTATCAGGGCGCATTTGGTGGAAGTTCTGCATTTCATGTGGTTGGAATACCTTGATGGGCCTTTCTTCATTTTCTGTGCACTCCATTTAAGCCATCATCAGGGATCCGGAAGAGTTGCCCTCCTGCGGTGCTCAGCAGACTTCCCATCGGGGGTTAAGTTCTTCATGACATATCCGACATGCTCTCCAGGTCTCCTTTGCGTCGTGAACCTGCTTGATGCTCTAAGCAGTGCGTTATCTGTCCTTTTATGGTTCCTGAGGCCAGGGGAGTTGCGTTTCTGGCCCAGGGTCTCGCATACTTTGGCTAATCAACTGGTTAGCACCTCAGTCTTTTCTGTTACGTCAGCATTGCTCGCTCGACGACGCATTCGGCAGGTGGCCCTGTCAGGTTCTTAGAGCCGGACAAGGTGTGGGCCCGGTGTTGGTTTGGTAACCAGCCCATCAGTACCACATCTGACAAACCCAGGGGGGTCCCCGGTTGCCTTTCCTTGTGCTCCTCTCTCTGCAGCTCAATGCATGCTTCATCACCGTCCCCTTTTGGATAATCAGGTTCTGGACCCTCAAAGCATACTTTGGCTATTTCATTCAGGTTGGGTTTCCGTGACTTTGCGCCAGGGGGTCCCGGCATTATCTGGGATTTAGGTAGGTGGAGGTCGTCTTGTTTTCTCTGGGTACGTCCCTGAGCCACTTTGGAGGTGTTTTAAGCGTTTGTCAATTCAGCAGATTGTACGGCAATTCTGTTTGCAAGCATTCATCCTACTGTGGTTATTTTTGCCCCCTTTTAGGCATACCGACCACGTGACCCCTGGCACACCTCAGGTCAATGTTCTCATTTGCTCTTCGTTCCCTTCCATACTATCCACAGATTGACTCCGAGTACAAAGGTAAGGCTGACCGCAGGTCAGCCTGTATTTGTAGGAGGAGTCAGGCTGCATAAAGCCTGCCCTCCTTTGCCTCCTCCCCTCATGGTCGGAGGCTCTCGTATGCCACCCACCCATTCCCTTTTCTTTCTCTCTTGTTTCATTTCATTTTTCATTCTTGGGTATGCCCCCTTTTAGGCATACCGACCACGTGACCCCTGGCACACCTCAGGTCAATGTTCTCATTTGCTCTTCGTTCCCTTCCATACTATCCACAGATTGACTCCGAGTACAAAGTAATTTACTTCTGTGTGTGTTACTGACAGTTTAACGCCATATAGTTTTGTGTGTTACTGCAAGTTTAACGTCATTTACTTCTGTGTGTGTTACTGCCAGTTTAACGTCATATTGTTTTGTGTGCGTTACTGCCAGTTTAACGCCATATAGTTCTGTGTGAGTTACTACCAGTTTAACACCATGAAGTTCTGTGTGCGTTACTGCAAGTTTAATGCCATTTACTTCTGTGTGCATTACTGCCAGTTTAATGCCATATAGTTCTGTGTGCATTACTGTCAGTTTAACGACATATATTTTTTTTTGCGTTACTGCCAGTTTAAAGCCATATAGTTTTTTGTGCCTTTCTGCCAGTTTAACGCCAAATCGTTTTGGGCGTTACTGCAAGTTTAACGCCATTTACTTCTGTGTGCATTACTGCCAGTTTTACGCCATTTACTTCTGTGTGCGTTACTGGCAGTTTAACGCCATATAGTTTTTGTGCGTTACTGACAGTTTAACGCCATATAGTTTTTGTGTGTTACTGCCAGTTTAACGCCATATAGTTTTGTGTTACTGCAAGTTTAACACCATTTATTTCTGTGTGCGTTACTGCCAGTTTAACGCCATATAGTTTTGTGTGTTAATACAAGTTTAACGCCATTTACTTCTGTGTGCGTTACTGGCAGTTTAACGCCATATAGTTTTTTGTGCAATTCTGCCAGTTTAGCGCCATATAGTTTTGGGCGTTACTGCAAGTTTAACGCCATTTACTTTTGTGTGCGTTGCTGCCAGTTTAACGCCATATAGTTTTGTGTGTGTTAATGCCAGTTTAACGCCATTTACTTCTGTGTGCATTACTGCCAGTTTTACGTCATTTACTTCTGTGTGTGTTACTGCCAGTTTAGCGCCATTTACTTCTGTGTGCGTTACTGCAGTATAACGCCATTTACTTCTGTGTGTGTTACTGCAGTTTAACGCCATATAGTTTTGTGTGCATTACTGCCAGTTTAACGCCATATAATTTTGTGCATTACTGCAAGTTTAACGCCATTTACTTCTGTGTGTGTTACTGCCAGTTTAACGCCATATAGTTTTGTGTGTGTTACTGCCAGTTTAACGCCATTTACTTCTGTGTGCATTACTGCCAGTTTTACACCATTTACTTCTGTGTGTGTTACTGATAGTTTAACGCTATATAGTTTTGTGTGCGTAACTGCCAGTTTAACGCTTTATAGTTCTGTGTGTGTTACTGCCAGTTTAACGCCAAATAGTTCTGTGTGCGTTACTGCCAGTTTAACACCATATAGTTTTGTGTGCATTACTGCCAGTTTAACGCCATATAGTTTTGTGCATTACTGCAAGTTTAACGCCATTTACTTCTGTGTGCGTTACTGCCAGTTTAACGCCATATAGTTTTGTGTGTGTTACTGCCAGTTTAACGCCATTTACTTCTGTGTGCGTTACTGCCAGTTTAACGCCATATAGTTTTGTGTGTGTTACTGCCAGTTTAACGCCATTTACTTCGGTGTGCATTACTGCCAGTTTTACGCCATTTACTTCTGTGTGTGTTACTGATAGTTTAACGCTATATAGTTTTGTGTGCGTTACTGCCAATTTAATGCTATATAGTTCTGTGTGTGTTACTGCCAGTTTAACGCCAAATAGTTCTGTGTGCGTTACTGCCAGTTTAACGCCATATAGTTTTGTGTGTTACAGCAAGTTTAAAGTAATTTACTTCTGTGTGTGTTACTGACAGTTTAACGCCATATAATTTTGTGTGCGTTACTGCCAGTTTAACGCCATATAGTTCTGTGTGAGTTACTACCAGTTTAACACCATAAAGTTCTGTGTGCGTTACTGCAAGTTTAATGCCATTTACTTCTGTGTGCATTACTGCCAGTTTAATGCCATATAGTTCTGTGTGCATTACTGCCAGTTTAACGCCATATAGTTTTTTGTGCCTTTCTGCCAGTTTAACGCCAAATCGTTTTGGGCGTTACTGCAAGTTTAACGCAATTTACTTCTGTGTGCATTACTGCCAGTTTTACGCCATTTAAGATGATACAAAAAGCCGCGCTAGTGAATAATTAAGTGAAAAAATGATAAATCGATCAATAGGTGTGCAGATTCACAAATGCACCCAACAATAATTAAATCCAGTGACGTGAAGTAATAAAATAAAAAAATAAAAAAATAAAAAAATATAAAAATATAATAAAAAAAGTTCATATATGTGACAATGTGAAGTCCAAAATCTGGTGACTGTAGAAATCAAAACCACCGTGATCCACCACCAATATATGAATGCGCTTACCAGAGGGCAAGCTTAGATAAGCCTGTAATGATGATGATAACGAGACAGATCTGAACCATCAAGAATCGGCACCAATCCGGATCTCCTTATACAGGGTTAACCAGGGACAGAAATTCCAATGGTATTCCTCCTTCAGATCAGCTGTAATGTGCACACTCTCCAAGACTATCAGACCAGGAATCACTCAGCAACCAGTATGTAAATACAGGAAGAAAAGGGATGCTCCCATAGTGTGATACCAGATAAAAAGTTTATTAAAAGAAAAAACAATCCTACTTACACAAAGGAAGATAAATATAAGCAGGAACAAGTAAAATACGCCGGCCGGCTAGCAGTACACCCGCTCACAACGCGGAACGTGATGACGTCAGTGCGTCAGCCTCCCTACGTCCGTTTCGTCCAATGACGTCTTCTGGGGAACGCTTTACGCCATTTACTTCTGTGTGCTTTACTGGCAGTTTAACGCCATATAGTTTTTTGTGCGTTACTGACAGTTTAACGCCATATAGTTTTGTGTGTTACTGCCAGTTTAACGCCATATAGTTTTGTGTTACTGCAAGTTTAACACCATTTATTTCTGTGTGCGTTACTGCCAGTTTAACGCCATATAGTTTTGTGTGTTACTACAAGTTTAACGCCATTTACTTCTGTGTGCGTTACTGGCAGTTTAACGCCATATAGTTTTTTGTGCAATTCTGCCAGTTTAGCGCCATATAGTTTTGGGCGTTACTGCAAGTTTAACGCCATTTACTTCTGTGTGCGTTGCTGCCAGTTTAACGCCATATAGTTTTGTGTGTGTTAATGCCAGTTTAATGCCATTTACTTCTGTGTGCATTACTGCCAGTTTTACATCATTTACTTCTGTGTGTTTTACTGCCAGTTTAGCGCCATTTACTTCTGTCTGCGTTACAGCAGTTTAACGCCATATAGTTTTGTGTGCATTACTGCCAGTTTAACGCCATATAATTTTGTGCATTACTGCAAGTTTAACGCCATTTACTTCTGTGTGCGTTACTGCCAGTTTAACGCCATATAGTTTTTTTGTGCGTTACTGACAGTTTAACGCCACATAGTTTTGTGTGTTACTGCCAGTTTAACGCCATATAGTTTTGTGTTACTGCAAGTTTAACGCTATTTATTTCTGTGTGCGTTACTGCCAGTTTAACGCCATATAGTTTTGTGTTACTGCAAGTTTAACGCGATTTACTTCTGTGTGCCTTACTGCCAGTTTAATGCCATATAGTTTTGTGTGTGTTACTGCCAGTTTAACGCCATTTACTTCTGTGTGCATTACTGCCAGTTTTACGCCATTTACTTCTGTGTGTGTTACTGTCAGTTTAGCGCCATTTACTTCTGTGTGCGTTACTGCAGTTTAACGCCATATAGTTTTGTGTGCATTACTGCCAGATTAACGCCATATAGTTTTGTGCATTACTGCAAGTTTAACGCCATTTACTTCTGTGTGCGTTACTGCCAGTTTAACGCCATATAGTTTTGTGTGTGTTACTGACAGTTTAACACTATATAGTTTTGTGTGCGTTACTGCCAGTTTAACGCTATATAGTTCTGGGTGTGTTAATGCCAGTTTAACGCCATATAGTTCTGTGTGCGTTACTGCCAGTTTAACGCCATATAGTTCTGTGTGCGTTACTGCCAGTTTAACGCCATATAGTTTTGTGTGTTACTGCAAGTTTAACGTCATTTACTTCTGTGTGCATTACTGCCAGGTTAACGCCATATAGTTTTGTGTATTACTGCAAGTTTAACATCATTTACTTCTGTGTGTGTTACTGCCAGTTTAACGTCATATTGTTTTGTGTGCGTTACTGCCAGTTTAACGTCATATAGTTCTGTGTGCGTTACTGCCATTTTTAACGCCATATAGTTCTGTGTGTGTTACTGCCAGTTTAACGCCATATAGTTCTGTGTGCGTTACTGCAAGTTTAATGCCATATAGTTCTGTGTGCGTTACTACCAGTTTAACACCATATAGTTCTGTGTGCGTTACTGCAAGTTTAACTCATTTACTTCTGTGTGCATTACTGCCAGTTTAATGCCTTTAGTTCTGTATGCTTTATTGCCATTTTAATGCCATATAGTTCTGTGTGCGTTACTGCCAGTTTAACGCCATATCGTTTTTTGTGCGTTACTGCCAGTTTAACGCTATATAGTTTTGTGTGTTACTGCCAGTTTAGCGCAATATAGTTTTGTGTTACTGAAAGTTTAATGCCATTTACTTCTGTGTGCGTTACTGCCAGTTTATTGCCATATAGTTTTGTGTGTTACTACAAGTTTAACGCTATTTACTTCTGTGTGCGTTACTGCCAGTTTAACGCCATATAGTTTTGTGCGTTTCTGCCAGTTTAACGCCCTATAGTGTTGTGCGTTACTGCAAGTTTAATGCCCTATAGTACTGTGCATTACTGCAAGTTTAATGCTATTTAGTTCTGTGTAAGTTACTGCAAGTTTAACGCCATATAGTTGTGTGTGCGTTACTGCCAGTTTAACGCCATATACTTCTGTGTGCGTTACTGCAGTTTAACGCCATATAGTTTTGTGTGCGTTACTGCCAGTTACTGCCAGTTTAACACCATATAGTTGTGTGTGAGTTACTGCCAGTTTAACGCCATTTATTTCTGTGTGCATTACTGCCAGTTTTACGTCATTTACTTCTGTGTGTGTTACTGCCAGTTTAGCGCCATTTACTTCTGTGTGCGTTACTGCAGTTTAACGCCATATAGTTTTGTGTGCATTACTGCCAGTTTAACGCCATATAATTTTGTGCGTTACTGCCAGTTTAACGCCATATAGTTTTGTTTGTGTTACTGCCAGTTTAACGCCATTTACTTCTGTGTGCATTACTGCCAGTTTTACACCATTTACTTCTGTGTGTCTTACTGATAGTTTAACGCTATATAGTTTTATGTGCGTTACTGCCAGTTTAACGCTATATAGTTCTGTGTGTGTTACTGCCAGTTTAACGCCAAATAGTTCTGTGTGCGCTACTGCCAGTTTAACGCCATATAGTTTTGTGTGTTACAGCAAGTTTAAAGTAATTTACTTCTGTGTGCGTTACTGCCAGTTTAACGCAATATAGTTTTGTGTGTTACTGCAAGTTTAACGTCATTTACTTCTGTGTGCATTACTGGCAGTTTAACGCCATATAGTTTTTTGTGCATTTCTGCCAGTTTAACGGCAAATAGTTTTGGGCATTACTGCAAGTTTAACGCCATTTACTTCTGTGTGCATTACTGCCAGTTCTATGCCATTTACTTCTGTGTGCGTTACTGCCAGTTTAACGCCATATAGTTTTGCGTGTTACTGCCAGTTTAACGCCATATAGTTTTGTGTTACTGCAAGTTTAACGCCATTTACTTCTGTGTGCGTTACTGCCAGTTTAACGCCATATAGTTTTGTGTGTTACTACAAGTTTAACACCATTTACTTCTGTGTGCGTTACTGGCAGTTTAACGCCATATAGTTTTTTGTGCATTTCTGCCAGTTTAGCGCCATATACTTCTGTGTGCATTACTGCCAGTTTTACGCCATTTACTTCTGTGTGCGTTACTGCAGTTTAACGCCATTTACTTCTGTGTGCGTTACTGCAAGTTTAACGCCATATACTTCTGTGTGCGTTACTGCCAGATTAACGCCATATAGTTGTGTGCATTACTGCAAGTTTAACGCCATTTACTTCTGTGTGTGTTACTGCCAGTTTAACTCCAAATAGTTTTGTGTGTGTTACTGCCGGTTTAACGCCATTTACTTCTGTGTGCATTACTGCCAGTTTTACTCCATTTAATTCTGTGTGTGTTACTGACAGTTTAACACTATATAGTTTTGTGTGCGTTACTGCCAGTTTAACGCTATATAGTTCTGGGTGTGTTAATGCCAGTTTAACACTATATAGTTGTGTGTGCGTTACTGCCAGTTTAACGCCATATAGTTTGGTGTGTTACTGCCAGTTTAACGCTATTTACTTGTGTGTGCGTTACTGCCAGGTTAACGCCATATAGTTTTGTGTATTACTGCAAGTTTAACGTCATTTAGTTCTGTGTGTGTTACTACCAGTTTAACGCCATAACGTTCTGTGTGCGTTACTGCCAGTTTAACGCCATTTAGTTCTGTGTGCGTTACTGCCATTTTAACGCCATATAGTTCTGTGTGCATTACTGCCAGTTTAACGCCATATAGTTCTGTGTGCATTACTGCAAGTTTAATGCCATATAGTTCTGTGTGAGTTACTACCAGTTTAACACCATATAGTTCTGTGTGCGTTACTGTAAGTTTAACGCCATTTAATTCTGTGTGCATTACTGCCAGTTTAATGCCTTTAGTTCTGTATGCTTTATTGCCATTTTAACGCCATATAGTTCTCTGTGCGTTACTGCCAGTTTAACGCCATATAGTTTTTGTGCGTTACTGCCAGTTTAACGCTATATAGTCTTGTGTGTTACTGCCAGTTTAGCACCATATAGTTTTGTGTTACTGAAAGTTTAATGCCATTTACTTCTGTGTGCGTTACTGCCAGTTTATTGCCATATAGTTTTGTGTGTTACTACAAGTTTAACGCTATTCACTTCTGTGTGCGTTACTGCCAGTTTAACGCCATATCGTTTTTTGTGCATTTCTGCCAGTTTAACGCCATATAGTTTTGTGCGTTACTGCAAGTTTAATGCCCTATAGTGTTGTGTGTTACTGCAAGTTTAATGCTATTTACTTCTGTGTAAGTTACTGCAACTTTAACGCCATATAGTTTTGTGTGCGTTACTGCCAGTTTAACGCCATATAGTTCTGTGTACGTTACTGCCAGTTTAACGCCATATAGTTTTGTGTGCATTACTGCCAGTTTAACATCAAATAGTTCTGGGTGAGTTACTGCCAGTTTAACGCCATATAGTTTTGTGTGCGTTACTGGCAATTTGACACCATATATTTTTTGGTGTATTAATGACAGTTTAACGCCATGTAGTTTTGTGCGTTACTACCAGTTTAACACCAGTTTTGTGTGTTACTGCAAGTTTAACGCCATTTACTTTTGTGTGCGTTACTGCAAGTTTAACAGCATTTACTTCTGTGTGCATTACTGTAAGTTTAATGCCATATAGTTCTGTGCTTCACTGTAAGTTTGGCGCATTGTATTGCAGTATATTATAGTGTGTCTGTGGAGTGTGTCTGTGTAGTGTGAGTACTCAAATTAAAGTGCACCAAACACATCTTTACATTGATTGCATCTAGGTACAGATTTCCACTTCTTCTTTACATTTGCTTATAAGCACCACCCCCTCACTCCCAATAATGCCTGGGAGTACAATAAGGAGAGGCAGACGTTTCCTTGGCACTGTAAGGGGGCCAGCAACAAATGTGTCAACAGCAAAGGTGGACATGTTGGTCACTCCTTAGGTAGGACATCATTTCCTCTGTTTCGTTTACTACTATCCAGCCACAGCATGCAGAGGAGGTGGTGGACTGGCTTACTAAACCTTCCTCATCCTCTGTCACAAAGGCAGAGACAAGTGCGCAGCCCCCTGCAGTGGCCAGAGTGGATAAACCTGCCTCCTTGTCCACATCTATTCCTGCCATAGCCCCAATATCAGCCATGGAGGAGTCAAGTGAGTTATTTGACCACAATGTCAGCCGCTTGCTACTTGATGATGCCCAGCCATTACTGGATTCAGGTGTTGGTTCTGAGGTTGAGGATGACAAGAACATGAGCCTAGAGAGAGGGGAGAACACTGGTAGACAAATAGGCATTCATGTTCCCCCAGCCACAGCATATTGCCAAGTTTCTGACAGTGGTAATGATGATGATGGAGGAGATGGAGATGATGATGATGAGGTCACTGATGCGACTTGGGTGCCAGATAGAGCAGAGGAGAAAACTGAAGGTAAGGGGTCACTGAAGGTAAGGAGGCCGACATCAAGAAAGAGTGGAGAACAGCCACCCTATTCCATCACATTCTGCAACTGTTATCTCCCCGCCCACTCCCCAAAGCTCAGCTGTCTGGGCCTCTCTTCAGCACATCTGCAGCAGATCGCACTCTTGCTATCTGTAAACTGTGTCTCAGGCACATCAAACATGGCAAAAACACCAGCCATTTGGGTACCACATGCTTAACAAGGCATTTAATGTCCAACCACTCAGCCCATTGGCAAGAGCACCTAAAATCCACACAAAAGGGGCACAAATGTGTCCCCCCTCCTCCTACTTCTTACCCACTTCAGCCCCTGCTATACCGAGTCATTACCTCTCAGCAGCCTCCACTGACAGGGATAATGGTATAGCACAGGGTGTTCCAGCAGCACATCTGCCAGCAGCACACCACCAGCTGTAGACTGTAGCAGGCAAATTTCTCTGCCATCTGTTGCAGTGGAAAAAAAATGCAGTCCCTGCCACCCACATGCCCAGTGTCTAAATGCAAGCTTGTCAAACTGTTGGCTCTCAAACTTCTGCCTTTCAGCCTGGTGGATTCTGCCCCCTTCCGTGAATTCGCACAATGTGCTGTATCACAACGGCAGGTTCCCAGTCGCTACTACTTTTCACGTAAGGCCGTTCCATCTCTACCATCACGT
Organism: Lithobates sylvaticus; assembly: GCA_028564925.1. Taxonomy (NCBI): domain Eukaryota; kingdom Metazoa; phylum Chordata; class Amphibia; order Anura; family Ranidae; genus Lithobates; species Lithobates sylvaticus. The sequence goes on along the minus strand of CM053028.1, from coordinate 284,563,730 downwards.
GGAAGGGAATGTTCTGGCATCATTGGGAAATGCAGTCAGTGGTAAAATCCATCTTACTGCTGACACATGGTCCAGCAAGCATTTTCTGGGATGATATATTTCATTCACAGCACACTGGGTAACACTGCTTGCAACTCGAAAGGATGCAGGACACGGCTCAGTGCTGCAGCTTGTTGCCCACGTCTCCATATAAGTGGTGGTGATGATGCCAGACCTTTGAGCTCTACCCCCTCTTCCTCCTCTTCCGCCACCTCCATGCCCTCCTCTGCAGAATTGTCCTATGAACATCAAAGGTGCCATGCAGTGCTTCAGTTGGTGTCATTAGGGGACAGGAACCACACCGGAGCAGAGATTCTTGCAGCTCTGCAGAGACAGGCCCAGAGGTAGTTCACACCACACTAACTGGAGCCAGGAATGGTGGTGTGCGATATTGGCTCAAACCTCCTGTCCGCCATTAGACAGGGAAAGTTGACACTTTTTCCTAAATACCTTTTCAGGGTTGCAAAATGTGCTAAGCTGGCCAGAAGAGTCTGCAGCCATTTCAGGTGGTCATACACAGCCAGTGCTCGGCTGGCTGAAATTCAGCGGGAAATCCACCTGCCCGTAAACCGTCTGATTTGTGATATGCCCACCAGGTGGAACTCGACTTTGTCAATGCTACAGGGGCTATACATGCAGCAGAGGGCCGTCAATGAGTTCCTGTGCGAATACGGCATTACGACATGCTCAGGCTGCCTCAGCTTTTTCCCCCCATGCCAATGGCTAATCATTAAGGATGCATGCACTGTATTGTCACCATTTGAGTGCATGTATCAGTGACACAATCCCTGTTGTGTTCCTGCTGGAGCAGACTCTGCATGGCATTATGGACAGGGCACTGGAGGCAGAGCAGCAGGAAGAAGAAGAGGACTTCCTTTCCTCTCAAGGCCCACTTTATCCAGACACCTATGTCACAGAACCCACAGGAGGAGAGAGGGGAGGAGGATAAGGAGGAGGATTCTGGCACTTTCATAGGCTTTGAAGAAGAGGTAGACATGCGTCAATCTGTAAGCGATGGCTTTCCAACCCCAGGACCCTTGGGAGTAGTACATGGGTGGGAGGAGGAATTTCCAGATGCTGTCATTCTGAGTGACCCTGAGGATTCTGCTTCTCAAGCCTTGGAAAATTTGAGGTGCATGGGCAGCCTCATGCTTTAAAGCCTACGAAAGGACCCAAGAATATGTGGCATAAAGGAGAAGGATGATTACTGGTTGGCAACCCTCCTTGACCACCGTTATAAGGGAAAGGTCTCAGAACTCACCCTGTCCACACAGAGGGTGTAGAATATAAAATCTCTTGAGGACACGTTAAAGAGGATTTTATTGAACGTTTTTCCTGACTCCAGTAGGTTACAGTGTTGTGGAAAACAACATTTTGAGTCTTCTGTTGATCAAGAGAGGAGCATTCAAGAAGGTGTCCGCCTAAGTGAGGCATTTTGGAATTTTTTTATTGCTCGCCCCCAGGGCTGCAAGCTTCCACCTCCCATCGGCAGCGTCTGCATCACATGGTGGACGATTACCTGGGGGCCAAAACAGAGATGGAGAGCTTTCCAGCTGATGAGCCACTGTCTTACTGGGTCATGAGGATAGACCACTGGCCAGAACTTGCCCAGTATGCTATGGAGTTGTTGGGCTGCACTGCATCCAGCGTGCTTTCAGAACGGGCATTCAGTGCTCAGTGCTGCAGGAGGTTCCACTACTGATCATAGAACGTGTCTGTCCACAGACTCTGTGGGCCATTTGACTTTTGAAAAAATGAATTAGTCCTGGATTACCAGCTATGAAGCCCCTGATGCCAATGTCACTGATTACGTCTTTTTGAGATGTGGAATCTCTGCAGGACTTTGAGGCTGCCTAGCTTTGAGGGTGTTCAATCATTTAATCAGTAAGAATGTTTTCGGTATAGGTTTCATGGGCACAATTAACACCCGAAGACCAATTTTTCAGCACCTGTTTGATAGGTGCATATCACTGCAATTTTTTACAGCAAGGCCAATTCTTGCTTTCATCAAGAGTACCTCTATAGGGTTACGGTGGGAAGGCGCCCCCGACACCCAAAGACATTATTGATACATGTCCCCCAGGGTAGGACCTGGACCCCTCTGACCATTGTATGCCCAATTACTTGCATATAAGACTTCAAAATGGGCACTTTTGATTTTTGACGTTCGGGTCCCATTGACTTTAATGGGGTTCCTTATTCGGGTCCAAACTTTCGCAGTGTTTGAAAGTTCTAATGACTGATAACTTCAGCCATGATCCTGGTAAATCACTTGCAAACCACAACGTTTTTATACATATTGCGGTCGGCAAGTGGTTACTGTATATGATACAAGGAATGATCCTTTGCTGTGGACTTGACCTGCAGTAATTGTGAGGACCATTATTATTTATTGGACATACAGTATATTGCCAACATGGAGTTGAACCATTAATGGCTTTGGGACTCTTTTCATACCCAGAGGAAACATTATAATGACAGAAACTATGGGTTCTTGTGACACGTCTGCTACAAAAGCATGAGGAACATGCCAACATTGTTTTCCAGAAATAAAGAATCAAAGAACATTTTGCCAAGATTTTGAATAATTGTTATTTAACTTAATGACATTGACTGTTGAATACATACGAAAATAATTTTCCACTTTAATACAACAGATAAGCCAATTGGAAGCATCTCTGTTACTAATCTGGGTGCTTAGTAATGGTGAGCTCAAGGGATTCCTTTTTTCATCCTCTTAAAGTAAAAGGATCCATATAAGAGGTTTTTATAAATGTGAAAGTGACCTTATAATCGACATAGTTAAATATCTAAGTGGCCAGTACTATGTGGGTGAAACCACCCAAAACAGCTATGGGACAATTGCGCTTCCCAATTTATCTCCTGCCTCTGTATGGTAGGCTCATTGACCCCAAGCTTAACAAAACATTTTTTAAAGTACATCAGGAATTATGTATCAAAATTGGTAGATTAAATATTTTACACAAAACTACTGGAGACCCACTTCATTTCTACAAGTTGATTAACCACTTCAGCTCGGGAAGGTTTTACCCCCTTCATGACCAGGCCATTTTTTTGCTAATTGCCACTGAGCCAATTTAACTGGTGATTGTGCGGCCATGGAACGCTGTACCTAAAAAGAATGTATATAATTTTTTTCACAATTATATAGAGCTTTCTTTTGGTGGTATTTGATCACCACTTTTTTTTTTTTTTTTTTGCGCTATAAACTAAAAAAGGCAGATCATTTTGAAAAAAAAAAACAATATTTTTTTCTTTCTGCTATAAAACATAGCCAATAAAAAATGTAAAAAATCGAATTTCTTCATACATTTTGGCCAAAATGTATTTTGCTACATGTTTTGGATAAAAAAAATCCCAATAAGTGTTTATTGATTGGTTTACGTAAAGGTTATAGCGTCTACAATCTATGGTACCCTGTTTCCCCTAAAATAAGACCTAGCGTGATTGTCGGTAATGGCTGCAATATAAGCCCTACCCACCAAATAAGCCCTACCCTGTTTCCCCGAAAATAAGCCCTACCCTGAAAACAAGACCTACAAGGACTTTTACTAGGGCTTATTTGGGGGGTAGGGCTTATATTGCAGCCAACACCGACAATCACGCTAGGTCTTATTTTCGGGGAAACAGGGTATATACTGTATACTGGAATTCTATTTTTTTATACTACTAATGGTGGAAATCAGTGACTTATAACGGGACTGCAATACTTTGGTGGTCAATCTGACACTAACTGACGCTGGGGGGAACTGACTAATTGCCACTGACATTAATGCAGTGATCATAATACTATACACTGTCACTGTACTAATGACACTGGCTGGGAAGGGGTTAACATATAGGGCAATCAAGAGGTTAAATATGTGCCTAACTATATGTAATGTGTGTGCTGCCTTTACTATCTGATCTCTCAGTTTCTCAAAGCAGGGAAGAGGAACTGAAAGATTATTCCCTTCCTATAGAGCTCTGTGTTGTTTACACAGCCCATCAGAAAGTCTCAGTCATGAACCATTGGCTGGGACTTGCTAACAGGCTCCTGCATGTATGCCCTAAACCCGGAAGTAGGCAGCTATATATGGGTACATTGCTTTGCCTACAGCGGCAGCTCGCCTGAGTGACATTATGGGCGTGTGGTTGGCAGTAGTTAAACAATAATATCTATTAAAACAAATTTACAAACCTACCACTAAACTTGCATTCAACATTGTTATTCTGTGATATTATAGCTATTCACTAGTAGATTTTTGTTAAAATTTTATTTACCTCTGTGCTTTGCTATCTAACCTAAAAGTCTTAACTATCATCAGTGATGATAATAAATTAAAGTAGATTTTTAAATTAATGTGTGCACAAATATTCTGACAAACCTTTAACCACTTTCAGACTGGGCCATTTTGCTGGCTTAATACCAGACCACTTTTTGCGATTCGGCACTGCGTCACTTTAACTGACAATTGCGCGGTCGTGCGACGTGGCTCCCAAACAAAATTGCGTCCTTTTTTCCCACAAATAGAGCTTTCTTTTGGTGGTATTTGATCGCCCCTGCGGTTTTTACTTTTTGCGCTATAAACAAAAAAAGAGCGTCAATTTAGAAAAAAAATGCATTATTTTTTACATTTTGCTATAAAAAATATCCCCCAAAAATATATAAAAAAAACTTTTTTTTCCTCAGTTTAGGCCGATACGTATTCTTCTACATATTTTTGGTAAAAAAATCGCAATAAGCGATTATTGATTGGTTTGCGCAGAAGTTATAGTGTTTACAAAATAGGGGATAGTTTTATAGCATTTTTATAATATTTTTTTTTTTACTAGTAATGGCGGCAATCAGCGATTTTTATTGTGACTGCGATATTATGGCAGACACATCGGACATTTTTGACACATTTTTTGGACAACTGTCATTCATACAGCTATTTAAATGCACTGATTCCTGTGTAAATTACACTGGCAGTGAAGCGGTTAACCACTAGGTGGCAGTGTAGGGGTTATGTGTTCCTAGGGGCATGTTACTAACTGTGGGGGGCGTCGCTGTGATTTAGTGAACACTGATCTCTGTTCCAATCACAGGGAGCAGAGATCGGTGTCACTAGTTGCTAGGCAGAACAGGGAGATGCTGTTTACTTCCGCATCTCCCCGTTCAGCCATCCCGTGAGACGATTGCGGGTATCCCCACGGCGCGCATGCGATGGCTTGGCGGCAATCTTAGAGGGGACATACCTGTACACCCTTTTGCCTGTCCGTGCCATTCTGTCAACGTACATCGTCGTCGTGTGCTGGTCAGGAACCGGTTAAACTAATTTTTTTGTACATTGGATGACTGGACAAATGTCATTTGTAAAGTACTTCAAAATGTTATTTGCTTTTAACATTTGATTTTGGAACAAATGTTATCTTCTAAAACGAAAACCACATACACTTAATTTTAATGAACATTCTTACTATGAAACATTTTGAACAAATTCTACTATTGGACATGAGGGGGGGATCCATACGCCATTTTTTTTCTTAATTTTTTAATTTTTTTTCCTAATGTTTCATTGCCCAGCTGACAACTGCTGACAGCTGCTGACTCATTGGTTGTTAAGGACACTGGCAGCCACCCGATCCTTAGCAACCAGCTATTTACAGTCTGTGTTAAGGTTGCCGCTTCATTACTAAAATACTGCATGATTTCATAAAATAACTCATGCAGTATTTTAGTAGCGCTTTTTAGTGAATGGCAAAAAACTTTTTTAAAAAACACTGTGCTGTATCCTACCGCAAACTCGGTTGCAGTAAGATACCACTTTGGGAATGGAGCCCAATGACCCTAATTGAATTTATTTTCTTCTATGTTTTATATTTTGTTTTAATTGCTCCCTTATTAGATATCTAATGAGCAATTCATGAAAAACAGCACACTTGATAACTGATAAGTATTATAAATAAGTTACTAAAAGCTTTGGTAGAGCTGTTTACAAGGTAAAAAAATAAAAAATATTGTGCAAGCTATATTTTTATTAATTAGTCAGCATTTGAAACTAAACATTTTCTTTTATTTTTTTCATTCTATAAAATATGTTACTGATTTTCTCCTTTTGTCCTCTATCTCATCTGTCTTTTGTACTTGAATATTCTTTTCTTCCTGACCTCAAAAAACAAAAGATGGATGTGTCTGCATATGAGCGTCAATCAAAATCAGAGTTTTCAGAAGCCTGAATTTTTTTTTTAGATAGTCGATGTTTCTCAAAAGATAGCATTTTCAAGGTTGAATATATATGCTATTATGCTTTGTTTTGGTGCTATTACCATCTTTTCAGAAGTATTGGGACACCTGCCTTTACACCCACATGAACTTTTTTTTTTTTTTTTTTAATTATATAATCTTTATTTGTTTTCTTCATACATAAAAAAAAGCAGCAAAAATACATACACACATTTAATTTCCATAAACTCGTTTTCTCACAGTTTGCTAAAAAACGAAAAGAGAAGAAAGGATAAAATTGCCATTAACCTGCAGTTCTTTTGTACCTCCCTCCTTTCTTTGGTTACTTCTATTGTGTTTCCTTCTTTTCTTGTCTCATTCCCCTTACTTCTATGCTCTCTTTATCCCCTCTATTTTACCTATACAGTATTTTTCCCTGTTTAGTCTCCCTCCCCATTATCCATTACATTGGGCATCCCTGCTTGTCCATCCATGTTTTCCACAATTTTACAAATTCTTTCGTATTTCCTCTCCTCGTATATACCGTTCTTTCCCTCCATATTGTTTCTATTATTAATCTCGCCCATTCTCTTTCCGTTGGGGGTTTTTCAGCCTGCCATCTTTGCGCTATTAGCTTTCTTGCTTGGAATAGACATCTCATCACTGCCTTGGTTACCCAGGGGCCTCCGACTATTCCTTCGTCCAGCCCTAGTATACACAGTCTAGGACTCATTTCTAATCTCGCGTTGTAGACTGTGTTCAATGTATCGAGAATTTCTGACCAATAACGAAACAATTTCGGGCATTTCCACATCATATGTGCTAGGTCTCCAGTGTCTTGGCACCTGGGGCACCTGGCGTCCTTTCTCCACCCGAAATCAAAGAGTCTCTTAGGAGTGTAATATGTCCTATGTAATAACATCAGGTATGAGACCCTTTGTGCGGGCGAGACCGACACCATGTGTCCCTTCTCAAGTATTCTCAGCCATTGTTCATCTGACAGGGTTCCAAATTCTTTTTCCCACTTCCTTCTGCTCTTAAGTATATATGCTATTATGCTTTGTTTTGGTGCTATTACCATCTTTTCAGAAGTATTGGGACACCTGCCTTTACACCCACATGAACTTTAATGGCATCCTAGTCCGTAGGGTTCCATATTGAGTTGGCCCACCCTTTGCAGCTATACCAGCTTCCACTCTTCTGGGAAGGCTGTAGAGAGGGAGGTGTAGTAAGAACCTGCAAGGTGATTTGTGGGAAGAGAGGGTGATTAGGTACACCTGATTAAGTTTACAACTCATTTTAGGAGGGGGGTGATCCTTTTTCAAACTCAGTAATTCTATTTTTGTTTGATTTATTTATTTTCTGACATCTGGCATGTTGGTGTTATATCTTTCACTTGGATGTTATAAGTTGCACTGAGTAGATATATCTGGATAAAATAAAAACTGTTTCTGTCTTCGTTTCAAGCTGCAAAGCAACAAAATGTAATTATTTTATATGGGGTGATTATTTTCTATACCCATTTTATATATGCTACATAAAGCTCTTCTATAGGCTTAAAATGGTTGTAAACTCTCCCACACAGCTTTACTCTATTCTAATCTTCATAAAAAACACTAATGATTGCTGTTTGCAACTAACTACTAGTGTTTAGTTTTGTTATAATCTGACCTGTTATGTTTACTGACGTCACCGGCTCATGCGCTTCCCTTCCCCTCATATACGGCATGCTCTGTGTGTGGTCCATCCATTGACAGGGTGCCGTGAATGGGATTTCCTCTCCCAGCGGCACAGCTATTCAGTCTTACGAGACTGCAGAGTTTCTCCTAGCATCCTGGAACTCCCCATACTACCGCGTGACGTCACATGGGGAGTAAACTACATCCGAGAGCTCAATCAGGAGATGAGAGCTGGAGCAGGACTGACAGGCACACATACCCAGAACGGGTAAATATAAAGCACAAACAAAATGTAACATGCCGGGTATGAGTGGTGGTTAGGGATGAGCTTCGTGTTCGAGTCAAACTCATGTTCGACTCGAACATTGCCTGTTCAGCGAACAGCGAACAATTTGGGGTGTTCGCGGCAAATTCGAAAAGCACCCTGTAAAAGTCTATGGGAGAAATCTCAAGTGCTAATTTTAAAAGCCTATATGCAAGTTATTGTCATAAAAAGTGTTTGGGGACCTGGGTGCTGCCCCAGGGGACATGTATCAATGGAAAAAAAAGTTTTAAAAACTTCAGTTTTTTCAGGAGCAGTGATTTTAATAATGCTTAAAGTGAAACAATAAAAGTGTAATATTCCTTTAAATTTCGTACCTTGGGAGGGTGCTTTGGGGGTCTGTGACCCTCAAAGCACCATGTCCCCATGTTGATGGGGACAAGGGCCTCGTCCCCACAACCCTGGCAATTGGTTGTGGGGGTCTGCGGGCGGGGGGCTTATTGGAATCTGGAAGCCCACTTTAACAAGTGGACCCCCAGATCCCGGCCTCCCCCCTGTGTGAAATGGTAAGGGGGTACAAAAGTACCCCTACCATTTCACCAAAAAAGTGACAACAATTTTAAAAATGACAGGAGACGGTCTTTGACAATTGCTTTATTAAATTCTTCTTTCATCTTCTTTCTTCTGGTCTTCTTCCTTTCTTCATCCTTCGGTTTCTTCATCTTCTTCTTCCTTTTTCTTCTTCCATCTTCTTCTTCCTCCGATCTGCTTCTTCTTGCTCTGGTCTTCTCATCCGGCATCTTCTTCCACGGCGTCGGCTTCTCTTCTTCTGTGTCGGGCCGCCCCACTCAATGGGAGGCTCCCATTGTGTGAGGCTTCGCTCCGTCTGACAGTTCTTTTATAACGGAGGGCGGGGCCACCTGGTGACCCCCCCCCCTCTGACGCACGAGGCCCTTGTCCCCATCAACATGGGGACATGGTGCTTTGAGGGGTCACAGACCCCCAAAGCACCCTCCCAAGGTTGAGGGCATGTGGCCTGGTACGGTTCAGGAGGGAGGGGGGGCGCTCTCGTCCCCCCTCTTTTCCTGCGGCCTGCCAGGTTGCATGCTTGGATAAGGGTCTGGTATGGATTTTGAGGGGGACCCCACGCCAAGGTTCCCCTTAAAATCAATCCCAGACCTGAAGGGTCCCCAAACACTTTTTATGACAATAACATGCATATTAGCCTTTAAAATTAGCACTTTTGATTTTGAACGTTCAAGTCCCATAGACTTTAATAGGGTTCTAAAGAAACATGCGCCCCTTCACAGGCATACTATACACACCCCCCAGGTACGAAATTTAAAGGAATATTACACTTTTCCTGATCCTAATCACTGCTCCTGAAAAAATGGCCATTTTTAAAACTTTTTTTTGCATTGATACATGTCCCCTGGGGCAGGACCCAGGTCCCCAAACACTTTTTATGACAATAACATGCATATTAGCCTTTAAAATTAGCACTTTTGATTTTGAACGTTCGAGTCCCATAGACTTTAATAGGGTTCTAAAGTTCACATGAGCTTTAGGTCTGTTCGCAGGTTCTGGTGCGAACCGAACAAGGGGGTGTTCGGCTCATCCCTAGTGGTGGTGCTCGGTTGCCGCAGATTGCGCATGCGTGAGATCATGGTGAGAAACATGAAAGGGCGGAAGTTATATTCTACACAGACTCAAGATGACAGTACTAAAGATGGCACTGCCTTATCCCAGAAGATAACATTTTTAAAAGAAGGTGATTAAAATGAAATAGATGAAAAGCACCATTTGGACTGCAGAGTTTACTTCCTCTTTAACAAGAGGCTTTGACAGCTGAGTTTGTGGAAGATCTTTTTGTAGTATAGTGGATTTTTTTTAAAACATTTTTATAAATATGTTATTTAGCATGCCAAGTAACATGGTAATCTAATGCCCTGTACACACGATTTTCCAGTCGGAATAAACTCTGAAGGTTTTTCTGACGGAATTCCAACGGAATTCCACTCAAGCTGTCTTGCATACACACGGTCACACCAAATTCCGACTGTCAAGAATGCGGTGACGTACAACACGTACGAAGGCACTACAATAAATAAGTTCAATAGCCACTGCGCCACCCTTTGGGCTCCTTCTGCTAATCTCGTGTTTATCTTGTGTTAGTAGAAGTTTGGTGAGAGACGATTCGCGCTTTTCAGACTCGTGCTTTTTAGATCGTTTTACTGCTGTTCAGTTTGTGATCTTTTTCAAAAATCCAAAATAAAGGAGATCTTGACGAAATAAAAAAATTTAAAAAAGGTGACTATAAAAAAATAATTCTAAACATTATTATGGAGATCTGGCTTTTAAAAAATAAAAGATTATTCATGAGATCAGAAGAAATAAGTTTGTCAGAACTCTGTGTGAATATCATCAGCAAAACAACTTTATTATTCTAGTATTAAAAAGCACAAAAGAATGGGCTGCATTAAAAGATTACAGAATTTGCAGCGTGAGGAATGTGCTATCTCCATTACGAACGCTAGTTTTACCACACCAAGTAATTCCGTCTCGTACTTGCTTAAGAGCATGCTCATGTTTGGTAAGTCGGAACAGCATACAGACGAGCGTTTTTTCCAATCGAAATTTTTTCCATTTGAAAAATATAGAACATGTTCTCTATCTAAGTCCGTCTGAATTTTCTACGTAAAAAGTCCGATGGGGCATACACATGTTCGGAATATACAATGAAAAGCTCCCATCAGACTTTTTCTGTCGGAAATTCCGACTGTGTGTACACGGCATAATAGGCTGCATATGTTTAATAGTAACAGGAGTAACAATTGGTTACATTACATTGGAGACATGTATCAAGGCAACTGCAGTTTTTTGGGAGCAGTGATTTTAATCATGCTTAAAGTGAAACAATAAAAATGTTATATTCCTTAAAATATCGTGCCTGGGGGTGTCCTTAGTATGCCTGTAAAGTAGCGCATTTTTCCCTTGTTTAGAACAATACCACAGCAAAATTACATTGCTAAAGGAAAAATTAAAACTACTCGCGGCTGTAATGTATTGTTGGGTCTCAGCAATATAGATAAAACTCATTGAAGAAAACGGCATGGGTCCCCCCCAGTCCATTACCAGGCCCTTTGGGTCTGGTATGGATATTAAGGGGAACCCCGCACCCAAATAAAAAAAATTGCGTGGGGGTCCCCCCAAAATCCATACCAGGCCCTTCAGGTCTGGTATGAATATTAAGGGGAACCCTGCGCCAAAACTAAAAAAAAATGGCGTGGGGTCCCCCGAAATCCATGTTTCTCAATCCAGAGAGGGACGAGACAAGGCTGCCCCTTATCCCCATTGGTTTTCACTCTCGCGATCAAACCCCTTGCAGCCCTGATCAGAGCAAACCCAAATATCCAAGGCCTGGAGATAGCTTCCACGTCACACAAACTGTGTCTATTTGCTGACGATGCACTCTTATTCGTCACTACACGACATACTACCCGAACCTTATCCAACTTTTAGATAAATTTGCATTGGTCACAGGTCTGGAGGTAAATCAAACGAAATCTAGAGCCCTCAATGTGTCCCTACCACGAACAGAGCTTAAACTTCTACAAGAAAATTTCCAGTTTCTATGGTCCACCTCATCTTTACCCTATTTGGGTATAAAATTGACTAGTAATCCGACTGATCTATTCCACACAAACTATCTCCCTATGCTAAATCACTTGTCCTCACTTCTCAAGAATTGGCAACCCTTATGTATCTCATGGCTCGGACGAATTGCAGCCGCGAAAATGTCACTGCTTCCCAAGCTCTTATATCTCTACAGAGTTCTCCCGATAGCGATACCCCCTTACTTTCATCGTGACATACAGAATCGAGTGTTTAAATATTTTTGGGGCTCTACGAGCCCAGATTCTTCCACTACTATCACGCAGCTCAACTGGTCCAAATTACACTATACCACACAAAAGCCGAAACTCGTATATATGTTTTAGCTTAGAAGCAATAGACCTTTACCCCCTCAGAGTGTCTAATCTGTTATGGTTACCTGTCACACCACGTGGCCCCATTACAAACCCTATAACACAGCATTCATTGAAACTTTGGGATAAACTATGAAGCCCATTCAAACTGATGTCCCCACACTCTCCATTACTATATTTTCTAGGTCATCCACTTTTCTACCCGGCTTTCACAGAACCAGCCTCATTCCAGGCCTGGACCCGATCTGGTCTGAGTCGAATTTGTGACCTGGTCATTGGTGATGCTATTAAACCATTCCCAGTCCTTAAAACACAACTCCCTCATCGAGAGTGTTTTGGTTATCTTCAAATCTCTAATTTTGTTCAAATGGTCATAGGCTCCAAATCAGGGCTGGACATCCTATCTATGTTTGAGGGACTATGCGACTCAAACCCACATGCTCCAGGTATCATATCCTGTCTCTACTCTCATCTCACATCCCCCCCAGCTGCACTTCCATTATATGCACAACAATGGGCCAAAGACCTAACTATAGATTTAGACGCAGAAGACTGGGCTAATATATGGGTTAATACCAGAATCTCATCGCAAAATATTGTCGCATTAGAAGAAAATTATAAGGTTCTTATGAGATGGTATTTGGTCCCGGCTAGGATTGCCAAATTCCTTCCATCATATTAACCAAACGGTTTTCAAAACTGTGGTGAAAAAGGCACACATATACATGGTGGGCTTGCCCAACAGTACAACGCTTCTGGGTGACAATATTTCAAATGGCTTCTACTCTGCTTCGAGAGCCCCTTGACCCTGACCCATCCCTGGCCCTGCTGAATTATTTCCCAAAAGACTATACTAGGGCACAGCAACGTCTTCTCCTCCAACTCACTACTGCAGCCAAGCAAACAATTGCTAGAGCTTGGAAAACCCCTACCCTAAATATAGCTGAAGTAAAAAACAGGGTCGCCCTGGCAATGATTCACAGCAAAATTGAAGCCACTATCCTTGACAAAATCCCTCGACACTTAAAAATCTGGCGACCATGGATAGACCACTTTCTACCACATGATTTCAACAAACACCTTCTGGAACCATAAACCTCCCTGACCCCCTAATTAATACGTCCCTAGGTATGTAGGTGTTCTGTGCGAGCCGTCCGACCATACCTTCCCTAGGTTTCTCTTCTCTCTTCCTTTTCCTCTCTTTTCTTATCTTTTTACTGTCACCCTCTTCTCCTCCCAACTCCCCCTCTTTCCAATAGTTACTACAGGTAACGTAACTAAATGTTAAGTGCTGTTTGGCTAATACAATGTCTTCTGTATTATGGAGTACCACCCTTTTAAAAACGTACCCATGTCAAGGGCCTCGGCCCATATTATTACAGCAAGTTTGGAAGCTAACATGATCTTATGTGATACTTTTGTTTGTCAATAACATGTAACGCCTCTCTCAACATGTTCATGTGATACTACCTTGCAAAAACGTACTCTGTTGACTATTATCTCCTTAAGCTAAACTGAAGATACTTATATCTGTATCTTGATTGTTACCAATAAAAATCTTTGAAAATAAATTCACACCCAAACCCAACCATGTGCCATTATATAAATATTTTTAAACCATAAATATAACAGTCCTTGGATAAACGATGAAAACAGATTATGTAACCAGAAGTGGAATTCCATGTAACATCAGTATTGAAGTGAAGACACAGACAATATACCCACCACCGGTTAGTGAGGAGGCTTACCGGAGTAAGAGGACTCCAATGGGCACATGCTCAGTGAGTCAACAAGGCATATGGTGTAAACACCAAAGTATTAGACCTCCACGTCTGGGCTCCAGATCAAGATGGAAGACAGTCCAATTGGTCAAGAGATGTCACAGAGAAGCAGTCCTCAGAAGCAGCCAACTTGTTAGACCAAATCCTCTCAAATGTTCAAAATAGCATGACCAAAAAAGAAAATACTCCATAGTGTGAATCCGTATAAACATAGAAATGTATTAAAAAAAAATTGGAAACACATTTATAAAGTGGATCAAGCGCTTGAAAATAAGGTTTGTGGGTAACGCAATGACATCAGCAGGGCTCGTTCCGACACGTTTCTTCTAAAGAGACATCATCTCTTAAAAATAAACTGTCCTGCGATGTCCATTCATCTTCGATCACAGCGTCCGACGGCCTGATAAAAAAAACAAGAAAACGGAAAAAACTCGGCCTTCATGAGAGGCTCCCGCTGACTGAAGCCTCTGCGCGATGACAGCTGCTATATAGCTGAGGGCAGGGCCACGCGGTGATGTAATTGGGTGACCCCATCCCCTTCTGACGTTATGTCACATAACGTCAGAGGGGGCGGGGTCATCCATTTACATCACCGGGTGGCTCCGCCCTCAACTATAACATCAGAGGGGGTGGGGTCACCCGTATACATCACCGGGTGGCACCCTCAGCTATATAACAGCTGTCATCAGCTGGAGCCTCCAGAGGCAGGGTTTTTTCCATTTTTTTTTATCGGGTCATTTTTTTTAATAAAGGATTTGTCCCAAATTGTCTACTGTCATTTTTTAACATTTTGACACTTTTTTGGTGAATAGGTAGGGGTACAATGTACCCGATACCAATTCACCTAGGGGGGGCTGGGATCTGGTCGTCCCCTTGTTAAAGGAGGCTTCCAGATTCCGATAATCCCCCGCCCACAGACCCCCACAACCACCAGTCAAGGGTTGTGGAAATGAGGCCCTTGTCCCCATCAACATGGGGACAAGGTGCTTTGGAGGGACCCCAAAGCATCCTCCCCATGTTGAGGGCATGTGGCCTGGTACGGTTTAAGAGGGGGGCGCTCTCTCTTCCCCCCTTTTCCTATGGCCTGCCAGGTTGCGCGCTTGGATAAGGGTCTGGTATGGATTTTGGGGGGACCCCTACGTCCTTTTGTTTTTTAAATTTTGTCTCAGGGGGTACCCTTAAAATCCATACCAGACCCAATGGGCCTGGTAATGGACTAGGGGGAACCCATACCGTTATTGTCACCAGGACCCGACAATACATTAAAGCCGCGAGCAGTTTTAAATGACATTTTTTCCTTTAGAAATTTAATTTTGCTGCAATATTGTTCTAAACACGGGAAAATGCGCTACTTTACAGGCATACTAATGACACCCCCAGGCACAATAGTTAAAGATATATTTCATTTTTATTGTTTCACTTTAAGCATTATTAAAATCACTGCTCCCCCAAAAAATTTTAGTTTTTAAAGTTTTTTTTTGCATTGATTCATGTCCCCTGGGGCAGGACCCAGGTCCCCAAACACTTTTTATGACAATAAGTTGCATATAAGCCTTTAAAATTAGCACTTTCGGTTTTTCATGTTAGTGTCCCATATACTTTAATGCTGCATATTGTTTGCTGTTCGGCGAAGGGGCAAATAACCCGATGTCCCAAACATCAGGCTCATCCATATATATATATATATATATATATATATATATATATATATAAAGAAACAAATATAAAATAACAGTTTTTCATTGTATAATCTGCTCTAGAAAAAATGTAATATTTAAAGTGACTGTCATGGAAAAAAAATGGGGCTGTCAGTGCTGGCCTTTGTTAAAAATGCTAGGTTCTTGGCTGTGTCTGCCTTTAGTCATTTTAAATAACAGACCTGGAACAAGCGTATTGTCAGGACCATGTCAAATTTTTATATCTTTACTTGTTCTGGGTCAGTGACTGAAGCCAATGCAGCAACATGACAGACAGGGAACTAACACTCTCAATGAAAAGGTCAGCAATGGTAACCTCTATACTTCTCCTGTAAGTCACTTTGATATCATTGAGCGATATGACTACTTCTTTACTGTCCTGTACTAATACATCAGTGGAAGATAAGTATAAGCAAGAGAGACTCATTAGTAAAAGTAGCTGAAACGGTAACCTATGATCAGTGAATTGGTTTGAAAATAAAAATAAATCAGAGAACCCGTTCATTGACAAATTTTTTATTCTGAATAGGTTCATGTGATTTTTTTTTGCCAATCTGTAGGGAAATATAATTCATGAATCTTGGTTATCTGGATACTTAAATCCAGTCTGGGTGTATTTTTTCCACTAGCAAATCTATTTTCGGAAGAGTCCAAATATGAATAGGCCATTCTGTTTTTATCATGCTTAGAAGTAACAACACTTGTAGCCTGTAGCAGTCCCCTGGAATCTGCTTTATATTGTTCCATACTACAACCGAGCTGAAATGCTGGAACCCTGAACTGAAGGGGTTTTGTAAAGAAAAAAACGACTCTTACTGCATACCATTTTAGGTAATGAGCTGATTCATGAAAACTGCAGCACAAGATTAAATAAAGCTGATGTCCATAACAGCCAATGAAAAAATTATAGAACCTAAAAGGTTACTAGCCACAATGTCTTGTTTGACAAATCAACGGTCTATATTTCCTATCATATTATTTCATTCTGCGAAAGGAGTTCAAATGCCGCGTACACGCGATCGGAAATGCCGCCGGCCAAAGACCAATGTGATGTTTTGGTCGGAAAATGCGACCGTGTGTATGCTCCAGATTGGGAGCAGGTTCTTTTTGGTCCGATCATCTGTGCAAATTCCGACGCGTAAAATTCCTACACATTGAACTTCATTTTCTCGGCTCCTCATAGTGTTGTACGTCACCGCATTCTTGGCGGTCGAAAGTTCATAGAACTTTTGTGTGACCGCGTGTATGCAAGCCAAGCTTGAACAGAATTCCGTTGTAAAAACCATCCAAGTTTTTTCCGAAGGAAAATCCGCATGTGTGTACGGAGCATAAGGCTTCATTTACACCTGAGCGCATCGATTTACTGGTGTTTTTTTTAAGCTTTTTTTGCAGCTTTTTACAAGCTTTTGTAAAGCATTTTATAATCATATTACAAACATTTTACAGCTTCAGGCATTTTTGTTTAGCTAATAGAAAGCACTAGGTGGAGGAGAGGTAGAGGAAAATAGGGGTGGAGAACTGCTATTTGAACAGAAAATCCTTGAAACATGAGAGGCCAAAAATGCTTGTAATATGCCAAAAAAAACGTATATACTTTTTTGAGCTTCAGGTGTGTTGCTTCAGGTGACAGAACACTCAGATGTGAACAGGGGCCATTAAATGAATGGGATTTGGCTTGTTGAGCGTTTTAGAGCTACAAGCTTCAACAGAAAATCGCTCAGTGTAAACAGGGCCTAACATACAAATGGCAGTTTATGGTGCAAATACCCCAGCTCCAAAATACAATGTAGTAGTTTTAAGGAAACCCCAATAAATATTTCTCAAATGAGTCTATGAAATCTGAAAAAGTCTTACTAGTGGAACTGCAGAAGGTTTTTTTTATATGAAAGTGAGAACTGACAGGAGACTAGGTTTGCTTATAACCTTCTGGCTCATAAGCTGTACCCGACAACTAGAGACAGTGCAGAAATGAGCAACATTGAAGTAGATGTAAACCCTAACTGGATGACATTTAGTTTGTTAAAAAATATATAAACACTGTATTGTAAACATTTCTTTAAATAAAGTGCTTATTTTTCCCTTTTTTCATCCTGTTTTGCAACAGTGGATTATGCTTATATAAAAGTGGCAGATGACAGTGGCAGTGGCAGATGAGGCCTTTGCGCTGGGGGACCATCTGATAAGGCCGTTCCCCATGAGGACCCTGACCACGGAGCAGAGGGTTTTTAATTACCGGCCAGCTAGTCCGGCTTTTTCAAACGGCCATCAATATGGCTAAATACAAACTCAACCATATAATTATGAAATGCTGCATTCTTCATAATTTCCTGTGTAACAATGCAGCCAACTATCTGGCCTCAGTTGCCACTGAGGCCGATTCACCGGCACAAACAATGACGGTGATTGAAACTAGCCATCCTGGCTTGCCCCCTCAAAGTGCCCGCGAAGTACGGCAAAGCTATGTGGAGTACTTTGTGGGTAGGGGGGCAATTGATTTACCAGAGAATCTGGAAGCTCTTTAAAATATATATTTTTTGAAAAACTAAACTCATATTTCGTTTGATTTACTGCTTATGTTTCTTATCTGTCTCCTAGGTTCTCCAATGGGCTTTTTTTCTGGCCATTTTCTTCAATAGTGCAAACGTAACTTATTTCATACATGAGGTGACAATCTCTTCTTCAGCTAACTATTATGTTGTGCTGTGGGTCTGCTACATACACACACAGACACAATGTTTTTGTTGTTAATGTATGTAATGCATTGATGATAAAAATAATCATACTGAATTAATTGCTTGTAGTCCCTAAAATGGCCTGATTTTGGAAAAGTTTACAGCACAGTGGGGGTTATTTACTAAAGGCAAATCCACTTTGCACTACAAGTACAGTTGAAAGTGGATTTGCCTTTAGTAAATACCCCCCATTGCCACTGTAACTACACCAACTTACCCAAAAAAACTGGTATTGAGCATTAAAAATAAGAAGCCACACATTGTTGAGTATAAAACATTTTACCCCAAGCACAGTCACATGTGCGTTATAAAAGGGTTTTTTTAACAAACCAACATCTTTGGTGTATAACATGTATGTTTGACAGTATATAGCTTTTTGGTGGATAAACAGGCATGTTTAAAACCAGAACATACACATCCCCAACTCAGGAACTTACAAAGTTCAACTTTGCTAAAGTGAAGGCCATAGGAGACATTAGTATGTCAAAACTCTGTTGATTTTGCCTTCATCAGATGGGGTGATCTCATTCCTGTCAACGCCAAATTTTGAAGATGCACACAAATTGTGACTCAAAATTTGAATTTCCCTCATGATCCCATGCCTAAAATGTGTGTCTTTTCCCTACATCTATTTTTCTAAAGTCACAAAACACACAGTGTGTCAACATGTGCTATCTGCCATCACTGGATATCAATGTACGCATGCAACCCCTTCCTCAAAACTAAAGTAGGTGAGAGGAAGGGGTTGCACCCCCAAAACATGTCCATTGATCCCCCATGATGGGAGCTAGCACATGTTGACACACTGGGCCTTAATACAGAAAGGACAATCCACTTTGCCCTACAAGTGCACTTGCATTGCACTTGTAGTGCAAAGTGGTTTTACTTTTTTTAAATAAGCCACAGTGTGTCAACATGTGCTAGCTCTCATCATGGGGGATCAATGGATGTGTTTCGGGGGTGCAACCCCTTCCTCTCACCTTTTTTAGTTGAGGAAGGGGTTGCACCCACAAAACGCGTACATTGATATACCATGATGGCAGATAGCACATGTTGACACACTGGGGGTTATTTACGAAAGGCAAATCCACTTTTCACTACAAGTGCAAACTACAAGTGTAAAGTGCACTTAAAATTGCACTGAAAGTTCACTTGGAAGTGCAGCCGTTGTAGATCTGAGGGGGAAATGCAAGAAAAATAAAAAAACAGCATTTTAGCTTGCACATGATTGGATAATAAAATCAGCAGAGCTTCCTCTCATTTCAGATATAACCCTCAGATTTACGACTGCACTTCCAAGTGCACTTTCAGTGCAATTTCAAGTGCACTTCGCACTTGTAGTGCAAAGTGAATTTGCCTTTCGTAAATAACCCCCACTGTGTACATCTTCAAAATTTGGCTTTGTAATTACTTTAAAACTTTTAAAAAACGTACAATAACGTCAAAATTAAAATTCTTGGTGGTTTTAGATTTTGCCTAAAACATCAATGATGTTGGTCAGTCTTTTTTGAACATCATTGATATTTTGCTTGACCTTTTCTAAACCCTAATAGCACACCATTATCTCACTGATGAGTACTTACTTGTGCACTTGCACTGTTGAAGTAAGTTTCTTCTTCCACAACATCCACATCACCTAAAAAAATAAAAAAACACCATGTATTATAAATATGCAGGCATCCATCTATTACCTGGAGCTGTGGTCTCAGACAGTGACCTGTTGTGGACACCATTTTGACCACTTCCTGAACCTCTGCATCCACATCCTCAGGTTGTGTGCTGAGTTCCCCTTTTTCAGGAGATGTGGGGTTCCTGGTGTCCTCAGATGTCACGATTCTTTTCTCCCCTATGTGAATACAAAAATGGTATACTTAGTAGACAGATATTTGAGGCTAGAAATAGTAATATGAAATATTGCTTGGAAGTGTCGTTCAATTGTCTGTTTTGTCAGAGTTCCAAGCTTAAGACATGATTTTTTTCCCTTACAAGGAATACTTACCTGTTTTGTGCAAGTTTCACAAATGGAGAGACCCCTAGAATCCACTGGAGCACCTGCGTGGGACGCCATAAAAAGGTTGTTATGGTGTCCCACACTAGTGCTCCTGCGTCCAGATGTGTAAACAGCTGCTGAGTGTCCTCTCCTTACACTGTCATATTAGTGGTCGAACGAACGATGTTTAATACTAACGATTATACTGTGCCCCAAACTTGTCATTTTAAACTGTACATCAGTAAAGAAAAGCACATGTACCAGCACAAAAGTAATAATAATAATAGGAACACACAACAAATACTTACTTTTTTGCAGCACTTTCTTGATCCTTCTATACTGATCCTGCTCTCTCAATTTCAGGTCTGACTAGTGTTTCCTCAATTGCTTCTTGGATCTTCGTACCCCAAAAGTCCTGTGCAGACTTCTCACAACTTTAGTCATGATCGTGGCCTTTCTCACATTTGGGTTTCTGTACGGTCCATGATTCCCATCATAGTCTGTCCTCTTCAAGATGTCCACCACGACAGACTGCGTTTTTTGTCAGACCAGACGGAACCCAGGCCATCACTATCAACACTTCCTTCCACGTCAGCTGAGGCTCCTGAAGTCCAACCTGGGCCTTCCACCCAGGAAGAAGATATGGAGGACCCCAGCTTGACCCAGGTAAAGCATTGTTGAACATATTTCTTGTCACAAATTGAATGATGTTTACTAGATGTTATTGATCACTAATTTCTGATTTAACAAAGTGGCTTACATATCAATAGACAGTGGTAGCCAAAAATGATTGGATTGAATGACAAGAATGAAAAATGCTGGGGTCAGAATGATAGTCTTTTCTATTTGTTAACATTCAATTTGCAGTAGTCATGAGCTCAAAATTGTGTGATTGATGACCAAAAACCTAAAACTATCAGCCATTTTTATACACAGGAAAGTTTCAGCCAGGAGGAGGCTATGGAAAGAAGCCTGACGGAATCCCATGTTCCTCCCCTCCGCCCTCCAACCAAAAGGACCAGGAAGGCAAGGAATCTTGAGGAGTCTGCGGCTGCTTTCTTAAAACAGGCTAATGTGACACTTAACACGACCCCTGGTGGCCACGAGGCATTTGGACTTGTCACTGCAAGCAAACTAGAACACATGGAGGAGGGCTAACACACAATCTGTGAAGAAATAATTTTGAAGGCCCTAAACAAGGGGACGAGGAGCAAACTCACAACTTAAACCAACCTGTGTGCGTTGGACCATACTCCTCCACCACTTCCAGCAACACCACCAACACCACAGCCACCCCACCTACCACAGCAGCATGGAAGGAAGCGTGGAAAGAAGTGTTGAGAGTGATGGCCTGGGTTTGGTGTGGTCTGGCAAAAAATGCAGGCTGTTGTAACACCACTGCCTCGGGACATATATGTCATCTACTGCTGCTCCTGATCTCTCGGAGTCCTGGACTGTATTGTGCTCCCCATTAAATGGACTCCTCAGGTTAACAATTTTGACAATCAAATAATTGATGTCTGCCCTGGGGTACAAAGGCTTCACCAATTCCAACTGTTTCTCCAGCGTTGCCTTTCTCTTTATTTTGTTCTGACCATGTGCTCCCTATTAAATTTCAAATTTTTGTTTGGACAAATACTTGGCTATGTGTTTTACTTCAAAAAGGACAGTATGTTTGTGAGTAGGCCGGTACATTTAAAAAATACAATGTGTAATTTGTGACAATAATCAGTGTTAGGGTACTTAGTAGTATCCCCAGATAGGTCTAGGGACCCCCCTAAACCCCCCTAATAAAGGTTTAACCCCTTGATCACCCCATCACCAGTGATCACCATATTAGTGTCATGGCTGATGTTGGTTAGTTATTTTTTTTTTATAGCATCAGGGCACCCACCATATATTACCTAATAAAAGGTTTAACTCCCTGATCAGCGGGTGATATCAGTTAGGTTTTAACGTCAGTTAGGGTCTGCGTCGCCCCAGGCAGCATGCACCATACACCTCCCTTTGTAGTATAATGTCTGAACGGATTGATATCTTTGATCTGATCAGAACTATATTAGCATCCCCAAGAGTTTAGGGTTCCCAAAAACGCAGTGTTAGTGGGATCAGCCCAGATACCTGCTAGCACCTGTGTTCAGCCCCTCCGCCCAGCCTAGCCCAGCCCAGCCCACTTAAGTGCAGTATCAATCGATCACTGTCAATTACAAAACACTAAACACATAGCTGCAGAATTTGCAGTCAGTCCTGATCCCTGCAAACGCTAACAGTAGCGTTTGAAGCAGTCGCTGACTGTGAGTCGCACTAGTGTACCAGTAAATTTAGAGGCCAAAATTTCCAATCGAAGGTACAGTAGTGAAGAGGCCTACATGTTTCTGAGCATGACAGATGAGAGTGAAGAGGAAGTCAACCATCTGTCTGATTCTGGCTCAGAATACGAACCAGTAGACAGCAGCAGCACCCTGACTGATAGCTCTGATGATGGAGTAATGGTCCCTGCCAAGGTTAGGCGTACCATACCCCGTTCTTCTGCTGTTGTTGAGGTGAAAGAACCCAGGGCTCTCATATGGAGCAGAGAACCAGTACTAGTGCTGCTCATCCTTCTGGTCAACTGGCAAGCACCAGCGGCCTATTACATCCTGGTCATACATCCAGTACTGCAGTAAGACTTGGTGACGTGGTGAGTCCCATAAGTGCAGTTCAAGCTGGTGAGGTGGCTAGCACAAGTAGAGTCCCGCAGCCACCAAGAAGACAAACACAGGCCAGTTGAGCCCATAGTGCCCTTCCTGCTGCATTTGCCAATCCGAATTGGGAGCCCACCACTTCTGCAGAACCCATACTTCCCCCATTCACTGGCCAACCCGAAATTAAGGTGGAAACAGTTGATTTTACCTAACTTGATTTTTATTCGCTGTTTTTCATGGAAGATCTCTATAGACCTGTTGTCGACCAAATCAATTTGTATGCTGGTCAATTCATCGTTGCTAATCCCCAGTTGGCCCTTGCAAGAGATTGGAGATTTATTACGGTCTCCGAATTTAAGACCTTCCTGGGCCTATCTCTCCTCATGGGCATAGTTAAAAAAAGTGAGTTGCGGTCATATTGGTCCACTGACCCAATTCACCATATGCCAGTGTTCTCTGTCTCCATGACCAGGACACAATACGAGTAGATCTTGCGATTCATGCATTTCAATGACAATGAACTCTGTCGTCCTCGGGGTGACCCTGGATATTATCGGCTTTACAATATTTGGCCCCTCGTAAACCACTTCAACCAACAATTTGCAGCCTTGTTTACTCCCGATCAAGTTTTCTGCGTTGATGAGTCCCTGATTAAGTTTTCTGGCTGCTTGTCTATCAAACAGTATCTTCCCAGCAAGTGTGCAAGATGTGGGGTCAAGATGTATAAGCTCTGTGACAGGGCAACAGGCTATACATATAGTTTTATGGTTTACGAGGGAAGAGATAGTCACATGGAGCCGGAGAACTGCCAAGACTACATAGGGAGCGCTGGTAAGATTGTGTGGGACTTGGTGTCACCCTTATTTGGAAAGGGGTACCACTGTTACACAAGAGTGTCACTTTTTAGTCACCTTTTTGATTGTGGAATTGGCGCATGTGGCACCGTGCGATCTAATAGTCAGGACCTTCCCAAACGGCTTGTTGAATCCCGACTTAGACGAGGGGAGAAAGCCTGCTTGAAATGTAATAATTTGTTAGCTGTAAAGTAAAGGGATACATGGTATGTTTTAGTTCTGTCCTCCCTTCGCGCAGATACGACTGTCCAAATTCCTACGGTGACTGGTGTTGTGGAGAAACCCCTCTCTGTCCAGGAATACAACCTTAACATGGGAGGGGTGGACCTCAACGACCAGTTGTTGGCGCCGTACCTAATTGACCTTAAGGCCAGATGCTGGTACAAAAAAGTGTCTGCATATTTATTCCAATTGGCTCTGCTGAATGCTTATGTGCTATACAAAGCTTCAGGACAAACTGGATTCTTCCTTAAATTCCAGGAAGAGATCATCACAGCCCTTCTGTTTCCAGATGGTGCTGTGGCCCACCTACCCAATGCAAATGTAGTGAGCCGGCTGCATGAGAGGCATTTTCCGTATGTCCTCCCTGGTTTCCCTACCCAAAGAAATCCCTAAAGAAGATGTCGAGTCTGCAGAAAACGCAGATTTAGGCATGACACCCGCTTTTATTGTCCGTCCTGTCCTGACCAACATGGTCTCTGCATCAGTGATTGTTTCAAACGCTACCACACACTAGTGGAGTATTAGCATAGGTTGTATTTTTCTTCTCTCTCTCTATTGTTCTCTCTCTTATGTTTGCTCTCTATTGTCCGTTCTCTATTGTTCTATATCTATTGTTCTCTCTCTATTGCTATGTTTTATTGTATTTTCTTTGCAAGTATGGTATGTCTTCTGTAATGTTACTTTGTTTTATTGTTAACCATCATTTGCTTAGCAGGTACGCCATTTAGCTGCAGCACAGGTTTATTTTTTTCTGACAGCAACAGCGCTTGCTTCCAGGATACGTAAAATCATGACTCCAGCATGGTAGGAGGTGATTTCACCGCCACAGTTAAAAAAAAGAGCATATATACCGAAGCATGGGGGCAGGGGTGGAGGAGCGATTTGCTCTTAACATTAGGGGTGGATTGCCCCCATGCTTCGGTATATATTTTTTAGGCACAGATTGAATTAAAAAAATCAAGTTGTTTTATTGAGGTAATGTTTTATCGTTACCATTGTTTGCTTTTCAGGTATTCCATTCAGCTGCAGCACTGATTTATTTATCTTGACAGCAACAGCGTTTGCTCTCACGATACGTAAATCAGCGACTCCAGCACTGTAGAAGGTGATTTCACCACCACAGTTAAAAAAAAAATGGTTCATGTATGCCCATCATTAGAAGTTGGTGGATGAAGGGTGGTATTCTAATCAATCTCTTTTTTTCGTTTAGCCCACAGGCTCCATGAAAAAAAGAACATTACAATATATGCCCAACAAGGACCAGCAACTTACTGCTATATTGCTGTATTTTGAGTACTTATACCAGAATGATGCCTGCAGATTTAGGTATCATATTGGTATCATTATTTTCAGCCAGAGGTCAGCTTTCATGTTAAAGCAATCCTAGTGGCTAATTAGCCTCTAGACTGATTTTACAAGCAGTGGGAGGGAACACCCCCCCACCATCTTCCATGTTTTTCTCAGGCTCTCCTGTACCAATCTGGAACCTGAGAATGAAGCTGGTGGTTCTGCCAGCTGACCTTAGAGCTGATCGGAGACCAGAATGGCTCCAATCATTTCTTTGGCCTAAGAAACTGGAAGCTATAAGCATTTTGTGACTTAGGTTTCACCGGATATAAACAGCACCATTGGGAAATTGGGAAAGCATTTTATCACACCAATCTTGGTGTGGTTAGATGCTTTGAGGGCAGAGGAGAGATCTAGGGTCTAATAGACCCCAATTTTTTCAAAGAAGAGTACCTGTCACTACCTATTGCTATCATAGGGGATATTTACATCCCCTGAGATAACAATAAAAAAAAAAATGAAAGGAACAGTTTGAAAATAAAATAAAAAGCTGAGATTGTGCACTTCATGGACACAATGGCTACTCTGAAAATTCTTTCCTACAATGTAAGAGGCCTAAATTTTACAGCAAAAAGACACCAGGTAATGAGAGAACTGAAACATGCATCCTGCTCCATTGCCTCCTGCTCCATTGCCTTCCTACAAGAAACCCACCTAACCCATTCTACCTCTGTCAAATTATACTCCCCACAATTCCCGACATGGTATTGCAGCCTCTCTGATACCAATAAAGCTAAGGGAGTGGCCATTGGGTTTGATAGGGGTATATCTTTTCAGCTTGCTGAGATGTTAGTGGATGGCCACAGGCGGTTTCTGTTTCTTAAGGGTTATATAGGCAACACTCAGTGCACATTGGTAAATATATACTGTCCAAATTCTAACTAACCAACTTTTATGTCCCATATTATAACAAAATTAACTGACTTCGCCCGGGGGGTCACTGTCCTTGTGGGAGAAATTAACATGCCTTTAGACCGTATTTTGGATACATCACAAGGCCGTTTCTCTTATGTTAAAAAGAGACTCCGTGACTCACAATTAATAGAGGCCTGGCGTCTGCTACATCCTAAAGTTAAGAACTATTCTTATTTTTCCAAAACGCACCGCTCATACTCGAGTATAGAGAACATCTTTATTGACCATTTTCACCTCCCTCTGCTGTGTTCTGCCTCCAATGGTATTGCATCTGACTTAGACCATGCCCCTGTGTCAATTTGGTTGCTCCTTCCCACTCTGCCTCCCCGCACCAATAATTGGAAGCTTAATGATTCACTCCTCTCTAACTCCGTAGACGTTTCTCTATTATCCTCCTCCATGACACAATATTTCACAGAAAACGCTTCTCCAGAGACTTCTCTCTTCCTTTTATGGGAAGCTCATAAGGCTACAATGAGAGGTAGATTACTTGAACTAGGTGCGAGGAGGATGTACTGTATGTATCATTTCAGTGGCTTGGCTATGATTCACGTTTATGTTTGCATGACTACTTTAATATATTTTGGACTGCATTTACTCATTTACTGTCAATTGTTGGCTAACCGCATTCACCTCATTTAAAGTCCCGGAGTGATTTCCTGTTTTTTGTTGCATATATTGGGATGGAGGTGGTTTGCGGGCGACACCAGACCTTTTCCTTTTTGTTGAGGAGGAAGAGGGAACATGGTCTTCAACTCAAAGATTTATTGCAACAGGTGACTGATCTTGAGCAGAAGCATAAGCTACAGTATCTCTGCATATTGCACACCTGGAAGCACTTACGATAAAGAGAGAAGAATTTAAGGCGCTCTTAGACCTGGAAATGAAAAATAAATGTAACTTAGTCTCACAGAAAATCTACGAGTGGGGTGATAAACCAAGTAAACAGCTAGCATGTTCCCTTAGGGCAAAAAAATGTACGTCCTTTATATCTAAGGTCAAACTCCCCTCAGGCGAAATAGTACACTCCTCTTCTCAGATTGCCGCAGCCTTCAGAGAAGTCTATGTGAATCTATATAACATTGGAGGGGACCTTGAATACGCAGGCGTATTCTTTCCTATCTCAAGCAAACCAATCTACCTAAACTGTCTCGAAAACCCCTAAATAACTGTAAACAGATCTGTCAGGGCTCCACTTGCGACGTACGGTCGAATCGGCGCGCGCGCATGCGCACACGCGCCGCTGATTCGTCCGGGCGTCGAAACGAGGGTACGCGCCGTCGTACTCCTCAGGCGCGCGCGCGTGCGCAGCGAGCGCGGGCACGTGCGTCGCGGGCGCACACGTGACGCGTTAGCGCTGTTTGGCGCCAGTTGGCCTTTAAAAGAATGACAGCTGCACATGTCAAGTGCTGTTCGTCTGCAGTTTGCCCCTTGTTTAACCTGCCTCTGTTGTGTACTCCTGTTTACCTGATCCGGCTTCCACTTGACTCTGCTGCCTTCTCCACTCCTGATTCCGGCCTGTTGACTCTGCTTTGGACTGATACCTGAACGCTGATCTCCTGCCTGTCTGACCTCTCCATTGCCTGTGCCCACTTACCTGCCTGCCAAAGTGTATCCAGACCCGGCCTGCCTGACGACCCCTCTGCCTGCTCCCTGCATGCTGCATACTTCCAGAGTTGCTGACGCCATCTCGGGGTCACCCTACATCCGGACCCTGCTCCGCTACCTGCCAGTCTCTGCTGCTTCAACATCCAGGAGATCGCTACTGATCAGCTACGTCTCCCACAGCATCCATTCCAGGCACTCCTACCCCGCTGTGCTCACGGGACCACTGTCTCCACTCCAGTGGGCCCTGAACCAGAGCCGTAAGAGAGGCCCTCTCCCAGCGAAGTCAGGCTCACCACTCAGGTACCTAACAGTACGAACAGCCATGACTGAGCCTGCGGGAGAAGCCTCTGCCATGAAGGAGTTCTGCTCACACCTGGCAGCCCTCACTCAGGCGGTGCAATCCCTGCAAGAAGGGTATACCAGACTGGAAGGTCGAGTGCAGCAACTTGCTGACCCCAATGTTGCGGCTCCTACATCTCCGCAACCTTCTGCAACACCTGCTACTCCTCCTGCGGTGGTGATGCTGCCTCCTGAACCCAGAGTACCTGTGCCTGATCGCTTCTCCGGAGATCGTTCCAAATTCCGTGTCTTCCGCAACGCCTGCCAGTTATACTTTGCTCTTCAACCCAGAACCTTCTCCCTAGAGGCCACCAAAGTGGGGTTCGTAATCTCCCTGCTGCAGGGCGAACCTCAGATTTGGGCTCATCGCCTGCTGGAGGGAAATAGCATGCTGACGCAGTCCCTCTCGTCTTTCCTGGAAGCCATGGCGCAACTTTACGAGGACCCCCAGCTAACCACCACAGCCGAGTCTGCTCTATCTGCGCTCCAGCAAGGCCGCAGAACGGCCGAGGACTATGTGACAGACTTTAGACGATGGAGCGCAGACACCCAGTGGAATGACTCGGCTTTAAGGCATCAGTTCCGCATGGGCCTCTCCGAAGGCCTAAAGGATGAACTTGCCCGAGTGGGCACCCCAGACACTTTGGAGGGCCTGATAACTTTGAGCATACAAATTGACCGTCGGCTCCGGGAACGCAGAGTCGAGAGATCCGCTCAAGTCCACCGTCCGGCTTGGATGACCGCAAGGGCTCCATTACCGGCTGGCCGTTACATGCCCGCTCAGCCAATGGCCCCTGCCCATCCTCTTCCCGATGCCGGCGAGCCGATGCAGCTTGGTCTCATGCGACCCACTCTGTCTCTGGAGGAACGTGCCCGACGCCGTCAACTAAATTTGTGCCTGTACTGTGGTGGGCCCGGACACTTTGTGAACAGTTGCCCGAGCAAGCTGCGTAAGTGCCTTTCGTCTGTGTCAATCAACTCTGCTCACTTACCAGTCCATGCCACCCACATCTCTCTACCCCTGTCTTTTCAGTTCCTGGGAAGGACGATTCGCACCAACGCCATCCTTGATTCAGGAGCCTGCAGCTGTTTCATCGATACCACCTTTGCCAGCCGGCACGACATTCCTCTTCAGAGGAAGGCCCGCGGACTATCCGTCTTCCTGGCTGACGGTTCCCGCATTAAATCGGGCCAAGTTGTCCAGGAGACCCAACCTCTGTTCACTATCTCTTCTCTCCACCACCAGGAACTGTTAACCTTGGACGTAATCTCGTCCCCCCTGTTCCCAGTGATCCTGGGCATCCCCTGGTTGCAGGCACACGATCCGACCATCTGCTGGTCCACAGGGGAGGTCAAGTTCCAGTCCCCCTACTGCCTGGAACATTGCTTACACGAAGCTCCGGTACAACCCGCTACGCTTCTTTGTCTGGACTCTGATACTGACCTGATCCAAGCGGTACCGGAACCATACCATGAATTCTTAGACGTCTTTAGTAAACGGGGAGCGGACACCCTACCCCCACACCGCACCTATGATTGTCCCATAGAACTTTTGCCGGGGGCCGAGATTCCGTTCGGGCGTATCTTCCCCCTTTCCGAGAAGGAACAAGAGGCCCTGAAGGCCTACATTTCGGAGAACCTAAAGAAGGGGTTTATACGTCACTCCACCTCACCCGCAGGGGCCGGCATATTCTTTGTAACCAAGAAAGACCAGTCACTCCGACCCTGTGTGGACTACCGGGAGCTAAATAAAGTTACAATTAAAAATCGCTATCCCTTACCCTTAATACCGGAACTGTTTCAAAAACTAAGAGCGGCCACCATATTCTCCAAACTGGACTTAAGAGGGGCCTATAACCTGGTTCGCATCCGATCAGGTGATGAATGGAAGACTGCATTTCGTACCCGTTTTGGGCATTACGAATACTTAGTTATGCCCTTCGGCCTTTGTAATGCCCCGGCTACTTTCCAGCACCTCATAAATGAGGTCTTCAGGGACTTCCTGGACATTTTTGTCATTGTATACTTGGATGACATCCTAATCTTCTCCAGAACGCTTGAGCAGCATCGGGGGCATGTGGGCCGAGTCTTACTCCGTCTTCGTCAGCACGGATTGTACGCGAAAGCAGAGAAGTGCACCTTCGAGCAGCAGAGCATCCAATTCTTGGGTCTTCAGATCTCCCCAGCAGGCATCGAGATGGACCCGCAGAAGGTAACGGCTGTGCTGGACTGGCCGCCACCCTCTGACAAGAAGGGTGTGCAGCGTTTTGTCGGATTTGCTAATTTTTACAGAAAGTTCATCAAGGGGTTCTCGGCCATCATCTCACCAATCACACAGCTAACAAGGCAGAATGTACGGTTTCATTGGGGTCCAGAGGCCCAGGAGGCGTTTGTGAAACTCAAGGAGCGATTCACATCCGCTCCCATCCTCAGTCACCCTGACCCATCTCTCCCATACATCCTGGAAGTGGATGCCTCTGAGGTAGCAGTGGGGGCCGTGGTCTCCCAACGCCAGGGCAATAAGGACCTAATGCACCCTGTGGGCTTCTTTTCCCGGAAACTTTCACCCGCAGAAAGGAACTACGATGTCGGTGACCGAGAACTGCTAGCCATAAAATCAGCGCTGGAGGAATGGAGGTACTTGCTGGAGGGAGCAGTCCACCCTGTACTAATTTACACGGACCACAAGAATCTTGAGTACTTAAGGACGGCAAAACGTCTAAAACCACGACAAGCCCGCTGGGCCCTCTTCTTTTCACGTTTCAGCTTCCACATTACCTACCGGCCTGGATCTAAAAATGTAAAGCCAGATGCGCTTTCACGCATGTTCGACTGCCCTAAAGACTCCACACCTCCTGATACCATCCTCCCTGCAAGCAACTTCCTTCTACTACAGCCGGATTTACTGTCCCAGATCAGGGAGGCCTCCCTGAACCCGCTCCTTCCCCCAGGACTTTCACTAAATCGTAGAGAGGGGCTTCTCTGGAAGGACAGCCAGGTGTTTGTTCCCGAACCCATCCGGGTTAAAGTATTGGCCCTCCTCCACGATCACCCACTAGCAGGACACTTTGGGGCCCGAAAGACTCTTGACTTGGTGCAGCGCACCTTCTGGTGGCCTGGTCTGAAGGAATTCTGCTCCAAGTATGTCAGTTCATGCCCAGTGTGCTCCCGAAGCAAGACTACTAGGGGCCGGGCCTGGGGCCTACTCAAGCCTCTACCTGCACCTGATCGACCCTGGCGTATGATAACGATGGACTTTATAGTCGAGCTGCCCCCCTCTGAAGATCACACGGCCATCTTTGTAGTCGTTGACCGACTCTCAAAGATGGCCCACTTCCTACCCCTAAGGGGAACCCCATCTGCAGCAGAGACGGCCCGTGTTTTTATCCGAGAGATCGTTAGGTTACACGGGGTACCCAAGAATATAGTCTCGGACAGGGGAGTCCAGTTCACCTCGCGGTTTTGGAGGGCACTGTGTGATAGTCTAAAGATTGAGCTGGCCCTATCCTCAGCTTACCACCCTCAAACTAATGGGCAGACTGAGCGCACAAACCAGACCCTCGAACAATATATTAGGTGTTTCACTTCATTTGTGCAAGATGATTGGGTTTCTCTGCTGCCCTTAGCAGAATTCGCGTACAACAACGCCAGCCACTCGACCACGGGACAGTCCCCGTTTTTCGCCAATTATGGGTTCCATTTAACATTTCTACCAGATTTTCTTACAGAGTCCTCAGTTCCAGCGGTCCAGGACGCAGTGACCTTCCTAAGCCGCAACAACCAAATCCTCCAGGAAGCCATAACCAAGGCCCAGGCGGACAGTAAGAAAGCCTTTGACCAAAAGAGGAGGGGAGAGTTGAATCTGCAAATCGGGGATCAGGTATGGCTTTCCTCTTCTAATTTAAAGTTAACCTGTCCCTCTAAGAAGTTGGCACCCAAGTTCCTGGGCCCTTTTCCTGTAAAGAGGAGGATTAATGAGGTGTCCTATGAACTGTCCCTGCCAGACACCATGAAGATACATCCTGTGTTTCATGTCTCTCTATTGAAACCCTCGGTACCCGATCCCTTCCCCAATAGGGAGTCCGGGCCTCCTGAACCTGTCCTAGTGGATGGAAACGAGGAGTACGAGGTAGAAGTTGTTCTAGACTGTAGAAGGCGACAAGGGCAAAGACAGTTTCTAATCAAATGGAAGGGCTTCGGCCCAGAAAGCAATTCTTGGGAACCTGAGGACAATATACATGCTGGAAGACTAATTCGTGCTTTTTTCATTTCACACCCTGAGAAGGATGACCAACTGGGCACCCGGAGGTTGCCCCTTGTGGGGGGGCAATGTCAGGGCTCCACTTGCGACGTACGGTCGAATCGGCGCGCGCGCATGCGCACACGCGCCGCTGATTCGTCCGGGCGTCGAAACGAGGGTACGCGCCGTCGTACTCCTCAGGCGCGCGCGCGTGCGCAGCGAGCGCGGGCACGTGCGTCGCGGGCGCACACGTGACGCGTTAGCGCTGTTTGGCGCCAGTTGGCCTTTAAAAGAATGACAGCTGCACATGTCAAGTGCTGTTCGTCTGCAGTTTGCCCCTTGTTTAACCTGCCTCTGTTGTGTACTCCTGTTTACCTGATCCGGCTTCCACTTGACTCTGCTGCCTTCTCCACTCCTGATTCCGGCCTGTTGACTCTGCTTTGGACTGATACCTGAACGCTGATCTCCTGCCTGTCTGACCTCTCCATTGCCTGTGCCCACTTACCTGCCTGCCAAAGTGTATCCAGACCCGGCCTGCCTGACGACCCCTCTGCCTGCTCCCTGCATGCTGCATACTTCCAGAGTTGCTGACGCCATCTCGGGGTCACCCTACATCCGGACCCTGCTCCGCTACCTGCCAGTCTCTGCTGCTTCAACATCCAGGAGATCGCTACTGATCAGCTACGTCTCCCACAGCATCCATTCCAGGCACTCCTACCCCGCTGTGCTCACGGGACCACTGTCTCCACTCCAGTGGGCCCTGAACCAGAGCCGTAAGAGAGGCCCTCTCCCAGCGAAGTCAGGCTCACCACTCAGGTACCTAACAAGATCTCTCTGTTGAAGAATTCCAGAAGGCATTAAAATCCATGCCTCTAGGGAAAGCCCCAGGCCCGGGGGGCTATACTGTTTATATTATAAAACATTTGGTGACATATTACTCCCACGTTTCACAGCCTATGCCACTTCCATTTCCAAACCTACGGACCTATGCCCTGAATCCCTTTCTGCCCACATAACAGTTATCCCCAAACCAAATAAAGATCCAACCTGCTGTGGCAGTTATCGTCCTATATCTCTATTAAATGTAAATGTCAAACTTTTCACCAAAGTCATGGCTACTAGGCTACACCCCCTTCTTCCTAAATGGATCTCGGCAGATAAAACAGGCTTTATCCCTAATACAGAAGCTAGAGATAACTCATTACGCTCCCTTTCACTAATCCATTTTGTCCACAGGTGCTTCCAGCCCACCCTTCTTCTTTCCACAGATGCTGAAAAGGCATTTGATAGGGTGGACTGGGACTACCTCCAGATGACCCCCTGCGGTATTTTGGGCTCAGCCATAAAATGCTTAATAGGATTTTCTCCCTTTACTCCCACCCCACTGCACAAATTAGGATTGATGGACTTCTTAATGACCCCTTCACACTGAGGAATGGTACTAGGCAGGGATGCCCTCTGTTTCCCCCCTTGTTTTCCGTCTTGCTTGAATCCTTCTTAGCCACAATCACAAACAACGTTAACATCCACGGAGTACAAGTGGGCTCTAGAACATATAAATATGTGGCTTATGCAGATGACATCCTTTTCTTTATGCAACAACCACGCATCTCCCTCCCGAATTTAATAGCTGCCTTCCATGCATTCCAAACGTTATCCAACTTTAAAATCAACGTATCCAAATCTGAGATTTTAAATATTAATGTATCCTGCTCAGAGGCAGATCAAATAAAACCTATTTTCCCCTTCCAGTGGAAGTCGGAAAATTTTAAATATTTAGGGATCCACCTTTCTCCGAACCTACACTCCCTATTTAAGCACAATTATATACCCTTGTTGAATGGTATCAAAATGGACCTCTGCCGGTGGTCATCTCTAACTCATTCCTGGTTAGGTAAAATAAACATTATCAAAATGATTTCCTTACCAAGCATTCTTTTCTTTTCCCAAATGCTACCACTGAGTGTACCTGTAGGATTCTTCTCTATTCTTCTAACTATGATCTCCCGCTTCATCTGGAAAGGAAAGCACCCCAGAATATCTAGATCTACCCTACACCGCTCCAAACTAGCTGGGGGCTAGCACTTCCAGACTGTAAAACATATTACCATGCAATAGCCCTATCCCAGATTCCTGACTGGAAGTACACAGGCAGCATCAAACTATGGGTCAATTTGGAGTACTACTTAAGCAACTCAGACTTAACTACCATCCCGTGAATTCCCCGAGCCTCTGGAACTCTTTCCCCCTCCACGTCACCTCTAACAATATCCACACTGGACATCTGGAACATGCTACATAAAATTTTCCTGGACCTATAATTCACCTCTAATGCCTCTTTTGAATCACAGCTATTTTCTACCAGGTTCCTTGGATGCTGTCTTCAAATCTTGGTCCTCTGAAGGCCCACTACAGATACATCATCTCCTCTGTGCAGATACCCTTAAACCTCCCCAGTCCATATTGGACTCTAAACTGATCACGTTCATAGAAAGATGGATGTATAACCAGCTAAATCTATTTCTTCTTACTCTACCTCGCCCTATACGTGATCTACAAGACTTAAACCCAATTGAATCTATGTTTAACCATAGAACCTCATCTACACTGTGTCTCACAGTTTTATAAGGCTCTTATCACACTACAGAGCCCTCCTTAACCAGAATACCTTGCCAAATGGAAAGCCGACCTTCGCTTACAACTAACCGACAAACAAAGAGATAAAATCCTAGCATTATCTCATACCTCTTCAATCTCATTTAAAATGGCTGAAACCAACTACAAACTTTAGACCAGATGGCACTATACTCCAATTAAGCTACATCGCATGTTCCCTTACAACTCACCACTGTGCTGTAGGATTTGCGGGTTTAATGCCACTCATGCCCATATATGGTGGGACTGCCAAATAATCCACCCGTACTGGTCAGAAGTACTTAACCTCATCAATAAGATCGTGGGTCTCACCCTTCCCTTTGGATCCATGGACAATTTTCTTTCATGGCACCTCTGATCCAGTCGGACCATTTAAAGGTTCCCTTATCCCACATCTTTTGAACACGGCCAAGGCCCTTATACCTGCTTTATGGGGTGCTCCAACGATTCCATCTTTGAGAAGCTGGCTACAAAAAATTTCCGAAGTCTGTCTGTTAGAGGATCTCACCTACAGGATCAAAGAAAACAGTAGCCGTCATACAAAAATCTTTGGTTCGAATTTAAAACCACCTCAGGATATAAAGACATCATGAACCATTCCTCTACGGTCCAACCGAATGATACTCCCTATATTTCTAGGATCTCTTCTAGATTATTATTGCATTGCTGCATTGTGGTCATTTCTGATTTTTGATAAGCTTTCCCAGACTAGAATGCCCACTTGGAACCAGCTACTATATCATTCTTTCACCCTTCTTCCCTTAACCCCACCTCTTTACCCACTTTTCCCTCTTTTCTCCTTTTTCTTTTCTCCCCCTTCCTCCTATTCACCTTTTTACGACATAATCTAAGCTATATACAGTGGATCCTATACTAAAGTTTGTTATAATGTTTACCCAGACCCAGGCTTTCGCTATTACCATGCTTTCCATTTTTTCGACTTTTGAGTCACTTGCCCCTGCTGGTCTAAGGGTACTATCCACCTGACTTTGTACTTGTATATGTTCATCCGTAATATGTGTACACTATTTGCATATTTATTTTTCTGAAATAAACAGATATTAAACAAAAATAATAAAATAAAAAAGCAAAATAAATCATTAAAAAAAAAGCACCCCTGTCTCCCCGTGCTCACGTGCAAAGGCAAACGCAATCGTCGGTCTGGTGTCATATGTAAACAGCAATTGCACCATGCATGTGAGGTATCACCGTGAAGGTCAGATCGAGCGCAGTAATTTTAGCAGTAGACCTCCTCTGAAAAACTAAAGTGGTAACCTGTAAAGGACTTTAAAGGCTTTTAAAAATGTATGTATTTTGTTGCCGCTGCACGTTTATGGGAAATTTTAAAGCATGTCGTGTTTGGTATCCATATACTCGGCATAAGATCATCTTTTTTATTTCATCAAATAGTTGGGCAATATAGTGTATTTTAGTGCATTAAAATTAAAAGTGTTTTTTTCCAAAAAAATCGCGTTTGAAAAATTGCTGCCGAATACTATGTGAAAAAAAATGCAACACCCACCATTTTAATCTATAGGGCCTATGCTTTAAAAAAAATATATAATGTTTGGGGGTTCAAAGTAATTTTCTAGCAAAAAAAAATAATGTTTTCATGTAAACAAAAAGTGTCATAAAGGGCTTTGTCTTCAAGTGGTTAGAAGATTGGGTGATGTGTGACATAAGCTTCTAAATGTTGTGCATAAAATGAGGCATGTTGAGTATTTTTCAGATCTCACTTTTTGTCACAAAGTTTTGAAAATTGAAAAAAGAAAAAAATATATTTTCTTCCTTTCTTTCTTCATTTTCAAAAACAAATCAGAGCTGCAAAATGCTCACCATGCCTCTTAGCAAATACCTTGGGGTGTCTAATTTCCAAAATGGGGTCATTGGGGGGGAGGTTGTGCTATCTGGACATTTCAGGGCCTCCGTAACTGTGATAGGTAGTGGGGGAGAAAAATCACCATTTTACACCCTTAGAAAACCTGAAGGCAGTGATTGGTTTTCGGGATCCTGTACACGGCTAGGCTCCCAAAAAGTCCCACACGTGTGGTATCCCCATAATCAAGAGAAGCAGTAGAATGTATTTTGGGGTGTAATTACACATATAACCATGGCATGTTTGAGCAATATATTAGTTAGTGACAACTTTGTCATATTTTTTTTTTCAGCAATTTCCTTGGGGTGTCTACTTTCCAAAATGGTTGTCATTTGGGGGGGTGCTGCCCTGCCATTTTAGCACCTCAAGAAATGAGATAGGCAGTCATAAACTAAAAGCTACGTAAATTCCAGAAAATGTACCCTAGTTTGTAGACGCTATAACTTTTGCACAAACCAATAAATATATGCTTATTGACATTTTTTTTTTTACCAAAGACATGTGGCTGAATACATTTAGGCCTGAATGTAAGACTAAAATTGAGTTTATTGGATTTTTTTTATAACAAAACATAGAAAATATAATTTTTTTTCAAAATTTCCGGTCTTTTTCCATTTATATCGCAAAAAATAAACATTGCAGAGGTCATCAAATAACATTAAAAGAAATCTATATTTGTGGGGAAAAAAAAAAATTGTTTGGGTACAGCATTGCATGACCGCACAATTACCAGTTACAGCAGCGCAGTGCCAAATTGTGGCAAGTCATCTGGTCATTGAGCAGCCAAATCTTCCGCGGCTGAAGTGGTTAAATCATATACAGCGTTGCTAAAAGCTTATAACGATTCCATACAGTGTTAATGTTAATTATTAATTAATTATTAATTATTAATTGCGATTCTAGATCAACAGAAAATAAGGGTACAAGTAGATATTACTTTGTTAATCATTTTGAAAACTAAAAAAACGTAAAAAAGAGCATAGAAAAATACATCTAGTGCATTCTAGCCATCTGTGGTTCCAAATAGCCGTGCATTATGCATTTACATATTAAAAGTGCTTTTAAGAAAAGGACATTTACTTTATCTGTTATACAGTTTCTAAATATGCATTTTCTATAAATATAACTATTATGAATTACTTTGAAGAGCCTGTGTACTGATTACATTAAAGCTATAATTAGCTTATGTTTTTATTCCAATGTGGAATTTTTATAGAAATCTAAAACATTTTCGTTTAATCTGTTTGTAAGCAGTCAACATCCAGTGTTCTAAAACAGCCACTAGCACGAATGTAACGATAATAAAGTTAGCAGCTTTCTAATTAATGTGAGCAGTATTGCTCCCTGTGCTCAGTGGGCCCATTGTTTAATGAATTGCTTAATGTGCTTGATTACTGTTACATTGTAGACTGAAGGAAATGGGCAGAGAGATTTCAAAAGCTCACTGGAGGATATGATGAAAATGAATTGGATCAATAAGATCTCCTTGCTCATCTCTGAACAGCCTATTACAGGCTTTACTGTCAAAACTGGAGATAATGTAATTCTTTGGCTTGTTTTCTTTTTTGTAATTTACAAATATAAATCTCCGATGACACTGCATTTTAGGACTGGCCTTCCTGGAGTTATAAATGATCCCCAGGCTCCAGTCTTGGTTACACACATAGACAGATAAATTAATTAAGGAAAACTTTTATGCCAATTACTTTATGCCCTTGGCTTTCAGTTGTTTCTGAAGAGCAGCAGCTAATTAAAGATATGATTCATAATTACTGGTCGATCGAGTAGCTGAGTAATGGAATCAGGCACTAGTCCAAAAAATTATCTATCAAATCGTTACAAATTGTTACATAATATCAAATTGTAAAATCCAATGTATTGATTTCTAGAACATACACTTATTCCCTTATGTTGAGTAAATGCATGTCACCTGCTGTTTTATGAAGCGCTCCACCACAAGAATTGGAATTTACATGGCTGTTTATTTGTGGTCTGCAATGATATGCATATATTTTATGGATACAATGTTGCGCATCCTTGCTAGTCTTCTCCACAATCAAAACAAATGGCATTAAAAAACACACCATATTGCATATCAATTACTGACCCAACGGGGTCAGTAATTAACAAGCAAAATAGTGTGTTTTTTTTAATGCCAGCCGTTAATGATTGTGGAGAAGACTAGCAAGGATGCACAACATTGTATCCATGAAATACACTATATTGCATCCCAGTCTTATGCCCTGTACACACGATAGGATTTTCCGATGGAAAATGTGTGATAGGTCCTTGTTGCCAGAAATTCCGACCGTGTGTAGGCTCCATCACACATTTTCCATAGGAATTTCCGTTGCACAAAATTTGAGATCTGGTTCTCAAATTTTCCGACAACAAAGTCCGTTGTCAGAGATTCCGATCGTGTGTAGAAAATTCCTACGCACAAAGTGCCATGCATGCTCGGAATCAAGCAGAAGAGCAGCAATGGCTATTGAACTTCATTTTTCTCGGCTCGTCGTAAGTGATGTACGTCACCGCATTCGTGATGTTCGGAATTTCCGACCAACTTCGTGTGACCATGTGTATGCAAGACAAGTTTGAGCCAACATCCGTCGGAAAAAATCCTATGGATTTTGTTGTCTGAAAATCCTATCATGTGTACAGGGCATTAGTCTGTAGGGTTCAATATTGAGTTGGCCCACACTTGCAGCTATAACAGCTTCAGCTCTTCTGGGAAGGCTGTCCACAAGGTATAGGAATGTGTCTATGGGAATATGTGATCATTCTTCCAAGTGCATTTGTGAGGTCTGGCACTGATGTTGGATGAGAAGGCCTGGCTTGCAGTATCCACTCTGATTCATCCCAAATGTGTTCTATCAGGTTGAGGTCCGGACTCTGTGCAGGCCAGTCAAGTTCCTCCACCCCAAACTTGCTCATCCATGTCTTTATGGATCTTGCTTTGTGCACTGGTCCAAATAATTTGGTGGAGTGGGGATTATGGTGTGGGGTTGTTTTTCAGGGGTTGGGCTTGGCCCCTTAGTAACAGTGAAGGGAACTCTTAAGGCATCAGCATACCAAGACATTTTGGATAATTTCATGATTCAAACTTTGTGGGAACAGTTTGGGGAAGGCCCCTTCCTTTTCCAACATGACTGCGCACCAGTGCACAAAGCAAGGTCCACAAAGACATGGATGAGCGAGTTTGGGGTGGAGTAACTTGACTAACCTCAACCCAAAAGAACACCTTTGCAATGCCGTTAAAGTTCAAGTGTGTGTAAAGACCATTGCAGACCAGAAATAAACAGCCATGTACCAGATTCTGTGTGCACTGGTTTTATTAAATGCCCCAACATTTTCAAGCAACTTTATATAATGTAATCATCTTACAAATAGGTACATTTGCTTTTAATAAAGTAACTCATGACTTTTAGAACAATCATATGGCAATATTATATAGCAAAATCATGTATTACAAAGCTCTATTAAATCTCACTATTCTGATAAGTCAGTGGATTTGATTTACTAAAGAGTAGGGTTGAGCCAACCCGAACTGTAAAGTTCGGGTCCGTACCGGACTTTTGGGTGTTCGGGTGCCGGACCTGAACCCGAACAATTGACTGTATGTTCGGGTTCGGGTCCGGTGTTCGGCTATGTAATGGTGCATTTTTAAAAGCTGCAGGGCAGCCAATCAACATTTGTTTAACTGGTGTGCCCTTAGAAGCCATCACAGCCATGCCTACTAATGGCATGGCTGTGATTGGCCAGTGCAGCATGTGACCCAGCCTCTATATAAGCTAGAGGCACACAGCACAGCACGTCACTCTGCTTTAGACAGTGTAGGGAAAGGTTCCTGGCTGTTGTTTCTGTAAGGGAGAGAATTACATGATAGGAGTCAGTCCAGATTCATGAAATCTATTCTAATTAGTCAGCTATCTACAAAGATTTAGTTGTGTGGGTGCAGTGCACAAGATTTTTACACTGCACTGTGAGAAAAGATAGAGAGTGTAGGGCAAGGTTCCTGTGGCTGCTTTGAGGGAGAGAGAATTATCTAGGAGTCCAGATTCAGAAATCTATTCTAATAAGTCAGCGATCTACATAGATTTACCTGGTTGGGTTGCAGTGCACAGTCTTTTTATACTGCCATAAGCCCAGGGCCAGAGAAAATATAACTTTTATTTGCAAGCTCAGTGCAACATCACTGCATATGTTACTGTGATATACACCCTGTACATACTGTGTGTGTATTCTGCTATTGCAAAAACACACATTTAGTGCAAAAAAATAAAATGTTGCCGTGTTTTCTGCATATGTGCAGGTGTGACATATCCAATTGATATATTTTTCTTCTATTGTGCTATTCAAACAAAAACATTTTAGGGAAAAAACATTTTTTTTGAATAGCATTTTCTGCATTTTTGCAGGTTTTGAGATACACCGTTTACATACTCTGGGTGTATTCTGCTATTGCAAAAACACACATTTAGGGCAAAAAAAAAAAAAAATTTTGCAGTGTTTTCTGCATATGTGGATGTGTAACATATACAATTGATATATTTTTCTTCAATTGTGCTATTCAAATTTTTTAGGGAAAAAACTTTTTTTTGAATAGCATTTTCTGCATTTTTGCAGGTTTTGAGATACACCATTTACATCAGGAGTCTCGAACTGGCGGCCCTCCAGCTGTTGTGAAACTACGAGTCCCATGAGGCCTTGCAAGGCTGCCAGTTATAAGCATGACTCCCTAAGGCAGAGGCATCATGGGACTTGTAGTTCTGCAACAGCTGGAGGGTCACCAGTTTGAGACCCCTGATTTACATACTCTGGGTGTATTCTGCTATTGCAAAAACACACATTTAGTGCAAAAAAAATACATTTTGAAGTGTTTTCTGCATATGTGCAGGTGTGACATACCCAATTGATATATTTTTCTTCTATTGTGCTATTCAAATAAAAACATTTTAGGGTTCTTCCAGCATAAAGTTATACAACTTTTAGCAGCATTCACCATGTGGCTCAATAATGAGTTTTTATAACTCACTATTGGGATTTGAGAAGATTGCAGGAGGAAGAGCGCCGGGTCCCATGGGATCTGGTATTCCGAGAATAATTGCGTAATTTTCTGGACTTCCTGCCAGAAATGTTTAATTATTGGGCATGCCCAAAAAATATGTGCTATGGTGCCTCTCTCTTGACAGCCCCTCCAGCACCTGTCCGATGTCGTCTGGGAAAATTTGTGCATTAGTGCGGGGGTATAATACCACTGCGTTAATATTTTATAGTTCAGTTCCTGAATCTTGGTGCATCTGGATGAGTTTAAGGTTAAATATATTATTTTTTGTTGTTGTTCTGTTGTGAAACTTTGTTCCAGATCTCTTTCCCATTTTCCCAGACTCAACAACCTAAAGTGCTCCGGTGGGGCAGTCAACAAGGCGTAAATCTTTGAAATACCATGGGAGAAAGGCCCCTTCCCCTCACAATATCTCTCAAATTTTGTCCTTGGACGGTCAAAGTTTTCATATGGTCCCAGTGTTTCCAGGAATTGTCTAATCTGCCGTGCCTGCCAAGGGGGTAGTTGGAACTGACCATCTAATTTCGTTAGTAATTCTATTGTTGTCCATTTATTTTGGATAATAAAATGTGAGGCTTGAAAAATACCCTTTTCTTTAAATTTTTTGAATATTCCAGATTCCAGGCCTGGTTCAAAATCCGGGTTCCCCAAGATGGGAAACAGAGGGGATTTTTGAGAAGAGAGATTGGAATTCTGGATAATCTTGCGACCTATTCGAAGTGTTGGTCCTATCATAGGATGCATTTTTAATGCAGGGGGCATTGAGCGGAACTATGCTAAACTGTTGCTCTATATTAATCCATATTTTGCTTGCTTCATGTCGGCACCAGTCCAGAATTCTACCCAATTGAGACGATTGATAATATTTATATAGGTTCGGCGCAGCTACGCCTCCCGCAGCTTTCGGTAGGGTCAGCAATTTTCTATTTATCCTAGGACGCCTACTTGCCCATATGAATTTTGTAAAGATACTTCGAATTTGACTGAATAATGCCATGGGAACGGATATGGGCAGTGTCTGGAAAAGGTAAAGGAATTTTGGTACGATACTCATTTTTAGTATGTTACTCCTTCCAAACCAGGAATGCCCAGCCCTGCTCCACTTTTGCAGCAGGGTTGTCACTTCCTTGATTAAGGGTGGATAATTCAAGCCATATATATTTATAATCTTCAGTGGAATGTATATCCCTAAATAGTGTAGTGCTTTTGATGTCCACCTAAGCTTAAAACTGTTTTCTAGGCTATTTTGTAGGGGGCGCTCCAGGGACACCCCCATCGCCTCCGACCTACTATAATTAATCTTAAAGTTCGATAGAGCTCCGTAATTTTCCACTTCCTTTATGAGGTTAGGTAGCGATATCTGTGGATTCGTAATTGAGAATAATAAGTCATCCGCATAGGCGGAGACTTTATACTCATCTTTTCCCATACGAATACCGCTAATATCGGTGTTTTGTCGGATCTTGTTTAATAACGGTTCCAAAGTCAACGCAAATAATAGAGGTGATAGAGTATATACCCGCTATCCATTGTAGCATTCTATCTCCCATACCCATATGTTTTAGCACTCCCTTCATAAAGGTCCAGTTAACCCTATCAAAAGCCTTTTCGGCGTCCCACTTGATCCATATGTACTAACTGAGGCAGATACGGTTGTAAACGGGATGCAAGTATCTTCGTGAACACTTTCATATCAACATTTAGCAATGATATCGGGCGATAGCTACTGCATACTGATAAATCTTTCCCTTCTTTTGGTATCACTGCTATATGAGCCCTTAAAGCCTCCACAGATGGGGATGATATTTGTCCCCAAGTATTAAAAGTTTTGGTCAGATATGGACTTAGAACTGAGGCAAAACTTTTAAGATATTGTGCGGAGAACCCATCTGAGCCAGGTGCCTTCCCGTTTTTCATCATTTTTATGGCTGATACTACTTCCTCTGATGTTATTGGCATCTCCAACTCCAAACGTGTTGGAGATGGCAGTCTGGCTAGCTTTGAGGAGGACAAGTATTCTTCCATTAAAGAAATAGGTACGGGGGAAATTGGTAAGTTGTATAATGTACTGTAGAATTCTCCAAATTACCGTACAATATCTTTTGGCATGAATGTTTTTTGACCTCCTTTTGTTCTGATACAGGGTATTTATGACCGACTTTGTTGTTCTTTTAATTTCTTAGCTAAAACTCCTCCGCATTTATCTCCCGACTCGTAAATTACTCTCCTCCCTTGTTGCAAGATTGCTCTTGCTTTATACCGG
Organism: Lithobates sylvaticus; assembly: GCA_028564925.1. Lineage (NCBI taxonomy): Eukaryota > Metazoa > Chordata > Amphibia > Anura > Ranidae > Lithobates > Lithobates sylvaticus. Next base: position 284,519,285 of record CM053028.1, on the reverse strand, counting down.
AGAAGATCTGATAATTGTCTTCTTGCATCTGCTAATTCGATTCCTAATTCTTTTCCTACGGTCTTCTTATGTTTTATCTCTATTTCCTGTATCTTTTCCATTAACCCCCTCATCCTCTCCTCTCTAGCTCTCTTCACTCGGGTACCATGTTTTATTAAGATTCCTCTAATTACCGCCTTGTGGGCTTCCCACACTATCCCCATGTCCGTCTCCCCATCATCATTTATTTGAAAGTATGAATTGATTTCGAATTTCGGGGCACTCAAGCAAGCTTTCATTTAGTCTCCACCTCCAATCCATTTTTTGGGTAACCCCCAGCAAATTTATCCTCATTGTGATTGGTGCATGGTCCGACCATGTAATATTTCCAATTTGAGTGTCTTGAACCTTCGAGAGAATTTGTTGTGGTATTAAAAACAGATCAATTCGTGAGTACAACCGATGTGGGTTGGAGTAATAAGTGAAGTCTTTCTCCTCTGCGTGGAAAGCCCTCCAGACATCTGCTAGTTGAAATTTTTTCTACGTATTGGTTATATTTTTCCTTATACCTATCGATATTGAAGAGGACCCCTTTGATGTGTCTAATTTAGGATCGAGGGGGATATTAAAATCCCCTCCTATTATCAAGTTTCCTTCCTTGAAATCCATTAGTTTAGTTAGTGCCTTTTTCAAGAAGCTATGTTGGTGTACATTGGGGGCATATATGGTAGCTAGGGTCGTCTTAACTGTTCCTATCAGGCCTTTTAGGAAGATATATCTTCCTCCTGCATCCTGGCATTTATCCACTAATGACCAGGCAACACGCCTGGAAATTAAAATGGCTACGCCCTTTGTTTTAGCTTCTCGGTTAAAGGCATGATAGACCTTAGGGAAGTTCCTGTTTTCAAGATAGGGGAAGACACCTGCTTTCAGGTGTGTTTCTTGTACCATACCCACATCTGTTTTTAGGCGTTTAAGGTCATGTAGTAACATTTTGCGTTTTTCTGGTGTATTTAACCCTCTAGCATTTATTGAGGTTACTCGCACCCCATCCATTTTCTATTGAGTCCAGAGGGGAACCCCCGGGAGAAAGAGAACAAATAAGAGGAAGAGAAAGAAAGGGGAGGGGGAAAGGGAGAAAGAGAGGAAAGGGGAGAGAGGGAAAAAAAAAAACCCCAAGGGAAAATCCTAATCTAAATTTCCCAACACCTACTTATGGGTACTTTAGTTTCCCGTAGGTGGTGGGTATGGGGGGGTGGCTAGTTAAGGCCCGAGTATGCCGAGCCCTAATCCCCCTCCCTCCAACCCTTCTCAATGTTTTTTTTCCTATACTTTTTTTCCGTTTTTATTCACTCAATATTTCAACCTCTTTATATCCTTTCCCTTTTCTCTCTTCTTTTCCCGTCTGCCTCCTTCCTCTCTCTCACTATTAGGGATGGGCCCGGTGCTCGATTCGAACCCACGTTCGAATCGAGCACCGGGCGTTCGCCCGCTCGGCGAGCCCAGAATTATTTGGGCCGTTCGCATCACATTCGTGTGATGCGAGCGGCCCGCAATGCATTGCGGCCGGCGCAGTGCATTGCTGGCTGATGATTGGCCAAGCATGCACTGTGACCCCGCATGCTTGGCCAATCACAGTGCTGGCATCGAGGAGAGCAATAATTGGCTACAGGCAATAAAAGGCTGCCACGCCGTCGGCCCAGGGCACATGTGTTCCGGCTTTTAGAAGAGTGATTAGGCAGTCTGCTGATTGATTTCTTCTTTGCTAAACCATTGCTGATTCATTCAATACTGATCATTGCTGCTGATTGCACCGCTGTGCTGAGTGTGACATTATCTGCTGCTGGGGATTAGTCTGGTGTGTGCGTGCTGTTAGTACAGCATTGCAGTAGCACCAATCGCAGTGCTGTTAGAACAGCATTGCACCCCAACTTTCTGTCCCAACCTTCTGTCCCATCCCAGGCAGGGATTTATAGGAGCCATATTGTGTTTGTGTCAGCACACATAGGAGCTAGTGTGTGTGTTGTCAGCACACATAGGACCTATATTTTTTTGTCAGCACACATAGGACCTATAGTGTGTTTGTGTCAGCACACATAGGACCTATAGTGTGTTTGTGTCAGCACACATAGGACCTATAGTGTGTTGTGAGCACACATCGGACCTATATTTTTTTGTCAGCACACATAGGACCTATAGTGTGTTTGTGTCAGCACACATAGGACCTATAGTGTGTTTGTGTCAGCACACATAGGACCTATAGTGTGTTGTGAGCACACATCGGACCTATATTTTTTTGTCAGCACACATAGGACCTATAGTGTGTTTGTGTCAGCACACATAGGACCTATAGTGTGTTTGTGTCAGCACACATAGGACCTATAGTGTGTTGTGAGCACACATCGGACCTATATTTTTTTGTCAGCACACATAGGACCTATAGTGTGTTTGTGTCAGCACACATAGGACCTATAGTGTGTTTGTGTCAGCACACATAGGACCTATAGTGTGTTGTGAGCACACATAGGAGCTATATTTTTTTGTCAGCACACATAGGAGCTATAGTGTGTTGTCAGCACACATAGGAGCTATAGTGTGTTGTCAGCACACATAGGAGCTATAGTGTGTTTGTGTCAGCACACATAGGAGCTATAGTGTGTTGTCAGCACACATAGAAGCTATATTTTTTTGTCAGCACACATAGGAGCTATATTTTTTTGTCAGCACACATAGGAGCTATAGTGTGCTGTCAGCACACATAGGAGTTTTAGTGTGTTGTCAGCACACATAGGAGCTATAGTGGGTTTGTGTCAGCACACATAGGAGCTATAGTGTGTTGTCAGCACACATAGGAGCTATAGTGTGTTGTCAGCACACATAGGAGCTATAGTGTGTTGTCAGCACACATAGGAGCTATAGTGTGTTTGTGTCAGCACACATAGGAGCTATAGTGTGTTGTCAGCACACATAGGAGCTATAGTGTGTTGTCAGCACACAAAGGAGCTATAGTGTGTTTGTGTCAGCACACAAAGGAGCTATAGTGTGTTTGTGTAAGCACACATAGGAGCTATATTTTTTTGTCAGCACACATAGGAGCTATAGTGTGTTGTCAGCACACATAGGAGCTATAGTGTGTTGTCAGCACACATAGGAGCTATAGTGTGTTTGTGTCAGCACACATAGGAGCTATAGTGTGTTGTCAGCACACATAGGAGCTATATTTTTTTTGTCAGCACACATAGGAGCTATAGTGTGTTGTCAGCACACATATGAGCTATAGTGTGTTGTCAGCACACAAAGGAGCTATAGTGTGTTTGTGTCAGCACACATAGGAGCTATAGTGTGTTGTCAGCACACATAGGAGCTATAGTGTGTTTGTGTCAGCACACATAGGAGCTAGTGTGTGTGTCAGCACACATAGGAGCTAGTGTGTGTGTGTGTGTGTGTGTGTGTCAGCACACATAGGAGCTAGTGTGTGTGTGTGCAGCCCAGTTCTTGTCATCTAAGGCAGCCTCTATCTGCCATAGGGCCCTGTTGCTGTCATCTAAGGCATCCATCTGCAGGAGTTAGTGTGTGTGCTGTGTGACTCCAGCACAATATACACTACCCACTACAATGGCTGGAAGACCGCCAAGGAGAGGCAGACAGTCCCGAGGCAAGAACACAGGGCAAGCAGGCTCTGTTTCTAGAGACAGTGCTGGTCGTGGACGTGGTCGTCATCAGCACGTGGCCATGGGACACGCCTGTCTTTGTTTTCGGCAGCTGGACATGTTGAGACGCATCATGCCGAAGGCTTGGTAGAATGGATGACCAAGCCCTCCTCATCCTCCTCATCCTCTCTCACCCAGGCTCAGGGTACTGGCAGAGCAGCTGCCAACGCGTACTCAATGGCATCATCAGGCACCCCTTCCCTAGACCCACCATGTCCTCCTGAGGAGTCCCCCGAACTGTTTGAGCACAGTGTTGGGTACATGCTCCAGGAGGATGCCCAACGATTTGAAGGCTCAGATGATGATACCCAGCTTGAGGAAGGCAGTAGTGTGCGCGCAGAGAGAGGGGATGCTGAAGGACAGCAATCTGGCAGTCATGTTCCCCCAGCTGCAGCTCTAGTGGTGAAGAGGGAGGGGATGATAAGGTCACTGACTCCACGTGGGTGCCTGAAGGGAGAGAGGAGGAGGAGGAGGAGGAGGATGCGGCGGCACATGTCCAACGAGGCAGGATGCCCTCCGGAGGCCAGCTAGAGGCCAGCACACCAACTGAATCACACCGCAGAGCTCCGCCTGTGCAGGGCGCTGCCTCTGCACGTTATCACAAAAGTTCTTTGGTGTGGGCCTTTTTTGAGACGAGTGTATCAGATCGCACCACTGCTATTTGCAATATTTGTCTCAAGCGTATCTCTCGTGGCCAAAACATCAGCCGCTTGGGCACCACAAGCATGACCAGACATATGTCGACCTGCCATGCAGCTCGTTGGCAAGCGCACATTAAAGACCCACACCAAAGAAGAAAGCGGACCTCTCCTTGCTCCTCATCAGCTGGGATCTCCATCCCCACTATATCTTCAGTCCTCTCTGAAAGCTGCTCTGAGAAGACTGAAGGTGTAGAATTAGGTGTGTCACAACCAAGTACTTGCAGTACACCGACGTCCGATTGTAGCAGGCAAATTTCCCTGCCCCAGCTGCTGGACCGTCGAAAGAAGTATACTCCCAGCCATCCACATGCCCAGCGGTTGAATGCTAGCTTGGCTAAATTGCTAGCACTTCAACTGCTGCCTTTTCAGTTGGTAGACTCGGCCCCCTTCCGTGAGTTTGTTCAATGTGCGGTTCCTCAGTGGCAGGTTCCCAAACGCCACTTTTTCTCATGGAAGGCGATTCTGTCTCTCTACCGGCATATGGAAGGCAATGTCCATGCCTCGCTGGACAGGGCGGTCAGTGGTAAGGTGCATATTACCGCTGACTCATGGTCCAGCAGGCATGGACAGGGACGTTATCTGTCTTTCATGGCCCATTGGGTCACTCTATTGGCAGCTGGTAGGGATGCAGGACAAGGTGCAGTAGTGTTGGAGGTTTTTCCGCCACCACGCCTCCAAAATGCTACTACTGGTTGTGACACACCTCTCTCCTCCACCCCCTCCTCTTCTTCTTCCTCCATGGCCTCTTCAAGTGCTCTGTCCTCGGAACCAGCGGTGCTCCGTAGGCGTACAAGGGGCTACGTGAGTACGCAGGCAAAAAGATGCCATGCCGTGCTTGCGTTGGTGTGTTTGGGGGACAGGAGCCACACTGGGGCAGAGGTTCTGGCAGCTCTGCAGGGGCAGGCCGAGAGGTGGTTGACGCCACGCCAGCTTAAGCCAGGAATGGTGGTTTCTGACAATGGCACCAACCTCCTCTCCGCCCTGCGACAGGGGCAGCTCACCCATGTGCCCTGTATGGCTCACGTCCTCAACCTGGTGGTGCAGCGGTTCTTGGGCAGGTACCCAGGCTTACAGGATGTCCTGAGGCAGGCCAGGAAAGTCTGTGTGCATTTCTGCCAATCGTATAATGCCAGTGCTCGGCTGGCTGAGCTGCAAAAGGAGTTGAACCTGCCCAAGAACCGCCTAATATGTGACATGCCCACCAGGTGGAACTCAACGTTGGCCATGCTGCAGCGACTGCACACGCAGCAGAGGGCCATCAATGAGTACCTTTGCGACTACGGCACCAGGACAGGGTCAGGGGAGCTTGGCTTTTTTTCCCCACACCAGTGGAGCATGATCAGGGATGCATGCACTGTCCTCTCACCATTTGAAGAGGCCACGAGGATGGTGAGCAGTGACAGTGCATGCATCAGTACCGCTGTACCTCTTGTCCACCTGTTGGAGCATACGCAGCGTGGGTTAATGAACAGGGCACTTGAGGCAGAACAGAGGCAGGAAGAGGAGGACTTCCTTGCCTCTCAAGGCCCCCTTTATCCAGACAGTGTTCCTTCTGTCCCACCCATCACACAGGAAGAGTATGAGGAGGAGGAGGAGGATTGTGTGAGCATGGAGGTGGAGCCTGGCACTCAGCATCAGCAGCAGCAGTCTTTTAGGGATGATGTACAGTCCCAACAAACCAGTGGACTTGTACATGGCTGGGAGGAGGTGGCTGGTGATCATGTCGTCCTCAGTGACCCAGAAGACTCCGGACCGAATGCCTCAGCTAACCTACGTTGCATGGCCTCCCTGATCCTGCAAAGCCTGCGGAAGGATCCTCGTATTCTTCGGATCAAGGAGAGGGACCATTATTGGCTGGCCACTCTCCTTGATCCACGGTACAAGTGTAAGGTTGCAGACCTTATCTTGCCGTCGCAGAGGGAGCAGAGGATGAGACATCTCAGGGAGGCCTTGCAGAAAGGTCTGTGCAACGCGTTCCCAGAAACTGGGAGGTTACAAACTCCTGGTCCTGGACGACGAGTTGCTGAGGCTTCGGTCAGTAGCAGAAGAAGCGGTGGGGAAGGTGGACGTCTGACCGATGCGTTCAGACAATTTTTTAGTCCGCAGCCCCAAGGTATGATCGGTTCCAGCAACCATCGCCAGCGTCTGATATACATGGTGCAGGAATACCTAGGGGCAAGGTCAGACTTGGACACCTTTCCCACCGAAAATCCTCTGGCTTACTGGGTCTTGAAGATGGATCACTGGCCAGAGCTTGCACAGTATGCAATTGAGCTACTGGCCTGTCCTGCATCCAGCGTTCTTTCCGAACTCACTTTCAGTGCTGCTGGAGGATTTGTCACCGATCACAGGGTGCGCCTGTCCGCCGACTCGGTTGATCGACTGACCTTCATAAAAATGAATCAGTCTTGGATCACCACCAGCTACCAGGCACCTGAAGCGGATATAACTGAATAATTTATAATGTCACATCCCTTCAAGACTGCCTATGCTGATGCTGAGTGACTGTCCTGTTATGTTCACTGACTATCCTCTTCCTCCTCCTCAATGATCCATTCCTTGATAGCTTGAAAGAACATTTTTGTTTCTGGGTGCCACCACACCAGTGCCTAAGGCACAATTTTTAAGCCTCTGTATAACAGGGGCGTGTAATTACAATTTTTAAAAAAAAATGCTTCGCAACAGGTGTGACTGCTGTGCTCCAAGTACAGTATCTGTGAGGGGTTGCAGTGTTGTGGCACCAGCACCGTTGCCTAAGGCACAATTTTTCAGCCCCTGTTTAACAGGGGCGTGTAATTACAATTTTTTAAGCAATGCTTCGCAACAGGTCTGACTGCTGTGCTCCACGTACAGTATCTGTGAGGGGTTGCAGTGTTGTGGCACCAGCACCAGTGCCTAAGGCACAATTTTTCAGCCCCTGTTGGGGCGTGTAATTACAATTTTTAGGCGATGCTTTGCAACAGGTCTCATTGCTGTGCTCAGAGTACAGTATCTGTGAGGGGTTGCAGTGTTGTTGCACCAGCACCAATGCCTAAGGCACAATTTTTCAGCCCCTGTTTAACAGGGGCGTGTAATTACAATTTTTTACGCAATGCTTCGCAACACGTCTGACTGCTGTGCTCCAAGTACAGTATCTGTGAGGGGTTGCAGTGTTGTGGCACCAGCACCAGTGCCTAAGGCCCAATTTTTCAGTCCCTGTTTAACAGGGGCGTGTAATTACAAATCTTGATCTAATAGTTCACAGCAGGGCCCATTCCTGCGCCCACCAAGAGTAACTGTGAGGGCTTACAGTCTTGTGGCAACACCGTCCACCACCACCACCAAAGGCCCAATTTTTCTGCCCTGTTCAACAGGTGCATGCAATTACAAATATTGATCTAATAACTCACAGCAGGGCCCATTCCTGCGCCCACCAAGAGTAACTGTGAGGGCTTACAGTCTTGTGGCAACACCGTCCACCACCACCACCAAAGGCCCAATTTTTCTGCCCTGTTCAACAGGTGCATGCAATTACAAATCTTGATCTAATAACTCACAGCAGGGCCCATTCCTGCGCCCACCAAGAGTAACTGTGAGGGCTTACAGTCTTGTGGCAACACCGTCCACCACCACCACCAAAGGCCCAATTTTTCTGCCCTGTTCAACAGGTGCATGCAATTACAAATCTTGATCTAATAACTCACAGCAGGGCCCATTCCTGCGCCCACCAAGAGTAACTGTGAGGGCTTACAGTCTTGTGGCAACACCGTCCACCACCACCACCACCAAAGGCCCAATTTTTCTGCCCTGTTCAACAGGTGCATGCAATTACAAATCTTGATCTAATAACTCACAGCAGGGCCCATTCCTGTGCCCACCAAGAGTAACTGTGAGGGCTTACAGTGTTGTGGCTACACCAACATCTAATGGGGCAAATTTATGCAGAGTATATACGGCAGGCCCCTACTTTCAAACATCCAACTTACAAACGACTCCTACTTGCAAACGGAAGGAGAAAACAGGAAGTGAGAGGAAATCTACCCCTAGGAAGGGAAATTCGATCCTGTTAGATTTAATTTGGGAAAAAGGTATCTCCTCTCTACTGATGCTTTATCACCAATCCTTGTTTCAATTAATACCCCACTTTTCCAAAAACATTTGTCATTGGGACGGAAAGTGAGGTGAAATGTTCTGAACAGATGTGCAAAGACAGCAAATGTTACAGGGGTGATAACCCCTCCCTATGTTCTCCAAAAAGCTTAAAAATAGATTTTTTTGGGATGGAGCTACACTTCATAATGTACCTGTTCAGATTCTACTTAAGAACAAACCTACAGTCCCTCTCTTGTTTACACCGCCTATATACTGCTGTTCAGAGTATATAGGGTTGTAGGTATAGGGTTTATTTTGGGTGCGGGTCCCCCTTAATATCCATACAAGACCCAAAGGGGATGGGGTAGCCATGCCATTTTTCTCAAGGATTTTCAGCCATATGGCCAGGACGAGACATGACATTAAAGCCGCAAGTGGTTTTAAATGGCTTCTTTTTTTCCTTTACAAATGTAATTTTGTGCAGGGACAGTTCTAAACACGGGAAACACATGCCACTTCACAGGCATACTTTAGACACCCCCCAGGTACCATATTTAAAGGAAAATTTATGACATTAACATGCATATTGGCCATTGTAATTAGCAATTTTGGTTTCGAACGTTCGCGTCCATTGTAACGAATAGGGTTCGAAAATTTGCACAAACTTTCGGTCCGTTCGAAGGTTCTGGTGCGAACCGAACCCGGGGGTGTTCGGCTCATCCCTACTCACTATCTTCTTCCGCCTATTTCTCATTTCCCACTCCATCTTCCCTTAACTTCTCTACCTTCCTTCTACTATATCTCATTATTCCATGTTATATTACATTATATCACATTATGGAATATGAGAGATATCGCCACATATATAGAAGCTAGGGAGTAAGTACAGAAGATAAAACGGAATAATCACATTAATACAAAAAAAAAAAATATATATATAACCCCCTTATAGCCTAATGTATTACTTTATTACATATAATCTTGTATTATCAACCATGTATACCCCTTCTATAATCTATATTACAGTTTTCAGAGAAAAAAATATATATACCGTATATACTCGAGTATAAGCCGAGTTTTTTCAGCACATTTTTTTGTGCTGAAAGTGCCCCCCTCGGCTTATACTCGAGTCAAGCACTTTTCTGCAGCAAAAAAAAAAATTCTGACCCGAATTTGGGGCCCCGTATCTCGGGGCCACTTGGGTCTAGGAGTCCCAAATTTGGTGTGCCAACCCAGTGGACCTAGCACTATAACATATCCAAATATGGAATTCCTAGCACTAAGTGGCCCCGAGATACAGGGTCCCATAGTCGGTTCAGAAAATGTCATTCTCTGCTGCAGAAAAGTGCTTGACATTTTCTGACCCGAATTTGGGGCCCCATATCTCGGGAACACTTGGTGCTAGAAACCCCAAATGTTGTATTCCAACCCAGTGGAATTAGCACTACAACATATCTAAAGATGGGGTTCCTAGCACTAAGTGACCCTGAGATACAGGGCCCCAAATCGGTCAACTGTGTCCATCTGCATGGGCACAGTGAGGCTGCAAATGGGCATCGTTGACCCTCTTTTCCACTTACAGTAGCTGCGCATTTCTCACCCTAGGCTTATACTCGAGTCAATAAGTTTTCCCAGTAGTTTGTGGTAAAATTAGGTGCCTCGGCTTATATTCGGGTCGGCCTATACTCGAGTATATACGGTATATATATAAGGGAAATCTCTAGCAAGTTTAAAAGTTCTTCATCACTTATGCTTATTATGCTTGCTTTATATCTTCCGAGTCTTGAGATGGTACCCCATAGACCTTGTGATCCCCCCTTTGGGAGATCTTTTCCCAATGGGCAGGAGCCAATTTGGAACTACACAACCTTCCACTCCCAGAAACAAGAATAAAGCCGGTAAGTCCGATGGGGCCCGTAATAGAAAAGTCCTGGATCCTGACCTAATTGTCAGGGATAACGGATATCACCATCGATATGACCCCCCAGCAGTCTTTATTTTCTCTAGAACTGGACGAAGTTGTGCCCTCCTCTGAAGGGTGGCTCGAGATAAATCTGGAAGTATGTTGATCCTAGACCCTTAACCTGTAACATGGCCAGTTTCCCATGCTTTTCTACTGATCATCTCTCTATGTAGGCGTCCGATTACGTTGCAAGGTCTGGTCAGATCTGTGGAAGGAGGTCCTGGGGCTCTATGTAGTCTATCAAATTCCATCTCTCTGGGGGCAGTATTTACACCTAAGTCCTGACAGATTTTGGCCACAGTTTGATATAACTGGTCGTCTCCGATGTTCTCGGGAATACCTCTAACTCAAGAGCTCCCCAGATATCCATGTGGCTTAATAAAGTGAGAGATATAGGGATTATGGAAAATCTGATCCCTATGCCGATAAACAGAAAAGAACAAACATCTCAAATATGGGCCCCCTGGGAGAGGTTCTTGCAAACGGAGGAGGGAAGGAGACTGATGGGGGAGGAATCAAGGGATTAACTTAGATAAGAATATTAACATGGCCGAGGGAGGGAGAGAGAGAGGGGGGTGCTGTTTTTTTTTTTCTCCGTTTGAGGGGTGGGGAGGGGGCCCTAGTTTAGGAGGAAAGAAGGTGATACCTTCTGAGGGAAGGAGTCGGGGAGGGGGGGTGAAGAGGAAAAGGGAAAGAAAACAACATGATCACAGAGGTAGAATATGAAAGTGTAGCATGTATGTAACATGGGGGAAAAAAAATGGGACATAATATATAAAATTACATGCTGTATCTTCTGTTAATGTTTATGTTTATTTTGACAAACCTCTGTTTTCAAGTGAAAATAAAATAAAGAATTGCAAAAAAAAAAAACATTTTAGGGAAAAAAAATTTTTTTTTTAATAGCATTTTCTGCATTTTTGCAGGTTTTGAGATACACCATTTACATACTCTGGGTGTATTCTGCTATTGCAAAAACACACATTTAGTGCAAAAAAAAAAATAATTGTTGCAGTGTTTTCTGCATATGTGTAGGTGTGACATACCCAATTGATATATTTTTCTTCTATTGTGCTATTCAAATCATTTTTTTTTAGCCCAAAATCATTTTATTTGAATAGCATTTTCTGCATTTCTGTAGGTGTGAGATACACTGTTTACATACTCTGGGTGTATTCTGCTATTGCAAAAACACCCATTTAGGGCAAGATCCTAAATTTGGAAAATAGGAAGAGAACATCAAAGAAGGGACGTGGCCCCAGTCGTGGTGCTGCTGGTGGAGCTCCTGTTGCAGGGAGAGGACATGGTCGATCTGTGCCAGCTACACGCACAATTGAAACACCTTCCTCAGGTGCGAGTAGGTGACAGAGCCTGCAGCGGTATTTGGTCGCGCCTAATAAGGCTGTGCGAATGTTGAGGCCAGGACAAGTACAGGCGATAGTAGATTGGGTTGCTGACAGTGCCTCTGGTTCCTTCACATTGTCTCCCACCCAGTCTCCTGATGAAAGTTCAGAGTTGGCACCTGCAGCCGATGTCCATCAGTCTTTCAGCTCACCCCCTTGCAAATCAGCCAAGCAGTCTGAGCCCCAAATCATGCAGCAGTCTCTTCTGCTTTTTGATGACTCTGTTAGCAGGGTTTCCCAGAGCCATCCACCTAGCCCTGCCCCAGAAGTGGAAGAGATTGTGTACACCAATGCCCAACCACTTATGTTTCATGATGAGTACATGGGAGGACCATTGCAGCACGTCTCGGATAATGACGAAACACAGGTGCCAACTGCTGCTGTTTTCGCAATTGTGCAGACCGACAAGGAGGGCAGGGGTGAAGACTGGGTGGAAGCTGATGTGGAGGACGATGAGGTCCTCGACCCCCCATGGAATCAACATCATGCAGGTGACCAGTGTAGTTCAGAGGAAGAGGCGGTGGTCGCACAGAGCCACGAGCACAGCAGAAGAGGGAGCAGGGTGAAAAAGCGTAGCGTCCGTCCCCTAATCAGTACGTCTGCTACTGCCCAAAGCAGCAAGGGACCGAGCACACCAAAGCCAGGTCCGAGGAGTTCCCTAGCTGGGCAGTTCTTCAGACAATGTGATGATGACAAGACACAAGTATTTTGCACGCTGTGCAATCAGAGCCTGAAGCGAGGCATAAACGTTCTCAACCTGAGCACAACCTGCATGACCAGGCATCTAAGTGCAAAGCACGAGCTGCAGTGGAGTAGACACCTCAAAAACCAAGAAAGGTCTCTGGCTCCTCCTGCTTGCTCTTCTGCTGCAGTCTCGGCCTCTTCATCCACCTCTGTAGTGACAGTGGCACCTGCCAACCCGCAAACAGAGGATCTGCCAGCAACACTACCACATGGGTCACCAACCATCTCCACAATGTCCCATGGAAGCGTTCAGCTCTCTATCTCCCAAACACTGGAGCGGAAGAGGAAGTACCCCCCTAGCCACCAGCGATCCCTGGCCCTGAATGCCAGCATTTCAAAATTCGTCGCCTTTGAAATGCTGTCATTCCGACTGGTGGAGACGCAGAGTTTCAAAAGCCTGATGGCATTGGCTGTCCCACAGTACGTCGTGCCCAGCCACCACTACTTTTCCAGGCGAGCCATCCCTTCCCTGCAAAACCAAGTGGGGGACAAAATCAGGTGTGCACTGTGCAACACCATCTGTGGCAAGGTCCACCTAACTACGGATGCGTGGACCAGTAAGCACGGTCAAGGACGTTATATCTCCCTAATAGCACACTGGGTAAATGCAGTGGTGGCTGGGTCTGAGGCGGATAGCAGTTTGGCGCATGTCCTTCCACCACTGAGGATTGCAGGGCGCTTCAGTTTGCCTCCTGTTGCTAACTCCTCCTACTCTGCTTCCTCATCCTCTACTGCCTCCTCATCCGGTCAGCTTAACACCTTCACCACCAACTTCAGCACAGCCAGGGGTAAACGACAACAGGCAGTTTTAAAACTTTCCTGTTTGGGGGAAAAACCCCACACCGCACAGGAGTTGTGGTGGGACATGGAACAACAGGCCGATGAGTGGTTGGTGGCAGTGAGCCTCAAGCCCGGCCTGGTGGTGTGCGATAATGGGCGAAATCTCGTAGCAGCTCTGGGCCTAGCCGGTTTGACGCACATCCCTTGCCTGGCGCATGTGCTGAACTTGGTGGTCCAGAGGTTCCTTAAAAATGACCCCAATATGCCAGAGCTGCTGCAGAAAGTGCGGGCCTTTCAGCGCTGCAGCGTAACTTCGGCCTTCCCGCTCACCGCCTCATATGTGATGTCACATGGTGACCCCCCTCGGAACAAGACCCCCGGATGGCGGCGACGACGAAGAAGAAAGCCGGGCTCCTCCGCTAGTAAAAGAGCTAGCAGAGCGCCCCCCTTCCCCAACGCACCCACCCCCCATGTTGAGGGCATGCGACCTGGTACGGTTCAGGAGGGGGGGGTGCTCGCTCGTCCCCACCCCCTTTCCTGACCGGCCAGGCTGCGTACTCAGATAAGGGTCTGGTATTGATTTTGGGGGGACCCCCACGCCATTTTTTCGGTGTAGGGGCTTCCCCTTAAAATCTATACCATGCGACGGGGATCGCAAGGTGTCAATCGAGATTGACTTCTTTTTATAGTCCCGTCATAACTCATCACTTTCAAAATAAACGGACTTTGGTCCGTGTGTGGGCAAGTCCGTTCATTTGGAAGTCCGCCGGAAACTCAGTCGGGAACACCGGCGGACCTAGTCTGCCGGAAAGTCCGGTCATGTGTGGGCAAGTCCGTTTAATCAGAAGGTCCGTCATAACTCTGCCGGAATTCCGGCGGGAACTCTGTCGGACCTAGTCTGCTGGAAAGTTTTGTTTTGCAATACCACACTGCACTGTATTGTGTACTGTGTACACCACCAGAAAAGTAGTAGCAACTGCACTACGGCTGCACTGTATTGTGTACCGTGTACACCACCAGAACAGTAGTAGCAACTGCACTACGGTTGCACTGCATTGTGTAATGTGTACACCACCAGAAAAGTAGTAGCAACTGCAATACGGCTGCACTGTATTGTGTAATGTGTACACCACCAGAAAAGTAGTAGCAACTGCACCACGGATGCACTGTATTCTGTATATATATATATATATATATATATATATATATATATATATATATATATATATATAAAATACACTGCATAAAGTAGATTAGAAATAGTACACCACGGAATGCACTGTAGAATGTAGATCTAGGCTACACTGACTTGATAATGCTGTATATATATATATATACTAGACTGTATATCAAATACACTGCCACTAACTAAATAACCTGCCTGCTTAATCTGAATCACACTTTCTCTCCGTCCACGCCAACAACACTACACAGGGCCGTGGTGTAGGCAGCCTTATATAGTGTGGGGTGTGGACTTAGTCCCCCTGATCCATGATTGCCCAAATGCACCCTACCTTTGGCGAATTATGGTTCTCTTAGCAGAGGGCACTGGGATTAGCCAAAGCATGCAGGTCATGTGCATGCTTTGACCAATCATTATACAGCAATGCACTGCAATATTGCAGTGCATTATGGGGCATTCCGTGGGCTCTCGAATTTCCCATGAACGCTCCATAATGTTCGTTCTTCGGTGAACGGGCGAACACCCGATGTTCAAGTCAAACTCATGTTCAACCCGAACATTGAGCTGATCCCTACTTGGCAGTATACTTGAAGAATACCTGTACATGCTGGTGCCCCTGACAGACATCAGTTGTGGTCTAACCTTATTTACAGCAACCTCTCTAAAGGCAGGGGCACAAGCTGACTTTGAAAATGTAACACTTAGCATAATATTTGTAATACTTCTCTTTGCAAATACCAGGCTAGAAAAAAATGTTGCTCGGTTTATTTTGTTTTTTGTTTTTTCGACCCCAAATTTATGAGAATGGGCCAGATTCAATAACAATACAGTCCTTGCGTGAGATGGGGATGCAAGCAGTTGATCCACTTTTTTTTTTACCTTTATCTTTTTTTACATACTGCAAAATGAGGGTATATTAGTCTAATTTTTGGTTTTCTGGGCTCCCATCTATCATCTTTTTTTCAATGCATTAAACAACTGGGATCCTGCAATTGTGCTATTGTTTGTACCCTGATCCCCCTTCCCCAAACTCCAGAGATGCTTTTAGCCAATGGATACAGCACTTTAAATTCTTAATATCATCTTTCATGTAGTTTTACCATGTTTTCTGGTAAAGCAGATTTCTGTGAAACTCCCTTAGAAGTGACCCTGTCATTTTGTGTGATACAGCTGATTACCAAGATATTTGATGAACCCATGTCTGAGAATCTGGAAATATTTACATTGACTAAACAGTGAGAAATAAAACATGTATGCAAATTGGATGCACCTTGAACCGCATCCAATTCGCATGACATGTGAACCGGCAGCCTTCTCTATGAAGCCGGTTCACAAATCTGCAGACCGGCTGCGGTCCATTTTTAAAATGAGTCCTGTGCATTTTTCATTCTGGTTCAGGTGCAATTTCAAGTAAAAACTTGCACCTAAATTGCACGGACTCCTTTTAAAAAATTCAGGGAAACCACGGGCAGACATATTAACAGAGCCTTAATGTTTTGTGAGAAAGACTTAATGGCACTCCAAATGTCTTTCCAAGAGTTGACTCCCACTGAGATTCTTAGATCAGCCTCCCATTTAGCTGCAATGGAAGGAAGAGCAAAGTCAGGCTTCACATGTAATTGGGCATACAGGATTGAGATAAGGCCCCTAACATGGGGATCCCACTTACATACCCATTCAAAATGTGTCATATGATTTAACGATGTTCCAGCTTGTAAATATTCCACCCAAAGCTCTATAATGTCTCTGTGCCCCAGGGCTCAGACCATAACGGAATCTTTAATAACGGAATCTTTAATCACAGAACCTAAGCAGAACACATAGCTGTTATCTAGGGAAGTCTGCATGCAAATACAGTCTTGCTAGCAATGCCCACTACTCCAGTTTGCCACCCTGCTGGTCCCTCCTACCAGTCATGGTCTGTCTGCATTGCATAGAAAATCACAGAGACCCAGCAATTAAATCCTTTGGGTATAAAATAAGGCATATACTGTAAATGGAGGGGTTTACATTACAGATTTCATTAGCATTTGGATGAAGGGGACAAGAAAGATCCAGTTTTAAGATTCCCCCTCCTCAAAAAAATAAAAATAATTCTCCACAAAAAGCACAAATCCTGAAGTCCATCACATGTGTGAGTGAGAAACCTAGGAGTCACTGCCGACAATCCGGCCAACCAGTGCCTTGCAATATATATATATATATATATATATATATATATATATATATATATATACACTATATTACCAAAAGTATTAGGACACCTGCCTTTACACACACATGAACCTTAATGGCATCCCAGCCTTAGTCCGTAGGGTTCAATATTGAGTTGGCCCACCCTTTGCAGCTATACCAGCTTTTACTCTTCTGTGAAGACTGCCCACAAGGTTTACGAGTGTGTCTATGGGAATGTTTAACCATTCATCCAGAAGCACATTTGTGAGGTCAGTCACTTATGTGGACGAGAAGGCCTGGACTCTGTGCAGGCTATTCAAGTTCCTCCACCTCAAACTCACTCATCCATGTCTTTATGGACCATGTTTGTGTACTGGTGCGCAGTCATGTTGGAACAGGAAGGGGCCATCCTCAAACTGCTCCCACAAAGTTGGGAGCATGAAATTGTCCAAAATGTCTTGGAAGGCTGATGCCTTGAGTTCCCTTCACTGGAACTAAGGGGCCAAGCCCAATCCCTGAAAAAGAAACCCCACACCATAATCCCCCTTTCACCAAATGATTTGGACCAGTGCACAAAACACGGTCCATAAAGACATGGATGAGCGAGTTTGGGTTGGAAGAACTTGACTGGTCTATACCCAAGTCAAAGTCCTGACCCCAACTCGATAGAACACCTTTGGGATGAATTAGAGCGGAGACTGCAAGCCAAGCCTTCTCGTGCACAACAGTGCTTGACCTCACAAAAGCGCTTCTGGAAGAATGGTCAAACATTCCCAAAGACACACTCCTAAACCTTGTGGACAGACTTCTCAGAAGAGTTGAAGCTGTTACAGCTGCAAAGTACCCTACGAATGAAGACTGGGATGCCATTAAAGTTCATGTGCATGTAAAGGAAGGTGTACCAATACTTTTGGTAATATAGTATATATATATATATATATATATATATATATATATATATATATATATACAGGCCACTTTTAAGTACACAATGGGGTTTATTTACTAAAGCCGTAAGGTGCAAAATCGGGCTCACTTCTGCATAGAATCCAATGAGCTTCCAGGTTTTATTACAAAAGCTTAATTGAACAAGCTGGGGTTAGAAGCTCATTGGTTTCTATGCAGCAGTGAGCCTGATTTTGCACTTTCCAGCTTTAGTAAATAAACCCCATTGCGTAATTAAAAGTGGGGTATGCCTGTATATATATATATATATATATATATACATATATATATATATATATATATATATATATATATATATATATATATATATATATATATATATATAAACACACATGCATAATATTACTTATCTGTAATGTATTATAGTTTTTTTATTTCACTAAAAACATAAATGTCAATTCTGCCAGCAATTTTTTCCACCACAGAACGTTTTTTGAACTTTGCTAAATATGCTGTGTAACATTTATATTTTACCTATTTCTTAAGAGAACATTCTTCGCTTTCTAAAGTAGTATCTTAGAATTTAGTGCCTATTCTTTTTCTTGTAATAGTAATGTCACCCTTCCATGAAAATTATACTGCAAGTGTAAAATGGTAAGTGATACTGGCTTGTTGGATCTGAACAGGAAATACCAGGACAAATTGAGATGGACTTTTTCTTTGTATCCATCCTTCTCCTCTTTTCAAACAAGAAATACGATGCCTCCAATTTCACTGATTACTAGTCTCAGTATCCTTCTTATCTGGACAATCATAGTCCTTCTACAAATGTTCTTCTAATGTTATTTTTCTAACAATAGTAGGCGCTGACCCAGAGTCGATGGAGACGTTGGAGGAGAATATATCGTATTTGTCTGCTATCTGTATTTGGCTTGATAGCTAGATGGTTAAATTAAGTAACTGAAGGCCTTTATCCAAAAAGAATAGCAAAAGTGTTCAGATACTGAAGCTCACTGTGTTCTTATCAAAGCTGTAAGTCATTTACATCTGACTTACTCAGTTTGGGCAACTGATATCTGCATCATGGATAAAACTCATTCGATACATAAACTATGTTGAGAAAATGGATAGAGCACTGTGCTGGGAAAAAAAACCTTGTTGGACTATAATGGAGGTGAGTTTGCTTCTAAGGTGCTAATGTTCAAGGTCATGATTGTCTGTCTGAAAAACTAGTAAAATATGAAAGGTCTATTAGTTTTCAATCAGCCACAGCCATTGGCTAATAAATGTGCCTTTATACCAAGGTATTTACATAAATTGTTTGTCATTCACGTATAGAACCTCATATCACACTGCCAGAGTAATTTCAACTTTTTTGTCCTTCATTTAATTTGTTCTGAACAAGATCTTCTTCTAATAAAGAGCAATTTTTGTCGGAAAAAGGAGCTATCAGTAACATGTGAAAATTGCATTTTGTCTATGATTGTGAGATTATTAAATAGTTAGAGAGAGAAAAAAAGTTGTGAAATCTATATGAACTGACTATTGAATGTACTTTTCCATTTGTGTCCCTACCAAAGGGAATACCATGATATATCTTATAAAAAGTTTTAGTTTTTTTCATAACAGACCTATGTTATATTTAAATAATTTGTATTTTTTAACCTTAGGAGATCAGACGCTTCCAATGTATGTGGATCCCGAATCAGGCATCAAGATTGCATTAACATTAATTAAATTAAATTAACAAAAAGATACATTTCATGACCTATGGGGAAATGTTTGTCACACATAGACACATCCGATTTCACTTTTCCTTTAAAATCTATTTAGCTGTTGCTAATAAATTCTTCATCTTATTTTTACACTTTTAAAACTATGTCATGCATGGTAATTTTGTGGGGCACCATTTTAAGGAATACTAGTTCTATACAAGACTCCATGCAATGATACAGACAGGTTCCTGTTGCAATTTCACTAGATCTTAGGAAAGGTCATATATGGGACTACTATTTAATTTAAGTTGTGAGTAAGTCCCATAGCTAATGGGGCAAAGAGGCAATGCCAACATTCAACTGTAAAATGCCAGAGACTTTACTGCCCATTGAAGAAACTGTCTTTTGACAGCTGAGTGAAAGAGGTGGGGCCTTGGATTAAACAGGAAAAATAATACAGGTCATTTCCGGCTTAAATGGGATTTGCACTTCCATGCTGATGTTGCTCTAGCTTTTGGTTGCCACACTTTACATGTTATTCTCAGTTATACATTTGGGAAGATTTGGAATGTCTGCCTTTTTATTGCTCTCTGTGTCAACTTTGGAGACCGTTCCATTTAATTTTTGTCCTGGTGATCATAGATTAAGTGAAAGTATACTCCCAAATAGGACTACAGACCCATATAATAATATTGCAATTTTAACCACTCTGTCGAAAAGTAAAAAAAAAAAAACCCCTTGGTGACAAACATCAGCCAAAATTTTCCTTTTTTTTTAGTTATTGACAGAGTGGTTAAAATTGCAAAAATATACTCTTTTAAACAAAGAGTAGACTAGAACTCAGCTAAACTGTAAAAGGACAGGTTGAATTCTGACAATAAATGGTGAATAGTAGGTGAATGTCCGATCATCAAAGGGTACTATTAAAGTAGTATTTAACCTTCATCAAAAATATGAAATTTCATTTTGAATATACTGGTGTACCTGCACTTCTGTGAACTTCCAGACATGGAGAACACAGAAGAAACACCTGATCCTGGGACTACACATCTTGCAATCTTTTTTGCACCTATTGTACTGCACAGGGAGGAGGATGCTACTGATGATAGTAGATGGATCAGCCATTCTGTTTCTGAACAGTCTTAGGCCCCTTTCACACTGGGGCGGTGCGGGGTGGCGACGGAAAAGCAGCGCTATATTTAGCGCTGCTTTACCATCGTTTTACCCGCGGTTTGCGGCCGCTAGCGGGGTGGTTTTAACCCCCGCTAGCGGCCACAAAAGGGTTAAAAACCTCCGCAAAGCGCCGCTGCAGCGGCGGTTTGCGGGCGGTATCCCCGCGGTTTCCCATTGATTTCAATGGGAAGGAGCGGTATAGGAGCGGTAAATACACCGCTCCTACACCGCTCCAAAGATGCAGCTAGCAGGACTTTTGTTGCGGTCCTGCTAGCGCACCGCTCCAGTGTGAAAGCCCGCCGGCTTTCACACTGGAGTGAATGGGGCCGGTTTTTTCAGGCGGTGTACAGGCACTATTTTTAGCGCTGTACCGCCTGAAAACCGCCCCAGTGTGAAAGGGGCCTTACTGTGCCACCTCTATGGCTGAAGCCCTGGATAGGATTTTGCACATCAGGAAGGCCCCAGATAGACCCCTCAAGCAGTGGAGCAATCCCATAGAAAGAAGTAAAGTGTACAATTTCTTAGGCAAACAATGATCATATATAAAACTAGTGGTAACGATACAAAATTATAAACGCAACACTTTTGTGTTTATCCCTATTTATCATGAGCTGAACTTAAAGATCTATGACTTTTTCTATGTACACAAAAGGCCTATTTCTCTTGAATATTGTTCACAAATCTGTATAAATCTGTGTTAGTGAGTCCTTCTCCTTTGCCGAGATAATCCATCCACCTCACAGGTGTGGCATATTAAGATGCTGATTAGACAGCATGATTATTGCACAGGTGTGCCTTAGGCTGGCCACAATAAAAGGCCACTTGGATCACTATCTTGTAGAGAATCGCTGGCTGAAAAGAATGACACCAGGATAATGGCTGTAGCTGCAGCCATGATCCTGGAATAACCACTTCCCAAGGAGGATGCATATATACTTACGTCAGTCGGGAAGTGAATTTAACCGCTTCCCGACCGCCTCATGTAGATATACGTCTACAGAATGGCACGGGCAGGCAAAACCACGTACCTGTACGTGGCCCTTTAAATG
The DNA here is from genome assembly GCA_028564925.1 of Lithobates sylvaticus. NCBI lineage: Eukaryota > Metazoa > Chordata > Amphibia > Anura > Ranidae > Lithobates > Lithobates sylvaticus. The sequence goes on along the minus strand of CM053028.1, from coordinate 284,497,733 downwards.
CCTGCCCGTGGGTCGCGCGCGCGCGACCCGGTCGGGAGCTCCGTGACCCCGGCCGCGGGACCAACGGACCAGATCGCCGCTGGTGTCCGCCGCTGGTTACGGAGCTGAAGAACGAGGAGAGGTTTGTGTAAACAAACCTCTCCCCGCGCTTCCTACTCTGCCTGTCATTGATTGGCTGTTCCCGGTCATCGGGAAAGCCGATCAATGACGTCAGACATCAGCCCCGCCCCCTAATGTAAAAAAACACACACACGTCAGAGCCCATAACCCCTCCCCTCCCCCTAGTGGTTAACTCTTTCACTACAACTGTCATTTATACAGGAATCAATGCATTTAAATAGCATTAATTGCTGTACAAATGACAATGGTCACAAAAATGTGTCAAAAATGTCCGATGTGTCCGCCATAATGTCGCAGTCACAATAAAAATCGCTGATCGCAGCCATTACTAGTAAAAAAAAAAAAATATTAATAAAAATGCTATAAAACTATCCCCTATTTTGTAAACGCTATAACTTTTGCGCAAACCAATCAATAATCGCTAATCGCTAATTACGATTTTTTTTACCAAAAATATAAAGAATACGTATCGGCCTAAACTGAGGAAATTTTTTTTATATATTTTTGGGGGATATTTATTATAGCAAAAAGCAAAAAATATTGCATTTTTTTCAAAATTTTCGCTCTATTTTTGTTTATAGCGCAAAAAATAAAAACCGCAGGAGCGATCAAATACCACCAAAAGAAATCTCTATTTGTGGTAAAAAAATTTTGTTTTGGAGCCACGTCGCACGACCGCGCAATTGTCAGTTAAAGCGACGCAGTGCCGAATCGCAAAAAGGGGCATGGTCCTTTGGCTGCCAATTGGTCCGAGGCTGAAGTGGTTAAAGTAGCCATAGACATGGGATAAGAGTCACCATACCCAGTCTTTTTTTCTGCCAGACAGGAGAATATTATAATGGGGGAGCCTACAGACATTGCTGACTGACTGTGGTTGACTTAGTGTACATGTTTATGTTTTACTTTGCCTCTCTTTCTAGGGGTTTAGCCTTATGCCTAGTACACACAGGCTGGAGACATTGGTCGATTCAATAAAAACAGATCACATTCAGCCTGTGTGTATGTCAGATGGTCTGACAGAAGCTGTCCGTTTGGACATGCTGGAAAACCCACAGCTGACTAGCTCCCAATCAGCGCTCTCAGCCAATGTTCTAGCAGGGAGCGTCCCCCTTTGTCAGAACACAACAGCTCAGCTGGCGAGATCACGGTACTAATGTCAGACTGTTAGTACAGGGGCTCCGACTGGAGCTGTCAGTTTTTTCTTTTCAACCTGCTGGGTTGAATGAAAAAAAAACTATTAGTGTGTACCAGCCTTTAGGATGTTTTGATGTTACCTGTATGTCCAACCATTCTCCCTTGGCACCCTTATGCTTTTTTAATATTATAACATGATCTCCTTTAAGGTAATATTTATTAACAATATTAGCAAAGCACAGAGAAAAAGGAGGTCTTGTCAGAAACCATGAAATCAGACCGAGACAGAAGTACAGTTAAATCACACTTGTTTAATAATAAAAGTAAAAAGAACAAACATAGTCAAAACATAGCCAAAGTTCAGTAACCGGAATGGATAGTCAGCCAAGCCTAAAGTCAGGGATCAAAGTAGTGAAACAGCAAGCAGGATCTGGAGCCAGAAGGGATGTCAGCAAAGCCAGTCTTTAAACAGGAACACAGGAGAAAGTTTCTTGTGATGTGACCAAGGCGAAGGCAGAGCTCCTCTGGACTGGACGGCTTAAGTAGGCAGGACTGAAGAGCAAGATCATCAACAGCTGAGTAACTGTGGAAAGAGATGGGAGCTGGCAATTAGCCAACAGCTGACCGGCCAGGCTCAGAGAAGGAAGGGCTGAGCCCAGCCCTGACAGGTCTGTGCACATTGGAGTTAACGATGTAATCCCACATCAAAGCCTTGCTTCATCAATGAAAACACATCCCTACCCAAGTGGTTATTTTCACCTAACATAAGCCACAGTCTTGCTAGTCAGGTCAGAGATTCTAAGTTCCATTAATCGTTCTTGATTTTTTAGTGGCAGGACTACTTTATGGTAGATGGATGGAAACTGAACTGGTGTACCTAGTAAACTAAAGACCAAATGCACATACTTTCTAAAATGTGTGTGAAGAGGTAATCATATGACACAATACTGTTAGCATTCTGTGCATACAGATCATTTATTTTTAATTTTGTAATATGCCCATTTAAGAAAAAAAAACTTTAATACAACCATTATTTTAGAAAACAAATTTACACATCACAACTCTGTATATAAAAGTTCCCCTACCTGCAATTAGGAGGAATTAGGGGGAATTGATATACTGTATTTGATAATAAAGCCCAACTGCAGCCTCACATTTTTTCAGTTTTGAATAAAATGGAGAAAGTATAGAACACCAGTCAGGTTTTTATTGCTAAAGCAACAATGACAACCACTCAGATCAATTTAAAACTAGAAAATAGGGAAAAAGTGCACAAGGCCAGGGCAAAACATAGAGCAGTACAAAAGTTCCCCTGTACACTTTCATTTTAGCCAGCAATACAACTGTTTCAATTAATTAGGTTAAAATTAGAGGAGATAATTTAATAAAGCCTCTGTGACACGTTTCTGGTGTTATGGCCATATTAGAAAGTCCTGCATCAAATTCATAAAGCTAAGCATCAGTTTTTTTTTTTGTTGGGCTATTCTGGACATGTAATTGTCAAAGTAGCAAAGGACGTAAACAGGACGTTACAGGAACATTGGTACAAATGTTCCTGTAATGTCCTGTTTACGTCCTTTGGCACTTTGACAATAAAGTAACTATTCTACAGAAGTTCTTCCTTCCATGGTGTGCGACCAATTTTCCTTTTTCTTCAATTACTATTGACGGTGGTGAGCCGGGCCAGCACCCACAAGGAATTCTTTATCCACAGTCTGAGCGGTGTTACACTCTTTCTGGAATATTCTGGACATGTGCAACAAATTCATATGGTTTCTGTGTGAAATACAATTACGTTATGGTACTATGACTGTAACAAATTCATTAAGAAATACCACCATAGAAGTGATAGGGAAAGTGGAAGTAAATCCAAAATGTTGCCTAAGGCAATGCTGCAATAGATTGAAATACACCTTATTGGCAGTTACATCAAACAGTATAGAACAGTAAAATATACACCTTACCAACATTTGCATGAATTTGTCACATTTTGTTTAAAAGATAGATTTCTCGTGTCTGCTACACACTTTTTGAATTCCTGTGAGAGGTTTCATTGTCATTCCATAAAGATATTAAAGAGAAAAAAAACATCTGCTCCCTGGGTAAGACCCTATAGGTGACCAAGTCCTTACTATGTACAAAACATCAGTTAGGCCAGAGGTTCATTTTGCTTGATTTTTAGGGAAGTCTCCTTCCATCAGGAGAACAAGGAGAGAAGGTATCATTCACCACTTGAACCCCAGGCCTTTTCTGGCACTTTTTGTTTACATGTAACAATCAGTATTTTTTGCTAGAAAATGTCTTAGAATCCCACAAATTTAAAGCAGAGGTTCTAGAGAATAGAGATGAGCCGAACGTCCCCCTGTTCATTTCACACCACAACTCCTGAACAGCGAACCCTATTGAAGTCTATTTTAACCCAATCTTGAAAAATCAAAAGTCCCCATTTTGAAGGCTTATATGAAAGTAATTGGCCATAAAAAGGCTATGGGGGTCTGCCCTAAGGGACAACATTTTTTTTTTTTTAAAAGATTGTTTTTCAAGGTGCAGTGTTTTTAATGATTCTTAAAGTGCAACAATAATAATGAACAATTCCGTTATACTGTATACAGCTGCATCTCACAAAATTAGAATATCATCAAAATTTTTATTTATTTAAGTAATTCAATTAAAAAAGTGAAACTCATATATTTGATATAGATGTAACACACAGAGTTATATATTTTTAGCATTTCTTTCTTTTAATTTTGATGACTATGGCTTACAGCTAGTGAAAACCCAAACCTCAGTATCCTCAGAAAATTAAAATATTACATGAGACATTTAAAAAAAAGGATTTTTAATACAAACATACTGGCCTACTGAAAAGTATGTCCATGTACAGTATAGTATGCACTCAATATTTGGTCTGCCTCCTTTTGCATGAATTTCTGCATCAATGCGGTGTGATATGGAGGCGATTAGCCTGTGGCACTGCTTAGGTGTTATGGAAGCCCAGGTTGTTTTGATAGCAGCCTTCAGCTAGTCTTCATTGTTGGGTCTGGGTCAGTGCCATCTTAATAGCATTGTGGGCCCCTGGGCAAAGTAATGCACTGGGGCCCCCACAAGCCTGCACTACCGCTCACCAAATGCAACCCAATCCCAGGTAGCAACCAGGATCACAAGAATGTATGTCCCCAATTCTAAAGATCTCCTGTCTCCATCCCACCCTCTGTTGCAGGTCCCTCCAACCTCTTCACCCTCGATCACTTTCTTTTTTTTATAAAACACACACTATACAACACCAGCACTTTTGATCTACAAAACCAGCCTGATATGTGATATTGCTGCTGCCTTCCCTCTCCTGGCATGCTGGGATTTGTAGTGCCACAGCCTGACACATGAGGTGGTCATGCAGGAGAGGAGGCTGTGCCTGGTGAGCAGGTAATAGTTAGGGACAGGGAGGGAGGTGTAATAGAGATTGGGGGGAGATCTCAGAAAACGTGCTCCTTTTAGAAGCAGAGCAGTTCAAAGCCACACACAAAAACGATCTAGCGTAAAAGCATGAGACAGGAGCCTGCTACACAGAGCTCATCCTCTCCCCCTCTCTCCCCCTCCTCCTGCCCACTAAGATAAGCCACCGACAGGACTGCATGTTGTTCAGCTAGCTTACCTTAGGCTAAGCTGAACTCCGTCCTCCACTGCAGCCTGGCTTCACTCCTCCCCCTCTCAGCTTCTCCTGTGAGGAACTTGAATAAGGCACGCTGAGAGAAGGGGGGAGGGTAGAAATAGCTTCACTCACTCAGATAGATGATCGGAGACTCTCGGTCTCTGCCGGCTCTAGCCGGGAACTGCACACGCGCAGTTGAGCCGAGATCGATTACTGCATCCCCCTAGATCGGAGCCAGCCCTGATGGGGCTCCATGAGCACTTGGGGCCCCTGGGTAAGACGGTCCTGGGTCGCTGGACAGGTGGGGCCTCCCAGGCAAGTGGGGCCCCCAGGCAACTGCCCAGAGTGCCCATGCAAAAAGACGGCCCTGGGTCTGGTGTCTCTCATCTTCCTCTTGACAATACCCCACAGATTCCCTATGGGGTTTAGATCAGGCGAGTTTGCCTGCCAATCAAGCACAGTGATACCATGATCATTAAACCAGGTATTTGTACTTTTGGCAGGGTGGACAGGTGCCAAGTCCTGCTGGAAAATGAAATCAGCATCTCTATAAAGCTGGTCAGCAGAGGGAAGTATAAAGTGTTCTAGAATTTTCTGGTTGAGAGCTGCACTGACTTTGGATTTGATAAAACACAGTGGACCAACACCAGCAGATGGCATGGCTCCTCAAATCATCACTGACTGACTATGGAAACTTCACACTGGACCTCATGGTCCCAGAGTCTGGAGGAAAAGTGGAGAGGTACATAATTCAAGTTGCATGAGGTGCAATGTGAAGTTTCCACAATCAGTGATGATTTGGGGATCCATGTCACCTGCTGGTGTTGGTCCACTGGGTTTTATCAAGTCCAAAGTCATTCAGTCCTTTACCAGGAAATTCTAGAGAACGTCATGCTTCCCTCTGCTGAGCAACTTTATAGAAATGCTGATTTCATTTTCCAGCAGGACTCGGCACCTGCCCACACTGCCAAAAGTTTAATGATCATGGTATCACTGTGCTCGATTGGTCAGCAAACTCACCTGACCTAAACCCCATAGAAAATCTGTGGGGTATTGTCAAGAGGAAGATGAGAGACACCAGACCCAGCAATACAGATGAGCTGAAGGCTGCTATCAAAGCAACCTGGGCTTCCATAACACCTCAGCAGTGCCACAGTCAGATCGCCTCCATACCACACCGCATTGATGCAGTAATTGATGTAAAAGGATCCCTGACCAAGTATTAAGTGCATACTATACTGTACATGGGCATACTTTTCAGTAAGCCAACATTTCTGTATTAAAAAACCTTTTTTTCATTGTTTTTTTGTAATATTCTAATCTTCTGAGATACAGAATTTTGGGTTTTCACTAGCTGTAAGCCCTAATTATCAAAATGAAAAGAAAGAAATGCTTGAAATATAACACTCTATATAAAATATATGCATATCACTTTTTGAATTGAATTACTGAAATAAATTAACTTTTTAATGATATTCAAATTTTATGAGATGCACCTGTATAGTGCCTGGGGGTCCCCTTAGTATGTAAAGTGCTGCTGCATGTAAAGTGGTGCATCTATAGCATTTATATAACATGCTTCAGCAAAAATGAAATTTCTGAAAAAAAAAAAAAATGCACAAAATTATATTTAAATTGCCAGCAATACAATACCATTTCCGGAAATAGAAAAATGTTTAAAAAAAGATGCATGCCCCCCCCCCCCCCTCAGTCTATACCAGGCCCTTCAAGTCTGGTATGGAATTTAAGGGAAACCCTGCAGCAAAATGTTTTAAAAAACAGCGTGGGGTCCCCCCAGAATCCATAGCAGACCCTTATCCGAGCACGCAGCCTGACATGCCATGAAAGGGAGAGGACGAGCAAATGCCCCCCTCCTGAACCATACTAGGCCATATGCCCTCAACATGGGGGGGTTGGGTGCTTTGGGGCAAAGGGGACTCTGCCCCCCACCTCAAATCCCTTTGTCACCATGTTGCTTAAAACAAGGGTCTTGTCCCCACAATCCTGGGCTGTGGTTGTGGGGTCTGTGGGCAGAGACCTTATCGGAATCTGGAAGCCCCTATAAAAAATAAAAATTAATACATTTTCAATCACGGCGCCCCGAAAAATAGGAAAAAAAAAACTCGGCCCCCTGGAGGGCTTCCCACTGACTGCCGCTCTGCGATTTTACAGTTCTAATATAGGCAAGGGCGGGGCCACCCAGCTACGCCACTTGGTGGCACTGTCCCCTTCTGACATCATGTGACATCAGAAAGGGGCGATGTATCTGGGTGGCTCCTCCCCTTACCTATATAAGAACTTTCAAAGTGCAGAGTGGGCAGTCAGCAGGAGGCCTCCCAGGAGGCAGAGTGGTTTTTTTTCTTCTTTTTTTTTTTATTCAGCTGTCAGCGGGGAAATCTATTGACAGCTGATGACTCATCAGTTGTTAAAGACGCAGCGGCTTCCCGACCCTGCTCCTTAACAACCAGCTTACACTGAGCTCTGATTGGGCAAAGCACAGAAGCTAAGTTTTTAATGGAGGTTTGAGTGTATACAATTGGTCATTTCAGCTGCTACTGTAGGCAAAGGAGACACCTAGTAGTTTTAATCTATATGATTGTTAAGCAGGAAGTTGTCTGTGTATTATGTAGCTTCCCATGACACCAATTCCATTTGGAATATTGCAATCCCCCTTAATATGTACATCTTTTGTTTAATGTTATAAAAGTCTCTTTGTAGATGCTAGATAATCATGTACTGTATATTTTGTACATTTTACTAAATAAACAGGCTGAATGAAATGGTAACCACTATCCAGTTGCTGGCCACAGTCTATGATATTTCTATGCGTGCCATATTCATTGGTAAACTATATATACTTTAAATGTAACTGTAAAAAAAAACTGAAATATATGCATTCCAAAAAAGACTTCTTCTTTCCTATAAGTTCAATAAAACATCACACAGAATTCTTTATATAAGACACTAGCCATTGCTGTGTCAGTATCAGTGTGTGCTTATACTGTAAAAATTGGTTAACTGTAATATAATAAAAGGCAGAGCAGTGGTGGCAAATATTTCCAATGAATAACACTATAAACTGCACCTACCTAGTATAAAATGCAAAGTTTATTGGATCACTGATACAATATACCCTATAATAGTAAAGTAGGTGCTGTATTAAAGCAGAGGGGGGGAAGGGGGAGCGGGTACCTGTTTTTGACAGGTATCCTGTCCCCACTTCAGTTGGACCTCATCGCAGAGGTACATCAGAAGTTCGGCCCCCTCCTCCTTCCTCCTCCTCCTTCCCCTGCTGCCGGGCCAGTAAGAGAGCGCAGCACACTTCACGCATGCGCAGTAAGGACCCGGCTGTGAAGCCGCAAGGTTTCACTAACGTCGGATTCCCTTGCCTGCAATGATATCTGTTAGGTTTTTTGTAATTCTCCTCTCAGCTCCTCTTTCCCTCAGCTGGACTTTGACGGTCAATGGAAAACTCTCTCCCCCTCCCCCCTGTCTGTCCGGACAGGCAAAAAGACACCATACACCGTATGTGGTTGATCAAAGAATACGTATATTTTTCCAGCTTTACAGAGCATATGCAATAATCAAGAAAAGGGGGGTTGCGGGTTGCATTGGGAGAACGCTCCATGAACAACCAATCACATTCAAGCATCATTTTGTTATACAATCAATATTGATCTGAAAGACATTCATAATATTTCTGCCCTCAGACTCAACGTCACAATTCACTCTAAAAATGTCCCACGCAATATATGTCCTTGACAAGGTTCTCAGCATTTTCTGGTAAACACGCCAAGGAAAAAGCTACCGTGAGAAGCACATTTTCTACAGAGAAGTAAACTTGTTATGAGAAAGTGTGAGTGTGAGATAAACAGAGTTAGAGTGAGTTTCTACAGAAAAACAGAAAAACATCTTTGTACAATATTATTAAATCTTAAAGGGTAACTCTACACTTCCCACATTTCCTTACAATAGCGGCAGTACCTGACAGCCGATGGAAACATCGGCTGGGGTGCCGCTATCGCTGGATTCCAGGACAGGTAAGTGTTCTAATATTAACAGTATGGATAGCTGCTGGCTTTTAATTTTTGGAGGGAGGGGGTGGAACACCGCTTTAAAACTTTAGAAATTCTTTGCTTGTTTATTTCTCCTCACTCATATTTTACATTTGTCGGCATTGCCTCATGCATAACTCAACAAAGCACTTAGAGAATAATTTACACGTTGTTAAAACTTCAAACTCCTGTATATTTCTAATTATTTTGTTTGGTTCAATAAGATTTGAAAGTTTTAATCATATAAAATAAATCTCCATGTCCTTGTGATAAAGCTGTATTGTGTTAAACTTCAAACTGTATCTGTACACAAAAGGGCAGTGATGCTCAAGATATCATTCACTTAATGTGTCTACCTAGCCATATTGCCAGTGACCTAATATGTCTATCCCAGATAGCAAGGATAACTTGCCACAAATTTGTGGCAGTGTTGAATTGTAAGCCTGTTAACTTGCTGCACATTTTCACTGGCAAGTTGTACACTTGCAGAGCAAGTCTCTAGCAAGAGCAAAGTTGCAGTGGTGAGTCTACAGCAAGAGCTCTGCAAGTCTACAGCATGAAAATTCAGCCACAGTGACCCCTGTGGTGGGATGACTATTGCACAACAAAACTGAACCAGAACTTGCAGCAGCTTTGCAAAATGTTTGCAAAGAAAGTTGATCTGGAATCATGTAATGTGGACATGCTGCACTTGTGCAACAAACTTGTGAAGCCTGGCAAGTCTAGCAAAAGCTTAGCAAGTCATTTTCAGGCCTCATGCACATTGGACGTCAAAATAACGTTATAAAAACGCCAGTAGATTTGCAGTGAGTTTTTCAAATTTTTTTCAAATTTTTTTCAATGTCTTTGCAATAGCGTTTTTTTGTATTTATTGGCGTTTTTTTAGCATTTTTTTTGTTGAAAAAATGTATTTACCTATTTATTTATTTATATTCGATGGATCAAAAACATCAAAAAACACTGATGAGCAGCGTTTATCAGCGTTTTTTTCAGCGTTTTTGGACATTAGAGCGTTTTTACAGCTGAAAACAGCTGAATAATTTCTCTCAGAACTCACTAGTTTTGGGGTTTTTTTTAACCACTCCCCATCCAGCCCATAGTCATATGACGCCCACAAGGTGGATCTCCCATCCTGGGTGGGCATCATATGAGGTCCTCCCATTCCCGGGCGCCTAGGGTGAGCGCGCTGCCGGCGGCGCGTGCGTGCCCGTGGCGTCGCTCAGGACCCGGTGCGCGTGCCCGGCGGCCACCATGTCCGCCGCGCACCCGAGATTGCCCGTGAAAACAACGGGACCACGCGGGACCGTGGAGCTGTGTGTGTAAACACACAGCTCCATGTCCTGTCAGTGGAGAGGAGACCGATCATGTGATCCCAGTACGGAGGAACACCGATCGGTCTCCTCCCCTTGTGAGTCCCCTCCCCCCACAGTTAGAATCACTACCTTAGGGAACACATTAACCCCTGCAGCGCCTATCCCCTATTTTATCCCCTATTTTGTAGACGCTATAACTTTTGCACAAACCGATCTATATAGGCTTATTGCGATTTTTTTTACCAAAAATATGTAGAAGAATACGCATTGGCCTAAACTGAGTAAAAAAATAGTTGTTTTTTTTAAATTTGATATTTATTATAGCAAAAAGTAAAAAATATTATGTTTTTTTTTTCAAAATTGTCGCTCTTCTTTTGTTTATAGCGCAAAAAATAAAAACTGCAGAGGTGATCAAATACCACCAAAAGAAAGCTCTATTTGTGGGAAAAAAAGGACGTCAATTTTGCTTGGGTGCAACGTTGCACGACCGAGCAATTGTTAGTTAAAACTACGCAGTGCCTAATCGCAAAAAGTGCTCTGGTAAGGAAGGGGGTAAAATGGCCCGGTGCTGAAGTGGTTAAAGCCAAAAAAAATGCCCCAGCCAAAAACTGTGGATAACAGCCTATGTGTGCATGGACACATATGATAACATGATGGGGAGTTTATTGACTGTAGAGAAAAACATCTGAAGCCCAAAACGTCCAAAAACGTCCAGTGTGCATGAGGCCTCAACCTTGTAGCACAACTGCTTGCTATCTGGGATGTGGCCATATTAGGTCAAAGATGTCATAACCATCCCAGACAATTTGTGCATGTGCAACTGCAGGTCGGGGAATGTCCTGAGTCCTTGGCTGATTGAGCTGGAAGTGACAGCTTACTTCTGGTTTCAGCCAAACATGGCTTCAGCCTCAGACTAAACCCAAACGCATCTCAACTCTGTATTTTTGAGTGTGTTAGACAGGACAGGATGTCTACTTAAAAAATAAACTTGGCAGGAAAATATCCTCAGTGGTACACTACAGCATTTCTAATCCCTTTCCACAAAAAAAAAAAGAAGTGTTTTGGCTGGTTCTTTGCAATGCTTTAATGCATTTATAATGTTTGATTTTCTCCGAATTAAGCTTCCAGGCTACAAAATCTATCATTACAATGAGTTTAAAAATAAATAAATATTGACATTCTGTATTTATTTTAATTAATCCATGTTATCATTCTAATTATAACATAAATTACTAATTTAAAATGTAGTAATAATGTGACATAGTGTATTTTGATCCTGAGAGCTGGCATATCCGTTATCTCACAAAAAATGACACCACAGGGTTACTTGTATGCAAGGAACACCTTATAAAATAAGAGGTAGTATTCCTTCCAGTAGTATTTCTTTCCCATTGTTGTGTGTTAAAATGCCACCACTTACAGCATTACATGACATGTGAGCCTTCAGTAAGAAACATTGGATGGAGCAGGGACTGTTAGAATTTTTAAATATGTAAATTATGTAAGATTAAATCTACATTTAGTGAGCGCTATCAAGGAAACCTTGGTATATGAAAGGGTATTGTACAAGATACCATATGATGATACTTTTTTTTTCTATGACAACACAGTGTATAGGTTTTCTTTACATGCTGCTTACTGTAATGCATGTACATTTTACTGTTTGACAGGTCAGCACTTTTTTTTTTTTTTTTACTTTAATTTAATTATATTTAATAAAAATGTTGAAGTGTACATTCTGAAGAGAGCACATTATGGAAGGCATAAAAGTCATATTGTTCACTTTTTTGATTGTTTGTTGATATCTTACAGAAGGTGATAACAGTGGACCATGCATCCATAGTGTGTTAAAGAGGCCATTTAAAGTTTCCATTTGACAGGGTGGCAAAGTAAAAGCACAACTGGAAAACAATGACAGAGAAGTGTCACCCCATAACAAAAAGTGCTTGTACAAGGACCAAGGTGTAATTTTCTTTTGTTTGTTTTTTGTTCCATGAGTATTGTATTTGAACTTTACAAGTACAGTTATCATCAAAAAGAGTCTGACATTAAACAATAAAAAAGGGATAGGCATGATAGAGATCAGGCATTACAGAGTAGGGTAAAACTCCATATAAAAAATAGTTGTTAACGGTAGACACAGAAAGTCCTCCAGAAAGGTAGGTGTTATGGTACTGTAAGTGGGCAAGTAACTCTATGCTAATTGTGTGTAGGTCTCTTAGGTCTTTCTGAGAAGACTGTATAGGGTCCTAATCACATTAGGTGGCTAGTAGGGATGGGCCCGGTGTTTGATTCGAACCCATGTTCGAATCGAGCACCGGGCGTTCGCTCGCTCGGCGAGCCCAGAACTATTGGGGCCGCTCGCATCAAATTCGTGTGATGCGAGCGGCCCCGCAATGCATTGCGCTAGTCGCAGTGCAATGCTGGCTGATGATTGGCCAAGCATGTACTGTGACCCTGCATGCTTGGCCAATCACAGCGCCGGCAGCGAGGAGAGCCATAATTGGCTACAGGCAGGATGCCTGTAGCCAATTATAGCTCAGGGGCTTTAGTACACGCCCCACGGTATAAGAGGCCGCCGCGCCGGCGGCCTCGCATATTATGTTTCAGTCAGTGTCAGCGTGTCAGTGTGTTGCTGACTGCTGACAAGATATGCTCTATTTCTGGGGATTTGTGTGTGCGTGCTGTAAGAACAGCATTGCAGTATCACATCTGGGGGGTGTCTATAGGTGGTCTGTGAAGGGGGGCAGGTTTCCTGTGCTTAGAACTTTCCCTGCAAAAAAGTGTCATTTTTGCAGGAAAAAAGCTATTTAAAAGCACTCGCGGCTAATGAATTGATGGCTCCTGTAACACAGAGAACTGTCATTCATTAATAAAAAAAAAAACAAAAAAAAAAGAGTGGGGGTCCCCCCAAATTCAATAACCAGGCCCTTCAGGTCTGGGATGTATATTAAGGGGAACCCCAGCCAAAAAAAAAATGGCGTAGGTTCCCCCTCAAAATCCATACCAGACCCTTGAGGTCTGGTATGGATTTTAAGGGGAACCCTAGCCAAAAAAAATGGCGTGGGGTCCCCCTCAAAATCCATACCAGACCCTTATCCGAGCATGCAACCTGGCAGGCCGCAGGAAAAGAGGGGGGGACGAGAGCGGCCCCCCCTCCCGCCTGAACCGTACCAGGCCACATGCCCTCAACATTGGGAGGATGCTTTGGGGGTCTAAGACCCCTAAAGCACCTTGTCCCCATGTTAATGAGGACAAGGGCCTCTTCCCCACAACCGTGCCCGGTGGTTGTGGGGGTCTGCGGGCGGGGGGCTTATCGGAATCTGGAAGCCCCCTTTAACAAGGGGACCCCCAGATCCCGCCCCCCCCCTGTGTGAAATGGTAAGGGGCCTGCCATTTCACCAAAAAAGTGGCAAAAAGGGTAAAAATGACAGGAGACGGTCTTTGACAATTCCTTTATTAAAATCTTCTTTCTTCTTTCTTCATCCTTCATCCTTCGGTTTCTTCATCTTCTCCTTCCGTCATCTTCTTCCATCTTCTTCTTCCTCCGATCCACCAGGTGCCCTCCATTATAAAAGACCTGTCAGACGGAGCGGAGCCTCACACAGCGGGAGCCTCCCATTGTGCGGAGCGGCCCAAGAAGAGAGAGAGAGACACCGACACCGACGCCGATGGAAGAAGATGCCGGCCGAGAAGGACGAGAAGACCAGCGCAAGAAGAAGCGGATCAGAGGAAGAAGAAGCTGGAAGAAGATGGAAGAAGATGACGGAAGGAGAAGATGAAGAAACCGAAGGATGAAGAAAGAAGAAAGAAGATTTTAATAAAGGAATTGTCAAAGACCGTCTCCTGTCATTTTTACCATTTTTGCCACTTTTTTGGTGAAATGGTAGGGGTACTTTTGTACCCCCTTACCATTTCACACAGGGGGGGTGCCGGGATCTGGGGGTCCCCTTGTTAAAGGGGGCTTTCAGATTCCGATAAGCCCCCCGCCCGCAGACTCCCACAACCAATGGCCAGGGTTGTGGGGAAGAGGCCCTTGTCCTCATCAACATGGGGACAAGGTGCTTTGGGGGTCTTAGACCCCCAAAGCATCCTCCCAATGTTGAGGGCATGTGGCCTGGTACGGTTCAGGCGGCAGGGGGGGCCGCTCTCGTCCCCCCCTCTTTTCCTGCGGCCTGCCAGGTTGCGTGCTCGGATAAGGTTCTGGTATGGATTTTGAGGGGGACCCCACGCCATTTTTTTTGGCTAGGGTTCCCCTTAAAATCCATCCCAGACCTCAAGGGTCTGGGATGGATTTTGAGGGGGACCCTACGCCATTTTTTTTTTTTGGCTGGGGTTCCCCTTAATATCCATCCCAGACCTGAAGGGCCTGGTTATTGAATTTGGGGGGACCCCTACGCTTTTTTTTTTTTTTTCATTTTTTTTATTTTTTATCAATGCCTTTTTTTTTATGAATGAGTTTCAATGAATGACTGTTCTCTGTATTACGGGAGCCGTCAATTAACATTAGCCGCGGGTGATTTTAAATAGCTTTTTTACTTTCAAAAATGACACCTTTTGCAGAGACAGTTCTAAACACGGGACACATGCGCCCCTTCACATGCATACTATAGACACCCCCCAGGTACGAAATTTAAAGGAATATTACACTTTTATTGTTTCAATTTAAGCATTATTAAAATCACTGCTCCTGAAAAAACGGCAATTTAAAAAAAAAAAATTTGCATTGATACATGTCCCCTGGGGCAGGACCCAGGTCCCCAAACACTTTTTATGACATTAACATGCATATTAGCCTTTAAAATTAGCACTTTTAATTTCGAACGTTCGCATCCATTAAAACTAATAGGGTTCTAAAGCTCGCACAGACTTTAGGTCCGTTCGCGGGTTCTGGTGCGAGCCGAACGGGGGGGGGGGTGTTCGGCTCATCCCTAGTGGCTAGGAGACTTTATGACCTATTACCAAGTAAGGCCCAACTTCATAGAGGTAGTGTGGTATGATGGTAACAGAGCGCCTGTGGGCTTTGATGTATATAAGGGTTGCAGGGTAGAAGAGTACATGGTGGAAGGGATACCAAGTGAGGGAGGGAGGATCAGGGAGGGGGGGTGAGCAGATGAGTAGATATTTGGGGGTAAAGAAGGCAAAAGGGACAGAGTAGAGGGGATGAGTATGAATTAAGAGTAATAAAGAGTAGGGGAATGTAGTAGGTTGTTGTCCACTCTCCAACTCCTGTCTCCCATTTCTGAGAAAGAAAGCTTTTCTACCCAGGGTCGGGAAAAAGCATTGTCTTTTCAATGTCTGATTTAATAAGCTTCTAGTAGGACTCACATGAGTCCAAGTTCACATCTGAACTAAACTCATTGAATTAATCAGGGCCCAAGTTAAGGTTCTGATAAAGTGATATTGTTTTAAAGAAGATCCAGCAAGACCAGGTAGTCGTGAATTTGGTAGGGCTATCTTGTGTAGCGTGGATAAGCTCTTCCATCTCTGTTATTTTATTGATTCTATTGAACCATTCTTTAATGGTAGATGGTTGTGTGGATTGCCAATGGGTGAGGACACATGCCTAGTGCTATTAACCAGGTACATGGCCAGTAATTTGCAGTATGATTGTCTAGGTGAAGAGGGGTAGGGAAAACTGGGTCAGAGTAAATTCTTGAGTGTGTGTGGAAACATCATATATGGTATGGTGGACTTTCTTCCAGAATTGTTGGAGCCCCAAACAAGGGCATTACATATGTACCATTGTGCCCTAGTCTTTCTTACATCTCCAGCAGCAGTCAGTGGTTGGGAAGATTCGAGCAGGTGTAATTTTAGTGGAAGCTGTAGGTTTAAAAATATTGAAACTGACTTTTAAAATGATATTAACATGTTAAAGTTTATATGAGTTTTTTTTTAATGGGCTTACATATACTATAAATTAATTGTACTTTTTGACTTTTACCACAGTTACAGGATAACTGAAAGACTTTACTGGCTAAATGAGAGAAATACTGAAATTAGTTAAAGTAAAAACATGATTCCATGCAAATACAAATAAAACAATCCAGTAATATAATAAATAAAAGTATTTAAGACCAACTAACCCAAGTCTAATATTGTTTTAATCCCCTTGGAGGGTTAAATAAAAACTCACTTCTTTAGCTGCAATTACCTTTAATCTGGAGCTGTCCCTCACAGTACATCTCCTCAAAAGATGTTCCCCAGTGAATGTTTAGTGAAAGTCAAATTAATGGCTTTATAAATATGCATTCTAGTGATACTCAACCCAAAAGACTGAAGACAGACCAGGTTCAAGGCATCTTGCCCTAATCCCCTGATGGGGTATCATCATGATGTCCTGTACTCTAATGCCCCGTACACATGATCGGAAATTCCGCCAGCAAAAGTCCGTTGTGAGCTTTTGGTTGGAACTTCCGACCAAGTGTATGCTCCATCAGACTTTTGCTGGCGGAATTCCTTCCAGCAAAAGATAGATAACAGGTTCTTAATTTTTCGGTTGGAAAAAGTTCTGATCGGAAATTCTGATCGCCTGTACCAATTGCAACGCGCAAAATTCTTATGCATGCTCGGAAGCTTCAAACTTAATTTTCTCGGCTTGTCGTAGTGTTGTACGTCACTGCATTCTTGACGGTCAAAAGTTCAGAGAACTTTTGTGTCACTGTGTGTAGGCAAGCCAAGCTTGAGCGGAATTCCGTCGGAAAAACCATCCAAGATTTTTTCGGCGCAAAATCCGATCGTGTGTACGTGGCATTAGTGTATTGATGTCAACGTGCATTGCTTGCTGCAACATCCAAGACCACTGACCACTGGCAGAAAATCATAGTGAGCTCTGCACTCAGCTTTGGTCAGTAACCAGCTAGAAGAAGATAAGTAGAAAAAAAATATAAGATACTGTCAGTGGCCACTGGGGAGAGGTTGCACAGTTACCTCTGTTGTGCTTTAAAGCAGAGGTTCACACAAAAATGGAACCTCCGCTTTTCGGGGACCCTACCCCCTTCCGGTGTCACATTTGGCACCTTTCAGGGGGGTGCAGATACCTGTATAATACAGGTATTTGCACCCACTTCCTGGCATAGACTCCCCCGAGTCTACGCCTCCCCCCCTGCTGTCTGCTGGGAAACACACGGGTCCCAGAGACATAAGGGACAATCCGGATTGCGCAGGACGACTCCGGATGGTCGCGACTTCCTGATTCCCTTACCGAAGATGGTGGCGGCAGGACCCGAGAGCCGAGCGCCAGATCGGTTTTGGGTGCCGACATCGTGGGTGCCCTGGACAAGTAAGTGTCCATATTTTAAAAGTCAGCAGCTGCAGTATTTGTAGCTGCTGACTTTAAAAAAAAAATTTGGGCGGACCTCCACTTTAATTGCAATTTAAGCGTAATCTTATAAACCCCGGAACCTGTCTTTAGATCAGCACATTGTTGGGCCTGGTGTACCATTAGGCACAGTAGGCATGTGCCTATAGGTAGCAGAGGCAATAGAGGCAAAAATGTGCTATTGCATTAGGATGGGCACCCCTTAGCTCAAACACACAAGGCATTCTCTGTAGCCTCAGCTGCATGGGACAATAAATTAATGGGAAGCTCTGTGTTGAGGGGTTTACTATTCATTCACAAACTGAAGCATAGTAAACACAGTTTACTATGTTTCAGTTATGAATGAACACAGTGAGTGAGTGTGTTCATTAGATTCATTTATAAAAGATAGGCCCAAGTAAAAGACATTTTTACTAGCCCCTTCCCTCGCTCTCCATCCTGAAACATCCCTCGCAGTAGCCGGGGGGAGAAGAGAGGAGGGAAGCCAGAAGCACTGTGAGGCAGGGGGAGAAGCTTGGGAAGTAGGGTTAATCGCCACCGCACGTAGTGATTAGGGTGTGCTCAGCACACCCCCTGTGCACACTTATGATTTAGCCAAAGGCTCCAAGCTCCTATAATTGTAATTTGGGCCTGACTCACTTTAGTTTTCTCTATAGCAGAACCGGAAAAGGGAGATTTAGGGCTCAGAGGCAAACAGGCTCTTTTGTTTTGTACAATGCTGTAACTTTAACACTGGAAACATGTTCCTAGCAAATAGGGGAGGGTTGACCTGATCAATGTCATTCCGCAGCAGGCAGGTAGGGATGAGATAACCAAGGAAGCAAATTGCCAGTATCATTTCACATTGAAGGGTGCAAAACTATGTGCATAAAAGTTGTTTGCAGCTATGAGTGAAAGATATGACATATATGTGAGGAATATCATTGACTTTTTTCATGGAGCTCTGCTTAAATTTTAGAATAGTTGCCATTCTTTATCACATTACATTATTTTACCAGTTTTTTTAATTGTGGCTTTTTCGCTGGAAAGCACCAAACATAACAAATAGAAGCTCTAAATATTCCTTAAAATGCCACTTCCTCATCCATATTTCACATTATGCTGCCGTGCCCCAACCACATAAGATAAACCTTTCATGCACAGATATAGAGAATTAATATTACAAAGCTGTCTGTATCACCAATCCTTGTAAATGTACTCTACTGGGGATGTTTAAGTTGTTACTGTGTCATAAATATATATTAATAAATGGATTTGGTTGAAATATGGTTTGTCAGTCTATTCAACATATGCTCCAGTGCTGCTTTTTAACAAACGCTTCTGCATAAACATCCCAATGAACTCAGCATACAGACATCAGGGAAGATGAAAATAAAGCTGTGTAGCAATTTGCCCATTTTAAACAACATATGCAGTTGGTGAAGAACATGCACTTGTTTATTTACAGCAACATAAAGCATGAGCTTCTAGAAAGAAAATAGCTGTGTGGCTGTGCCGACTCTGTCACATAAATATTTTATATCTCCTATACCTCTAGGGGCTGGTATTGGATGATATTGAGTCTGAACCAATAAATAATTTATGCTAAGTAGCAATTTAGTTGTTTGGCTTGGGGTAAAGAAATATAAGAAATTCATAAATAAAGTTGCCATTTTTTTATTCAAAAGTTAATTTATGTTTTTCTACAATTAACTAACATAGAGGCAAAAAGGGAGAATAAACATATGACAGTCCTAAGGTAGAAACACATGATCATAAATTTGCTATATGTTACAAAATGTTAAAACAAGCCATGCATATAAAACCCTTAATTGCGTTTGTGTAACTTTTGTTACTTTATCTTGTTATAGTTTTGTAAACAGTTTATAAAAAGAACACCACACTAAGCTCTATGTGCCTTTAGACTTACTAGGCATTAGCAAACTGATATGTGCAAGTCAGAGTTCATGGGTTGACACAGATGCATGAGGATAATGAGGATAATGAGTGACCCACCCTGCCATCATTTGCATCATTTTGATTCCTCTTGTGCTGTTGTGACATTGGCAGGCCTCACCATAATCCCCAACATACCCTCTCACCAATCGTATCACTCCCTACAGTAACCAGGCAGCAGATATAAAATGTACCTGATCATCACTGTAATAGAGTTTACATTATGTGTAGATCAAAGGACAAGCCTTTAATTTGCACAAAAAAAACGACAGGAAAAACCATTAGAACAGTACAGCGACAGTGTCTTTAAAGTACAGTAAAACCTTGGATTGCGAGCATAATTCGTTCCAGAAACATGCTTGTAATCCAAAGCACTTGTATGTCAAAGCAAATTTCCCCATAAGAAAAAATGGAAACTCGATGATTCATTCCACAACCATTTATTCATAGGTCCTTCAGTTTATAGTCCATATAAAAAGATTATAGCAATGTGATTGGTTGTGTAACCATAAAATGTCCATCCACAAATGGAAGCCTCCACAAGGGGATTAGAAGCAAAATCCAGAAGGAGCTACAGAGTTCCACAACCATTCATTCTTAGGTCCTTCAGTTTATAGTCCATATAAAAAGATTATAGCAATGTGAACAGGTTGTGTAACCATAAAATGTCCATCTACAAATGGAAGCCTCCACAAATGGATTAGAAGCAAAATCCAGCAGGAGCTACAGAGTATAAAAGAGAAGAGAAGCGCCTCTAAGTGTAGCAATATGTTGCTAAATGTTGTACCTTAATTAAATGTAACCATATAGCTACACTTAGAGGCGCCTCACTTCTCTTTTATACTCAGTTGTGACGTGACGCTACTTGTATATCAAGACATTGTTTGTATATCAAGTCAAAATGTATTTAAACATTTTTCTTGTCTTGCAAAATGCTCTCAAACCAAGTTACTCTCAAACCAAGGTTTTACTGCATATGTAAAGCCAAGTGCTAAAATCACAAACTGTAAGCTTTAACATTTTAATGTCACTCCTCATGTTTTATTGCAACCTTCTATGGTCTGTATACATGCAAATGCTGGTAAAAACAATCCATCTGACTACTTGTGAGATTACTATACAGTATCTTGCATCTATTAAATCACCAGATTCCCAGCTGGCAATGAGATATCTGTGTTCAAGCTGTTTTTTTTTTTTTTGACTTGCCGCTGTGTGTTTCTGATTGACCAAGAATTTTCATGATATGTTGGTTTAGGATTATATGGCTTATCTTTTGAAGTGGTTAGTGACTCCTTATTGTCTCACTTACTCTTTATTATCTCAATTGTATTTGAAGTTGACAAAGCATTGCACTGTATAGTCACATACCATACATACACATATAAACATAACATGCATACATATAACTACATAAAAATATATCACTGATAAACTGAACTGATTATTTCATGCCAGCAAATTGTTTACAATAAAAACTGAAGTTCCATACACCAATAGACCCATTGACAGTTTTGCACCTTAGTATTTAGGATCAATGCACTTGTGAACCTCTCATTGGAATAAAATCTACACATGATCTTTTATACTTCTTCCCTTTAGAAGCAGGAAATCACTGCAGTAGACACCACTACTTCAGTTATTTCCACAAGCTTGCAGGTACCGTGCCGAGTGGCTACCCTGCTGCATTGTGAACACAGGATGTTGGCCAATTATGACAGGCACCTTTCAGAGATTGCTTCACATTTTCAAAATTAATGCAATCCA
This sequence comes from Lithobates sylvaticus, assembly GCA_028564925.1. Taxonomy (NCBI): domain Eukaryota; kingdom Metazoa; phylum Chordata; class Amphibia; order Anura; family Ranidae; genus Lithobates; species Lithobates sylvaticus. Next base: position 284,476,442 of record CM053028.1, on the reverse strand, counting down.
ATGAATGAGTTCTCTGATCAGATGAGGTGGATGGTGATGTCACACTTTCCATTTTGTTCAATCGGAGAACAGGGCTGTACTGTAGATACATTTTTTTTTTTCTGGGGGGTTCTGGTCTTTCAAAGTTAAAGGCACCATTTACACTTTTATGTTGGGTTAAATCATGTGACAGCAGAGTGGGGCCATGAGGCTTTGCAATGCAGCGCAGCAAAAATGATCCCCATTTAACTGAATAGAATACAATGCATGCAGTTGTGGTGCGGTAGTGTACTCATTAGTACAGCAAGCTCCTCCTATGCTCCCTAGTTTTTTTTCGTTCCGCCCACTGGGTTGAACTAAAAAAAACTTACCGTGTGAACCATGCTTTAGATCTCACTCGTATGTTCTAAATGGGCATGGAATCGCAAATATACCATGAATACCTACAGCCAGGATCCCAGATGTTCCAATTTATGTCAGCTGTCAGCCTGTTCACCTGAGTGATGGGCTGAAAAGAGCCACTGCTGTTAACATGCATCTGTACATCCATTGGTCCCATGTTTAAGCTGCGGGGGACAAAGCAAAACACGTTGGGGTGTGGCCTGGTGGGAACCCGGGCTGAGGAAGCCTCACCCCTCACTACTACATTACCATAGGACTCCGTGGATGTGTGACACCAGGGATTTTTTCTCCTCTCTTCCCTTTAGTGACTACAGGAGCTGGGATGAGCTAGGGACACATTTCTGACCCTGGATGCAGAGAGGTTTTAACCAAGGGCAAAAATGTATCCCTACCTGCAGGTAACCACTGGATGTGCAGATATATGTGGATACATGTTTACAGCAGCAGACAGCCTTGGCTCTTTTCAGCCCATCACTCAGGCTGAGCAGAGATTGGAACATCTGAGATCCCGGGTGCAGGTGTTTGTAGTATACTTACTGCACCATGGTCATGTAGGATGTATGAATGAGACCCAAGACTGGATTTTAGCTAACCTTACTGTGCAAGTTGAGCAGGTGCAAGGGGCAACATATTGTGGTAGGCAGTACATTTAGTGATTTATTTAAACCTTAAACTGTGTAATAAGACATTTTATTAAATGTTTTAAGAGATGAAAAAAATAATAATATTGTGCACTGCCTACCACAGGATGGTGCCCTTTGCACCTGGTCAATATGGTTGGCTTTTATTCAGTCTTAAACTGTAGGGACAGGGTAGCACGAGTGACGTCACCCGCGGCCATTTTGGATTACATTACCTACAACGCCGGCACTCGGGACTGAGTGCAGGCTAATGTGAGTGTGATTCTTTTATTTCTGCTTGTGCAATAAACTTATATTCAATACAGAGAGCACTAGGTTGTCCCCTTTTTTCACCCTTATGTATGCTGGATACCATTGTGGACCTGGTTGTTTGCGTTTGAGATCGATTCCTGACGGTTGGAGACCAGAGTTTTAACTTAACTTAACTTAACCTATTGTAGGTCGAAGCAGGGAGGTGAGAGGCCATCCTTACTCTTTGTGAAAGGGATCACCACCACAGATATTTCTCTGGATTGTGTCACCATTTTCCACTAGAAGCTGCTATTTTGCACTAGCACTTTATATTGAGATATATTTGGATTCCTTTTTGGACTGATTTTATTTTATTTATGTTATCTATCCATTTCTATCATTTATTTTGCGCTGCACTATCCTATTGTATTAAACTGTAGGAAGCCCAGCTTTTGAACTTGTACCTCCAAGTAAGCCAATAATAATGTTTACCTGTAGGTACAGTGAATAACTCCTAAACTTGTGGTGTTTAGGAGATATTCACATGGAAAGCAGCCGTGAAGTCACCAGTGCATGTGCTCTGAAGGGACAGCATACCGCTTGGTTGTACTTCTTTTGGAGGGGAATGCAGTTCGTTCTGCACTTTTGTGACCCATTTTTAGCCGACAGCCAGCTATAACCCGCTGTCAGCTGACATCGCTCAGCAGGTCCAGGCTGTGGAAAGATCCTAACTTTAAAGTCAAAATTCACCCAGATGCCTGGACCAGCAGCTAGCCAGCCGCTCCTGCCTCCTCCACAGCCTGGCATTCCAGTGAGCTTGGGGGAGGGGGGGCAGAGCCAGGGACTGACAGTCACCACTCTTTGCTCACTGAAGGCTGAGAACTGAGTGATCAGCGGTCTTTGATCGCTCTGTTGTTTGTCTTAGAAGCAGCTGGGGACAGACATCCCGCTTAAAGGAAAAAAAATCCCCCTCTCCCACCAAGCAAAGATTCCCACTGTAAAATATCTCCCTCCCTCAAATTTCCCCCAAAATATTAAACCTGTCTCTAAACCAACCCTCCAAAGCAAAAATATCTCCCACAGTCAACACCCTCTCCCCCAGCAAATATTCCTAATTATGAAGAAAATCTCCCTTCATCCAATCAAACTCCCTCCCAGAAGCAAATCCCTGCCATTAACCACCTCCTGTAAACTTCTCTACAAGAAACTCCCCCTTCTCCAAAAGAAAACCCACCCCTTCCTTAACCCCCCACCAAAAGAAACTCCCATAGGCTGGAATTCTCACTTCCTCCTTCCCAAAACAGAAAATGGATGCCTCCCCACTTACCGAACCTCAGATTCAGCACGGCACAGAAGTAGGAAAATGTCTGCATCCCCAGTCTCCCTTCAGCTGTGTCATATGATACCTTGAGGAGGAGTCTAGGCGTTCCCTCAAACGCGCACTGTCAATTGCTGGCATCTGAGACCTTGCAGTAATTTCATGCTTTTCAGGGGGACCCCTTATTAAACTTTGGGGGTGGAGCACAATAGAAGGGAGGCTGGCTGCTGCACTCCGAAACTCTGATTGCTTCTACTGTGCCGATGCTGAGGCTAAAAAGCAGGGACATTGTCTGTGCATTTTGCCAGGATGCTCTGGGGGGGGGTTTGAACACCCCTGACCTCCCCCACTTATCTACGCCCCTGTAGGAGAATACTTTGCATAATTATAGTTACAAGCTGTCACTGCTCCCAATCTAACATCTGTGTGAGTACGGGTGAACAGCCCAGAATACAGATGGTGTAAGTTCAGGGACATGTACCCACATGGATACAGTTGTCAATTTGAGAGCAGGGGTTGTGTCCATGCAGCCGCTGCGTCCAAATTGGCATGTATGGGACTGCCTATACAGGGATGCAGGGAATGCCTGTGCATCCCCATGCACGTAAACACATCCTGCCCACAGGCATAAGTCCCATGTAAATTAGGACTTAGTATGAATTTAACAGGAATTTTATAAGGTATGTTGTGTTTATGTGTGCTAATAATGATTTAAGTGTATGTTTAATGCAAATAGTGATTTGATAAACATTTGGGCAACTATTGCAGGAATAGATTCAGCTCTAGTGTTATTAATTTTTTTGGTACTATTATCTAATGTCTCTTTTATGAGACAGAGAATTGGACTGATATGTTCTCATTCCCTTTATTTTCAGCCTCAGCTGCAATGCAGATGAATGAATAGAAAACTCTGTACAGAAGCTCCTATTCATTCGCAAACTGAAGCATAGCAAACTGTTTAATATGCAGTTTAAAATGCTTTAGTGATGCATGAACACAGGAACGTTTGTTACAGATCATGACAAGTTTACCAGCCCTCCCACGGCTCTCCATCCTGACAGGGATCTCCCTCCTCGGCAGCAGATGTAGCTGGCAGGAGGGGAGGAGGGGCTGGCCAGCAGCACTGCAGAGAGCTGGAGCCAGTGGATTAGTGAGATGGATAGTACAGGGGGTTGGAGCAGCTGAAGGAGATCTATTTGTAGAGTTAAGTCTTGCTGCGGGAAAGGGGAGTTATTGGTGGTGCCTCGCCATATAGCGTGCGAAGCAAAGACAACCTCCTTCTGACCATTCTGCTTCCCCAAGCTCTGTGTGCACTGTGGGAATCCTGCATCACAATAGTTAGGGGAAGGAGTACTTAGAGCACCCCAGTGTCCAGAGCACCCCCCTAGATCCGTCTATGTGTAAAACTCTTGAAAATCTCTTTGAGATGTACGGAGGTGTGTGTAGAAGGATTCTGCAGAAACCCTGCACCAAAGTAGCAAAATATAGAAACATAGAAACAGAAAAGTGATGGCAGAAAAAGAGTAGTCCATCAAGTCTGCCCATTTTTTGGGGTTTTGTTTCTTTGTTTTTTTTTTTTCATTAACCTTGTTGTCTGACTATAGATCTGTGTTTATTCCATGCATGTTTGAAGTAATTTACTGTTGAATGTCTCGCTACCTCTCGGTTCGGTTTTCAGCAGAACATGCGAACAGGCAAAATATTTGTGCAAACACCGTTAAAGTCTATGGGACGCAAACGTGAAAAATATACATTTTTTTTTAAAGGCTCATATGCAAGTTATTGCCATAAAAAGTGTTTTGGGACCCGAGTCCTGCCCCAGGGGACATGTATCAATGCAAAAAAAAGGAAACCGGAGTGACGGTTGGAATCTCCTGGCAGACCTGACAGTAATTACATGCCCCTGTTAAACAGTGGCAGAAAAATTGGCCTTAGGTGGTGGTGCCCTAAACCAAAAATATTGTTGGAAGTTAGCATTATCAAGATTGAGGAAGAATAGGATAGTCAGCATAGGCAGTCTTCAAGGGATCTCAGATCCATAGCAAATTCAATCAGTTACAACAGCATCAGGGGCTTGATAGCTGCTGATCCATGACTAATTCATTTTTATGAATGTGAGCCTATCAATGGAGTCTGTGGACAGGCGCACTCTTTGATCCGTTACAAACCCTCCACCAGCAACTGGATGCAGGAGAGGCACAAGAAGAGAGGCGCCTCTGGGTCCAGATATTGGACAAGTTTAATAGCACTTAGTACAGGCAACTCACATTTGAACCGATTGGACCTTGAAAATGTTTTTTAAAAGCATCGGTCAGCCGGCCACCTTCGCTACCGCTCTTCCTCTGACTGAACAAAGCCTCAGCAACACGTTTGTCCCAGGGTATATAGACTGTATATATACTAGACTGTATATATATAAATTACACTGCCTGAAGTGTATTAGAAATGGTACACATTGTATTAGATACTGTGTACACCACCAGAAATGTAGTAGAAACTGTACACACTGTATTAGATACTGTGTACACCACCTGCACTGTATTTTATACTGTGTACACCACCAGAAGTGTGGTAGAAACTGTACAAACTGTATTAGATACTGGGTACACAACCTGCACTGTATTAGAAACTGTACTATGGCTGCACTGTATTGTATACTGTGTAAACCACCAAAAGTGTAGTAGAAACTGTACACACTCTATTGTATACAGTGTACACCACCTGAATTGTATTAGAAACAGTACACCACCAGGGAGGAGATGTTAGAAAATATGTTTAAGAACTCAAAATCGATGTCTACCAGTGAAACTGCTATTAAATTGCATACCAGATGGTACATAACGCCCACTAAGCTTCACACCATCTACCCGACTGTATCTCCCCTGTGCTTTCGTGGCTGCCCCGAACCCGGTTCCTTCCTCCACATTTTTTGGAGTTGCAGACACCTCAAGCCCCTTTGGCAACAGGTGGCCACGAGAGCTTCCAAGATAGCGGGTCACCTGCTCACTCTGACAGTACGGATGTTCCGGTTCCCTGTCAGAGACTAATACACACAATGTTTGTAGCCATCCACTGGATGACGGCCCTGAACTGGCGTTCCTCCTTGGTATCCTGGCCTCAGGTTCTGGCCAGAATGGAAACAATCAAGCTCTCTGAGCACATCCACCACACCCTATATGGCACTATTCACCTCTTTGACAGGAAATGGGAGCGCTGAGATGTCCCCTTCTGATCTCATATGTTTTGTCTAGCACACTGTATGCAATATTCACAGAGCTCAGTTTTGAAGTTGATGTTTCTGCATTGAAGATACAATTGCGTTTACCTGTAACATTTAGATATGTTGCTTTTATGTATGTACCGTTTTATGTATGTCAATGAATCTTCGAATAAAAACGGTGTAAACAGAAACAGTACACCACCGAATGCACTGTAGATATAGGCTACAAATAATGCAGAGTGTGTGTGTGTGTATATATATTTACATATATATATATATATATATATAAAATACACTGCCACTAACTAAATAACCTGCCTACTTAATCTAACTCAAGCTATCTCTCTGTCCACGCCAACAACATTACGCGCGGCCGCCATGAAAGCAGCCTTATATAGTGTGGGGCGTGGACCTAGACTCCCTGAGCCATGATTGCCCAAAGGCACCCTTCCTTTGGCCAATTATTGGTCTCTCAGCAGAGCATGCTGTGATTGACCAAAGCATGCAGGTCAGGTGCATGCTTTAGCCAATCATACAGCAATGCACTGCGAGATCCCAGTTCATTATGGGGTTTTCCACGCCACTCAAATTTCCCACAAACGCCCCATAATGTTCACTGTTCTGCAAATGGGCGAACACCCGGTGTTCGATTCAAACTTAGGTTCGACCCAAATATCGAGCTCATCCCTATCTGCTGGTAGTTTATTCCAAGCATCAACTACCCTTTTAGTAAAATAATACTTTCTAAGATTAGTTTTGAACTTTCCTCCAGTTAGTTTGAGGCCATGTCCCAGTGTTCTTGATTTTGGTTTATAATGAAAAAACTGCCTTCCTGAACCTTATTCACCCCCTTGATGTATTTAAAGGTTTCAATCATGTCTCCCCGTTCCCTTCTTTCCTCCAGGCTGTACATATTAAGTTCCTGAAGCTCTCAATATGTTTTATCCACTACACCTTTCAGCATTTTTGTTACACGTTTCTGGACTCGTTCTATCTTATCAATATCTTTCTGTACGTGAGGTCTCCAAAACTGTCACTAAAGATCTATATAGGGGAATCGGGACCTCCTTCCTCCTGCTGGTGATCCCTCTAGTGATGCATCCTAGTATTCTTTTTGCTTTTCCAACTGCCTTGTGAAATTGTTTGCTTATTTTTCAATATATCTCGTTAAACCACACCATGCGCTTTTGTGATTTGCACCTCAAAAAAAAAAAAAAATCAGCTTCAACCGCTTCAATTGTTCAACTGTTAGTCCATAAGTCTCAGGAACATCTACCATGAGACTGTGGTCATATGTGAAAATCATAGTAACTGTTTTGCTATCTATAGCTTGGTTAATAATGCAGTGCAATAAAATGGAATATTCACTGCACTTTTATCAGCAAATTAGTGTACATTAATAGCTCTACTCCAATGGGATATGGCGCTTGCATTCACTTTTTCATAACGCATAAGTAAGTGTCAAACTTACCCAGAATTTTCCAAAAACCTTTTCTTTACACATTATCCATTGTGAAATGGTCTATAATTAGTTTGAACTGTTTAGATGTTTAAGAAATGCGGAAAAGTGGCCATTTGAAATTCAAAAGTGATAGTAGTGATATTGTGATAGTATGTTGTGTTGTTGTTTGGCTGCCCATCTGTGTGTGAGCCTCTTTGGCAGGAAATAGAAATCTGAATGAATGCATTGCAAGGCACGATTAATTTAGCATTTCTCTATGTTCCGCTCAGACAGACCAGTCTATTCAGTAATCATCCTGTGAATGCACTGCCTTGGTGATATTGCCTATTTTGACTATGGATCAGTAGACCTTGTAAGCAAGCCAACGTATATTGCCCAATAAAGATTTAAGAGGTATGTCACTAAAACAAAGCTATATGTAGCTTTGGTATGCAAAAGCTCAGAAAGGTAAAAACTGTGAAGAAAGGGAGAGGAGAAGTATGGTGAAATGGTTTACAATGCACAGAGGAAACCAATTTGTGGACAGACAGACGGGTCTGAGGTTAGTTTAAATTCTGTACAATTCTTACTGAAACAGCTGGGAAAGGATGCATTTGAAATAAGGGATACATATACAGATACCGGGGGTTATTTATTTAGTCGTTCTAAATCTAAAGCCCCGTACACACGATCGGACTTTCCGGCAGATTTGGTCCGGCGGACCGGAATCCGGTGCACATTCCGATCGTGTGTGGGCTCCAGCAGACTTTTTCTTCCCAAAAGTCTGACGGACCTAGAAATAAAACATGTTTTAAATCTTCTTGACGGATAAAATTGGAAGTTGGAAAATATTGCGCTGAGTATGAATAGTTTATATGGAAGCTGCAAACATTGCCGATAGACTAACGGGAAAATGGTTTGAAAAAGATGTATATGTTGTGCTCAGATGATAGTATACGTGTAAAATCACTCTTACATATTATTTGCATACATGTAGGTTATGGTGGAAACATAAATATATATCATAAGTAAAATAAAATAAAATCGAACTGTATATAAAGATATATATATATATATATATATATGTATATATATATATAAAGGAACAGTGATGAAACTGAGTAAAAATGTGAGTAGATACTGTGAAAGTGATCCTGTGACTGGTAAAATTCAATAAAATTCAAAAAATGGTGAACAGTAAAAATTGTTGATATAGTGAATATATAAACATCAAACCATTTGAAATGAATAAATAGCGAGTGAGTATTAGGTGGAAAAGGTCGCCAAACTGTATGTATACATTTATACAGTGGTATAGTCCTGTGGGTGACACAATATATATAGTCCGGTGAGTGGCACAATATATGTGAATAGCCGTAGATGAAAAATGGTATTTCTAGGTGAGGTGATGGTGATCCTGTCTGGTCGGCGTCAGCGCTTATAGAAAAGAGGCTTACCAGAAGTCACAGACTAAATGAGACGTACGCCTCATAAGTCGTGACAAGCTTTGACAAGGGGGCCGGGATCTGGGGGCCCCCTTATTAAAGGGGGCTCCCGGATTCCAATAAGCCCCCCACCCGCAGACCCCGACAACCAACGGACAGGGTTGTTGGAAAGAAGCCCTTGTCCTCATCAACATGGGGACAAGGTGCTTTGGGTTGGGGAGCCCGCAGAGTGCCCCCCTTCCCCAAAACACCTACCCCCCCATGTTGAGGGCATGCGTCATGGTACGGTTCAGGAGGGGGGGCGCTCGCTCGTCCCCACTCCCTTCCCTTCTCTAGTCCCGTCATACCTGGAGTCACGTTCAAAATGAACAGACTTTAGTCCGTGTGTGGGCAAGTCCGTTCATTTGGAAAGTCCGTCGGACCTCCACCGAAAGTCTGTCAGAAGTCCGTCAGACCTAGTCTGCCGGGAAGTCAGTTCATGTGTGCGCAAGTCTGCTCGTTCGGAAAGTCCGGCGGACCTCCGCTGCAAAGTCCGTCGGATAGTCCACCGGACCAAGTCTGCCAGAAAGTCTGATCGTGTGTACGTGGCATAAGGGGTAGATCTGAAAGGAGTGGAAGCTCTGCTGATTTTACCATCCAATCATGTGCAAGCTAAAATGCTGTTTTTTATTTTCCTTGCGTGTCCCCCTCGGATCTACAGTGACTTTACTTTCAAGTGCACTTGCAGTGCAAAGTGGATTTCCCTTTAGTAAATAACCCCACTGTATGTGAGAGACAGACCAAAAAGTACCAGAAAATGTGAAAAACTATTTTATTAATGAAAAAAATATTCAATTTTACTGAAATTATTCATCCTAAATACCATATAAATATACATGGTAAGTTATTTAATACATACAGCTGTTGTCCTTTGTAGTGCTTTATTTGGATATGTACAAATATTATAATATGCTATAATATTCTTCAAGCCTAGCTGTACCTAAAAACATTTTTTTTTTTTTTTTTTTTTATGGTTTGGTTAAAGCATGAATGGATCAGAGCCCCTGATAATTATACACTGCTGTCTGTACTCCTGACAGGACACACACAAAAGTAAAAACATTTTTATTTTACAGTAATTATAAATAGGTATATATGTAAATAGGCTGAACCTGTGTTCACTTTAAATACCCAATACTATATGAGGGGGAAATGCTGACACATGTTTGGTTGAATTTAGTGAACACAGCTGCATCTGCTTTATTAAGCGCAGGGAATCTTTGTAAAGTGAACAGTATCCTTTATTTTAGTAATCATCTGAAATGGAGGGACAGAAAGAAATACAAATTTGACAGAAATGTTAAATCTTCCCTATTCAACATTCAAGTAAACAATAATTTGTGGTTGAAGTTAGGCTTTGAATTTCATGAATCTGGAGATAAGTACAAAATATACAAGCAACACTGACTTGCTAATTAATATTACCATATTGTATGAGAGAAAACTAAAACCTTATTAGAAATATATGTACGTGATTTAGAAACTGAGAAGGGTTGGCAATGCGGTTATACTATCAGAACAAATAATATTGTTAGTAACTGTATTTTTTTCCTTTGGGCTCTATTTCGATCTACCTTTGCTACTTTCATAGTACCCCAATACAAAATGAAATATTTGGTTTGCAAGCATCTGTAGACTTGTTCAAATGCCTGGAGATGATGGGTAAAACAGACCGATCAATAAAACAAACCTCTAGTGCATTGCAGTGGCTTCAAGTGATCTCCCCTCTGACTGTTCAGGACCTAGCAAGTCAATAACCTATTACTATCTTACTCTGCTGGGGTCAGATCTCAACGAGGAACACAGGTCTTTTTAAGCCTTACAATCTAGTTTGTAGTTATATAAAAAGGACAGTTTGGATTTGTTAAATTGAAAAGAATTTTATAAATTCTCCAGTAAATGAGCGCATGTTCTTTACATAGATTACTATGTATTTAAATGTTGTGTAATATGTTCATTGCTAAATTTAAAAAAATTAAAAAAAAACATTTTGTGTGTAATATATTAATATATATATATATATATATATATATATATATATATATATATATATATATATATATATATATATATGTGTGTGTGTGTGTATGCATCTGTCTAAATCTGTGTTAGTGAGCACTTCTCCTTTTCCGAGATAACCCATCCACCTCACAGGTGTGGCATATCAAGATGCTGATAAGACAACATGATGTGCCTTAGGCTGGCCACAATAAAAGGCCATTCTAAAATGTGCAGTTTTATCACACAGCACAATGCCACAGATGTCGCAAGTTTTGAGGAAGCATGCAATTGGCATGCTAACTGCAGGAATGTCCACCAGAGCTGTTGTTCTTTAATTGAATGTTCACTTCTCTACCATAAGCCGTCTGCAAAAGCATTTCAGAGAATTTGGCAGTACATCCAACTGGCCTCACAACCGCTGACTACACAAGCCGAGGACCTCCACATCCAGCATCTTCACCTCCAAGGTCGTCTGAGACCAGACACCCGGACAGCTGCTGCAACAATCGGTTTGCATAACCAAAGAATTTCTGTGCAAACTGCCAGAAACCGTCACAGGAAGCTCATCTGCATGCTCGTTGTCCTCATCAGGATCTTGATCTGACTGCAGTTCGTCGTTGTAACTGACTTGAGTGGGCAAATGCTCACATTCAATGGCATCTGCCACTTTGGAGAGGTGTTCTCTTCACGGATGAATCCCGGTTTTCACTGTACAGGGCAGATGGCAGACAGCGTGTATAGCGTTGTGTTGGTGAGCGGTTTTCTGATGTCAATGTGGCCCATGGTGGCAGTGGAGTAATGGTATTGGCAGGTTTATGCTATGGACAACGAATACAGATGCCTTTTATTGATGGCATTTTGAATGCACAGATATACCGTGACGAGATCCTGATGCCCATTGTTGTGCAATTCATCCACGACCATCGCCTCATGTTGCAGCATGACAATACATGGCCCCATGATGCAAGGATCTGTACACAATTCCTGCAAGCTGAAAACATCCCAGTTCTTGCATGGCCAGCATACTCACCAGACATGTCACCCATTGAGCATGTTTGGGATGCTCTGGATCAGTGTATACAACAGTGTGTTCCAGTTCCTGACAATATCCAGCATTTTTGCACAGCCATTAAAGAGGAATGAACCAACATTCCACAGACCACAATCAACAACCTGTTCAACTCTATGCGAAGGAGATGTGCTGTACTGCATGAGGCAAAAGGTGGTCACCCCAGATACTGACCAGTTTTCGGACCCCCCGACACCCCCCAATACAGTAAAACTGCACATTTTAGAGTGGGCTTTTATTGTTGCCAGCCTAAGGCACACCTGTGCAATAATCATGCTGTCTAATCAGCATCTTGATATGCCACACCTGTGAGGTGGATGGATTATGTCGGCAAAGGAGAAGTGCTCACTAACACAGATTTAGACAGATTTGTGAACAATATTTGAGAGAAATGGGCCTTTTGTGTACCTAGAACAAATCATAGATCTTTGCGTTCAGCTTATGATAAATAGGGGCAAACACAAGTTTTTCTTTTACAATTTTGCTCAGTGTATATATACAGTATATTATGGCACAGATGTAATCTGTATTATTTACACTGTATTTTAAATTGGTTAACATTTTGCTGTACAGTATATTGCTACACAGTCTTAAAATGTAAAATAATATATATATATATTTTAGACATTTCTCTCCAGAGCTTGCCATTTTCATCATTTGGCTGGGTGACAGTAAAAAAATAAGGACAGATCTTCCAGTTGTATGGCTAAGGGGAGATTTATAGTACTGTACATACATTTCTACATTTAAAATTGCATATTTGGTAGCTTCTACTGTGACAAGGACATAATTGATCTTTTTTATTTTTACTTCAAGACATCCCACATTTAAAAAATTCCATTACCTATTAGTCTCATCACAACAGGGACAATTTTGCAGAACTTTTTTTCTGGTAGACAAAGCCCTACAAAACAAAAGCATTGAGATACTATTTTCTAATTACGACTGTAGCAGCAAATTTCTTAGGTCCATATTGACTGCATTTAAGAGAGGCAATACCTTCTAGGTTTGGGCTAGGCTTGGGCTCTAACCCTGGGACATCAAACCCAGGCACATAAACTCTAGACCTGGTCTCTGGTCCTAAATCAAGGCAAGTGCTTTCTTATATTGACTCTTTTCCAGGAAGGTAAAGGATGCAGGGACACTCCCTCCCAGGAGGGAGAGCTGCGAATGACCTCCTTCCTCCAGAAGGGGGGGGGGGGGTCTGAAAAAGGACCCTTCCAAAACATTATATCTATGTTTTGTCAAAGCTAGGTCCAACCTACTGAACACAAGCTTACAAGGGTTGACCAGTTGACAAAACAGACATGACACTCTGTAACCACCCCTGACACAGGACTAGGGTTGCCAACCATCTGTAATTTTATGGACAGTTTGTAAAAACCAGCCTGATTTCGCCCATTCAAAAATGTCTGTGGACAGGAGAAAATTGTCCATAAAAATGTTAAGGATGACTTCCCTCTGTAGTCTCCAGGGCAGTGTACACTACCAAGTCCCGCTGCCGCTTCCCACCGCTGTCAAAATTATTGGTTACTAGGACTATCTGGTGTCCTAACAAGCAGTGAAGAGCATGCACAGGCCCCAGCATTCAGAAGAGAAGGATGAGGCTTCCTCCTTCAGAACTGCTCCACCTTCCAGCTCCTGCTGGGAACAGAACTGGGAGTCTGAGCTGAGGGGACTCAGGGGCACTAAAGTAAGTGAGAAGTGGGGAGGGTCACAGTGTCAGCAGTGTGTCAGGGGATTAGTAAGAGAGATGATCAACAACTCCTTGCTTGCTCTCAAAAAGTGAGGGAGTTGGGAGGGGGTGTGTGAGCAGAGGAGTGTGGGGACCAGAACAATACTGAAGTTTACTATCATCCCAAACTTTTGTGCATAAATATCCCTCATCCCTGTGTGTGTGTACCGAGCCCACCAATGTCTGTGATTACCTCATTGAGTCCGTCTCCCCTCCCCAATCATGGGGCCTGCCTATGCACAAAACATTCTATCCTTTTCTGCCCTGTGTGAGAAGCCATGGGTTTTACCTGTGTTATTGTGATGACTTTATATTTGTGAAGCTTTATCACTGGGTGGGCTGCATTACCCTTTACTGATGTATTTTTTACATTCTGCCACAACCTCACTGAGGCCTTGTTTAGCCTCCTCAGGCCTCCTCCTCCTTGTCAACCACAAGACAAAATACCTTTGTCTCTATTGTCTCTATTGTCAGGAAAGGTACATTCCAATGCGCATAAGACTGATTCATGGCCAAATCACAGGTGTGCATGTGTGGCTGCGAACACATGCGTGAACAGGTGTGCATGAGCAGGCACAAATGTCAGACAGGCTATTTAAAATATACTAGGGCCTGGTATCCGTGCTGTTTGGTCTATTGCATTCCTAAAGTATCTGAGCACCTGTTTCTGTATTGCTTATCTGTTGCCCACCTGTTCCTGACTCTGCTTGAACTTTGCCTGCACTGACCCCTGGCTTGCCTCCGGACTTTGCTTCTTCCTCATCCCTCTGCTCATTTGCCTTAACATTACCGATCTTGGCATGATACCTGACTGCTTTCCTGCCTGTTGCCTGAACCTGATCAGCTTGCTTGTTGCTGACCCGGACTGTCTGACCCTGTCTTAACACACCCCACCTAATGAGCTGATGCTGAGCCCAGCAGTCCACTAATTGCCTGGCTCCGGAATTGCACATGCGCAGTTTGGAGCCAACAACAAGAGAATATTTTTTACAGCCTTTTCCAGTGAAGTTTTGTGTAAGGTGGGACTATGGGGACATTGATGTAAGGTTGGGACTCTGTGGACACTGATGTAAGGTGGAAGTCTGGGGACACTGATGTAAAGTGGGACTTTGAGGACAAAGATGTAAGGGAGGACTCCAGGGACACAGAGGTGTTCATTTTCTCAACAGTTGTTGGTTTTAATGAAGTTACTACTCCAGCCCCGAAAGGATTTGCCCCCTTAATGACCTTAATGATCATTTTAACTGACAAGAGCTTTCTTTTGGTGGTATTTGATCACCTCTGCGTTTTTATTTTTTGCGCTATAAACAAAAAGACCAACAATTTAGAAAGAAAAAAAAAATCTGACCCCAAATTACACTTTTTGAGGACCAGTGACATTATTACATTGATCAGTGCTATAAAAATGCACTGATCAATGTAAAAATGACACTGACAGGGAAGGGGCTTAAGTGTGTTCCCTCAGCGTATTCTAACTGTAGGGGGGATGGGCTTACTGAAACATGACAGAGATCACAGTTCCCTATCACTGGGAACAGTGGATTCCTGTCATGTCACCAGGCAGAACGGGGAAATGCCTTGTTTACATAGGCAGTCCCCCTTTCTACCTCTACTCGCTGTGATCGCTGGCCGCCGGTGGACATTGAGTCCACAGGACCCACCGGCAGGCTCCCGCTATCCTGTTTTTATGGACTTGCGTACAGGTACGTCAGTTTGCGCAGAAGAGCTGACCTGCCGCAGTATATCAGCGTGAGCAGGTCGGCAAGTGGTTAAGGTAGGGGAAGTAAGACAAAAATATTTTTTTTGTGTGCATAAAAGCATATGTAATTGAAATGTTTAATTTAAATAATGGAAAACTTTTAAAAGTCTCTAAGACTGTCAGTTGTGGCACAATAATTAGTATTTTGTGGGTACTAGTACTGTGGTATAAGTGTGCAGTGTATACAGTGACTAGCGTAGCAGGGTGACCATGTGCTACTCGGTAGAATGGTGGTTTACGCCAGATTTTGGGAGAAGCAAGAGCACTAATAGATCAGGTGTGTGCTGGCTTCATAATAGAGCCAGAGTTAGAGCTCAGGGCGATCAGAGTGTGCGAAGTGAGCCGTGTGAGATCAGGTTGGGACAGAGAAAGGACCAAGCCTGATAGAAGCTAGGAAACTGCAAGGAAAGATTCAGAGCTAAAGTACAGTATCTACACATAACCCTGGAATGTGTTTGGTCTGGAAGACCAAAAGATGTTTCACAGAGGTACTTGAAGCAGTAAAGCTGCTATAAGAGATATAGGGGCCTTCCTACAAGTAATGGCAAAAGAGTTCCACGTTGCAGATCTGATGTTCTTCGCCAGCTAGTTGGATCTCGTTGACTGTAATCTGTTTGGGTATAGTAAAAGCAATAGATTCCTAGTGGTGAAGATCTTAAGCGTCTGAGTACAGTGTTCAAGCAATGCAGTAAAGTGTTCTTGGGGTAAAGATGTCTGTGCAAAGTGTTTCTGTAATAGTTTCAATGAAGGGATAAAGGTTGAGCAATTTGCCCCCTCACCAATGATCAAGTCACTGCAATGTCTTCTGGACAGGAACTTGTGCAGCGGATCCGCTGTCTAGGTCTTCCGAAGTGAAGCTTGCCCCACACACCCACACCAACAGGCAGGAAATCTGAGTGATGTTGGCAACAGGATGTCCGACAGCAAATAACAAAGCTAGGCCCCTTAGGCCTCGGGTTGGAAGTAAGGCTCCGTGTGGTAGGCTGCGACATCTCTCTCTGTTGCACAGAGAGGCCTGTCTTGCGTCAGGCCCAGGAGAAAGAGACGCCTGCACGGGCTTTACGCTCCTTTTATAGCTACTCTTAGCAATATTCATGTTACAACAAAGATCCCTGGGATGTGTAGTCTTAGGGTACATGGGTGCAAAACAACTATCTGAAGGAGAACGTCCCATAATTAACTTTGTTGGACACACAAATACCACTGATAACCAAAGGGATAAGCAATGTCTAAAAACACTGAAAGGTACAGTGCTTTCTGCTGGTAGTCCATACCGCTACAGCAGTGATGGTGGGAACCCCCTGCATGGGAAAAGCTATCTGTATGAACTTTGACTTGCTTTTAAATAAAAGTGGGCTGCCATGCTCTTAAAATACAGTTTTGGACTGGTGCAACTCATTGTAAACGCACTTACCGCTTGAGTTTAATCACCCCAATCTTACACTAGGCACAAATTCTGCTTTATCCCTCCCACTGGCCGTGCCTATTGTCCACTGCAGAACTTATTTTATATTTTTTAATCCTAGTCTTCCTCACATTTAGCCATGCTGTGTTGAGTTTTTAATAGTAAAACCAGGCAGATTACTTATGGGTATTAATGTTTATATATTGTTTGTACTGTTTAAAGGCTAAGTTCGCCTTTAGGAACATGTTACACTCATATTAGGGGGGGGGGGATAATGCATTGCTAAGCACCTCAACCCTCACCCCCTGAGCCCCCTCCCTGTAAAAGTGGGTGGGGGTTCCTATCCTCAGCAGCTGCTGTCACATTTACATCAGTGCAGCTCTGCACAAACAGCCACATCATTCTTTCACAGGGATTGTTAATGTGAGAGAATAAACTATGGCAGGTAACTGTGACAAACAGGCTTTTATTTCTCAATGGACTATAAGTACTCTGATCAGCACACTCATAGTCCATTCACTCTCCCTCTAGCTTTCTAACTGAAAGCCTGTACAGAGGTACAGGCAGAATGCTGGAAGAAATGTTTGCAGGATCCTCTCATTGTGCCCGCCATCCACTGATTGCAGGCTAGTGTGCAAAAAAATTCTACACGTCCGTGTGGGTGCACAGCTCTGAATGCAGACAGTGTAAGTTCAGGAGCATGCACCCACGACCACACAGATTTAAAATTGATAGCAGCGGCTGTGTCTGTGCAGCTGCTGCTTTCCAATTCTAATTTTTTTTTGCAATTCCTTTATTTTCCAAAAGTTGCAGTTTACAGTCAAACAGAGAAAAGAAGTAACGACACATATTCAAGTAACAGTGAAAAGCATTCAATTAGATTTGCATGTTGAAAGGCTTAGCAGAAAGCGGTATAAATGGTCATGTGGAACATGGCAAATATGAGGACGGTCCACAGTTTGCAGAGCATATATGGTAGGCAGAGTAATGCCATGAGAGACCCAAAACATAGACTAGTGAGCTCAAAACTGTACAACAATATTTTTACAAAATAATGCAATATAACAGGAAGCGGCCTCCCGGTGGCCAGTCGGACCCAGAATGGGGACAATGAGACAAAAATAATATATTATAAGTTACTCAAATATCTGAAAAAGGACAGCACCCAGAACTGGAACCTGGGAACAAACCATTGCGCCAGTCTGATCAAAGAGGCGTAAATCAACGAAAGACAATGAAAGATCAGTTCCTTCCTATGGCAGATATTTTCCAGTTCCGTGAGCTTGCAGAGTAAACCCAGGGAGCGCAAACACCAACAAAGAAAATTGCGCATCTGGAGACCATTTCCAGAAGTCCAAAGGGGGGTCTGCAGGTGTCGCACAGGCAGAAGAGGAGAGCTGTCTATCCGGCCCCAAAAAATCACAGAGATGGAGATGGCCTTTCAAAGCCAGATGCTGAAAAAGAGGGTTCTGGGGGCCTGATGCTGCTTCCCAATTTAAATGGGACTGCTTGCATAGGCATGCACAGAACTCATGTGCATTCCCGTGTAGGTAAACATGGCCTTACACGGGTGTATGTTGTAATATGCCCCATCTGAATGAGACCTAATTGTGTTTATTTTGAGCTTGATTGATGGAAGGGGCTTTGCTGAGACATCAGGGGTATAACCAAACCTCTGATGTCTCTTTTATGAGAAAGTGAATGTTACTGACTACAGAGTCCTCTTTCCTTTTCTCTTTAGCTTTAGCCTGCAGCAGATTAATTAATAAAATTCTCTGTACAGAGGTGCCAATTAATTCACAAATTGAAGCATAGTAAACTGTGTTTACTATGCTGCACTGATGAATAAACACAGGAGAGATTGATACTGATCACGCACTGTGTTCATGTTTACCAGCCCCCCACTCTCCAACCTGACACTGATTTCCCCCTCCCATCAGTTACAGCTGCTGCTGGAGGGGGAGATCAGTGTCAGGCAGGAGAAGCTGGCCATCAGTATCTAGGGAGGGGATGCTGGTGGATTGGTGGGGGGGAGCAGCTAGGGGAAATCTATATGTAGAGTTAAGTCCTGCTGCAGGGGGGAGGTTGTCCCATGTAGAGTGCAGGCAACCTCCTCCTGACCATTCTGCTTCCCTAAACTTTGTGTGGAGTGTGGGAATCCTCTGGTGACAACTATCTATGATAAATAATCATCCTGTTACTTGGTGTTTCCCCTGAGACAGAAAGTGAAGGAAAATGTATTTGATGGGACACACATAACCACTTCCTACCATATTTAGAAAATAAAAAAGTGTTATCATTACATACACTTTAAGAAGTTGAATGCTCCCATCGCTTACTTTAGTTTATAATGAGATTTGTTTTGTTTAGAATAAGGTGAAGCTGTGTTCAGTTCAATAATACAATAATGTGAAAGCAAAAATCCTTTTTTTTTTAATTATCCTTGCCCATAATTAGTTATTTAAAGTAAACACAGCTTCAACATATCCACTAAGGTAACAGATGTAGAACCCTCCTAGATAGGCTGCTAGGATGTCAGGCAGATATAGTTATTTTTAGCTCCTTTGAATTCATTGGACCAGCTATTTATTTCTTTGGGCTGTTCTAGTTCTCATTCTCACAGGTTGAAGTTTTGACTGCTTACCCTTGCTCTCTGGAAACTTCTAGAACATAGGGCTGGGAGAGTCA
The DNA here is from genome assembly GCA_028564925.1 of Lithobates sylvaticus. Taxonomy (NCBI): domain Eukaryota; kingdom Metazoa; phylum Chordata; class Amphibia; order Anura; family Ranidae; genus Lithobates; species Lithobates sylvaticus. The sequence continues at coordinate 284,457,069 of CM053028.1, read as the reverse complement.
AATGGGCAGCTTGAAAATGTTATGTGTTTCATCCAATCCCTGGGAACGTGTGTCCAGTAGGTGGCTGGGGAGAATACAAATAGTATGAGCTCTGGAGAAACCGGGTTCTTGTCATGCTGGAGAAGCTCCACAGTCTCAGGGGCTGTTGCACCTTTGGAGCAATTTTATTGGAGTTTGCCAATGATCATTAAGGTCCCAGCTATTGTAGAGCTTGGGGGGGGGGGGGGTCTATTCCAAAGTATCCTTGGAGCCAGTTATGGGATTTCACCTAAGGTTCTGGTCTGGAAAGCTCACTAAAGAGTGCCCAGAGGAAGCTGGGAAGGGTATAGCTGTTCTGTGGCATTATGAGTATTAACCTCTCCCTCACTAAAGAGTGTCCAGTGGAAGCTTAGAGTAAGTAGCTATCATGCACCCAAAGAAAGCCTGGAGGAAGCTATTGACTATGCAGTTGTCTTGTGACATAAAGATGTCTGGTGGAAACTAGGAAATGTTCAGCTGTCTTCTGACATTGTGAGTATTGACCTGAGCTTAAGAATCTGGTGACTGTGTGCCATCTTATTTTTGGGGTGATAAGTGCCTGTGGTAGCTCTCACTGAGATGACTTTTACAAGGTCTCGGTTCTGGCCATCCCCCTCTGTCCCTGTCATAAAGATCGTTCAGAGAAGTTTAGCATAATAAGGCTGGATTCACACCTATGCGAATTGGATGTGAATCTCCCTACATCCAATTCGCATGACAGGAGATCGTGACCAGCTCACTATGGAGCTGGTTCACATATCTCCATGGCGGCTGCGGAGCGGCTTGCACAGGAACGTGCGTCTTTGGCTCTGTTTCAGGCAAAAATTTGGCCCTGATTCATCACTGAACCTGAGAACAGGGACGCACCAGCCCCCTTCCGTGAGCCGCATCAGTCTGAGGTGTGAACCCAGCCTTAAGTATGTCCTCCTGCTACTAGCACTGTGAACACTGCAAACAAGTGTTTTTGGAGTATCCCATACCACCCTTACCCCTCTCCTCTCTTACAAGTTCTGCAAGAATTAAATCTTAAAAAGACAAACCTCTAGACTGTTTATTGGAGCAAGAGTGAATGGACTGTTGCTTGGGTGACTGGTGGCCTCTGTACTGTATGGGAAGAAAACAGTTAATATCAGGGGCTCCTACAGAAGTGGCGCTACAGTCTTTAGTCCCTGTTCACACCTATGTGACTTGTCATGCAATTTGACAGGTCCAAATCACTTGACAAGTCGCACCCTATTGTCAGCAATGGGACTGTTCAAATTGGTGTGACTTTGCGGTGCCACAAAAAAAGGTTTCTGCGCAATTTTTTGCGATTTCAGGTGCGACTTGCATAGACTTCTATGCATGAAGTCGGACAAATGTCTGCTAAGTTGCACCTGAGGTCGCACTGACCTGCGGCTTTTAAATCATGCGAGTAAAGTTGCACAATTTTAAAGTCACATTCAGTGTGAATGGGGGGCTTACTCCTTTAGTAGCTCAGCCTATAATGCTGTGTACACACGAGCGGAATGTCTGACAGAAAAAGTCAGATGGGAGCTCTTCATCATATATTCCAATCGTGTGTATGCCCCATCGGACTTTTTACGTCGAAAATCCCGACGGACCTAGAAAGCGGTGTTCTAAATTTTTCCGACGGAACCAATTCCTATCAGGAAAACCGCTCGTCTATATGCTGTTCCAACGTACCAAAAACGACTCATGCTCTGAAGCAAGTACGAGACGGAAGCTATTGGCTACTGGCTATTGAACACGTCCCGTCATATGTGTTGTACGTCACCGCGATCTTGACGGTCAGACTTTGGTGTGATCGTGTGTACGCAAGACAGTTTCAGCAGAATTCCATCGGAAAAACCTTCAGAGTTTATTCTGACGGGAAAACCGGTCGTGTGTACACGGCATTAGTCTACCAAACCTAATTGAAAAAAACATATTCTCCATGGTGGGAATTGGTGTTATCTCAGCAGTAAGGCTGGCCATACAATTTTCCTTTAGAATTACCAAAACCATATGAGGTCAAACCTAAGCGCTTTCAATTAGTATGCAGTTAAGCAGGCCCTTTCACTACATAGTTGAAGGTAAATCTAAAGAAAATTGAATTAGAAAATTGTATAATGTATGGCCAGACTAAAGCCCCATACACACGGTCGGATTTTTGCATGGATTCGGTCCGATCGGACAATGTTGTTGAAAAATCAGACCGTGTGTATGCACCATCGGACAGTGTACGTCGTATTGTCCGACGGACAAAGTCCTATCTCCTGCTGGATAGATTTTCCGACAACACGGTCCGATCACACCAAATCCGATCGCGTGTATGTTAGTCCGACCGGACAAAGTGCTACGCATGCTCAGATCACATTACAAGACCAAAGCTATTGGCTACTAGCCTCTACGTAGTCCCGTCGTAGGCAACAAACGTCACCACGTTCAGAATGATCGGATTTTCCGACAACTTTGTCCGACCGTGTGTACGCAAAACCAACATCAGACAAAGTATGACGGACATGGTCTGACGGACCTGGTCCTCGGATAATCCGCGCGTGTGTATGGGGCTTTACTTAGCAATGTTGTTGAGACCCTTTGCAAATTGCAGTTTTTGAAATACACACAACTATGTAAAAAATGGTGAATTAACCTAAAAAAATTACCAACAGATAAATATGACAAAAACTAAAAATGTGCACTCATTAAAGAAACAGCAACGGTCTTGGTTACTGACATTGAAAAACACCCAGCAGCTACACAGCCCTTGTACCGATTGGGAGATTCTTAATTTACCATGTCCATGCACCTTTTATTAAAGCTGACAAAGAAAGTGCTAAATGTCTTTTTATAAAGTAATGAAACATTGCTCGTGAGTTTTAACAAAGTGTGTATTTCTCTTTCTTACCTCCAAACATAATTTTTATATGTATTAAAATATATTTTAAAAAACGCCTATTAGGGGAACAGTTTTTTTTTTTCCCTTTGGCTTTTATGGGAAGAAAGAACTGCAAGTTACAGTAAAAATAGAAATGTCTTTTACCACCAAAACAGAACTACACTTATTCCACCCTCCTCTGCAAATTATTGAGTTGGCATGTGTATTTAGAGGACTTTGAAAAAGACATTACCAAATAATAAGACCCTGCAGCTACTTGAAAAAAAATAGGCACTAAAAGAGCTTTTGAGGGAAAATTTACAGCAATCAGTCTCCTCTTGGTGAATATGTGATGTGTGCCATTGACAACATTCCTATTAATTCCCACTTGTCTTTTATAGCCAGACACCAACCTCATTTCTGCTCTTATTGTGCTCAGTAAGAGTATACAGAATCAGTGTCTAGCTTGCTTCATCTTTAAAGCACAATATAATTGTTTGTCAGAAAAGACACAGTATTAAGTTTTGCCTTCTTTGTTTAGTTAAATTTACAACAAAATGTACACTATTATGAATGAATTAGCAAGTCTACTTTACCATGCAAGGCTATGTATGTGGAATAGGGATGCACTTAGGACCCATTCACACTTGAGTAATTCATTGTGGTGCTTTAACACATGTGTATTAATGTGCACTGTGGCACGCCAAAATGTGCTTTGCTCTGTGGCAATCCATTCAGTCTTTATGAAAATGCTGCCAATGCACCGCAATAGATGAAGACATGCCTGATTCTGTTTATCATTGCAGCACAACACAGTGCTTATGGTATGTCCTTCGTAGTGTGCTGCAGTGCATCATACATTGCACTTTACTATGCCTTCCATAATGAATGACACCACTGCACATAGAATGGATGCATTGCCATGTGTTGTGGTAATATGGGCATTTTAATGTACGGCATGTTGCTACAATGCACCAAGTCTGAGTGGGCCCTGACATTAAAAAAAATTAAAAATAAATGTTACTGGTTTCATAGATATAACTCATAGTAGAATGCATGTCGGATTTCCTACAGTGTTGTGCTGGGACTATAAGTGAGCACTGGCATATTAAAATGAATCCATTGTTGTCTATTGGACCCTTACTAGTCTACTGGACAAGTACAGATAATTATAAGCTTTGGTGACATTTTCTGTTTAATTAATCAAAGATCATCCTGGATGAGTAACCAATCTTTAAAACTTTAAAACCCACCTTTCTGGAAAGTGCCAGAATAACAATTGACCAATTCTGTTCTATTCTCTTATGGATTAAGAATTAAACAGGCCAATAGTAATTAAGACCTTTCAACAACCAATCAACAAAATGAATATTCCTGGTTGCGTAAGTGTGAAAATGTATAGACTTTGGGGCCATTATCGTCAATGTAATGGCTAAGGATATACTTGTGATACTTGTGGCATTCAGCAATCTTAAAATGTATTTAACCACTTCGCATCCGGCCGTAGCCGAATGACGGCCACAGCGCGGATGCCAAATCCCGGGAGGCCGTCATATGACGGCCTCCCCTTTCCTCGTTCCCTGTGCGCGCTCACGAGCGCGCAGCAGGGAAATTCTGTGTTGGCCGTGTCCCTCGGACACGGCCAATCACAGATCGCTGTAAACGGCCAATAACAGCGGCCGTTTACAGCGCGATCGCCCTGGCCAATGAGAGATGATCTCATATGTAAACATATGAGATCATCTCTCAGCGCCGCTCCTCCTCCTCACACAGAGACAGCGTGTGAGGAGGGGGAGATGAACGGCTGCAGCGCCGTAAGTTTAAAATAAAAAAAAATAAATAAAATGCCATCTGTGCCCACTGCCACCACTGCAACCTGTCCCCAATGCCATCTGTGCCCAATGACATCCCCAGTGCCATCTGCCAGTGCCATCCCCAGTGCCATCTGCCAGTGCCATCCCCAGTGCCACCCCCAGTGCCATCTGCCAGTGCCACCCCCAGTGCCATCTGCCAGTGCCATCCCCAGTGCCATCTGCCAGTGCCATCCCCAGTGCCATCTGCCAGTGCCATCCCCAGTGCCATCCCCAGTGCCATCTGCCAGTGCCATCCCCAGTGCCATCTCCAGTGCCATCTGTCATCAGTGCCACATATTAGTGCCATCTGTCATCAGTGCCACCTGTCAGTGCCACGTGCCATCTGTTATCAGTGTCACCTGTCATCAATGCCATGTATCAGTGCCATCTGTCATCAGTGTCATGTGTCATCAGTGCCACGTATTAGTGCCGTCTGTCATCAGTGCCACGTATTAGTGCCATCTCTCATCAGTGCCACATATTAGTGCCACGTGATATCAGTGCCATGTATGAGTGCCATCTCTCATCAGTGCCACATATTAGTGCCATCTGTCATCAGTGTCACGTGTCATCAGTGCCCCGTATTAGTACCATCTGTCATCAGTGCCACGTCAGTGTCACGTGTCATCAGTGCCACGTCAGTGTCACGTGTCATCAGTGCCACGTCAGTGTCACGTGTCATCAGTGCCACGTCAGTGTCACGTGTCATTGTCCTGGTGCTCCAGGGCCTTCAAAAGTGTAATAGGTAGTCAACAATTTAGATGTGTAATTTATGCTCCTAGAACACGTGATGGCGCTCCCTGCATGTTGGGCCTCTCTATGTGGTCAGGCTGTGGAAAAGTCCCACATATGTGGTATCGTAATAATCAAGAGGAGTAGCAGAATTTATTTTGGGGTGTCATTTGTGGTATACACATGCCATGTGAGAGAAATAACCTATTACAATGACAATTTTGTAGAAAAAAAATAAAAAATACAAAAATAATTCATTTTGCAAAGAATTGTGGGAAAAAATGACAACATCAAAAAGCTCACCATGCCTCTTACTAAATACCTTGGAATGTCTACTTTCAAAAAAGGGGTCATTTGGGGGGTATTTGTTCTTTCCTGGCTTGTTCGGGTCACAAGAAATGAGATAGGCCACCAGTACATCAGATGTGATCAATTTTGTATGATTCGCACCACAGATTGTAGAGTCTGTAACTTTCACAAAGGCCAAATAATTTCCACTAATTTGGGTTATTTTTACCAAAGATATGTGGCAGTATAAATTGTGGCCAAAATTTATGAAGAAAAATTAATAATTTCCTAAATTGTATCACAGAAACAAAGAAAAATGCGTTTTTTTTCAAAATTTTCGGTCTTTTTTCAATTATAGCGCAAAAAATAAAAAACCCAGAGGTGATCAAATACCACCAAAAGAAAGCTCTATTTGTGGGAAAAAAAGGACAAAAAAATTCATTTGGGTACAGTGTTGCATGACTGAGTAATTGTCAGTCAAAGCGTGAGAGCACCGAAAGCTGAAAATTGGTCTGGATGGGAGGGGGGTGTTGGTGCCTGGTAGGCAAGTGGTTAAAGTGTTACTAAACCAAGTAATATGAAAATAGTTCATCTGCCCCCCACAGTGCCCACAGCTTATAAATCTTCTTTTTACATTAAAATACTGCCACTATATAACTTTTTGGATGATCTGTATACCGCGGTCATGAGTATGAGATTTCCACTTCAGCCTGTATACACGCCCCTATGTGTGATGTCAATATCATGTGACCTCTGAGAACAAGTAATTATCCTCTCCAGCATAAAAGACACAACTGAGCATGTGCAGGTTGGCTACTCTGCCTGTGTTAGCTGGCTTTCCCCAGATAGACAGTGCAGGAGGGAAGGATCTGTGCATATGGGATAAAACAGTATTTTTACACAATGCAAAGGATTAACCCCTTAAGTTCCACAGTGAGTATAACAAGCATGCTATGCTGCATATACAGACAGATTTTACTGTTGGGGGTTTAGTAACACTTTAAAGCCAAGAACAAAAATTTAATATATTGCAGTGTTCCAGTCATTAGACATGGTGACTGCATAAGATTTATTTTTTCAGGCTTTTTTCTCCTTATACTTATGTGGGGATCATGCCGTATCAAACTTCCTGTCCTAGGTTGACTATGCTCAATTCCCCTCTATATCGATTAAAGAGCAATGTACCCACTCTTGGAAAAAAGCATTGTACTATCAACTTTTTTTTTTTGTTTTTCATTTACTGCTATGTGCTATCTTTGAATGCTGTGAACTGAAAAAGGCTGGTATTTTTTCGACTCAAAAGTACTGCTAAAGATGTCATACTCTATGTTATTTGGATGTGTATAAAATGTATTCTTCTATATTTCTATACAAAAGGAGGGACAGATGCCATGGGCACAGTGTTTTAAATGGTGGGAGCTAAGCTCCCTTGTTTGCTCCTGCCATGGACATTTATGAATAGGAGCAATCTGTTAGTTAAAGGAACCACTTTCTGAAAGAGCATGCCCAGCTAAATGGGTGCTAGGGATGCCTAAAATGGTATCAAAATCAGAGACCACAGTGGTCTCTTCTGTCATAAAAACCTCTCCCGACCTGTCAGCATTAATGCAACTGAGCTGTGCATGCACAGCTCAAACCACTTGTACAGCACCTGCTCTGTGTGTCGTGGTGAATTGACTCCCGCGCATATGCTCAAGAGTGACTTCATCACAGCTCAGCCATTCAAGTGGCTGGAAGGCATAAACCCAGAAGAGGGACTGGGTGAAGATGGAAGCACCTGGGACCTGCTGGAGCAAAGACAATGCAGTGTTGGAGGTCTCTGTTTGACAGGTAAATTTGCCATAATGTTCTAATATGCAGTGTATACTAGCATATTATGGCAAAAACCTCCTGGGGACTCATAAAAGAAAAAAAATGTGTTGAAGTTGAATACCACTTTAAAGGCTAAGCTCACGTTTTCCAGCAAAATTTTACTTTTTAGTAATAAATAGAAGCCTTTTCTAATGTATTTTCTGCTCAAGCAATCCCAATGTGCTTAGTTCTCATTTTTCTAGTCCATGGCAACCATGAATCTGCCCCTCTCTGTTCAAAATTTTAAAAAATGCGTTCATGGCCCGATGGGAAAATTGCATATTTCGTTATTTAAAGTTGTCTAATTGTCTCACAATATTTAAGAATGCCTTCAAGCCTTGGCTAAGGGGCTATGCAGGACAAAGTCTAGTTACTTTTAGCTGACTTGTGATAGGAATCTGATTGTAAACTGACTTTATGGACAAGCCAGCCCACTTTCAGGATTGTGAGGTCATTTTGCTCCAGAAGGGGACGGGTTAGCCATTTCTCTATATAACACACACAGCTTGTAATACTTGTCTCATCCTTCAGAGCTTGCAATCATGCATGTATCTGTGGTCACTTATGCCATGCCATATAATTTGAGGAACCCATGGCAGAAAAAGCATCTTCAGTTAAGTGTTCTTGTCATATTTTCTAATATTATCTGTATCTGTCATGACTTTTAATAAATGTTATACTTATAAGTAGAGATGGGCTCAGGCGTGTTCGGGATCCTAGTCCTAGACGTTTCTCAGTCTGTGCAGCCACGGACTGGGAAATGGCTCATTGCCTGTGATTAGCAGTGTGCAGTGTCGGCTTCCTGGCGGGATCAGGCAGGTGGATTGGGACTAGGATCCCGAACACACCTGAGCCCATCTCTACTTATGAGTAGTTGTGTGATCTCTCTTTGCACATATCAACTACAACTCCAAAAATTTGACGAAACAAGCCGTGACTTCTTGTAGCATCAAGTAACCATCCAGGAAATGCCATATACCATCATGCACATGCCTTACTGTAGCACAGAATAGGGAGTGTTTTACCTCTCTGGACCATACCTCCCTCTTTACTGGACCATTTATTTTTTTCACTTACTATCTTACTTCTTACTTCTTCCTTTAAGGTGGCTATATACTTACAATCCTTACAGTCTCCTTTAGATCTAAAATTAACTATGTAGTGTTAGCGCCTTCCTGATTTAATACAAATGTAATAAATTGTTCACGTGGGTTATCCTGTTACATAGTTTTGGTAAATCTAAAGGAAGTTGTACTGAGATTGTACAAGCAGATTGCGTAGTGTATGGCCAGCTTTATACAAGTACATGAGAGGGAGTGGGCAGAGACCCTCAGCTGTGGTTGTTCTTGTAATCCAGCTCCAGCTCGGGATGTGGGAGAAGGGGGCAGTGTAAAAACATATCAATATCAATTTCACTTTTAGGCCCCATTCTCGCCTAGCGTAGCAATGTTTTTTTGGCACATTTTTCCCATGAAAAGCATAGGGTAGCCCATTGATTTCAAAACATGGCAAAGTAGCCCACGGGACATTTTAGCGCGTCCCTTTTTTGCTGCAGGTTTTGTCATGTTTGTCGTTGCACGAGGAAAAATGCGCAATTGCCTCCATGTTTGGGGTGGCATTACCAATTAATGGCACCAAAAGTGAAACTAGTTCATTTAAGCTTTATAAAGATGGCCATACACTATACAGTTTGATCATACAGTGCCTTGAAAAAGTATTCATACCCCTTGACATTTTCCAAATTTTGTCATTGTGCAACCAAAAACGTAAATGTATTTTATTGGGATTTTATTTGATAGTCCAACACAAAGTGGCACATATTTGTGAAGTGGAAGGAAAATGATAAATGTTTTTACAAATAAATATGTGAAAAGTGTGGCTTGAATTTGTATTCAGCCCCCCTGAGTCAATACTTTGTAGAACCACCTTTCGCTGCAATTACCGCTGCAAGTTTTTGGGGTATGTCTCTACCAACTTTGCACATCTAGAGGGTGACATTATTGCCCACTCTTCTTTGCAAAATAGCTCAAGCTCTGTCAGATTGGATGGAAAGTGTCTGTGAACAGCAATTTTCTTGCCACAGATTCTTAATTGGATTTAGGTCTGAACTTTGACTGGGCCATTCTAACACATGAATATACTTTGATCTAAACCATTCCATCGTAGCTCTGGCTGTATGTTTAGGGTCATTGTCCTTCTAGAAGGTGGACCTCCACCCCAGTCTCAAGTCTTTTGCAGACTCTAACAGGTTTTCTTCTAAGATTGCCCTGTATTTGGCTCCATCCATCTTCCCATTAACTCTGATCAGCTTCCCTATCCCTGCTGAAGAAAAGCAGTGCCATAACATGATAACCATGTTTCACTGTGGGGATGGTGTGTTCAGAGTTATGTGCAGTGTTAGTTTTCCGCCACACATAGCATTTTGCTTTGAGGACAAAAAGTTAAATTTTGGTATTTTCTGACCAGAGCACCTTCTTCCACATGTTTTTCCCCACACATGGCTTCTCGCAAACTGAAAACGGGACTTATTATGGCTTTCTTTGAACAATGGCTTTCTTCTTGACATTCTTCCATAAAGGCCAGATTTGTGGAGTGCACAACTAATAGTTGTCCTGTGGCATATTCTCCCACCTGAGCTGTGGGTCTCTGCAGCTCCTCTAGAGTTACCATGGGCCTCTTGGCTGCTTCTTTGATTAATGCTTGATTAATGCTCTCCTTACCCGGCCTGTCAATTTAGGTGGACGGCCATGTCTTGGTAGGTTTGCAGTTGTGCCATACTCTTTCCATTTTGGGATGATGGATTATACAGTATTTTGTGAGTTTCGAAGCTTGGAATATTTTTTATAACCTAACCCTGCTTTAAACTTCTCCACAACTTTATCCCTGACCTGTCTGGTATGTTTCTTGACCTTCATGATGCTGTTTGCTCACTAAGGTTCTCTAACAAACCTCTTCTGTGGGGAGCACTCAACAGGAGGAAGGGGCCAGGAGCTCCAACCAGGGACCAAAGAAGAGGAGGATCCAGGCTGCCCTGTGCAAAACCATTTCACAGAGCAGGTATGTATAATATGTTGTAAAGTTTTGTATTTTTCCTATTAAAATAAAAATCACTTTAATAGTGTATTTAGATTGAAAGCAATGTGTTGCTATTGCTGTGTTGCCATTGGCTCCTCCCCTTTCCCAACTCCTTTGCTCCACCCCAATCTCAGGCTTTACATTTTGGAAAAGATCCCAGGTATGCTCCTCACATTTGTGCCCTGCCCTTTGTGTTTCCTCTAGCCAGGCCAGTGCTATCCACAATCAAAGCATGGAGAAGCAGAAAACACATAGCAGAAAGGACCTACAGTACATTGTCACTGTGCACTTCTGGGATCCCATCTACAGAAGACGATTGAGTGCACACATTGGAGTGGGCAGTTTGACATCTTCATTCTTACCAATGAATAACCTTGTCCCATCACAGGACATGCATAGATTTTCCCAAATATTCCTACATATTGAGGAGGGAGAGGGAGCATAGAGCAGCCTTGAGGTTTCTTCAGGGGTGCCTTGGCAGAATGCTAACAATTGCCCAAATATTGTAAACAAGTCAGCGTGTGGATGAAGCATGCCTTCTACTTACACAAAGCCACAGGATTTTCATTGTGCACCATGAAAAGGTTCTAGCTGCAGGAGCCCTAACGACCCATGGCATCATTGTTTGACCCTCTCCTGCCCCTCTCCATCATCGTTGGGGGTCACATTATCTGAGTGATGGAGAAAAACTGATGGAGAAGAGATATATAGGAATACTAATCAGTACCAGTTTGCAAAAGTGTTTCTTTGGAAGAATAATTCACCCCTAATGTTAGGTGTCCTACATGTGTGGATATTGCTGCGTTATGTAAAACTATTAGAATAGTTCTTACGTTTTAGAATGGGGTGCCTCGAAACTGTCCGTAAATTTTAAAGGGTGCCTTGACTTAAAAAAAGTTAAGAAACATTGAGCTAGAGATACCTTTATGACAGTTTATAATGGGAAAAGCAATAGGGATCAGCTGGGAAAATCAAACCTGGCAATTCAATTCAAAAGAGTCAGACGTGGGGACATCTGAAGTGGATTGGAAGTGCATACAAACTTATGCTTGTTGTCTAACCCAGCTTTAACTGGCTGGATTGGGCAAAAAATGCTGGCCACTGGAGTCCATGAGCGAAAGATATTTAAGCTGATTAGAGCTTCTAACCATGATACAAAGCACCATGCACCACAATGTAATCACAATACTTTTACCCGGCAGATACATGGGACATCCTCCCCATAAATAATCCCCAGTTTCCATGAGATATACTGAATACTTTAAATGGCTTATGCTGATATTTTGAGTCAGATTCTCACAAGCTTGAATAATGTGATTCAACATATTTTACTTTAACCACATGGTGCCATTGCACCACTGTTGCTCCAATTCATTCCCTTATAGACTGAATAGAGTTTGACCAGATGCAGATCACCATATGTACATTTACTGTGGCAGGTCGGCCGTACATGATTCTGCACTTCTGGGTTCGGGCACTCAATCGCGCTGCCAGCGACCTGCTCCTGCTGTGATTGGACACAGCAGGAGCCAATTAGTGGGTCTGGCGGACGCAATGTCCGCCGGGACCCACTGATCGTTCGAAGCACAAGCAGAACAGTGATCTGCCCATGTAAACAAGGCAGATTGGCGTTCTGTGACAAGGGAAAGTAGTGATTCTGTGCTTCTGCTAAGCAGAAACAGATCTCTGCCTTCCCACAGTATAAGCACCTCCCACACAGTTAGCAATCACTCCCCAGGGACACATTTAAGCCTTTGATCGTCCCTGATGTTAACCCCTTCCCTGCCAGTGTCATTAGCATAGTAACAGTGCATATTTTTTAGCACTGATCATTGTATTAGTGTCAATAGTCCCCAAAAAGTGTCAAAAGTTTCAGTTGGTGTCCGATTTGTCTGCTGCAATATCACAGTCCCGCTATAAGTCGCTGATCGCCGCCATTAATTTTTTTTTCACCAAAAATATGTAACAGAATATATATTGGCCTAAATTGGTGAAGAAATTTAAAGTTTTTTAAAAAAAAATTATTTGGGTATGTTTTATAGCAGAAAATAAAAAAATATAGTGTTTTTTTTCTTTTATTTACTTTTTTTTTTGTTTATAGCGCAAAAAATTAAAATCGCAGAGGTAATCAAATACCACCAAAAGAAAGCTCTATTTGTTGGAAAAAAGGACAAACATTTTATTTGAGTAAAGCTTCACACAACTGCTCAATTGTCAGTTAAAGTAACGCAGTGTCATATCGCAAAAAATGGCGTAAGGAGGGAAGTGAGAAAATGTGCTGACAGTTTAAATGAGAGACACCAAATTGTAGAAAACAGAGTAACAAACAGAGAGAGAGGGAGCTTATAGATTGTTTAATAAGTAATTTAAACTAAAAAACCTTAAGACAATAAGTGATTCTCACACAAGGGTCTGTAATGCTACAATGACATTTGGAGGTCAGCTGCTAGAAAAGCAAAAAGCATGCTGCAGTGGAAGTGAAAAGAGTCTGAAACAGTTTGGAAAAGACCAGATGTTCCAAAAGGACTTGATTGAATAGAAAAGTCAGAAAATAAGAACGAAAAAAAAAAAAAAAAACAGCAATGTGAAACATATGAACAGAAGAAAGTAAAAAAAGTATGCATAAAAAAAGTTGAAGATCCTAATATGCAGATTTTTTTCCCCCCAGGTCATTCACTCATAAAGTATTGAAGCCAGAAAATCAGCAGATCAGCAATTGTACCTTACTTACATAACTTTCCTATGATAAGTTTACTTTTCGATTAGCAAGGATCAAATAACACCTGCCAAGGATAGTGCCATCTTAGCCTATTTTCAGGTTTGCAGTTGCCATAGTGCTGTACACAAGATCATCTATGAGACCAGCCATTTGAGTGTTTGAAAGAGTGGTTGAGAGCTGCCTGACACAGCCACAATGGCAATTCTGACAGTTATCATTAGAGGCATGCCTTGAATGTAGCATTCACTATACATGTGCAGAATGTAAATGAATAAATTACAGAGAACAAAATTGGTATGTTTAATAAGGGATAACATTTATTAAAATTTATTTTTTTCTTTTTGGAAACACCCAAATCCGTGGGTTTATTTACGCTTTAAGTCAATGATGTCACCATGGCAGTTATTCTCTAGCCTTCTGCAGCATCAAAAGTGGGATACTCATGCAGAAGGATGGTGATTTTGCCATAACTATAATTAGAAAAGTTACCTGGTCTTTCTTGGGGTGGGGTTGCTGCAGTGCAAGTGCTAAAACGATAAGTGTTGCCAATCAGTTGAGACTTAACATATTTAGGAGTATGGAATTCACTTCCTTCTGTCATTTCTGATCTACACACTGGTTCTGGGCCAGTGACTCAGAAGTACCTAAACTTTATTCTCCTACATACATGAAAAAGGTGCAGACTAGCAAGCAGACTAGCAAAGGGCCAAACAAGTCACTCACGCTCTGCTTTCCTTTCTTATTTTAGCTTCCAGTGCAGGTATACCAATTTTAAGGCCCTATTCAAATATTATCTCCTAAGCAAATTAAAGCACTTTAATAGGAGACCCATCAGCAGCAAAATATCTGGTTCTTTTTGTTATGGGTAGCATGTGGCTCACTCCCATTCCTCTCATGTGAATGCACTGCTTGGCAGTTTGCCACATGGGCAGCCAGCACTGTTACATTGGGGAAGAGAGAGAGTCCTCAGTCCTATGTAAACTTTAGCTGCTTGGAGCTTACACATTACTAACTGTATGAATGGCTAACTGAATGGAGCAGATCCATGGGTGCAGCAGAGGTTCACTTTAAAAGAATTTCTGAGATACACTGTGTTATATATTAGATTTAGGTTTATAATAGGGTTGTACCGATACTATTTGCGCGAGTACTTGTACTCGGGCAAATGCACCGATGCTTCACCCGATACCTGGGCAGTCTGGGGTGATCGATGCAGTGGTGGGGGGACTTACAAGCACCGATTCCCCTGTATAGATTTCAATAAAGCCTGACAGCCGCTTCTCCCCCCTCTCCCACCCTGTGGCTTTCAGCTGCTTTATTGAAATCTATAGAGGTATGCTTGTAACTCCCCACCTGCCACATCGTTCACCCCTGACTGTCCCTGTATCCTCCTCCAGTCCCCCTCTGTGTGCTCCCCCAGGCTCCTCTTGTCCCCCTCCGTCCTCCGCTCCTGTGACCCCTCCTTGCTCCTCCACCCCCTCAATCCTCCTTCTGTCAGGATGAAGATTGGAGGAAGGAGTCAGTAAATCTGTCACTTACCGGCTCCTTCCTTTTCCGAATGAACAGAGTCAGTGACTCTGTCCATTCATAACTGAGCATGTCACCTGTCCATTCATGTTCAGTGCCGCTGAGGCTGCTGAGAAAGGGACTGGGGAATCTGTGTCCTCTGTCCCTTTCCTGGTCTCTGTTATCTCACCAAATCCCCCCAACAGGGCTGATAAAAAATAAATAAATAAATAAATCAATAAAGAATTGTAATAAATAAATATTTAAAAGTTTACATAAAAAAAAAAAAAAAACACGCTGACACTTTTGGGGGTGTCAGTGTGTTTTTTTTTTTTAGTTTTTTTTTTAATGTAAACTTTTAAATATTTATTTATTACAGTTCTTTATTGATTTATTTATTTAAAAAAAAGAAAGCATTGTAAAAAAAAAACAACTAAAAATAAATTAAATTGTAAACATTTTTTAAAAACTACGGTCCACACGTCATCAGTGCTGCATATTAGTGCCACTGTCACATGACATTAAAAAAAAGTATCGGTAATGCCTCTTACTAAGTCTTTTTGAATTTACCTTTTTATTCTGATGATTTATTTTAATTATATTGCATTAAAGGAAGGAGAAACAACATTTTAGTACATAACTCCTGTCTTTAGCATTCAGCTTAGAACACAGCAAACATTCAATAGTATCAGGTACATAGTATTCATCTGTGTGACTCTTTCAACACATTTGGTTTCAGTTTCTGTTAATGGCAAATCATGTTTCATTCCTTGTTCACATTAATTGCTGAAATAGCTTTGGCTATAAGATGCCCCTTAGAAGGGGGTGGCAAATAATGATGAAAGGCACTGGAGTGTTCTCATGTGTAGCATGGTCCAAAAACAGAAAGAGGATTATTGCAGCTGAACTGCCCACATGGAATTTGTACTCAATCCTCCCACCCATCTCTACACCATCTATTATGCTCCTATTCTAGGCCTCTCCACTGTCCTCTAACTACCCTTCTCTGGAGTAGTTGGAGAACAGAGAAAGAAAAGTTTAAAAAAAATGTGATTCCATTAGTAATTAGCTATGGAATTCTCAAGGACATAACGCTGCTTTTGTGGGGTGTCAATACAAACACTTCTATTTTAAACTGAAGTCCCTAGCTGAGCCATTTATGTCATTAAGAACTGTGTGATTCAAGAAACAAATAAAAGAAGAAACATGACTGTTGCAAAAGGACCCTTACAGTGGTGACAAACGTTTTGTTTTAACTATATTTATTTCAACAAATTTTCTTTAACGCTAGGATCCAAAATGAAGCTATATAATTATATATTGCACATTCATTACTGTATATTTGCAGAATTTAAGAACTAGAATGCAATAGAAAGATTTACAGCCATAGTGACAGGAAAGCAGCACTTCTGGGGTTAATATGCAGCCTGTTTGTTAACGAGTAGTGTGTAGTGAGCCTAGATTCTCAGAGCATTCTGTGTTACCATCTTGTCTGTCTCTCTTTATTATGCATTTGAAACAGTTGTTAATTGGTTTGCTGAAAGCCCATTGCAGTAGCTGCACTGATAAAAGACCTAGGTGCCCCATCCCCTTGTTCTTCACCAGTTCTAAAAAAGAGAACGCCGTACAAACTTCAAAGTCTTTTCCAGCACGTATTTGCAGAATCCCAGGTCTTTTGTATTCCCTGTCCTCCACCGTGGGGGCTCACCGTGTGCTGATCACCAGGGGTAGACTTATGCTTGGGTGCCAAGGGCTATACTGCTTGTTCCTGGCTCATACTGTCATTACCATTTCATACCTCTTTCCAGCAACTTACAGAAAATGTCTGAAAGGCTGTTCTTCCCCTGAATGGATGAATTATGTTGTGCAAAACTACACTACCATTTTAGTAAGCTTCTAGAAAAGTAGCTCAGACACTGCATTTGTAAGAATTTTGAGGTGGAGGCACATTTCATTTTGTCCTCTCCTGGCATAGCTGATACAATTATTGTTAGGGAAAATTACATTATTATAAGAGATGCATTTAAAGAAAAGGCACTTTACAGAAGGAGCTTAGCATGCGAAAATGTGCTTTTCATATAAAAACTTTGTTCTACAAAATAGGAAGCCAAAGAATGATTGTGCGCCTCATAAGAAATGCATTTCTGCTTTCTGATATTGACAGTTCAGATGAATATAGAACTAGGACAGGTAAATAGGTAAACAAAGGGTATGCATCCTTATAGTGCCATTAGTAAAATAACAGGCAAGTAGGTTGATTATTGACTACCCACTGCCTACCCATTCAATTCTTTCTTTTTCTGCTCTTAGTTCAGGAAAATGTGGCTGATTTGATCCAAACACCTTGAGTCCACATTTCTAAACTTGCTCATATTTGGTCACTGTCCCAACTTGAGGCAATAGCTGAAAAATTACACTGTCCCAAGCCTTTCTTTGTTTACTAAAAAACGACATCATGTTGGAAAGTAAATGTTTGCTTAGCTTAGTGAATATGGTAAAGCCAAGTTTACGTTAAATACCTGATCATGTGCAAGAGAAATAAAAAAAAAAAAAAAAATGATCAGATTTTTGTTTGCACAGAATCCACTTTTCAAAATGAAAATGCTCTTCTCTTTTGGTGAATCACCCCAATCTGTTGTTCTTCTTGGGTTCGTTTACTAAAGGAGTAGAGCATTTTCCTTTTGCAAAACTAATATAATTGTATTATGTGAAAAAGTGGGGAATTGACTCCCTCGTGCACTCTCCCTTTCTCTTTGCCAGTCTTTGCTTTCTTCATTCATTTATAATCTCTACTCAGGATTTTAGCCAACATGTACAAGTTGCAGTCTTTTCTTTTTAAGAAAGATGCTATTAGTAGACAATGGTGGGACGTGCTGTTCCTCCAGATCTGAACAGCTGCTGACTGCCCGTACCTCATCTAACACATTTGGTGCGCAGTGCTGTAGTATTTTTGGGAGGAAAGTAATACAGTACTATATGAATATACAGTAAGAAAAATGTATAAGAATGAGTATCCCTGTATTTAAACATATTTTGTGCCTGAAAAGAGTACCTCAAATGAGTATCCCTGTTGAAGCCATAATAAATAAAAATGGCATTAAAAAGGCTGAAATAATTCTATATAAAGGAAATTTAATTATTTATTAATATTGCATAGGGAAAGCCAAAGCAAGTTAAGGAAATAAAGGTCCACGTACATTTCATACTTATCAAAACAGTCTTCTGTGCAGCTGCAATGTCTTTCCAGGACAGTTTCTCAGTCATTACTAAGTGCAGTAAATGTATGCTTGCTGAAACTACTTACATCCATACTTCAAACATTTTAAAATACAGTCACGTGTCTACTTGAACATTTGATTAAGTGCAGCACTAAATAGCAAAACTAAAGTGAGTGGGGAAAAAAAAAACTCTGAAAAGTGAAATAACTCTCTGAAGAGTGAGCTCAATAATAAATAGTATAGCACAAATCCCTCAGAAGGGTGAATCAACACTAAAGATTTATCTCAATAACTTGTTTTATACCTACAACCTTCTTCTTGGATTAACAGAGTCTGATAGAGATTTCAAACTTAGATTTTGGAAATCCACTCAAGTATTTTTGGAATATTTCATTAATCTGTGTCAATTTGAGGTATGATTGTCCTTCTTCCTTCTGTGGCTCTATTGGACACAGCTAAGTATATCTCCTTACTATCAATTTAAGGGTGTATCTCCTCCCCCCCTCAGGCAGTGGGTTTGTCACTTGGGCTTCTGTTTTCCCCTCTGCGGTCACTGACACAATAGTATAGCTCATATCCCTCTCTAGGGTGAACCAACACTCTAAAGAGTTAGCTCATTAACCATTACGAATACAAATACAATATTCAATGTAAATATGAAAAACCAATAAACTCTGAAAAGTGAAATGATACTCTAAAAAGAAAGCTCAATAGTGAATTAATAACTAGTATCCCTAGAGTCTGCAGGATACAGGGTGCCTTGACGCAGCCTGCAGCTTATGCATGAATTTGCAAATGTGTGCAACTAAACTCCTGTCTTTAACCCCTACTGTTAGGTTAATTTGGTTGGTCGCTGGCTGGTTGAACGTGGACCCCTGACGCTCATTTTCCCCATCTGATACTTACCCTCCTGCTACCCACCAACCCATGTGGTACCTGAGAATGTTTTGGAGTCACCATGAGGAGCTGAGAGTTGCCAGAGCCCAAAAAGTTTAAGCTTTTGCGACTTGTGAGGCATAAGCCTTTTCAAGTCCAATCCATCCGGTAAGCCTTATTCCATTAGGCCCGAGAGCCATCAGACAACTGTCACCATCACACTGAACAGAGTCACCCGTTGCCACAGTGTTATTTCACCTGATCACCAATCAATGCTATGGACTTCACTTCTATACACTTATATGTATAGTTTTTTTTCACCTAGCCCCCACGATTTTAACAGATATTGAGTTTTATAAACTTTATTTATCACGATATTGTTTCCACGGTATAAAACCATTTTGATTTTATTCTCACCAGTTTTAATCACATGTATTTTTTTATATCCACTATTTTATTGAAAATATTATACCTATACCAATTTTATGTGTTTTATATGTAAGGTTTTGTACTTTATATTTATACATATTTAAGGTACTAGAGGTTGGCATCACGCCATAATATTCTCCTTTATTTTTACATCTTCAAACTCACCACAACAGTACTTTTCCTTCAAAAGCACTAGTTTGTTTTTTAGCGCTGCATTAACATACACACAAATTTCTCACAACCGATAATATTTCGGCAATGCCAGCAGCTTTTTTCATCTAAGTCTATATACAGCGCAGTATTCACCCCCTTTTTTACTCTCATAGAAAACTCCCCCATTACTTCCTGCTATTAGTCCTGGTATTTGGGACATGAAAACTGTTAGTGAATTAAGGAAGTAGTTCAGCTGCTGACCTCATTCATACACTTCCTGGACCTACTCTCCCCTTCCAGAAGATTGCTCCCACTCACCTCTGCAGTTTCATTCTTCTCCAATGCAAGCGATGTCAATGAGCACAGTTCTAACTAAATACGCAGATAGTGTTTTCCGCTATTGATTGTTTTGTATACTTCCTTCTTTCATTTGGTACAGTGTGCAGGAGATGAGCGATAACAGCCTGTGCAGCAAAGCTGTAGTGTTAAAAAGAGAAAGTCTGTCCCTTGAAGTCTGTAAAGCTTACCATACACTATATAATCTGAATATACAATCTCCTTTAGATCTACCATCAACTATGTAATGGAAGGGCCTGCCTGATTGAATACAGAGTGATTAGATAGATAGGTGTGTCCTCCTATTATATAGTTTGGTAAATCTCAAAGAAATTGTACTGAGATTGTACAATGAAATTGTATAGTGAATGGTCACCTTTTATATACCTAAACTGGTTGCACTTTTAGTGCCATTAATTGGTAATGGCATCCCAAACGTGGATGCAAACATGCATTTATCAAGTGGAAAAACACATGACAGATGAACAGTAAAAAATGTGCAAACTGTACCCCATGAGCTACTTAGCTGCATTTATCAAGCCTAGGAAAGCCCATCAATAGGTTGGCAAGGAGTCTGCAGCACATTGCACCTGTGATCAGAAGATTGCAGGTGCAATGTCCAGCTCCTGTAGACTCTCAGCATAGATGTCTGCCCCTTACCTGAGAGCAGAAAGATCAATGGACCAGGAGGACACTCAACAATGCCTCGCAGCTCATTGAAAACTACAAACCGCCAATTGCAATGGCCGATGGTACTTTTAGGGATTCATTTTAGGCATTCATTCACAGGAAACTATGTACTGTCTTCAAATAGTGACAGCGGGTGGGGGAGAAAATACCTGGGCCATTTTCACCGGGGAGGGGGGTGGGTGAGCTGCAGATGCTGGAACATGTTACATGTTCCAAAAGTTAACTTGTCCTCTAAAGAAAGAAGTAGTAAAGTGGGTGGAAATAAAAAAGAGGTGGTATAGTGATGAAGGAGGTGTGGTAAAGAGTGGTAAAACACACCATATTCTGTGATGCAGAGAACATGATGGGATATGAAGTTTCCTGGAAGGTCACATGATGCCACTGGAAGTCTAATGCCGTGTACACACGGTCAGAATTCTCGTTGGAAACAGACAAACACACAGGGAATTCTTTAGAATAACAAAAAACAAGGAATTTGCAGCAAAGTTTGTTAAAATCCTTGCAATGCACATAGATCACTCAGGGGGAATGTTTTTTTTCTCAACAAAGTTACACTTGAAAGCAACCTAACAAATAAAATGTTCCTTTGTTTAACCCCTTATTAACTTTTAATTTACCCTAATTGATACCTTATTCTCCTTCATTTAACACATTCTTTTTTTTTTTTTTCTTTTTGTTAATTGATATTTTATTAACCAATAACATTTTCATTTTTTTTTGCTTTTAGTTACTTTGTTCATTAATATTTTTACATATTTAACATACTGTATATTTACACATATTAAAGCGGTGTTTCACCTAAAAAAAATTTTTTTTGAAAGTCAGCAGCTAAAAAAAAAGTAGCTGCTGGTACACTTACCCTCCCAGGGCGCCCGCGATGTCGGTCATGGAGGCCGAGATGTCCCTCGGCGATCCGGTTCCAGCGCCGCCATCCTCAGTAAGGGAAACGGGCATCGATCGCTGCCTGTTTCCTACTGCGCATGCGCGAGTCGAATTTGTGAATGGGGAACGCGATGTGTTGTGGGACATAGTTCCCATAACACACCGCGCCCCATTCACTAGAAGGTGGTGCTAGGAGAACAGCTCCGAGGAACAGGAAGAGGCAGATTAGGATGATCTGCCTAGCAACAGCCATTTCTGGTAAGTAAAAAAAAATATATATATTATTTTTTTTTTTCATTTTAACTACTTCCCACCCGGCCACTGTATATATACGGGCAGGTGGGAGCCGCCTACTTCTGATCGGACGTTCCTAAATGTCCATCAAAAGTAGGGGGATTGCGCGTGCGCTTGCCCGCGCAGTGGCGCGATCCCAATGTGCTCGTGTCACCCGGACACGGCGCATCTCGGATCGGCAGGAGGGCTCTGTGATTGGCCCTCCTGATCACATGACGGCCGTATCCAATCACAGCCGTCATGTGATGTAAGCAAACAGCCGGTTGCTAGGCAGCCAGCTCTCCTCTCCTCACACGGAAGTCGTCGGTGGGGAGAGGAGAGCTGATCGCTGCAGCCGGCTGGTGATCAGTGAGTATTAGCTGTTTTTTTTACTCACTGATCACCAGTTTAGTGTCACCAACACCTGTAAAACACTGTAAAACACACACGTCCCCACACATGTCCCCAAAACACACATGTCCCCAAATAAAAACACATGTCCCCAAATAATAAAAACACATGTCCTCCACATATGTCCCAGTAAAATCACATGTGTCAATGATTATCTGCACACATATGTCCGTGATCACCTGCACACATCTGTACATGATCATTTGCGTACATATGTCCGTGATCACGCGAACCAATTATTATACACTTAACGGATTTTTTTTACTAAAAACATGTAGCAGAATACATTTTGGCTTAAATTTATGACAAAATTAGATTTTATTGGATTTCGTTTAAAAAAGAAAGGAGAAAATATAGTTTTTTTTCAAAATTTTCGCTATTTTTACGCTTATATCGCAAAAAATAAAAAACGGAGTCATGAATAAATACCACCAAACTAAAGCTCTATTTCTGCGAACAAAATGATAAAAATTTCATTTGGGTACAGCATTGCATGACGAGCGAGAGCGCTCAAAGCTGAAAATTGGTCTGGGAAGGAAGGGGGCGAAAGTGCCCAGTATTGTAGTGGTTAAATTTGTATTAACATGTTTATTAAGTTTTGTTTTTCAGGGTGGCCCTCCACTTTAAATTTCAAAAACTCAAAAAATACTTTATTTCATTGGTAAATCATTTTTCAATGGTTTGTACCAAAACCATAATTGTTGTGCCATTTTAAACAGGACAAATTATTATTTTTGATCTATAGTAACGCTATTTTTAAAAACTAACACTGTTCAAAAAAGGAAAAATGCTCTTTGTTTAGTTTTGTTATTCTTTATTGTCTAGGGATTGCAAAAAAAAAAAAAAAAATTGCAAGATAATATCATTAAAAGAAAGTCATGTGCCTTGTTTGTTTTGTCCTAAAAAAAATTAAAATATAAATATATATATATATATACAGTGTATAACATTGTTATCTTAACTGCTTGCCGTCCAGCATATGTACATATACAGTGCCTTGAAAAAGTATTCATACCTATTGACATTTTTCACATTTTGTCATGTTACAACCAAAAACCTAAATGTGTTTTTTGGGGATTTTATGTGATGGACCAACACAAAGTGGTACATAATTGTGAAGTGGAAGGAAAGTGATAAATGGTTTTCAAAATTGTTTACGAATAAATAAGTGAAAAGCGTGCTGTGCATTTGTATTCAGCCCCCCTGAGTGAATACTTTGTAGAACCACCTTTCACTGCAATTACAGCTGTGAGTGTTTTTGGGGTATGTCTCTACCAGCTTTGCACATCTAGAGAGTGCCATTTTTGCCTATTCTTCTTTGCAAAATATCTCAAGCTCTGTCAGATTTGATGGCGAGCATCTGCGAACAGCAATTTTCAAGTCTTGCCACAGGTTCTCAATTGGATTTAGGCCTGACTGACTTTGACTGGGTCATTCTTATACATGAATATGCTTTGATCTAAATCATTCCATTGTAGCTCTGGCTGTATGTTTAGGGTTGTTGTCCTGGTGGAAGGTGAACCTCTGCCCCAGTTTCAAGTCTTTTGCAGTCTCTAACACGTTTTCTTCTAAGATTGCCCTGTATTTCGCTCCATCCATCTTCCCATAAACTCTGACCAGCTTCCCTGTCCCTACTGAAGAAACGTATCTCCACAACATGATGCTTCCACCACCATGTTTCACAGTGGGGATGGTGTGTTCAGGGTGATGTGCAGTGTTAGTTTTCCGCCACACCTAGCGTTTTGCTTTTAGGCCAAAAAGTTACATTTTGGTCTCCTCTGACTCAATGCTTAGGGGGGTTTACTACTCCCACTGGCAACCAATGCAGGGAAATGTAATATTCCTAGGCAGCAGTATCTTAGCATTTGCATTCTGCCTTGTAGCACCATGGTCATCCATTTGATTCCCAACCCTAACACTACCTGCATGGAATGTTCCTGTTCTCCCTGTGCTTGCATGGGTTTCCTCCAGGTACTCGGGTTTCCCCTCAAAGACATTCTGATAGATTAATTAGCCCTAGTGGGTGTTTGTATGCATGCCAGGTAGGTAGGTACCTTAGATTGGAAGCTCTTTGAGGGACAGGACCAATGTGAATGTACAGTATGTAGTGCACTATATAAATGTGTTGATGTTGATGTTACATAAATACTTGTAATAAATAAATACTCCTACTGATCACCAATGTAAAGACATTTTTTTCTCACATTGACCTTGGATGCATCTTTTATTCCTACTAGAAACAGTCTGGCCCTGAAAATAATCTTGTGGACATTGAATGAACAATTAAAAATGTTGTTGACCCATGAGCTACACATAGTGCCCAGGGGTCTCAAAGGACCAGAGAGTTTAGCAAGTCAGTTTTCAGTTAAAATTGCAATATTATAACATTAATAAACACCTGCCATTCTACCTTGTTGCTCCCCATGCAATTTTCCAAAGTTCAAAATGTAGCCAACCTAAGGTCATCTTTGGTGAGAGGTTTACAGTCCATGAGAATTAAAGCATCTGTCACGTTTTTATTTAAAAAAATAAAATAAAATTTGCCACTGCTTTTATGCAATAAAATCCCATTGGCATTGACCACTAACAGCATAGTTGGCTTTACCTAATAACCTTTTTTTCTTGTTTTATGTCTCTGCTTCATATTGAGCCAAGGTAGTAATTTAAGTTTTGTACAAAACCAACTACTCAGCGTGCATTAAAACATTTGTTATGCTCCTGCTGAACATGTTGAATGTGGCTTCATAACTAAAGGGTGCAAAAGCACTGTACAAAAAAACTATAGCAAGCAATCATAGATCAGCTTTCAACAAAATAACTGCACTAAACTAAACTCACAAAAGATGACTTGGTATTGGTAAGTTGGTAACTACCGAGTTACAGCAATTGCTTTTTGACCTACATAGTTTAATTTCTCATTTCACTATATCATACTGTACTTCTATGAATTATGTAAATGTGGAATATAAATATGATTTTCTTCATACACTTAGGGAATACTGACAGTTGTATTAATTCACTTCCAACTGTTTACTGCAGCATACTATAGCTTAATCCAAAACTGTATAAAACATATAAAATTATAGTGGGGTGATGACTGCACAAAAGAACAAACATGACTGCACAAAAGTCTACTGTATTAAAAGATAACTAAAAAGAGGAACGAACGTCACTGGTACTGAGGTGATTGCTGCACCAAGTTACCATTGGATCACCATATATGCATGAAATCCTTTATAGTTTGGCAGGCCATGTTGGTACCACGGTAAGTGTCATGATCCATTTTTTTCCACTAAGGCCAGATGGTGTCCCTTTTGTGGACTTACTAATGCCCGGTTTCCACATGTAAAACTCCTGGGAAAATGACCTAACTCACAGCTGCTTAGTGAGGCTTGAGCAAATCTTTAGAAAAGACTTCTGTCAAGAAAAAAAAAAAAGATTGTACCACTTTCTCTGAAATAAGAAGGGGGTGTGCTCTGTTCAGTAATATAGCTGTAAAAACAACACACTACAAAAACCCTACCTAAAGTTTTTCAGCTGGTTTTCCAAAAGCTGTCTCAACAGTGCAAAAGTATAAAATACACACATAGAAGTTGCAGCTCAGTTTCCTTCACAGGGAGCAGATGGCATGAATAAGAACATGGTCTAAAAGGGTCGGAAGAGGACAAAAGTAAAAGATTCCCTGGATAGCTGTAAGAAGCCTGAGGAAAAAGGATGAATTGCATGAGCTTAGAAAGAAAAAAGTTATTTACTAATGACTGACGTGCAGGTATAAGATAAGAAGAAACTATGGTTAATGAGCAACATGATTTTTGCCTATATGCTGAGCATGACTTCGTTTTTTATGCTATAAATTATTATTCTTACTAATATTAATTACATTAATAAGTACAAAATCAAGTAGCTTTGTTTGGGTATGCTGTATGATTAACCAGGTAGACAGTTCTGATATTTAAATATATTTTAAGTAAAAGACATGTGTGATTACAGTGTCATTGCTATGCAAGTTAATTCTGTTAGAGTATCCCCATCACAAAAGAAATATGGAGGCTTAAATTTCTTTTGGCCTTCTCCTGAAAATACTAGTTGTTTGTCTGTGTCTGACTTTAATATTCATGAGTAACAGCCCCACTGCAATGGAGGATTTTAGCTTTTCCTGGAGCTGGGCTTTAAACTTACAACAGGTTTTCATTAACACTAGCTTTTTTTTATAGTGGCTTTTCAAAATAATAAATGCAGTAACTTGGAGATTAGATGAAAAGTTTATTATAATTATTATTATTATTATTATTATTATTATATAGTCATTATTTTTTTTTTTCAAAAAACAGAGGTCCATATATAGTATATCAGATTAAAAAAAAAAAAACAACAACTTAGGAGATAAGGATGGTAGGAGCAATGTGGCGTATTTTTGGAGTTCACTTCATTCTATATATGGTATAGTAATAACTAAATATTGGACTTAAGCATGCTTCATTTATCTCTCCCCATGGAGATAAAATAACTTTTATAGAAAACTGCTCCAGCACAGACCTGCATTTATAGCTAACAAGGCCGAAGCCCAATTTATCCAAAATGACTTGTGACTACTGAACATTAAAAAATGTCACAGTAAGGAACCCAGGCATAGCTGTACCTTTCTCCTGTTTGTTTACACTGCATTATAACAATTTTCCCACCTATTTGTCAAGTTTTATTACTCATAAGTTCCTAATTGCTTCAAAAAATGTTTAAGACATAAGACACAAAAAAACCGAAACTGAAGGTAAAAAGGTCTCAGCAATTAATAAATGTACTTTAGCCTATAATTTTCAGCTGCTTTAAAGTTAACATGCAAAACGCTTCCTGTTTTGCTTGACATTTATTTTGCCCAAAAGTACAAAAAACTCACATGCACTTTGCCATTTGCTTGTCTTGTTCATATTTTTAAACAGTGATGATAAAAAAGTTCACATTTAATATACTTTTATTTTTGTGTACATGGACTGTCTTTTCCATCAGCATTGAAACCTAAGAGCAGCAGTGTACATCATATGCCTTTAGATCTAAAGAGAACCTGTCATACCTGACATTAGCTTTCTATATTGCAGAGACAATCCCAGCTGACAGGTTAATTTGAGAACATATGTAAGATAAATAAATTAAG
This sequence comes from Lithobates sylvaticus, assembly GCA_028564925.1. Lineage (NCBI taxonomy): Eukaryota > Metazoa > Chordata > Amphibia > Anura > Ranidae > Lithobates > Lithobates sylvaticus. The sequence continues at coordinate 284,429,750 of CM053028.1, read as the reverse complement.
TTTAGGGGCGAGTTAGTATTAGGGTTACTGAGGGGGGCTAGTTTTTGAGTTACAGCAAAGGTCATGCTCATAACTACAGGCAGCTGTAGCTATAGTCTGGGGGGGGGGGGGGGGGGGGGCTTTAGGATAGAATACTCTCTTTTTAGTGGATATTTGGAGTATTGGCCCTCACATGATACCCCAAAGCCTACCGAAATGTTACAGTGAATGTAAATTTTGCCATACCATGATCACATATACGGTATCTTGCAAAAGTGCATACACCCCTCACATTTTTGTAACTATTTCATTATATCTTTTCATGTGACAACACTGAAGAAATGACACTTTGCTACAATGTAAAGTAGTGAGTGTACATCTTGTATAACAGTGTCAATTTGCTGTCCCCTCAAAATAACTCAACACACAGCCAATAATGTCTAAACAACTAGCAGCAAAAGTAAGTACACCCCTAAGTGAAAATGTCAAATTTGGGCTCAATTAACCATTTTACCTCCCCGGTGTCATGTGACTCATTAGTGTTACAAGGTCTCAGGTGTGAATGGGGAGCAGGTGTGTCACATTTGGTGTTATCGCTCTCACTCTCTCATACTGGTCACTGGAAGTTCAACATGGCACCTCAAGGCTAAGAACTCGCTAAAAAGAATTGTTGCTCTACATAAAGAAGGCCTAGGCTATAAGAAGATTGCCAAGACCCTGAAACTGAGCTGCAGCACAGTGGCCAAGACCATACAGTGGTTTAACAGGACAGGTTCCACTCAGAACAGGCCTTGTCATGGTCAACCGAAGAGGTTGAGTGCACATGCTCAGTGTCATATCCAGACGTTGTCTTTGGCAAACAGACATATGAGTGCTGCCAGCATTGCTGCAGAGGTTGAAGGGGTGGGGGGTCAGCCTGTCAGTGCTCAGACCATATGCCGCACACTGCATCAAATTGGTCTGCATGGCTGCCGTCCCAGAAGGAAGCATCTTCTAAAGATGATGCACAAGAAAGCCTGCAAACACTTTGCTGAAGACAAGCAGACTAAGGACATGGATTACTGGAACCATGTCCTGTGTTCTGATGAGACCAAGATAAACGTATTTGGTTCAGATGGCGGCAACCAGGTGAGGAGTGCAAAGACAAGTGTGTCTTGCCTACAGTCAAGTATGGTGGTGGGAGTGTCATGGTCTGGGGCTGCATTAGTGCTGCCGGAACTGGGGAGCTACAGTTTATTGCGGGAATCATGAATGCAAACATGTACTGTGACATACTAAAGCAGACCATGATCCCCTCCCTTCAGAGACTGGGCCGCAGGGCAGTATTCCAACATAACAACCCCAAACACACCTCCAAGACAACCACTGCCTTGCTAAAGAAGTTGAGGATAAAGGTGATGGACTGGCCAAGCATGTCTCCAGACCTAAACCCTATTGAGCATCTGTGGGGCATCCTCATATGAAAGGTGGAGGAGCGCAAGGTATCTAACATCCACCAGGTCCGTGATGTCATCATGGAGGAGTGGAAGAGGACTCCAGTGGCAACCTGTAAAGCTGTGGTGAACTCCATGCCCAAGAGGGTTAAGGCAGTGCTGGAAAATAATGGTGGCCACACCAAATATTGAAACTTTTTGGTCCAATTTGGACATACTCACTTTTGTTGCCAGCAGTTTAGACATTAATGGCTGTGTTGTTATTTTGAGGGGACAACAAATTTACACTGTTATACAAGCTGTACACTAACTACTTTACATTGTAGCAAAGTATAATTTCTTCAGTGTTGTCACATGAACAGATATTATAAAATATTTACAAAAATGTGAGGGGTGTACTCACTTTTGTGAGATGCTGTATTTTTACTTCTGTCTGTAGGAACACCAATTCAGACATCTATTTTGATATGGCTTCATTTGGCAAACTTTGCAGCATTATCCTCCTTTAATTTATGCTGCCTGAAGCAACTTTTCAGTTGCCCTTGCTGGCAAGCTTCCCTCTACACTAGACACGCAACCTTTCACTATACTAGCCATATAATTCCTTTACACACTATGAAGACTATGGATGGGCGAACGGTTTGGCCCGAGCATAAGTTCTGGGTTGTTCAGACGTTCGGCGAACAATGGAATCCCGTTAAAGTCTATGGGACACTGACATGAAAAACCAAAAGTGCTAATTGCTTATATGCAAGTTATTGTCATAAAAAGTGTTTGGGGACCCTGGGTCCTGCCCCAGGGTACATGTATCAATGCAAAAAAAAGTTTTAAAAACTAAAGTTTTTTTCGGGAGCAGTGATTTTAATAATGCTTAAAGTAAAACAATAAAAATGAAATATTCCTTTAAATATCGTGCCTGTGGGGTGTCTATAGTATGCCTGTAAAGTGGAGCAGTTTTCCCGTGTTTAGAACAGTACCGCAGCAAAATTACATTTCTAAAGGAAAAAGTCATTTAAAACTGATTGCGGCTGTAATGAATTGTTGGGTCTCGGCGATATAGATAAAGTTCATGGAAAAAAATGGCATGGGCCCCCCCCCAGTCCGTTACAAGGCCCTTTGGGTCTGGTATGAATATTAAGGGGAGCCTCGAACCAAATTTTAAAAACAAACTGCGTGGGGGTCCCCCCAAAATCCATACCAGGCCCTTCAGGTCTGGTATGGATATTAAGGGGAACCCTGCGCCAAATTTAAAAAAATGGCGTAGGCCCCCCAAAATCTATACCAGACCCTTATCCGAGCATGCAACCTGGCAGGTCGCAGGAAAAGAGGGGGGACGAGAGAGCGCCCCCCCCCCCTCCTGAACTGTACCAGGCTACATGCCCTCAACATGGGGAGGATGCTTTGGGGTCCCCAAAGCACCTTGCCCCTATGTTGATGGGGACAAGGGCATTAAGATAAAAAGCCTTCTGTGTGTAGCAGCCGCCTCAGCACCCCCCAATACTTACCTGAGCCCCATCCCTATCCAGAGATGTTCACAAGTCCCTTGGCCAGCCGGGACCCTTCTGATTGGCTGAGACACAGCAGTGGCGATATTAGCTCCCACTGCTGTCAATCAAAGTCAGTTCTCTCTCAGGAGAGAGAGGGGCCAGACCCAATAGCAGCTCCGTGTCTGAATAGACACATGGAGTTGCAGCTTGGCTCAGGTGCCCCCATAGCAAGCTGCTTGCTGTGAGGGCACTTGACAGGAGGAAGGGGCCAGGAGCAGCGAAGAGGGACCCGAGAAGAGGAGGATCCAGGCTGCCCTGTACAAAAATACTGCACAGAGGAGGTAAGTATAACATGTTTGTTATTTTATTTTTATTTTTACATAAGACTTTACAATCACTTTAATGCATTCATTGCATTGGGGTAACAAATGTCCCAGTAGTAGTATTGCCACTTCACCTTCATATACTGTACACTTACCTGAGTCCTCACTTGATACAGCACTGTCCATCTGTAGAAGCTCTCTACCCTCTCCCCACTCTCAAAAGCTTTGCTGAGGCAGCAGGAGGCGTTGGCTCCTGCTGCTGTCAATAAGATCCTGTGAGAAGGGAGCAGGAGCTGGGCCAAGCAGTGCTGTGTGTGTCAATGGATGCACACAGCACAGTTTGAGAGCAAGCCCACAAGAGTGCCACTATAGAAATTGTCTTTCTATAGGGGCACACTGAGAAGAGGAGGAACCTAGTGCACTAATGGGGGACCTCAGAACAGGAACAATTTGCTTTTTTGTTTTTAAACCAAGCCTTTACAACTTTAAATCCACTTCCTGTGAGCCTACATCGTTAAGACTACACTTTCAGCCATTGGCTCACCATAGAATGACGGATCCATAGCAATATGCTGGACCCCCATGGGATAGCTCAAAGGGGTCTGCACGGCTTCTTTTCTCCTTGTCCCTTTCTCTGCAGGTTGCCATTGGCTACAGCGGCGGCATCCCTGCACAGCAACAGCTAACAGATTGGTTGGTTGCCCTGCACAGCAGCAAGCAGTGGATTGGTTGGAATTGGCGGGCAGCAAGTCCACGCTTCAGGAGTATATAAAAGGGGGATTCGGCCATTACTCATTGACCATCAGGACTGGACTGCGATGCAGCAGGATGAAGCGCCATTCACTGGAGAAACAAGAGAGCCTCCTATGCCCCCTTATTGAGAAGGCCAAAGGCGCGTGAGATGAGGAGTGGCTTCTACGTTGCCTGGTGGAGGGTCGCAGCTCGGTTCCGCCCAACGTGTCTGCCAGCCCAGCCCCTCGAACAATGGAGGAGACAGCTGCAGACATGCACAGTCCACGCCAAAATCCGGGAAGGAAGACACAGAGGATGAGTGCTTCTCCACAGCCGAGAGGCGGGGAGGGAGCTGGCAGTTTTCCTCACAGGAATGCACCTCAAATGAGGCAGAGCAGTGTCAACCAGCCAGCCCCTGCAGTAGCCAGCAGTGACAACCAGCTAGTAATCCTGGTGGTGAGACCCTTTCAAATACAAATATCTCTGAATTAAATGTTTTGATTACTTCATTGTCTAATGTAGCCGTCTCCAAACTGTGGCCCAGGGGCCAGTTGTGGCCCTTTACTGGCCTTGGGGCACTATTCCATTCACTGACACCAACAATGTGGCATAATTCCTCCCATTGACACCAACAATGGGCACAATTCCTTCTGCTGATATCAACAATGGGACACTATTCCTCCCACTGACATCAACAATAAGGCACTATTCCCCCAATGACACTAACCATGAGGCACTGTTCCTCCCACTGACCAACAAAATGGCACAATTTCTCCCACAGACATCATTGATGGGGCAAAATTCCTTCCATTCACACCAACGATGGGGCACTATTTTTCAAAATGACACCAATAATGGGGCACTATTACTTGCACTGACATCAACGATGAGTCTTTATTTCTCCCACTGACATCAAAGATAGGGCATTGTTTACTCCAGCTGGATACTAGGAAATTTCTACCCCCACTGGCCCTAGTCCGGCCCTCCTAAAGTCTGAAGGACAGTAAACTGGCCCTTTGTTTAGAGAGTTTGGAGACCCCTGGTCTAATGTATTGAAAAGTCTTAACCACTTGCCGACCAGCCGCTGTCATTATACTGCGGTAGGTCAGGACAATCTCGCGAGCCGTCGTAGCTGTACAACGCCTTTAAGCGAGATAGCAGTTGCCGGTCACAAGCGATCGTGGGCACGGGAGGCAGAACAGGGACATGTGTGTGTAAACACACAAATCCCTGTTCTGTTCTGAGAGGAGATGCAGATCGTGAGTTCCTTATAGCTATGAACCCCGATCTGTCATCTCCTATAGCCAGTCCCCTCCCCCTACAGTTAGAACACACAGTCAGGGAACACAGTTAACCTCTTGATCGCCCCCTAATGTTAACCCCTTCCCTGCCAGTGACATTTATACAGTAATCAGTGTATTTTTATAGCGCTGATCGCTGTATAATATCAATCATCCCAAAAATGTGTCAAAAGTGTCCGATGTGTCCGCCATAATGTCACAGTCGCCACCATTACTAGTAAAAAAAAATAATAATAATAAAAATGCCATAAATCTATCCCCTATTTTGTAGATGCTATAACTTTTGCACAAACCAATCAATATACGCTTATTGCGATTTTTATTACCAAAAATATGTAGAAGAATACATATCGGCCTAAACTGATAAAAAAATAGCTTTTTTTAAAAAAAAATTGGGAATATTTATTATAGCAAAAAGTACAAAATATTGTATTTTTTTTTTTTCAAAATTGCCACCCTTTTTTGTTTATAGTGCAAAAAATAAAAACCACAGAGATGATCAAATACCACCAAAAGAAAGCTCTATTTGTGGGAGGGAAAAAAAGGATGCCAATTTTGTTTGGGTACAGCGTTGCAATTGTCAGTTAAAGCGACGCAGTGCCGTATCATGGCCTTATCATTGAGAAGCCAAATCTTCTGGGGCTGAAGTGGGTAAAGGGTCACAATCAGTTGGTGCTGTTTCTAAGGAGTCTGAAGGGGCACAGAATGCTGGGGCAAAGAGTGTTGCTAATAATTACACTAATTTGGCAGGGGCACAGTCACTTGGTGCAAGTATGAATTTACAGTGCCTTGAAAAAGTATTCAAACCCTTTGAAATTTTCCACATTTTGTCATATTACAACCAAAAACGTAAATGTATTTTATTGGGATTTTATGTGATAGACCAACACAAAGTGGCATATAATTGTGAAGTGGAAGGAAAATGATAAATGGTTTTCATTTTTTTTTTACAAATAAATATTTGAAAAGTGTGATGTGCATTTGTATTCAGCCCTCTTTACTCTGATACCCCTAACTAAAGTCTAGTCGAACCAATTGCCTTCAGAAGTCACCTAATTAGTAAATAGAGTCCACCTGTGTGTATTTTAATCTCAGTATAAATACAGCTGTTCTGTGAAGCCCTCAGAGGTTTGTTAGAGAACATTAGTGAACAAACATCATCATGAAGGCCAAGGAACAAACCAGAAAGGTTAGGGATAAAGTTGTGGAGAAGTTTAAAGCAGGGTTAGGTTATTAAAAAATATCCAAAGCTTTGAACATCTCACGCAGCACTGTTTAATCCATCATCCGAATGGATGAAGTATGGCACAACTGCAAACCCAACAAGACATGGCCGTCCACCTAAACTGACAGCATGGGCAGGGAGAGCATTAATCAGAGAAGCAGCCAAGAGGCCCATAGTAACTCTGGAGGAGCTACAGAGATCCACAGCCTAGGTGAGAGAATCTGGCCACAGGACAACTATTAGTTAGTGCACTCCACAAATCTGGTCTTTATGGAAGAGTGGCAAGAAAAAAGCCATTGTTGGAAGAAAGCCATAAGAAGTCCTGTTTGCAGGAAGCCATGTGGGGGACAAAGCAAACATGTGGAAATAGGTGCTCTGGTCAGATGAGACCAAAATTGAACTTTTTGGCACAACAGCAAAACGCTATGTGTGGCAGAAAACTAACACTGCACATCACCCTGAACACACCATCCCAACCGTGAAACATAGTGGTGGCAGCATTATGTTGTGTGGGTTATTTTCTTCAGCAGTGACAGGGAAGCTGGGAAGCTGGTCTGAGTTGATGGGAAGATGTATGGAGCCAAATACAGGGCAAACTTAGAAGAAAACCTGTTATGCCGCGTACACACAATCAGATTTTCTGACGGGAAATGTTGGATGTGAGCTTGTTGGCAGTAAGTCCGACCGTGTGTATGCTCCATTAGACCTTTGTTGTTGGACTTTCCACCAACAAATGTTGGCTAGCATGTTCTCAAATTTTCCGCCAACAAATGTTTCTTGTCGGACTTTCCGATCGTTTGTACACTAGTCCATTGTACAAAAGTCCAAAGTAGGAAGCAGAAGCGGTCGGTCTTGTAAACTAGCGTTCGCAATGGAGAATTAACATTCGTGACGTGGCAAATTATGAAATCTCCAAATGAGGCGCACAATTTTCTCCTTCTTTAACCTCCCTGGCGGTATGATTATGTCAGATTTTTGCATCTCAAAGTGGTACAATTAATTTGCATAGAAATTTGGCGTTTTATATTGTAGGCCTGTAATTCTTAGCAATAACACACTTTAATCTGTCCACCAAAAGTCTAGTAGATAACCCGGGGTATGATGAAGTTTGAAACACAAAATCATAAATTATAATATAATAAATAAATATTAATAATTATAAAAAATAATAATTAATAAAATAAATTTCCCCACGATTTACTATCGCTTAATTCTGCAAGTGTTCAAATTTACTATCGCTGTTTTATAGCTGGTTTAAAACCACTTTTGACGTAAAGGGACACTTTTGGTTGCTATGGACAATCTCAAGTTTCCAGGCAGAAAGAACAGTATATATAATATAAAACTGCATGCAGGACACTGGACAAAGCACTGGGGACATAAGGGATGTTAAATAATTTCATACAGTAATGTAATCTGTAAGATTACAGTGTACCGTATGTATTATGATTTTTCACTTTTTTGAATTTGCCGCCGGGCTCCACCCCGTGCGTTGCGACGATCACAGGAAATGGAGCCCGGCACAGAGAGGCTTCGGGCGGAGGACAGAGCCCACAGACACAGCGGGGGGACATCGCAGGATCCTGGGGGCAAGGTAAGTATACCACACCAGGATCCTGCAATGCAATCCCGATTGTGGCTCGCGGTTACCGCTAATGGTGCTCAAATTTAACCCCAAGCCACACTCTGGAAAACCACAAGGGAGGGTAATGGGATATTAATGAAGCTGCTTTGCTGGTGATACTGATGGAGTTTTTGCAAAGGAATTTTCAAAGGCTTTTTTTTTCTAGTGATATCAAGAATATTATTATTTTTATGTTTTTTTTTTTTTTATTTGTGCAAGTTACCAAAACACCATTATCCCCTAGATTTTAAGAACAAAGATACAACTATGTTGGTGTCCCTTGTCAATTTTACATTGTATTTTTTTTAAATGTAACTGCCTACTCCCAAATTGTCATTTGAAGTAAAACACATAGCCAAGTATTATTCTTCACAATTTTTTTATTGTGCATTAAAAAAAAATAAAAATAAAAAATTAGACATGCTATCTGCCAATAGAAAATAACCAAAAAGTGCATTCTATGCATCCAAAAATATAGAAAATTTACCAAATCAAATCATTATTCAATCAAAAAAAAATGTCAAAGCAATAACAAGGCCAATAATAAATAACACATTATCTCCTCCGTTCCGCAACATGTCTGGTTGACGAACGGCTGTTCAGAAACAAACTGAAAATGAAAAACGCAAAAAGAAAAGCGTGAATCAACACTCACCAAACTTCTACTAACATGAAATTAGCTAAAAAAACACGTAGTACATCTAGTATGTCACTAAGTTCATAATTGTTGGCCAACATTTGTGTGACCGTGTGTATGCAAGACAAGTTTGAGCCAACACCCTTCGGACAAAATTCCACGGTTTTGTTGTCGGAAAGACCTATCATGTGTACGAGGCTTTAGAGTCTGCAAAAGTCTTGAGGCTGGGGTGGAGGTTCACCTTCCAGCAGGACAACAACCCTAAACATACAGCCAGAGCTACAATGGAATGGTTTAGATCAAAGCATATTCATGTGTTAGAATGGCCCAAAGTCCAGACCTAAATCCAATTTAGAATCTGTGGCAAGACTTGAAAATTGCTGTTCACAGACACTCTCCCTCCAATCTGACAGAGCTTGAGCTATTTTGCAAAGAATGGGCAAAATTTTCACTCTCTATATGTGCAAAGCTGGTAAAGACATACCCACATGCCCACATGTTGTAAAGCGCTGCACAATCTGTTGGCGCTATATAAATCCTGTATAATGATAATATAGGCATTACTGTTACTGCAATGGGAATCATTCTGCTAGGAGATGTTTTGGGAAAGCATCAGCAGCCTCTCTTCAGACACTCTGGGATGCTAGTGGAAAAAGCCAGGACTTTAGTGAACCTAACAATAATATTACCTTGGTTAGATCGCTATCCAGATCACAAGATGGCGGATCTATTAATTAATGGTTTCAGGGATGTTTTTTTAGTTCCTTCCTTTAATGGGTAAGGCTGTAATATGGTTAAGAATTGAAACTCTTATTCTCATATTGATATTGTTCAAGAAATTTTTTCTAAGGAAATTATCGAAGGAGGGATAGCTGGCCCTTTTCCTTTCCCGCCGTTTCCAAATTTCAGACTCTCCCCCTTGGGTATTGTTCCTAAAAAAGAGCAAGGTAGCTTTCATTTAATACATCATCTATCCTATCCGGCAGATCCATCACTTAATGATGAGGTTGCAGATGTTGAAGCTCCAGTCCTATTCTTCTTTTGATGAAGCGCTTGTTATTTTAAGAAGGTATGGGTGCGATGCTTTATTAGCCAAAGCAGACATCAAATCTGCCTTCCGCTTGCTTCCTGTGCACCCACAAGGTTTTGATTGACTGACTGGGTTTTCAATTCCAGGGCCGTTTTTATTTTGACAAATGCATGCCCATAGGCTTTTCATTGTCATGTTTTTATTTTGAGGCCTTCTTTAAGTTTTTACATTGGGTTTGTGGGCCCAGCTCACTCCCCTATTTGTCTCAAATCACTAAGGAAATACTTTAGTATCTGTGAATCCTTTGGGGTTCCGCTTTCACAAGAAAAAAGTTTTTCCCTACAACCACTATTGAATTACAATTGACTCCTCTTTAATGGAGTTTAGATTGCCCTTAGAGAAATTACAGAGTTTGAGAACAATGATCTCACTCTTTCTAAAAGGAAGGTATTACTGAAGGAAGCCCAATCTCTGTTGGGTCTCTATGCATTTGCAGCAAAGGTTATCCCAATAGCCAGGTTATTTTCTCAGCGGTTTGCATTGGCCACTAGGGGTTTAAAGAACCTCTTTTCACATGTTTGTATCTCCAAAAGTATTAAAGAAGACTTGAAAGTCTGGGATTCTTTTTTATGCAATTTTAACGACTATCAGTTGAACTTCTTCACTGATGCTGCTAGCTCTTCTGGTTTCTGGAGCCTTTATGGATGGCCATTGGTGCGCCTCTTAGTGACACTCGAGTTGGTTACAGCAAGACATTCTGCTTAACCTAGTCCTCCTTGAGCTATTTCCAGTAATAGTTTCCATAGTGGTTTGGAAGGATAATTTCAAGAACTATAGAGTAATTGTGCACAAGGATAACAAAGGTATATTCTTTGCTATCAACATGTTATCTTCAAAATCTGAACCAGTTATTATATTACTACATTTTCGAGTGTTTCACTGCGTGCAATTTAATATCTTGTTGAAAGCCAAACACATAGCCAGAAAAAAAAATAACATTATTGACACTCTCGTTTGCAGTTCAAGAAATTTTGGGAACTGACTCCGTCGGCGTATCCGTGTGGCACTCCCTTGCCCAGATTTCCTCTGGGGCTTAATTTGGAACCGATTTTTTCCAATCTCAGAAACTCTGTATCAGGGAAGACATGGCTAGACTATCGCCTTGCATGGTCCAGATGGTGTTCTTTTTGCTTTGTTATGCTTTTGGATGTTATGGAAGTGAACGCTTATGTCTCTTTAACATTTGTGTCCCATTTAATCCAGTCAAAACTCAGTCCTGCCTCAGTGAGTAAGATATTGGCAGGCAGTTCATTCTTTCTCAAATTTGCAGGTTTGCGAGCCTTGTCATCTTTCTTTCAGGTTGAGCAGGTTCTCAAAAGACTTAGGAAGGCCCACCCTGCTTAGGATTCTAGGCTCCCTATTTCTGTGAACTTATTGATAAATCTCTCTGTGTTAGAAACCTTTTCTCTGAATTAGAGTTCTTACTTTTAAGCGCTGCCTTTTCAACCGCCTTTTTTTGGAGCCCTAAGAGTAGGGAAGTTTACAGCACAAAATAGATTGTCAAGTTTGTTTCTTCTATTTTCTCACATATGACTAGAAGCGGAGTGCCTAAACCTTTTTGATTTGCAGCATGATGCTGGGTATCTTTCAGTTAGACCTCCTTCTAATGATTCCTTTTTTATACACCAGGATTTGTCCCCCTTACTAGTGTTATGACTAATTTCTGATTGGGACTCTAAAATAAAAGTTAATACTGCAGCTGCAGGAACAGATTCACAGGAATCAATCACTGTGTTTAACCACTTCAGCTCCGGACCAATTGGCAGCCAAAGGACCAGGCCACTTTTTGCGATTCGGCACTGCGTCGTTTTAACTGACAATTGCGCGGTCGTGCGACGTGGCTCACAAACAAAATTGGCGTACTTTTTTTCCCACAAATAGAGCTTTCTTTTGGTGGTATTTGATCGCCCCTGCGGTTTTTATTTTTTGCGCTATAAACAAAAATAGAGCGACAATTTTGAAAAAAATGTAATATTTTTTACTTTTTGCTATAATAAATATCCCCCAAAAATATATAAAAAAAACATTTTTTTTTCCTCAGTTTCGGCCGATACGTATTCTTCTACATATTTTTGGTAAAAAAAATCGCAATTAGCGATTATTGATTGGTTTGCGCAAAAGTTATAGCGTTTACAAAATAGGGGATAGTTTTATAGCATTTTTATTAATATTTTTTTTTTTACTAGTAATGGCGGCGATCAGCGATTTTTATTGTGACTGCGACATTATGGCGGACACATCGGACATTTTTGACAAATTTTTGGGACATTTGTCATTTATATAGAATTCAGTGCTATTTAAATAGCACTGATTCCTATGTAAATGACAGTTGTAGTGAAGGGGTTAACCACTAGGGGCGGGGATGAGTCAGTGTGACGTGTTGTGTTTATTTTACTGTAGGGGGGCGTGGCTGTACGTGTGACGTCATCCCCGATGACAGGGAACCGCCGATCACTGACAGTCAGTGTAGGAAGCGCGGGGAGAGGTTTGTTTACACAAACCTCTCCCCGTTCTTCAGCTCCGTAACCCGATCGCGGGACACCAGCGACGATCGGGTCCGCTGGTCCCGCGGCCGGGGTCACGGAGCTCCCGACCGGGTCGCGAGCGCGCGCGCGACCCACAGGCAGGCACATGCACGATCACGTACAGGTACGTGATTCTGCCTGCCCGTGCCATTTTGCCGACGTATATCGTCGTTAGGCGGTCGGGAATCGGTTAAAATGTCCGTTCTGTCGAAATTTATTATTACATGTTATTTTTTACACAGATAAGAAAGGGGTGGTGTGAGATGTTATTAAAAACTAACAAATATAAATACGTTATTAAAAGCTAAACAAATAGAAATATATTATTAAAAGCTAGCGAATAGAACAATTGCAAAAGTAAAACATGGATAGGGGAGGGGGGGAGTAGAGAGTTTCTAGAGGAGACGTGTCTGTGTGTTAGGTGAAGGTTACAGAACACATTTCAGCAGTGAGAACAAAATGGAGTCTCTTGTGCTTAAATGAACAGTACAACGAATGTCCATGTCATTTCCTCCCTTTTGTTTATTTGACACCATTATTACATTCAGCCGATTGCTGGTAACTCCTGTTACATTGGCGCAGAGAGGCGGCGTCCTGTTCAGTTCTCTCCTAGCTTTCTCATAACAACGGGTTCATCAGGGCTGGTGGACAATTTGTTGATACAGGGGTAGTCACACAGAGGCACAGCCTGATGAGGAAGTAAATGACAAATATGAGAAATAGGAACATCACAATGTAAGCGCCTAGTTTCTGTAACCATGTTGCTATGCTATATAAAAAATCACCAACACCTCCTAAACCCTTAAAGGGGTTCCATCCATCTTTAGCAATATCTCTGGCCTTATTCTGTAGTTCTCTTATCTTAGCAAGATGCCCTTTAATAATGTCCTCATTATCAGAAATGTATATACAACAGTCAGTGCGAAACAACTTACACATCCCACCTTGAGCTGCAGTGAGATAATTTAGAGTTAGTCTGTGCTCTAATACTACTTTTTTAATCTGAGCCATTTCTTCACTTAATAAACCTATATCAGTGGTTGTAAGGTTAATAATTTCATCTACAATTCTAGTGTAATTATTTATTCTTTTCATTGCTTCAATTCCCCATCCTGTCATGCTTCCCTTCCATCCTGTCCAGGAAGGGAAGCATGACCATGCCATGTCACCTTCAGTGAACAGCTCTCTTTTGAACACTAAAGGGTATTCTGGACTTTGATCTGGACGCACTGTATCTTTGCGAACAGCCAAAGCAGGTGCTAACTTCCCAATATAACATGTACCTGTAACATTAGCAGGAAGCCAGGCGTAAGCTTTATTTCCACATATATAATATAACCCTCTACGTATGGATGGTATGCCTGCTTCTAAATAACTGGAAGCAATAACCTGGAATCCCAGGTAACCGATATTTTGACATATTGGGAACTGTGAGCAATTTGTACTATAAAGGGTTCTATTTAGTTCTGGATCTGGGATATGATAATATTGACCATAGTTTCCTCCATAAACTGTAATTTTTGCTCCGGTGCAATCTGAATTGCCCAACCGTGTACATTTAGTTTTAAATGGGCATGTAATGTTTAAACAAATCTGTGGAGTGCCTATCTGTTTTGAAACCATCAAAGTCACTGATCTGTGCTCATTAGCTGTGGAGACCATGTATGAGCCATTTATTCTGGTCCTGTTTAGATCAGTGAATTTGAGAGGCACTGCTATCATGGGTATTGTTCCTGTTTGGGGATTTAGGTGAGAACACACCCAGCAGTTACTAGCGTTGCTATGGGTTGCATACAATTTTAACATTTGGATGAAAGGGTTATTTTCCCATGTCTCAGTTCTCACAAACAACAAAAAGAAAAGAAACATTATCATAATTTTTTCAAAGGATATCATCACTTCAGGATTTTCTTGCAGTGACTGGCGTGAATCCAGGTAGGCTTTCCTTCCAACTTGACAGCGGAACCGGTCGTCAAAAGCACCAAATGTGGACCGTCAAATTTTGGTTCTAGTGGCTTTCTGACGTGTCGCTTGACCACTACCCAGTCACCTGGCTGGATTCTGTGAATACCTGAAACAGAATCTGGGTCGGGGATAGATTTATAAACGCCTTCATGTATTTTATTCAATGTTATTTGCAAAATCTGAACATATTCTAACAGACTAGAGTGAGAAGCCTGCAACTGTTGGGGAAAATATAGCCCTGTTTTGGGTGGCCCTCCAAATAAAATCTCATAGGGGGACAGCCCATGTGGTTGTTTAGGGGTAGTTCGTACAGAATATAGGGCTAATGGCAAAGCTTCCACCCATCCTTTTCCCGTATCTGCTTTAATTTTTGCACATCTGTTTTTCAAAATTCCATTAAGTCTCTCAACTTTACCACTACTTTGTGGATGATAAGGTGTATGGAAAGCTTGCTGTATGTGAAGGGCTTCCATTACCTCTTTCATTACTTCCCCAGTAAAATGGGTTCCTCTGTCACTCTCAATAGCTTCAGGAACTCCATATCTACAAACTATTTCATTCAAAATTTTCTTTGCTGTTGTTTTTGTATTTGCTTTGGCTACTGGCCAGCATTCAGGCCAGCTCGAAAACATGTCAATGCAAACTAAAGCGAACTCATAGGTGCCTATTCTGGGCATCTGAATGTAGTCTATTTGAATTCTTTGGAAAGGGAAATCTGGCTTAGGAGAATGCCTTTGGGGAACATGGACAGGCCTTCCTGCATTGTGCAGAGCACAAGTGAGACATGAAGCACAAAACCTGGCTGCAAATGCACTAAATCCAGGTGCTATCCAATAGCAGTCAGTAAGTGCCACCATCGCGCCCTTAGCAAGATGACTGACGCCATGTGCCAGTTGTGCTAAAACTGGGTACAAACTCCTGGGTAGACACCACCTGTTGTCAGCGCTCCACAGGCCCTGCTGATTTTGGGTAGCATTACATTTTATCCACTTATCCTTCTCTTCATCAGGGGCCTGGTTCTGCAACTGAATTAGAGTTTCTACATCCCACTGCTCTTGATGAGGGGAATCTGACCCCGCTACCTGGGCGACCCCTACAGTGGGTGTGACTCCAAATGCCATAAGGGCAGCACCCTTTGCCGCTTGGTCCGCCAAAGCATTTCCTCTGGCTGTCATGTCATTTCCCCTTGCATGCCCTTTTACCTTCAAGATGGCAACTTCTGCTGGTTTCTGAAAGGCCTCAAATAGCCGCTCTATGAGTTTTGCATGTCTCACTGGCTTCCCTGCACTAGTCAGAAAATTCCGTGCTCTCCAGATAGGCCCAAAATCGTGAGGTATTCCAAATGCATATCTGCTGTCAGTGTAAATGTTTCCCCTTTGATTCTCTAGGAGATGACATGCTTTGACTACAGCACACAACTCCGCTTCCTGTGCTGACATCTGGGGTATCAATGCTTCCTGATGTAAAATGGTGTCTGTAGTGGTTACAGCAAACCCTGTGTGTGGCTGACCATCATCAGTGTAAAATCTGGAACCATCTACAAATAAGTGTGTGTCACAATCTGATAAAGGCTCATCTTTTGCTGGTGTGACAGAGGCCCTTTCTACTTCCATCAGAGCCATACAATCATGAGAGAAACTCTCGGGTTCTACATCAGTACCATTTGTTGCATCTTCCTCATCAATTATAGGAAGAAGAGTTGCCGGATTTAAAGTAACACATCGTTTGATTGTTAAATTCGATGGAGCAAAAAGAGCAGACTGGTACTTGTCAAATCTACTGGCAGACACATGTCTGGTATTTACTTGATTCATGATTTCCTGTACTGCATGTGGTACATACAGGATCAGAGCAGAATCTAGTACAAGCTCAGTTACTTTGTCTAGCAGCAAAATGCAGGCTGCTATGGCTCGCATACAACTGGGGGAGCCTTTGATGACGGGGTCTAATGAGGCCGATACATACATCACAGGCCTCTGTTTGTCTCCATGTAGCTGGGTGAGTACACCTGCAGCAAATCCATTGACTTCATGACAGAACAATGAGAAAGTTTTAGTATAGTCAGGAAGTCCAATGGCGGGAGCTTCAGATAAAATTTTAATAAGCTCCTTCATCTGCAATTCATTTTCCCATGTGAGGTTGAAAGGATTTCTAGTAGTAGCCTCATATAGAGGAGCCATAAGTTCTGATGCATTCGGAATCCAGTCCCTACAATATCCCACTAACCCCAGGAAGGCACGTAGCTGCCGTACATTTCTTGGCTTTTCAAATTTTTGTACAGTTTTAACTCGATCTGGGGTTAGGTGACGGATTCCATGTGAAATGCAGTGACCCAGGAAGATCACTTTCTCTTGGAAGTATTGTAGCTTATCTTTGCTAACTTTGTTGTTACTGTTATAGAGAAACATGAGAAGGCTTACTGTTTCTTTGCTACAAATGTCCCTTGTATCAGAACAAATAAGCAAATCGTCTATGTACTGAAGCAAAACTGTGTTTGGGTGTGAGGGGGACCATTGGTCCAATACTTGCTTTAACGCAGTATTAAATTCAGAGGGGCTACTCACACAGCCTTGGGGCAATCTTGTCCATGCTAACTTTTGGGCATCATGGGTAAATGAAAAAATGTGCCAGCAATCTGGGTGCAGGGGCACCGAAAAGAAAGCATTTGCAAGATCAATCACTGTAAAGTAGGTGCTGGAGGCAGGTATTCCACTTAGTAAAGTGTGGGGGTTGGGCACGATCGGGGTATCTGCCTCAATTATATTGTTAATGGCTCTCAAATCATGCACCATGCGGTATGTCACCTGCCCACCCTTCTTGTTTGGCTTCTTTGTAAATGGGAACAGGGGTGTGTTGACTTCGGACTTAATTGGTACAACAACCCGTGCTGCTTTCAGTTGAATGATTTGATCCTTTATCCCCTCAGTCTGAGCAATACTCAGTGGGTACTGTTTAATCTGTGGGAGATGGGATCCTGGTTTTATTTTTATCATGACTGGGGTGCAATCCAGCAGACCTACATCATATTTGCTGGTGGCCCATAATTCAGTGGGAATCACTTTCAATTCTGGTGGAAATGGCGGAGTGGAGTCTTGGATTAAAAATACTCCACAGGCAGAATTTAAAACTTCTCCTGACAGACTACTGACCACTTGGACTCCTGTAGGAGTGTAGTCTATGTTTGCTAAAATTTGGTTCAAAATGTCAGCTCCCAGAAGATTGGTAGGAACTGTGTCTGAAACTAACACTTTAGTGACAATTTCTGTTTGCTGTCCTAGCCTGAGTTTAAGTGGCTTGGACTCGACCAAATCAGTAGAGGTCCCGGTTAGGCCAACACCAGAGATAACATTTGTAGATAATAATCCTGGAGGTAAGTCCTCTATATTAAAAACACTTCGGCTTGCACCAGTATCGATTAAACAGGTTAATTCTGTTTCTCCTCCAGGATAGGGGAGTTCTTGTAAAAATACTTTTACTCTGGTCTCGGGACCATTGTCTCCTCTATTTAACATGATTGATACTGGTATGCCATTTTCCTATGCCTGATCCACTGCTTTTGTACTGGGATCAGCATGAGGTGCTTCTAAGCTCTTTTCTAGTCTACGGTCAGGAAGATGGCAGAATTTAGCTATGTGTCCTTCCCCATCACAATTGTAGCATATGATTGGTCCCCGATCGCCATGATTTCTGAAATTGCCTTTGCCTCTTCCTCTTCCTCTTCCTCTTCCTCTTCCTCTCTGCTTCCCCATGTACATAACCTTGGGTTTGCTGTCTTTTTGGTTAATCCTGTTTTCTATGGATAACAGGATAGGCAGGACGTCTCGAATAGACATATTGCCTGCCTCAGGCCTTGCTGTGAACAACTTCTCTTTCAACTGGGGTATTAAACCATCAAGAAACCTTTGTTTCACCAGTTGCGTAGATGGACTTGCAGTTTCTCCCACCTTCTCTTCCTCTATATTAATGCCTGCTTCCTCAGCCATATCGCTTAACCGCCTCCAATAAGCCCCTGCTGCTTCCTCTTTCCCTTGCTTAGCATTCATAAATTCAGCATGTCTGGTTTGTCCATATATTTGGGGCAATTTTTCTTTCAATTTCCCACAAACCTCCCGTCCACTAACCATCTTACCTAGAGTTTTGATGTCTACACCACATTCCTTAAGTATATAGCCAGACATGTTGCTTCCCACTGCTTTAATAAGAAGCTGATGAATGTCAGTAGCAGAAGCCTCATATGCTTCCTGTGCAGCACTAAGTTTGTTTGCAAACCCAATTGGATTCTTTCTAGGGTCTCCCAATCCCTCTAATATGGCTCTCATATCTTGGGGACTGAAAGGTACATGCCATTTAATTTGAGACTTACTGTCAACAGCATTACCTTCAAAAACTAATTGGGTTCTGACAGGATAAACTGAAGCAGATTGCTCTGTGATCGGGGCAGAAGGGGCAGCATCTCCCTTCCTTCTCTCTTCATCTTGCTGCCACAATTTGGAAATTATGGTTTGCCCCGGAAGTTCAGACTCTATCTCTCTTTCTCTGGCCAAAGCCTTAAGTTCAGAGAGATCTAGTTTTGCATATGTGCCTTTTGATTTATGCCAATCATCCATTTCTAGGATATGAGACAAATCCCTCTTTGTAGGTTGATATGGAGCTGTTAAACCTCTGCTCTCTACTATATTGCCCAGCTCATCTTTTGTATGTTCCATGTAATCTAATTCTTTTGCTTTTGTGCTTGGACCCCTTAAAGCCAAACTGGCAGCCACATAAGGTGGGGGGTCCTCTTCTACAGAGTCTTCTGGCCAAACGTAGTAAATTTGGGCAGTACTTTTATTAAACATCTCCGTCAAGCCAGTTTGATTTGCTACTTTAGCTTCTGTCTCCCATGTGCAAGCTATTCTCCACGTTCCTTCACTGCACAGTAGTGGGCCATAATCATGCAGAAAAGTTTGCCATACTTGTAAATCAAAAGTCCCTTCAGATTTTAAAGGTTTAGCTGTTCCCTTTGTCCATTCTACCCATTTATCTAGGAGCTCAGTATAGGCGGAACCGTACCTTCGGTTCATATATTCTCTAGCGCTCATCTTGCGCTGGGCATTATCTGAAGGCCTCTTACCCTTCAGTCCTTTACTTATTTTAATGCCCATAATGACTGGCCAGTCTTCTCTACTAGTGCCTATACCCTCTTGCCTCTAAAACAAATAGTACAGCAAATCTGCAGATTTACAAGAATAGTCTCCACTTATCTACGTGGATAGAAGGGGTTTATGACAATAGACAAAACACTCATTAAGAGACCCTCCTCGTCTCTTCTCTTCTCCGTGAGTTTTATCTGACCCTACCATGCCCCTCTGACCCAGGTCGCCCACAAGGAGTCAACGCAGGGAACTGCAGAGGATTCTCCCTATCCACACACAGTCCAACCCGTGAAGGGGGACACAAACACATTCACACACACACGTTACCCAACCAGAAAGGTCAGAGAGTGGTCTGGTTTCCTTGAGAACCGACAGATAGAATACATAGGAAAGGCAGAAATATAGCAAGCTTAAGGACAGCTTACCTAGCCGGCATTTAGAGGTCTGCGTTCCCGATGATCCCGATCAAATCGCGGTTCCTTCTGGAAACTCTGCCAAACTCCTGGCTGGCTCGCCAAAACTGTTATGACTAATTTCTGATTGGGACTCTAAAATAAAAGTTAATACTGCAGCTGCAGGAACAGATTCACAGGAATCAATCACTGTGTTTAAAATGTCCGTTCTGACGAAATTTATTATTACATGTTATTTTATACACAGATAAGAAAGGGGTGGTGTGAGATGTTATTAAAAACTAACAAATAGAAATATGTTATTAAAAGCTAAACAAATAGAAATATATTATTAAAAGCTAGCGAATAGAACAATTGCAAAAGTAAAACATGGATAGGGGAGGGGGGGAGTAGAGAGTTTCTAGAGGAGACGTGTCTGTGTGTTAGGTGAAGGTTACAGAACACATTTCAGCAGTGAGAACAAAATGGAGTCTCTTGTGCTTAAATGAACAGTACAACGAATGTCCATGTCACTAGATACCAGTTTTCAGCTGTACTAGCTGCATGTTTGAATCATGTCTGAATCTATCGGGTTTTCGATTTTCATCCCATTCATTTAGTATTGTAGCGACTACTACAGCCGATTCTTTGGGTTTTTCGACAGATGATCTTTAAAAGGGTAGGCCATTGTGGCAGTGATGGGTACAAAATATATGTCCGTCCTGATCTATTAATGATGTAATTATATTTTTAGATTCAACCAAAAACAATATCTGGATAGTAGGGCATTCCTACTTTTTCTGGGCTGAGAAACATGCCAGATCCAGGACCTAATCAACCAATTTAGGTCTGGAAGTTATTGAATTCCTAGTTTTCTGGTCAGGCATTAGAGGTTTAAGATGGCACAATCTTAGATACCACTTGATTCACCTGTCTAGCATTTGGCCCTCTCCACAAGTTTTGGTCATTCATCCTGGGGCGATTGATATAGGGAAAATAAAAACTTGGAAGTTACTATACGAAATAAAGAGAGACCTTTATTCTATTAAGAAGCAAGCCCACGCTTTAAGAGTATATAAAAGGGGGATCCTGTCTTTATTCACTGACCGTCGGGACTGGACCGTGACTCCTAACCACCCTCCCTATTGTTCCTATATAAGTCATGGTGTTATTTAGTGGGGGAGTAGTCATCCGACATTGTCTGGATGGACATCGTCTAATTTTGTGTTTGATGTATTTTAGGAAACTAGCTGATGGTTTATGGTCTCTTTATTGCTAACTATTCTTTTGTGCTAGCCCATGCTCAGGTGAACTGGTAAACTAGTTTTTCTACCAACAGACAAGGATACAGTAACATTTCCCTTACCAGAAGCCCACATTTTAAGTGTTATGCAATGAGGCTCCAAAAGCACTGGTCTGGTACAGGGAATAGGGGGCAACAGCTTAGTATACCAGACAACTATCTTTAGGGAGGAGTTACATATTTTTGAGTAAAGACAAAAAAACTGAAAAAAGTCATATTAATTACCATGGAATAGCCACTGGAAACTAGACATGTGCACACTGAAATATTTCATTTCGGAATTTCGTTTTCGTCCGAAAAATACATTTATTTAGTTACTCCCGAAATTTGTTTTTATTTATTTTATTTTTCGTTAAAAATTGCATTCGTCCAAAAATCCAACTTAATTAAGGTTGAATCTGTCATTGAAGGCTTATGGTGTCTGTTGAATGTTCAAAGAAGATTCGACGGAGCAGCTAAACTGTATGACTCTGTATAGTTTAGCTGCTCCGTCGAATCTTCTTAAAACATTTGACAGACACCATAAGCCAAAGATTTGATGTTTGTATGTTTTTCCTTGCTTTGTCGAATCTTTGTCGTTCATGTTGAATGTATATCTTTCAAACAGAAAATGGACTGGTGATAGTGATCACTGATCAGACAGGTAACAAGATAGGGTATATAGAATCTATATAGAATCTCAATCTATAATATAGAATCTATAATAATAAATCCTCCCCCCTCCCCCCACAACACGGGCAGCCTCTGAGGCTATCACAACACTAGCAACACTAGTATCACTATCAAGTTCACAACACAAACACAATAGCAGCAGATTATTATGAAAAAGTTAAGTTGAACTGTAGCTTGCTTCACTATTGTTCTGCTGCTGTGCTTATGCCTAATTGCTAAATAATTCAGGTTCTCTGAAAAACGGACCAGCTAAGATTGACTGTCTTCTGAAATGTGTGTGTGTCTCTCTCTGCTAGCAATCGTAAGTTAAAGTAAGTTGGCTGTACGTGTGTAGTTCTAGCTATTTTACTGCTCCTCCTCTGGTTACAATCAGCCAATAACATTCAGCATCATCATTATTTTTATTTTACTTCCCCCACCCAATTCCAGCAGCAATCTTTCCTCTCTATGTCGAATCTTTTCTCTCTATGTCGAATCTTCTCTCTATGTTGAATCTTTTCTCTCTATGTCGAATCTTTTCTCTCTATGTCGAATCTTTTCTCTCTATGTAGAATAATCTTGGACTAATAGAGTTAAGGTTAGGCACATTCGACCACAGGTTCGATAGACACAGATTGTTATTGTCAGCGTTATGTTGAATCTCCTATCTATATCGAACTGTTGTCACAACAAAAACGAAAATAAAGCATTTGTTTATGTCGGATCTTTCGTTTTTCGGATTCTGCACTTTCGTTATCATTTGTTAAAACGATAACGAAAATACCTGAAATTCGGACGCAAATGCATTTGGACGAAAACGAATGCACATGTCTACTCGAAACCCATTGAATTTGATTCAGGCGGTCACCAGAGAAGACTGAATTATTCACTTCTTTTTGCAGTCACCTTCATCTAAACACAAGTATACAGGGATACAGTATTGAGCAAAAACAAAGTTTAGTGAAAAACATTTTTTTTTGTTTTTTATTAAATTTTGAACACTCAACACTTTCTAATTTGCTTATATATTAGCTCTGAAAACTATGTGAAATCATATTTGGTTAATGGACACAAGAAATCCTTAAACTGTTTATTAAGAACCTAATCAGAATAAAATACTAAACAGCTTAAATAATAAATAATCTTACACAATAAACTGCAGATTTACTCTGTTATGTTTAACAGTAAAGTCCAGGTTCACACTTTCTTCTCATGAGCTAAATTTAATTTTCTTTCTCAATTTCCTTAGCACCTTCATGTGTTGATCATAAACCTGGCCTCTGGAAAGTCTTCTCAGCATTTTAATGAAAATGTGCTGCCTGATCAGGTATATGCAGCATGCTGTCATTTGCAGACTGACCTCAGGGTCGAAGGTGATATGAGCACATCTAGAGATGCTTACAAATCACATCCTCTTGTCTGTCTGTTTTGTTGACTGGTTCTCCTCAGGGTCATGACTATCTAAAGTAGCAGCCTAAAGGTCAGAAAATACCCTGCACCGAAGCTCAAAAATTGTGTTTCAGGAACAACTGCATCTGACAAACAGCATGTGGTTTGGCCCTGCCCATGGTTTCAGGAAGAAAACACATGGCATAAATGGAGATCTCTAGATAACATAAGAAATGTTGAATTTGCTTTAGGCTACAGACAAAATCTTTTTCCCTTAAAATATGTCACACAGATAAAGTATAATAAGCATAAAGTCATCTCATTCTAACTGAAACATATAATGATAAAATTGGAGTTTTATTATATATGATATAGGTGTATAAGTCCATGGCATGTACAGACATTTAAAATGTTTTATTTATGTAAATAAATCCATTGAACTACAATTTAAAAATACACCATGAACATTTTAATAAGAGTGACATCATGTTTGAAGGTGTTTAGAAAAACTTGAATATGTTGAATATATCTGCATTTTAATCTTCAAATCCATTAAATGTAAAAAAGAACATTTTCTGGCAAGTATTCAAAAAGGTCCCTAAATGTAAAAATACACACATACATCCAGTGTTGTTTCCAAATGCATTTTATTATATTTTGAACACTCTGAAACCTAATGTACTGTCTTAAAGAGTCAGAGAACAAAACAACAAAATGTTAGTTCGCTAAATGTATAAAGTCATTAAAATATATCCCCAAAGTAATGTCTTTGTAATGTACATATTGTACAACAGGACATGGCTTTATATATTTAACGCACTACACTACTTATAAAACTTGATACATATATTTTGATTCATAAAGAAATGGTCGTTAATGTTGTCATTACTTTTTTACACATTCTGCCTTAAAGTGATTGTAAGGGTTCGTTTTTTGTTTTTTTTAAATAACAAACATATCATACTTACCTCCACGGTGCAGCTCGTTTTGCACAGAGTGGCCCCCGAACCTCGTCTTCTGGGGTCTCCCGGCGGCTCTCTCCCCACATCAGATAACCCGCTAGGAAAAGTGCTCTCCTGAGGGGGTTACCTTGCGGGCGTGCTCCTGAGTCCAGCATTTAGCGTCCATAGCCACCGAATGTATTACTCGGCCCTGCCGCAGACACCCGCATTATTGGATTTGATTGACAGCAGGGGGAGCCAATGGCTGTGCTGCTATCAATCTATCCAATCAAGAGCCGAGAACCCCGGGCCGAGAGACAGCGCATCCCGCTGGGTCAAGTTCCTGGGCTCAGGTAAGTAAAACGGGGGGGGGGGGGGGGGGGGGGTTGGGGGGCCGGTCACTGCCAGGTGTTTTTTCACCTTAATGCATAGGACGCAGTAAGTTGAAAAAACACGAAGGTTTACAACCCCTTTAAGTGCTGATGACAAGACACGAGTGGTTTGCTGCAATCAGAGCCTGAAGCAAGGCATAAACGTTCTCAACCTGAGCACAACCTGCATGACCAGGCATCTATGTGCAAAGCACGAGATGCAGTGGAGCAGACACCTCAAAAACCAAGAAAGGTCTCTGGCTCCTCCTGCTTCCTCTTCTGCTGCAGTCTCGGCCTCTTCATCCACCTCTGTAGTGACAGTGGCACCTGCCAACCCACAAACAGGGGATCTGCCAGCAACACTACCACCTGGGTCACCAACCATCTCCACAATGTCCCATGGAAGCGTTCAGCTCTCTATCTCCCAAACACTGGAGCGGAAGAGGAAGTACCCCTCTAGCCACCCGCGATCCCTGGCCCTGAATGCCAGCATTTCAAAATTCCTCGCCTTTGAAATGCTGTCATTCCGTCTGGTGGAGACGCAGAGTTTTAAAAGGCTGATGTCATTGGCTGTCCCACAGTACATCGTGCCCAGCCGCCACTACTTTTCCAGGCGAGCTATCCCTTCCCTGCACAACCAAGTGGGGGACAAAATCAGGTGTGCACTGCGTAACACCATCTGTGGCAAGGTCCAACTAACTACGGACGCGTGGACCAGTAAGAACGGTCAGGGACGTTATATCTCCCTAACAGCACACTGGGTAAATGTATTGGCGGCTGGGCCTGAGGTGGATAGCAGTTTGGCGTATGTCTTTCCACCACCGAGGATTGCAAGGCGCTTCAGTTTGCCTCCTGTTGCTAACTCCTCCTACTCCGCCTCCTCTACCGCCTCCTCATCCGGTCAGCGTAACACCTTCACCACCAACTTCAGCACAGCCAGGGGTAAACGACAGCAGGCAGTTTTAAAACTTTCCTGTTTGGGGGAAAAACCCCACACCGCGCAGGAGTTGTGGAGGGACATGGAACAACAGACCGATGAGTGGTTGGTGGCAGTGAGCCTCAAGCCCGGCCTGGTGGTGTGCAATAATGGGAAAAATCTCGTAGCAGCTCTGGGCCTAGCCGGTTTGACGCACATCCCTTGCCTGGCGCATGTGCTGAACTTGGTGGTCCAGAGGTTCCTTAAGAATTACCCCGATATGCCAGAGCTGCTGCAGAAAGTGCGGGCCGTCTGTGCACACTTTCGGCGATCTCACCCTGCTGGTGCTCGCCTGTCATCGCTGCAGCGTAACTTCGGCCTTCCCGCTCACCGTTTCATGTGACGTGCCCACAAGGTGGAATTCCACCTTTCACATGCTGGCCAGACTGTGCGAGCAGCAGCAGGCGATAGTGGAGTCTCAGCTGCAGCACGCATGCGTGAGTCGCTCTGCGGAACAGCACCACTTCACCACCAATAACTGGGCCTCCATGCTAGACCTGTGTGCCTTGTTGTGCTGTTTCGAGGTACTCCACCAACATGGCCAGTGCCGATGACGCCGTTCTCAGCGTTACTATCCCAGTTCTATGCCTCCTTGAAAAAACACTTCAGGCGATGATGGAAGAGGATGTGGCACAGGAGGAGGAGGAGGAAGAGGGATCATTTCCAAGGCTTTCAGGGCAGTCATTCACAAGTGGCTACGAGGGTGGGTTCCTGCACCAACAAGCGCCAGGTACACAATTGTCCGGCAGCACGGGCACAGTTCTGGAGGATGATGAGGTGGAGGATGAGGAGGAGATGGAGGAGGAGGAACCATGTTCACAGCAGGGTGGCACCCAGATCAGCTCATGTCCATCACTGGTGCGTGGCTGGGGGGATACAGAGGACACAGACGATACACCTGCCACAGAGGACAGCTTTTCGTTGCCTCTGGGCAGCCTGGCACACATGAGCGATTACATGCTACAGTGTATCCGCAACGATCACCTAGTTACCCACATTTTAACTGGTGCTGATTACTAGGTGGCCACCCTGCTGGATCCCCATTACAAGGAAAACGTGCCATCCTTAATTACCTCACTGGAGCGTGATCATAAGATGCGCAAGTACAAGCGCACGCTGGTAGACGCGCTGCTGGTGGCATTCCCACTTGACAGCGGGGGTACGGTGGAAGCACAAGACGAAGACAGAGGAGGAGGAAGAGGTCGTCAACGTAGCAGGGGCACCGCCAGCACCTCAGAAGGCAGGGTTAGCATGGCCGAAATGTAGAAAAGCTTTGTCAGCACGCCACAACAACCAGCACCACCAGCTGAGATGGAACGTCTTAGCAGGAGGCAGCATTTCACCAATATGGTGGAGCAGTATGTGTGCACACGCCTACGCGTACTGAATGACGGGTCTGCCCCCTTCAACTTCTGGGTCTCCAAATTGGGCACATGGCCTGAGCTTGCCCTTTACACCTTGGAGGTGCTGGCCTGCCCTGCAGCCAGTGTATTATCTGAACGTGTATTTAGCACGGCAGGGGGCGTTATCACAGACAAGTGCAGCCGCCTGTCCAGAGCCAATGTGGACAAGCTGACGTTCATTAAAATGAACCAGGCATGGATCCCACAGGACTTGTTCGTACCTTGTGCAGAATAGACACGTATACCGGTGTTCTGACAAAAACTGTCTGGCCATCGGATAATGTCGGGCCACTTACTGCGCAGGCACATCACTTGCGCAGTACGGAGGACAAGGAGATTCACAAAATCTCCGAAGATGAACGGCGCCTGCGCCATGAGTGCAGGTTCAAGTCCCACCATCCAAGTGGACATACAGTAGCACATAGTAACAGGGCCCCTCACAGGCTCGCTTGGCTAGGCTTCAACCTCGGATGAAGTGGCTTAAACCTGGACTCACCGCGCATCGTCTTCAGGGAGTTTCGAAATCCCCTTGTCCTACGTATTGAGCAAGCGCAGTACAGGGCGGACACTATGCGACGGGGGACAGAATTCGACACATCACCACAAGCCTTACCCAGCCATTGTTGTATTTTTGAACCAGTGTTGGCTACCTCGTCCTCCTCAACCACCGCTTCCACCTACACCGCCACATCCACTGCCACCTCAACCTCCTACTCCATATGGACCTTGTCCTCCTAGATCAAGATTATAATTTTTTTTTTTTCCAAGTATTTTATTTTCCCACTATCTTATCCATTAAATGTAATATTTTTTTCCAGAAAGGGCGTATTCTGGGGCATTCCCACCATATGTGCGGCATTGTGCCGTCGAGTTTCTGAGGTTCTAAATGACTTCCTGTACCTCTTCTGCTGAGAAGGGGGCCTCCAGCATATTATTTTTTTATTTATTTTTTTATGTTATTTTAAGTTATTTACCTATCCACATTGGTTTGCAGAGCACTTGCCATGCTCTTAACAACATTTTGTTGCCATTTGCAGCCCTCTAGCCCCTTTCCATTACTTTTTTTACAGCCATTTTAGTCTTCAAAAGTTCGGGTCCCCATTGACTTCAATTTATGCCATAGTCTGTTCTGTGTGTATCCGGCCGGTGCACCGGACATATATCTTGGCTGATCATCTCTTACCCTGCATGTAAGTTTTTATGTTTTAATTTTAATAAATTTTTGGAAGATAATGCACTGATAATGCAATTGGAGTATTCCAATTCCTTTTACATGTTGCTTATCGTTGCCTAATAAAACCCCTGGAGGGAAATTTGGAGACCTATTGAGTATACCACCAATAACATTTGGAGATCTGAGGCTAACTTCTTCCGTGGAGGTCAATACAGTGTTGATCTAAACCATGCCTGTTTGACCCTCTGTAACGGGGGGTCACGTATCTGCGGTAAGCGGCCATCTTTCTCTCGGTGGTGGTGTTTGTGAATTGTCATGAAAGTAATCTGAAGAAACTAGATCCTTTCCGTTTATTGGAGGAGGAGCACTGTTTGCAAATTCCTTTTTTTGGAGTGTCAGCATTTATGTTTTTTACAAAATAACTTTTTTCACATGGGACTATTTTGATTAAGTTTGTCCACATATGAACTTATTTGATTAATTTTTATATTCTTATATTTTATCAATGTCACTATAGGTTCAATATCACTGGGTGTTATGTTTTCACACTATGATGAGTGAATGTGCTATGTCATATTCTCGGGTTTGATTTATTTATTTAAGTCTATTCTGCCATTATTTTTAGGTGTTTTGGTGTGCACAGCTTTTTTCTTTTCTCAGGGAAAAAAAAAAAACACCTGAAGCCCCTAGAAAAACCTGTAAAAATGTCCAGTGTGTATGGGCCTTAGAATGCTAGGACATACAGTACTAAACAGACAGGGAACTATGTAAGGCATGCTAGGGAGTTTGTTTTAGATTAAAAAGAGTAGCAATTCTACAAAACATGTGGAGTTTGATTTAAAATGCACACATACAAAATCCAAGATCGATATGCAATGCTGGATCTTTTAGTTAGTCAGAGACATAGAAGATTCCAGCAGGGCTTGTTGAGACTTTCCTCTAGGTTCCATGAATGAGAGTAAGAGAGCAAGCTGGGACCTGTAATTTTACAGGAACATGGTATACATTAACTGAGTCCATTGGACTTGTAGTAGTATAGAGAGGTGGAAATATATGATGCCAGTGGGGCACGCTAGAACTTGTAGTAGAGCAGACTAAAACATTAGTGGGGCATTCTGTGGACTGTAATACAGAGACACGGGGGACATGAGTTGTGATTAGTAGTACAGAAACAAAAAAGAGACTAGCCAGCTTTACTGTTTTTTTATGGTGGCTCAGACAAGAGGAAATAAGAAAAATAATGGTAAAGAATAGAATTAGGACACAATTTGATTCTTTATGTGAACTACACATCCTAACAGAACCATGGTAAACATTGCAGGTTTTATTGAGAATCACATAAGATGGTGAGATGTGTGCAATCTGTTTTCTGCTTATTGTCCATGTGTGGGATCCTTCACACAGTCAGATAAGCAGTATGGTAATAACACCCACATAACATCTATATATCTGCAGTCAATGGTAGAATTTGACTATGGAGTAATGAGACCTTTTTAGGATCATATTACCTGGAGTAAAGTTAAATTTGTTAAACAGATCCAAACTGGATATTTTGTGGGTAGGACGGAAATTAAAGCATGAAAGGCACTTGGAGCTTAAGTGCTCTCTGTCTGGACAGCACAGGGTAGTGTGCCCAGTGTCTTCCCTGTCCTAAGAAAAGGTACAAATGAGTGCCATGTTTTACATTTATAGTCTCTGTAGTGATCTAATATATAATCGTCGTTCCTCGTAGATGGAATATAGTTATAAAAAGTATTGTCTCCGCAGCAAAACCCGATTCTCCCAGAGAGAGATTTTATTGACTTCCAAAACTGAACAGTCTTACAGATGACAAAAATCCAACAGAGTTCATATCACGACAGTGCTAGTAATATTTAGAGCCCCATGGAAACATGTGACTCTTGGGTGCCTTCGTAAGAACACACACTTCTAAACAGATTGAACGTCCTGTTATATCCCCCCACACACACTGAATGTCTGAGCAATTTGATTGGGCGTTTCCATTAAATGCTTTGATCTGCCCCGGTCTTTCAGAGTGACCGGAGACAACCCCACACTGTGAATAGTTGTAATTATAAAGCTGCCCCAATTTACATTCTTGCATATTCCCCCTTTGACATGTGTGAATACTGATTAGATTAAGATAATCATTATCTGTTCCCTTTCATATGTGGAGTAAGTCTGGTCTGGCCATTTGTCCTTTGACCAACAAACCCTCTTTCAATATGCGCAACCAGACTAACAGCTACCAAAGCGGCATGCCTAGAATAAACTTGTCTTTAGAATGCCTAAATAAAAACACTACATATAATAAATATGTATATATATAATATATATATATGTATACATATATATATATTAGATATAATATACTACATATACCCCCACTTGGGTCGTTCTAACTACTAGAACTGACCCATAAATCAAGCAACAAACATAGCATTACCGACTTGAGGTATTGGATGCTTCACAATGGCTCATATGAAATATAAAGTTGAAACTGGTTACATCTCTCTTCACCAGCCTCTAAAATATCCCCATGAAACAGTCATTAGATAATATAGCTTTAGACCATGACTGGAAAAGGATTCGGTAAACATCCTTATTATATCACATCAAGATCTTGAATATTGCACAAAAACGAGCTGATGTCACAGTCCATTCTTCAATTTTCAACTTCAACTTCATCACATCTCTCATTGAAAGTAGACTTGGTGTGCTTGGTGTGCTGGGAGCTCCGATCCACATAAATCCAGGATTCCTCTCCAGGCTCAAGGTTTTCATTTTCTTAAAGATGCTTTTGCACAAACACCAGCAAATCCCGAAATTCTACTTCCATCTTTATAGTAAGAAGAACCATCCATGTACCAGCTCTCACTTTCAAGTTCAAAAGGTTTGGATACGGCTGAAAAAAACTGCTATTGCTGTACTTTGTAATTTGCTGTAGGCCGACTCCTCATTTCCATCCTTAATAGAGCAGTTACTTGAATCATTCAGTCCATAATTCCACCTGAATGGTATACCAATCTATATACCAATCTATAATCCATATAATCCATATATAATCCCCCACTTTCAGATAGAATCAGCTTGACATCAGCGTTTATCAGATCTTCTATCCAGACAAAGCAGCAGTGGAAAATCTTGTCAGTAAAGTTATGTCTTTTTCATCCATATACGTCATAGCCTTTAGCATATTATCAATGACTTATTCAACAAAGTTTCAAATCATGACTGGAGTGATGAATTTCACTCACCCCTCTTATAAATTTAGGAAAACCACCCAACATACTATAATTTATGCTATGCCAAGCCATTGTGCAGCATCTCACCTTAGATATCAAATATATTGATCAATATGCAATATGTAATATGCAACATGTAATGTAACATGAAAAATTATTTTCGGTTTAAATGTTTCGCTCTGGTTTTAAGATAAAGTTCAAGAAATAAAACATAATAAAATAAAAAAAAAAATTAAATTAAAAAATTAAAAAATAGGGCTTGAAGAATAAAACTGGGAAAGGGTGAAAAATAAAAAATAGGGAAAAGTCCATTGACAAAAAAAAATTTATGTTCCAAAAAAAAAGTGTCCATTGCTTGATGAATATTGAGAGAGTCCATGGTATTGTTTATTCAGCGTTTCTCCCCCACTAGCCAGTAATTTCAGCTTGCAGTTCACATGCTATTTACATGCAGTATCTCCAATATATCTGAAAGACAAAAAACTCTCCAACAAAACTAATTAGCAAGGTCCTTAAACACTGTTTGAAGTTAAAACAAAGGACTATTTACACATCCACAGGTTGAAACTAAACCACCCCCACTGCTAGAGAAATGTCATTTGTATTCAAAAACAGATCTGGATAATGTAATCTGTTTAGCTGTCCCAGCAATGTGTAATGTTCCATTTTCATCTTATCGTACTCAATCTTTAGGTGGTCATATTTCTGTTTTAACTGAGAAAACGGTATCCAAGCCTTAGATACCTTTTTATTATGATTTTGGTCAGCTCTGTTTTTCATATCAATATCACCTATATTTGACCTGGTGTCTCCTCTTTGATTGTTATCATAAGACATTATCTTTTGATCTTTATGTTCAGTATTTGTCCTAAACAATGTCGCTAAATTAATTTTGACAGCTTGCTCATTTGACTTTCTCCATAAATTGTCTGCTTTCAACAATACGTCTTTTAAATCATGAGGATTTAGGGTAACTAGTAAAATATTTTGTCTGATCTCTTCATTTAAAGCATGTAGAAATATACTCATATGTAACAAGCTACCATGCTCAAATGCAAGATTATTACTGACCAATATTTCCATAATAGATTTTATCCTTTCTGACAGTTCGTAGGGAGATTCACTTTTCATTTGTTTGATCTTCCCATGAACAGTAACATCAGAACGTACACCATACAAAACACATAACAATTCCATCAATATGTCCCTTGTCCTCATTGGCTGAGTACAGATCTGCTTAATTCTCACCCAAAGACTATTTCCTATAGAATGTTGCATAACTCTGTCTAAATCAGATGGGTTGAGATTGTACATATCTCTGACATTCTGCAAGTCACAAAACCATTTTAAAAATCTGTTTAAATCATGGCAGGGAATCATTCCTATTTCTTTAAGAATTGCATCTAATTCTTTTGGTTTCAAAGGCTTCATTACAAGCTGAACTTCACCTGTATTATTATTATTGTTATAAACCGTGGTGGTCACAGTGGGTGCAGCTGGCAATGAATTATCAGATTTAATATGAGGTTCTGTTTCATTTGATAGAATGTTTGTATTTGCATTTTGCTGCAGATTGCTGAATCCACGATTCGATGCATATCTGCATTCCTGAGATCTCTTCTCTAATTCCATAATTCTTAATTTCAATCTCTCATTTTCCTCTGATAATTCATTACAACGTTTAGACTTCTCAAGCAGAGCTTCCCCAATGGTGACTGCATGCAATTTTAAATTTACAGTCTCAGATTCTGATTGGTTTTGTAACCTCTGACAAACCTTGTTGCTATTATCAACTGCACTCTGTAACTGGGTAATTTCCTCAACCTTATCCTTCAAAGAACTTTCCATTGTTAAACAGCAAGATAACAAGCCCTGTACAATACAACCTTTTCTTTTACCTTCTGAAATTTTACTATCAAAAACAGTTTTTTCTAAAAATTCATTCATCATAGTCCATGTCTGCTTATATTTTTCTGGCACTTCATAAGGACCACCATGACGCTTAATACATTTTAACACCCATCTGTTAACTTTATCAGAACTGACACTAGCTTCACACTGAGTAAGCATTTTTACTATATTATTAATAATTTAAAAAGAGAGAAATATTTTACTCACCGCATTAATTACTCCTTCAGCTTCCAGCTCGCGTCTTCTGGTACACGATACAGTCCTTTTCTTCGTTTCCAGTCTCCAGAGAATAATTCTGGGGTTCCAAACTTCTTTGATTTTGTAGATCAGACTCTCTTATGTCACAACCAGACGTTAGAGTCACAGCACAGGTCTTGGGTCTCCATCAGACTTCTGTCCAACTCACGGATTGTTATCACTGACTTCTGTTACAAAGTTCTGAAAATGCTCTTCTGGTCTCTTGAACGGCACCAATGTAGTGATCTAATATATAATCGTTCCTTCCTCGTAGATGGAATATAGTTATTAAAAGTATTGTCTCCGCAGCAAAACCCGATTCTCCCAGAGAGAGATTTTATTGACTTCCAAAACTGAACAGTCTTACAGATGACAAAAATCCAACAGAGTTCATATCACGACAGTGCTAGTAATATTTAGAGCCCCATGGAAACATGTGACTCTTGGGTGCCTTCGTAAGAACACACACTTCTAAACAGATTGAACGTCCTGTTATATCCCCCCACACACACTGAATGTCTGAGCAATTTGATTGGGCGTTTCCATTAAATGCTTTGATCTGCCCCGGTCTTTCAGAGTGACCGGAGACAACCCCACACTGTGAATAGTTGTAATTATAAAGCTGCCCCAATTTACATTCTTGCATATTCCCCCTTTGACATGTGTGAATACTGATTAGATTAAGATAATCATTATCTGTTCCCTTTCATATGTGGAGTAAGTCTGGTCTGGCCATTTGTCCTTTGACCAACAAACCCTC
Source organism: Lithobates sylvaticus (assembly GCA_028564925.1). Lineage (NCBI taxonomy): Eukaryota > Metazoa > Chordata > Amphibia > Anura > Ranidae > Lithobates > Lithobates sylvaticus. The sequence continues at coordinate 284,395,541 of CM053028.1, read as the reverse complement.
TTTCAATATGCGCAACCAGACTAACAGCTACCAAAGCGGCATGCCTAGAATAAACTTGTCTTTAGAATGCCTAAATAAAAACACTACATATAATAAATATGTATATATATATAATATATATATATGTATACATATATATATATTAGATATAATATACTACAGTCTCTACCTATGTACACTTGAGACTTATGATCCTTTTAATGTGTGTAGGGGACCTGGAAGATCAAAAAAAAGAAGCCCTTTTGCGATTAGCCACGTGTCTGGTATACATTTCACAATCTAATTTTCTATGAATGTAACATTAACAGATTTTTCTGTTTTCCTCTACAGACAGTCTTTTATGTTAGTCATATTTACTAATTTTATTTTTAGATTTTTGGCTAAAGTTGCAATACAATGCAGCAAACTCCGCATTTAGTGTTGTTGCTGACAAAATCACAGGCTGTTGCACCATAAGAAAAATACTTGTGTCATGTGTGATAATAACATAAAAACATAAAAATTTCAACAAATTCAACCTATAATATTTTTCTGATGGGGTGTGGAATGTAAATGGAACCCCACACGCAAAGGCATTCAACCATTCAAGCGGTGAAGAACAGACAACACAAATAACTTTTTCACTCTGTTTTAACTGTTCAAAATGTATTGGGCAGGATCCTATAACTTGTAAACCACTACAGTTAGCAGAACAACAAAAAATTCTAATATTTTCCACTCTAAACAATTTTCAAACTAATGCAATCCGCTTTATCATTTTCTTTAAAATCACTTATTTTATTATCTTACTTCAAATGATGTATTGGTAACTTTATACAAACACTTTTTCCAAAATATAATATATTTGGGTTACCTCATCAACAGAGAAATCTACATTTCTAAAATTTGTCTCTCTCTACTAGTTTATAGGATAACTAGTCATACTGCAGTGCATATCTCACTTTTAAGTCTACTATACCACTTTCAGACATACATCGGATAATAGACAAAATCTACTGAATATATGCTAGATTTTCCGAGTTACCACTGTGTACATGTAAAATATGTGTCCCTGGAAGAAAACATAATAAATTAATTTTCTTTTGAACTGTTTCAGACAGCTAGCCTAAAATACGTGCTGGTAGGGTAATAACTGGGACAAATTGATATTTCATGTCCTCTACAGTGTAATCAGTTTGCTTCATCTCAATTGCAAGAAAAGTACTCCATGCCATCTCCTTACAAATTTAGACTACCAATAAAATTACAAATAGCTATGCTGTGTTGATCCCATAATAATATAAAAGCTTTTTCTGCCTGAACCTTAGCAAGACGTCTATATATTTTCCATCTATTTTCGTATCTCCATGTTTGTAAAAAAAACTTACTATTAGGTAGTATGGTGCCGTATAAACATCAGTTCAAATTATTTTGCCTCCCTTCCTAAAAAGGTGTTATTTTTGCTGTGCTGCGTGTTATTTTTAAGCATTTGGTGTAATGTGGGCTATAATATGAATACTTGTGTTTGATTACACAGTAAGTAAAAACATTATAATATTATTTAAAAAAAAATTTAAATGTTGTTTCCTATTTCCTGTGTGAAAAAGAAAGAGAATGTGTAAAGAAAAGTTGTACCGGTTTAATTTAGCTGTCTTTCCCAGCTTGAATTTATCCCAATCCTGACTTGCTTCTGTTTGGAGCACATATAATGATTTAGTCTGGACTACCAGTGATGCTCAACCATACCTTTCAAAGCAGCACAGCAAAACATAGTCTTTCAGAAATGTTAGAATCTGACCCACTCCTGGACTGTCTGTTGTAGTCACTGCCTATAACCAGTCAAGACATCATCACCGCTGAATATTATCCTGGCCAGGGCGTCTGTTAGAAATCATGGGGCCCAATACAGCCTACTTGACAGGGCCCGCCACCCCCACTAAAAAATATCAAAACAATATTTTCACAAAAAATACACTAAAATTATTATTAGCAGACAAAAACGCAACATATGTAAATAGTGCTACTGTATGATAAAAAATATACGTACAGTACCGTCGTCCTAGAATTTAGAAAGAATTGGGATGGCAGAAAAAATGAGGCAACTGTGGACTTTCATGGTATGGATAAGGACTCACATAACGATGTATATAGCAAAATATATAAATTTATTACAACAATATAAGAAAAAATCATACAATGAATGAAAAGGGGCAAGTAAAAACAAGAGACAATATTAGATACTACAGTACAGAATCATTTCCTATAGTTGCACAGTGTTATAGTTGCACAGTGCGGCACATAATTATTGGTCCTTGATACCGGAAGCAATATAGTGATATTCGAACTGTCGCAAGATGGCACTCAACATGTTTCGCGGACTGGCCGCTTCTTCAGGAGTATATGTTAAGGAAGAATGTGTCTGTATAGTTGTCTCTAGAGAGGGGGAAATTGAGATAGTTAATATCATATGAATATTAACTATATCTCAATTTCCCCCTCTCTAGAGACAACTATACAGACACATTCTTCCTTAACATATACTCCTGAAGAAGCGGCCAGTCCGCAAAACACATTGAGTGCCATCTTGCGACAGTTCGAATATCACTATATTGCTTCCGGTAACAGGGACCAATAATTATGTGCCGCACTGTGCAACTATAGGAAATGATTCTGTACTGTAGTATCTAATATTGTCTCTTGTTTTTACTTGCCCCTTTTCATCCATTGTATGATTTTTTCTTATATTGTTGTAATAAATTTATATATTTTTCTATACACATCGTTATGTGAGTCCTTATCCGTACCATGAAAGTCCACAGTTGCCTCATTTTTTCTGCCATCCCAATTCTTTCTAAAAACGCAACATACATTACAAAGTTCCTGCTAAATCTAAAAGATAAAACTGTATTGTATTAATAAATAAAAATTAGGTCTTGAGGCTCATTCACATAGGTACCGTTTCCTGTATAGTGTGAATCAGTGTTTTTTTTCTCTTTGCAATGGTTTTTATTAAGTTTTACAGAGAAAAAAAAGACAAAATTAAACAAACAGTGCATTTGCGAACACTTACTTACTTACTTACTTACTTGTCCTGACATGCCCTTGCTGCACAGTCTATTGAAGTATGCTGCTTGTTCTTCTCTCCCAGCTCTTATGCAGCTGAGAACAGAGGGAATGGGATCAAAAAAAGGAAAAAAGTTTTCAAGCTTGGAGTGATCGCACAAGTAACCCAGGTGGGGTTCAATCGCTGTATTTGCCAACCACGTGAGTGTGAGGCAATACCATCCGGTGAGTGTGGTCTCATTGGGAGAGGGAGCACAAGTTGGTGTGGTGGAAGATTTATTTGATCATTCTATTGGAGATATTTTGGTGGACTTATTTTTTTCCTGGAAGATTGATTCACAATTTTTTCCGTGCCAGCGCAATTATTAATGAAGATTGTTGTTTGTATCATCATTTGGACACTATTTCACGTGGTGTTATTCATTTAAGTTTTTTTTGTTTTTTTCTTTTATGGTTTTCTAGCGCCTCTTGATTATATTTTTCACTTGTCACTATAAGTTTGATTATAATCATCATTTCACGGTTACACATTTTTAAAGTGGCAGCTTTGTGTTTATTCACATTTAGAGTATAGTTGTAGACTGTGTTCATCACACACACACCTATCCACACATTTTTTTGGTAAGATTGGCGCAAGGGTGGTGAGTTATTCTAGGAGCGGCATTATAGAATATTTACCAACCAGACTACTTACTTACTTTACATAACAATAATGCCCCGTACACACGGTCGGAAATTCCGACGGAAAATGTCCGATCGGACCATGTTGTCGGAAAATCCGTCCGTGTGTGGGCTCCATCTGACTTTTTCCGTCGGAATTTCCAAAGGAAAAAATTTGAGATCCTGCTCTCAATTTTTCCGACAACAAAGTCCGATCTGACTTTTTCCGATCATGTGTAGAGAATTCCGACGGACAAAGTGCCACGCATTCTCAGATCAAATTACGAGACCAAATCTATTGGCTACTAGCCTCTACGTAGTTCCATCGTACGCAACGAACGTCACCACGTTCAGAATGATCGGATTTTCCGACAACTTTGTCCGACTGTGTGTATGCAACACCAGTGTTGGACAAAATCCGTCGGAAAAAATCTGACGGATTTTGTGATAAGTACCTTGCTTCAAAGGGAGGAACAAATATCATACCGTTAAGAGGTCTGAGTAATAGGCCCGCTCATAATCTCTCTAAGTTGGTTAGAGGTGCATTCAGAGGCAGCTAAGTGTTCAAAGGTAAATATAGTTCGTGAGAAAGGTCCATTTATTAAGGTGGAAGCTATGCTTCCATTTTTGATGATATTTTACATTTGGTAATAATGTCCATATGTTTGTTGTTTGAGAGAAATATTAACAGTTACAAGACAGGTTTATACACAGTACTGTATCAATTAGACCAGGCACTCCAGTCTGAGTCCGCTTGTTGGAGATTGTCAAAACTAGAGGCAAACATACGCTCATATGTAATATGGGTTTGAGCTATGGGAATTATTGCTTCAATGTCAGGAATGGTTTGTGAGAGCCATTTACGTGAAATAGCCAGCCTAGCTGCAAAAAGGATTATGAGCGATCACTTTTTGAGAATGGTGTGGAAAATCTATAATGCCAATATTGAGTAAGGCTAGTTCAGGTGTGAGATTGCAAGGTGAGCCAGTAACTGCACTGATTAGGGACACCTCAAGCCAAAAGTTGTTGAGTTTGGGGCATCCCCAGAGGATATGTAGCACAGATCCCACCTATCCCAGCAGGTAGGTGGCGCAGATGGGTCAATGGTGTGCATTTGGGTTTGGGGTGACATACCATCTGAGGGTGACTTTAAGATTCAGCTCCCAGAGATTCTCAGAGCGGGTGGATTTATAGGTAGATTTAATTTCATCTACCCATTTTTTGTAAATGATTTCCCTATATCAGCTTTCCATTTGAGCAGTGGAGTTCTGAAATATACCTTTATCTTGGAGAAGGTTGTAAAAGAGAGAAATACCTTTTCTTTGCGTTTTGTGATCAGTTAGGTAGCGCCAAGCCAAGTTGTGGATAGTTCTAAATATCTGGGGGTTAAGCATTAAGCAATGTGTTATTTGCACATATTTGTAGTATTCAGAGATGGGCAATGCGTATGTGCTTTGTAGAGTTGTAAAAGGTTTAAGGATACAATGGGAATATAGGTCTTGTATGTGGAGTATACCCCTATCAGTCCACGAGTGGATAGATAGTTTGGGTATAAGATGGTGGAACAGAGTTAAGGGTAATGGAGGGTGTATAGGGGCGATGCCTGGTGAGGCTTTTAGGAGGAAATAGCAATATGATAAAGCTTATGCTGTGATCGTAGGGGAGAGGTGCTTGTTCCCAGGGAAAGAGATAGGTTGGCTGTGTAACCAAGAGTATAAATCGTTGTTTGCTATATGTCAAGATTCAATGACTTTCCAGGGACTAGTAATGTGAGGTGAGAACCACGCTTTAACGTGAGCTAATATAGCTGCCATGTAGTAATTTCTAACCTCCATAAGACCTGCCCCACCTAGATTTATTTGTCTGCCAAATAAAACGACCTATTATATTATATTATATTAATATAACAATCATATTATTATGGATTGGATAGATTTAAAGAATGATCCTGGAACAGGAATAGGGAGCAATCTGAAAAGATATATTATTTGCAGAAGCTTGCTCATTTTAAACATAGCCAACTGGCCTGACCAGGAGAGGGTATGTTTGGTTAAGGCTTCTAATTTTTTAGGAAGTGATTGCAGTATTGGTGCAAAGTTAGTCTGGTATAAGCATGTGTTGTTTCTGTTTAGAAGAATACCTAGGTATTGTATAGATTTTTCTGCCCAGACATATGGATATTTACTTTGCAAGGAAGTTTTGAGTGGAGGTTGTATACCTAGATCTAGAATAGAGAATTTTGCAGCATTCACTTTGTAATAAGAAACTCTTCTAAATGCAGTGCGTGTTTGCTGTACCAAAACCAGGGAAGAAGTTGGTTGCGATAGCATTAGAATGATATAAATGTATTTTTTGCTCTCTAGGGCCAATGCAGATGCCAGAAACGTCTTGGTTAGATCTCAAACTTTCTGCCAACAACTCCATAATTAGGTTGAATATAAGGGGGATAGGGGAAACCCCTGCCTGGTGCCGTTGGTGATCTGGAATGGTTTAGATAACATATTAGAGCAGTATATTTGAACTGAGGGGCAAGAGTAGAGAGCCATAATTGCAGAGAGCATGTGTACCTTGAAACCAAATTGTTGTAGAACCATCTTTAGGTAGGACCAGTGCACTCTGTCAAATGCCTTCTCTGCGTCTAGTGAAAAAAGCAGAAGGCACTTGGGATTTTTCTGCCAGGTGAATGATGTTGATTAAGTGACAGGTGGCGTCTGATGTTTGACAAACCTTAGTGAAGCCAGATTGATCAGGATGTATGAGGTTCAGTAGGAGCTAGAACCTTTGCATATAGTTTTAAATCGTGGTTAAGAAGGGAAATGGGTCGGAAATTTGGGGGGGTGGGATCCTTTCCTGGCTTTGGCAGGGTTACAATCAAAGCTTTCAACATATCTGCAGGAAAGGATGATGAAGAGGCAGCATTGAAAAACCTTGAGACGGAGAGTAGCAATACATGTTTGAAATGTTTAAAATATTCCCCAGTGAATCCATCGTGACCCAGGGATTTATTGTTCGGGAGAGAGTCTATGGCCATGCTAGTTTCTGCACAACGGAAAGGGTTGCTAAGATTTTCCAGTTGGTTCGCTGTTATGCTGGGTAATTTAATTGCATTAAGGAATGACTGGATCTCATCTGAGGTAGGTTGGAATTGGGAGGGATCCTATTTAAGGTTGTAGAGGAACCTATAGTAGGTGCTGAATGCGTCCGAAATTCCCTGTGGGTTGGTTAAACGTTCTTTGGAGATTGGGTGGAATAGATGGGGATACAAGATTTAAGGTGGTGGCCCTTGGTTAGATGGGATAGAAGTTTGCCTGCTTTATTCTCTGAAGTGTAAAAGGTCATTCTTAAGCATTTTTTGTTGGTTTTCAAAATTATCAAGTAGTAGTGTTCTGAGTTCTAGGTGTAAGCAGCCTAGCCTAGTTTTTAGATTGGGTTGGGGGGGATTTTGTTTGAGATGTGAGTATTCTGAATTTCTGTGATAAGTTTTTCAATGTGCTGCCTCCTCTCCTTTTTTTCCCTAGCACCAAGTTTGATAAAAAAAACTTGCGTGTATGCTTTATACGCAGACCATAATATAGCAGGGTCAGAGACTGAGTCAGTATTGATGATGAATAATTCTTCTAGGTTCTCTTGTAGTATTTTGGCATACGAAGTTGATTGGAGTAAATGAGAGTTCATTCTCCATAGGAAGGCAGGGTTGGACTTGGAGCAGTCCTCTATGGTAATGCAGATCGGGGCATGATTAGACCGTGTAGCTGTCATGATGACCGAGGATGATATTTTTTGTAGAAGCCATTGGTTTGTTAGAAAAAGATTGATGTGGAAATAAGAGTTGTGGCATGTTGAGAAAAAGGTGAAGTCACGTTCCCCGGCGTGTTGGCAACGCCAGACATCATATAGATGAAAATCTCTGAGGAGAGGGCCAAGGCTTGGTTTTCCCAGTTTAGTTGGGTTTGAGGTATCTAATTGTGGATCTGGAGTGATGGTAGATGGGAGATGGTAGATCCTTGACGGATCCTCTCAATTTTCTTGTATGGCTTCCTTAAAAACGGATCTGATGGGTGTTGGGGGAGTAGTTATTAACAATGGTGAAAAGGGAGTAATTCAGTTTGCAAATAAGTATGATATAGCGGCCATTCTCGTCGGTGATGCAAGAGATGAGCTGGAAAGAGATTGTGTGTTTCACAGCTAATAGGACACCTCTCTTTTTGGCAGGTGTATTTGCTGTGAAAACATGTGGAAAGTGATTGTTGGGTTGATGATCTGTATGAAAATGAGTCTCCTGTGCACATAGAATGTCACATTGGGCCGACATGGCTAGTTTCCATAAGGAGGATCTTTTAGCGGGGTGATTGAGCCCCTTGGTATTAACCTCCCTGGCGGTAATCCCGAGTCTGGCTCGGGGTGGAACTTCAGGACCATAAACGGTAACCCTGAGCCAGACTCGTGCTTGCATTGCAGCATACAGGGGAAGTTACTTTCCTTGTCCCCTGGATCCTGCGATGTCTCTCCGCTGTGTGTGCGAGCTCCTCCGCTCGATTCACACAGTGCCGAGTGCCGCTGATCTCCGTTCCCTGCGATGTTACGATGCATGGGAGTGGAGATCGGCGCCAAATTCAAAAAAAAAAACACAAAACACATACAGTACTGTAATCTTACAGATTACAGTACTGTATAAAAAAATTACACATCCCCTTTGTCCCTAGTGGTCTGTCCAGTGCCCTGCATGTAGTTTTATATAATAAATAAAAAAAATTCTGCCTGGAAACTGGAGATTGTCCATAGCAACCAAAAAGTGTCCCTTTATGTCAAAAGTGGTTTTAGACCAGCTAGAAAACAGCGATAATAAATTAGAATCACAATTCATCATCAAACACTAAATCTAATGACAGCGACAATTCTGCAACTGAGCAAATTTCTGTGTTTTTGATTTGATTACATTATTGAATAATTTTTATAGTTATTTATTATATTATAATTTATGATTTTGTGTTTCAAACTTTATCATACCCGGGATGCTACTAGACTCTGGTTTGGACAGATTTAAGTGAGTTATTCATAAGAATTGCAGGCCTACAATATACAACGCCAAATTTAATTTCCATCCAAAATAATTGTACCGCTTTTGGTACAAAATTCCTGACATAATCATACCGCCAGGGAGGTTAATGGACAAGATCTTGATGGTCATAGTGCAAGGGTTTCTAGAAAGGTACATTGGTATGTGAGCGACAGAAAGGGTAGACTTCGCTGAGATGGATCCGTTGGTGGTTGCAGAGGGTAGAGTGCAAAGTAAGAAAAAAAAGTCAACAGAGGATAACTTATGAACTGTTGCGGTAATATAACCAAAGTGAATTAACAACTTCCTAAATAAGAACAGGCACGTTAGGTGCACAGGAAGAACAGTGGGGTTAAGAGTTTTTTTTACAGCCGAGGGCTAAATAACATCGGGATGGGCAGTGTAGCTTACGCCATTCGCTGTTTGGATTCAGCGCGGTCACGATTTGTAGCTGGTGGATTGCGGCAATGGGTGGCTAGAAGGTGGGGGTCTCCTTAATGATGGTGCAGAAGTGTGCATTGCAGGTTCTGTAATAATTCCCCATGTGTGAAGGTGTCGCAGGCCCTCCTGGGGGGAGGCGATAACTTGTTTAGAGCCTAGGAAGGTGACCAAGAGCTTTGCCGGGTTAATCCACTGATATGGGATTTTGTGGTTATGTAGGGCCTTGGTGATGTTGTTTAGTTGCCTGCGTTTCTGCAGAGTATGCTGCGATAGGTTAGCATATATTTTCAGGTGATTTGGGGAGGGTGCCTATGGGGCAAGCTTTTTGCACGAGTTGGTTTTTGACATGAAAAATGTGTATGCGTAGGATAACACTCCTAGGTATTGTGTCAGGCAAGTATGAGGGCTTTGGGAGCCTATGGATGCAGTCGATGACCAATTCTATGTTTTTGAGATCTGGTAATATGGTTTTGATTAGGCCTTTGGCATAAGGGGATAGATCCTGGGTTTGTACTTCTTCGGATATACCCCATATTTTAATATTATTCCGACGGGACCTGCCTTGAGGTCCGCCAATTTATCTTTAATCTTTAATCAAGTTATGTTGTGATCAGCATGAGTTCATTAACAGTTGATGCACAAGCATCCATCTGTGTTTCCACATGAGACACTCTTTCCCCTAGAGAAGTGACATCCTGTCTGAATTGCTGCATGAAAGAAAGCATGTCTGATTGCAGTGTGCTTCTCAGGGATAATAACATATTCTTAAGTGTTGTATCCAGTACAAGTTGATTAGTGGTTGGGAACATAGCTATAGCATCTGGCTGTGCACTCTGGGGCCCAAGGGAGAAAGATGGCTGGCTCACCTCAGGTATGACAGGAGCTGGGGAATCCATCTGTGTTCTTGCCTTGGCTGGGCTGCCATTGATCGGAGTGACTAGAGCCTGCATTGATACTTGTTATCTCCATGGGGCCGCTTTAATGAGGAGAGGTATCTGCCTGCAGGGATGGCTGGAGAGGGAACGAGATGGCAGGGAGGGTCGCGGTGCCGCCGCCATCTTGCCCGTGTCAGTCCGTGGGTTAAAACATGAATGTTGTAAGCTTTTGAGGCAGCCTGTCGTGAATCCGTGCTTAAAGCTGCTGATGCCTGATCTGATGCATAGAGCACAGCGTCCATCTTAGGCCACGCCCCCTCCAGTGTACTTTTAATGTGGGTTTAGCTGTATGCAAACAGCCTATGTTACGCTATGGGGACCCAGCTGCAGGTCCTAATTTAACAGTCGTGTAGATGCAGGTGTATAGCCCCTAAGCACTGACAGTGTGTTTTTGGGGCCACTCACCCACAACTGCTCACCAGTCAAATTAGGACCTGCTGTCTTCATATAGTTCAACAGGCGGCTCCAACCATGGAAACAAACTGCTCAACCGTTCATTTTATAGATTATTTTTTTCAATTTTTTTAATTATTTTTTTATACTTTTTTATTATAAACATAAAAATTAGCTCTCACTAATGACAGTCAGAAATGTCCCAGTCCATATAAATGTCTTTCCAAATAAATGTCTTTCTCAATCTTTCCAAGTCCAATGTAGACCAAAGACTCCAACACCGTCCTCCCTGGTTATGGATCCCATGTAGTGCTTCAAACAAGAGGGTGAATAATCTTGAAAAAAAGAAAATGCCATATAGTGTAGTACTGTATGTCTAACTCAATTGGTGGATAAACAATGCGTTTGTATTGTGCTTACATCAAAATCATAAAATGTATTTGACTGGATCACAAGATGAGTTCTTATATGTACACTTACCCTCATGTTTATAAAAAAACACTCCAATGCAGCTCTTCTTCTCTGTTACTATCTCCCCTCCGGAAGAATTTGTCCTCCCCTTTCTCCAAATGGATATCAGAAGCTTCCAAAAAGGAAGTATATCACATAGTGTAATACTGCAAATAGCCTAATTGCCACAAATTATAAGCCATGCTACTCACAAAAGTGTATTTATATGTGTATATCCCTTTAAGCCCAATACTGACTCCACTGTAACAAAATGTCGGATTATCATTGTGGCATCAATTAATCCTTTCTGGTGGGAATTTCTTGCTCAAAATAACGCATAAAACCTACAAGGAGTAAAAATGAAATACTGTATATATTGTAATACCACTTAAATTATAAACTGTGCAAATATTGTCATACTACTCACAATAACACGCATAATTGAGTGCCAAAACCATTGTGAAACTGTGTCTCCAACCAACTAATCAAATTGTGGTCACACCATGCATATTTCCAAAACACCAAGCATATTTCCAAAACATTTTTCAGTAAGCGCTCCTTTCATAAAGTTAGCATCAATACTCCTCAATACTCCTCACAGTCCTCCATTCTTCAATGCTAGGATTCTCCCACTACCTTTAAAACACCTGTAAACCTCAGTTAAGATGGCACCGGAAGTGCCATGGCGGCCATCTTTACTGAGGTTTACATGTGTTTTTACCAAGTATTTGTCTGTAAGTAGGTTTTTGGACATTAAACATTGGATTTTAACTATACTGATGCACTATGGGCCCTTTTTAAATGTCTTCTAGAAGGTATGCTGACTTATATCATACAATCATGTGCAGATTAAAAACATTTTTTTTTAATTTACTTTACACGTGAGTGGATATACTTTGCAAAGTGAATTTTTACCATATTCACCATGGTAAGTGAAAATTCAGCTAAAATGTGTTACTCCTTTAGTAAATCAGACATTAGGGTATATTTACTAAAACTGGAGCACTAAGAATCTGGTGCAGGTGCACATGGTAGCCAATCAGCTTCTAACTGCATCTTGTTCAGTTAAGTTTTGGCAATAAAACATGGAAGCTGATTGGTGTCTATACAGAGCTGCACCAGATTTTTCGCTCTCCGGTTTTGGTAAATCAACCCCATTGTGTTAGAGCCATTGATTATAGTTTTGAGAGATGTTAAGTCTTTTTAGCAAACCAAGAGAATGATGGATGTTGCATGTTAGTATATGTTAATGATGTCTAAAGTGCCCTTAAAAAATCTTTTTTTTTTTGTTGTTTTTTTTGTGGCCTTAAGGGATTTCTCAAAGAGGTATTGTCTAAATTTTAAAGGCACAAAATTATTAAAAGCAAATCAGGGCTATTAATGTTGAGAAGTTTCCTTTATGAAGAGCTGGTGAAAGAACCAGTTGTGGTTATTGTAAGATAACCTAATAAATATTTAGGTACTAATATTTATATTTTGCTAAATCATTTTATATCCAATGAAAAATGCATGTAAATCGTGTAAATACATTGCTTTAATTGGTAAAAATGGACAGTCTGCCACATACTGAAGAAAAAAATCCAAGGCTTCTTCTTATTTTATAAAGCAGTTTAGAGGAAACTCTATTCAAAAATTAATAATTTAGATCTCTAGCCAAAGCTTATTCCAGTTTGCATAGAGCAATGAATGTTAAGAACTTCTGTCAGGTTTTTATATCTATGCTGTATGTATCCTGATAGCAAATTTCCCCACCCCTTCAATGTCACTGGGTTAGAAAATTGGGGGAAATCATTTCAATAGGGATGCAAATAGTAACAAAAACACGGTTTTCTCAGAAGATTGGGGAAAGCTATGAATCTGTGTCAGGTTTTATTGCAAGCTTTGCAAAAAAAAAAAGGGGGACCTGCTTTGTTTGCTTTGTGTACAGGCAATCAGCTCCAATGGTGCTAGAGAAAAAAAAATGCTTAGGTGGTTATCATGTTATGTGGGCATTCTGGAATAGTAAGGGCAGTGCTGCTGCCCTTTTTGTCCTAATTCCTAAGGACACACCATGCAGTCATTTTTTTCTGAATTTACTATTACATACAGATCTATAACATTATTTCAGCTCTTTTGTTACCGATTGGGGTCTCTAGGCTATATATACAAGTCATCCATCAAACGTTCTCTGAAATTGACTGGCCTGATGATTAATTATTGCAAGCACCCAAAGTTCCCCAATCTGAACACTAAATAGTGACCATAAACAACATGCCCATACTAATATGTATGTTGCTACCACTCAGAGGTTACAGACTTATGAGGAACTATGCCCCTCAAGTCAGTACACTCTGCTCTGAAGCAGAGTGTCATACAAGCTTTTGCAAAACACGCTGTCACTAGCAGTTACAGGTTAGATAAACCAGGCAATATTGCTTATAGAGCTAGTGAAAACAATAAATCCACTGTGTTTTGCTGCCAGCTGCCACTTTAGAGAATAACTACCAAAATCTAGATGGCTGGACACACACAGGCAGAAGCAAATCTCTCATACAATCTAGTACACTCTACTTATTGTGTAGCAGCTAGAGGATTCCTATATGCATAGGCATGTGCACAGAGTGTGCCGGATGTGCCTGGGCACACCCTAATCTCTCCACTTAGTAGCCTGAAGGTGTAAAATGTTGTCCCTCTCTGTGTCTCCCCTGCTGCTGCCAATATCACAGACAGTTACAGAGGAAACACTGTTTTCTCATTCTGCGGAATGGGCGGGTACTAAAGGCCAGCATGGGGAGTAGGGAGGTGGGGCTATGATTGACCATAATTGGCTTTAATCTATGGAGGAGGCAGGTGCTAAAGGCCTGTGCCAGGGCTATAAGCCAATCACAGTCAATCATAGCCCCACCCCTACTCCCCGTGCTGTCCTTTTGTACCCTCACCTTCCCCAGAATAAACAGTGTTTGCTCTGTAGCTGCCTGTGATAAGTACGGCTGCATGGGAGACACAAAAAGAGGATTGACTTACTTCTGTTCTTCTCACTGGACTCTTCATGGTACTCGGGGTACTGCCGCTCTGGCTCTTCTCCCCCTTCTCCTATTCCCTGGTCCAATAGGCAGGGCTATGGTTAGCTTTAATTAGCTCCACCTACTGGACCAGGGAATAGGAGAAGGGGGTAAAGAGGCAAGGATCAAGGGGAATCAAAAAGCAACTTTCCTCAAAATACTATACAATTATCCAAAGTATTAGGAAAATATTACCTTTTTAGTTACATTTCCTTAACAGCTGCCTTTCTAAACATTTTTTGCCATGGTAGAACATTTTAAATTATTTGCAATTTTTAGGAAACTCTTGCTAAAAATTACTATATCACAGTTCACACTATAATATCATAACCAGTAAATTGTACTGTGTATATATAATGCATAACGAATAAAGAATGCTATATACTTAGAGCATCTGACACACAGAAAATATCATAACATAACACCTACCTACTCTAAATAACTAAAATAACCCAAACAGGGGAAAGACGTATCTCCCACGGAGGACTCACCCGTGGCATCCTTAATACCTCATTGAGAAAGGCTGCTCCACAGTCTTCTGCTTCTGCTATTTATTTATTTTTGTAGTATAACATTGTAAGCCTTTAAGTGTTATAGGATTATAAAAATCACACTTGTTCACTTTAAGGGCCGGTTCACACTTCTGCGGTGCGAATTTTGCGCGAATTTGATCCAAATGCGTTGCAAATTTTTGTTGCAAATTATTTATGTGTTGTGGCGAATCTACTGCGATTCTACGGCAAATATTGCAAATTGGTTGTCAAATTGGGAGGGGATCACGATTTTATGTCTAAAAAAAATTAATATCGCAGTAATGTGAATGTACAATTGCGTTTTCATTGCGAGTTAAATTGCAGTCTATGGAGCTGAATTCGCATCGCACACAGATCAAACTCGCACAGGACCCTTTTGTATGCAGCTTCGATTCGCAACGCATTGATGTGAACTGCACTAATGGAAAACAATGTTATTTAAATTACTTGTGAATTTGAGCGATCGCAACGGCTCAAATTCGCAATAGAATTCGCAGCAGTGTGAACCGGCCCTTAAAAGATAAGTATGGGTTTCCTTTTTTTTGCTTACATCTATTCTATGTGAGCTGCTGATATCTATAAATCCTCCCAGCCCTCTCAGAAGTGCCCCCATTGTGTTAAAATTAAGCTAAATACCTGTGGGAGGGGCTACATACTTCCATACAGTGTAATACCGACAATGGTCTGGCTCTGGAGTCTGGATCCACCAACTTTCCTGTAATTTTGCTTAATTGATGTCCTCTCTCTGCTCATTCCCGAGACTTCACATAGTGTAGCTGCTCCCTCCTCACCCCTCCCTTCTCCCCCCTCACCCCTCCCTTCTCTCTCTCTCCTCCCTCCTCCGTCCCTTCTCCCCCACAGCAGGTTTCAATGCTCAGAAGAGTCGGCAGAGATAACAGCACTTCATTCAGTGACTTAGGTAGGAAAAGCCACTGATAGTTCTGTGTATGTAAATCTCCTCTACATATTACTATCTACCAGGGTGAATACAATATATTTGTAAAGCAGAATACACATATGGATGTGACAGCACACAGGCCTTCCATGCATTACTGGTATAGTAAAATTAAATAAAATCAGAGCTAAAGTTGTGAATGAATCCTTTTATTAACTATCTGGAATTTTATATGAGACAATGGGGTTTAATTACTAAAGGCAAATCCACGGTGCACTACAAGTCGCTGTAGATCTGAGGGGGACATGCAAGGAAAAAAAAATAAAATTTTTTTTTGCTTGCACATGATTGGATGATAAAATCAGCAGAGCTTCCCCTCAGATCTGCAGCGATCTATAGCGGCTGCTCTTTCAGGTGCACTTGCAGTGCACTTGTAGTGCAAAGTGGATTTACCTTTTCATAAATAAACCCCAAAGAAACCTTCCATACACATGTACTTGTATTTTCATACTGAAGCACAGAGCTCAGGCCCGGATTGGCCATAGGACAAACCGGGCATTTGCCCGGTGGGCCAGTTCCGCCAGGACGCATGTCCTTGCTTGCAGTCCCAAGGCAGGCTGCTCTTTAAGCCCGAGCCAGTCCCCCGACCTTTCCGCGGCCGCCCGGCTGCCAGTTCAGCTCAGGCTCAGCCATTTGCACCAGGGGGACGGAAACATGAAGGAGGGAGGAGCTAGAGGAGACACCGCTCCATGGCCGCTAGTATAGTTCATCCATTGGTGCCAGGGGCGTGACCACGAAGGGGGAGAGGAGCCTGCTGCGGCCCCTGTAACCTGAATAGGAGGAGCAGTGGGGTGGCTGCATATAGAAGAATTATTCTCTCCATCTCCTCCCGCAGTTTCTGAATGCCTGCTTCTGCTCCTCTCCCTCTCGCAGGCTTTCAGAGACTGCGGGAGGAAGATGGAGAGAATAATTCTTCTATATGCAGCCACCCCACTGCTCCTCCGATCCTGCTTATCTCTGCTGCCCCCACAGTGCTCTCTGCTGCCCCCCCACAGTGCTCTCTAGCCCCCACAGTGCTCTCCACCTCCCTTCTGTGCTCTCCACCTTCCACCATGATCTATGCTGCCCCCTGTGCCATCCGTCCCTCCCCGGATGCTCTCTGCTGCCCACCTGTGCTCTCCACCTCCCCCCTGTAATATCCACCTCCCTTCTGTGCTCTCCACCTCCCCATGCTCTCCGCTGCACCCCTGTGCCCTCCACTTCTCCCCAGTGCTCTCCAGCCCCCCCCCCTGTGCTCTCCACCTCCACCCAGTGCTATCCAGCCCCCCTGTGCTCTCCTCCTCCCTCCTGTGCTCTCCACCTCCCTCATGCTCTACGCTGCCCCCCTGTGCCCTCCGCCTCTCCCCCTGTGCTCGTCACCTTCCCCATTGCTCTCCAGCCCCCCCAGTGCTCTCTAGCTCCCCCCAGTTCTCTCCACCTCCCCGATGCTCTACGCTGCCCCCCTGTGCTCTCCACCTCCCCCCATGCTCTACGCTGCCCCCCCTGTGCTCTCCACCTCCCCCCATGCTCTATGCTGCCCCCCTGTGCGCTCCACCTCCCCCATGCTCTACGCTGCCCCCTGTGCTTTTCACCTCCCCCTGTGCTCTCCACCTCCCCCATGCTCTACGCTGTCCCCTGTGCCCTTTGCCTCTCCCCCTGTGCCCTCTGCCTCTCTCCCTGTGCTCTCCACCTCCCCGCAATGCTCTCCAGCCCTCCCAGTGCTCTCCAGCCCCCCTCTTCTCTCCACCTCCCCCCATGCTCTACGCTGCCTCTCCCCCAGTGCTCTCGACCCCCCCCCCATGCTCTATGCTGCCCCCCTGTGCTTTTCACCCCCCCTGTGCTCTCCACCTCCCCCCATGCTCTACACTGCCCCCTGTGCCCTCTGCCTCATCCCCTGTGCTCTTCACCTCCCCCAATGTTCTCCAGCCCCCCCTGTGCTTTCCACCTCCCCCCATGCTCTACGCTGCCTCCCTGTGCCCTATGCCTCTCCCCCAGTCCTCTGCAGCCCCCCATTGACCTCCGCCTACCCCTGTGCTCTCCACCTCCTCCCATGCTCTCTGCTGCCCCCCTGTGCCCTCAACCTCCCCCCAGTGCTCTCCGCCCTGTGCTCTCCTGCCCTCCCTGTGCTCTCCGCCCCACCCTGTGTTTTTGCTTCTCCCTGTGCTCTCCAGTCCCCCATGACTCCTCTTCCTTCCTGTGTTCTCTGCCTCTCCCCTGTGCTTTCTGCCCCCCCCATGCTCTGTCTCCCCCCACAGTGATCTCCAGCCCCCCTGTTCTCTCGCCCAACCCCATGTTCTCAAGGTTCTTTCCTGTGCTCTCTGCCCCCCCTGCTCGTTTCCTGCCCCCCTCGCCCCCCGCACCTTTGCCGGGTTTCCCCCTCCCCTCTCTGTCAGGATGGAGAGTGGGGAAGGGGCCGGTTAAGATGTCATGGGCTACATTACTCCATCCCACTTCTCCCACCCCGTCACACCCCTCCTGCTCCATACCCCTTGCCCTGTTCCCCAACATACCCCTGGTAAAAGGACCCTGATAGCCTCTAACATATTCAGTCTTATGTTACCAATACACCCTACATAGGTAAACGCTAACATAGTCCGCCTGGACCCTAGCAACTCTAGGCCTCTACTGATGTAACGGTACCTCCACCCCACACTGTATACTCGCTCGGTGGACCCACCTCATTGACACAACCTGACACCCAGTTTTACCCTAGGGCCCACTACTCCCCGCCTGTACAAGGGGAGTCCCGTTGAGTCCGTTAACTTCTATGTTGTCATTGTATACGACATACACCGATCTTACTGTTGAGCATTCTGTATGGACGAATACAGGTCTAAGTTAGACTCCCCGAGTCGGACTTACTTATCTTCCCCTTTTTCTTTGGCTGTTCTTTTTACTTATCCATCACTTAGGGTGCTTGTTCTTTGTTTATTTGAACTACTTACTATGGACGCCTTGTTTCATGCATTCTCGAATTAGTTGATTTAACCAATATTCTTAATCAAAATGGATCAATAATATTGTTCAATCGAGTTAACTCCCATCATTAGACACAGCTTGTTCCCGGATGGGTTGTCTAAGTGAGAGTTTGCTCTTCCTTTTGTTCCCTGATATTTCTTTGTAGAGATAATTCTAAACATGACCTATGTTTTTCATTGTAATTCTTTACGCATCCTTTAATGTATACTGTATCATTCGACAAGAATATGTTGTATACCTGTTATTTGTTTCTGTAACTTGGTTCAAAAACCCAATAAAAACTTTTGGAAAAAAAAAGATGTCATGGGCTGCTCATTCCAAAATGCCCAGGCCTATTTTTTGTCCCAGTCCGGGCCTGACAGAGCTCCTCAGACATTGCTCCCCCATAATTGGTGTATTACCTAGTACCCCTCGAGCAATAATGTTCCCTTCATTGTAAATAGAGTATTACAGGATCACATGCCGTACAGTGCCATCACATGCCGTGCAAAGAAGAAAGAAATGCAATGCAGATATGAGGGTGGCATGTACTACCTATTTTTGCATTCCCATACTTCTCCTTTAAACAAGATGATGCCACTAATTATTTAATGACCAACATGATTTTTTTAAATACCTTTTTCATCCTTTTAATGTAAAAAGCTATCTATCATCAATATGGCAATACATGTACCAACTCTAAGCAGACAAGCTGCTCATACTTATATAGTTTCCTTTTTAAATACAATACATAGTGGTGGATTTACTAAAGGTAAATAAACTGTGCACTTTGCAAATACAGTTGCACCCATTTTCCCCAGAGCTTAATAAATGTGGTAAAGTTTTTCTGATTACCATCATCCAATCGCGTGCCAACAAAAATGCTGTTTTTTTATTTTCCTTTCACCTGATTGGGTATTCTTTACAAAATTAAGCTTTATCTCATTTACATTTACTAAATGAAAGGAAATTAGTGCAACTGCACATGCAAAGTGATCTGTAACCCCTAGTGGGAATTCAATGTATTCTAATCCATAATTCTCTTTTTTGAGAAAATCTTAATACAGTAATGATCTGTAATTGCCTATAAGATCATAAACTGTGTACACATCCAATCAGCAAATATGTAAAGTGTAAGATGGTGTATTCACTTGATGCAAACATACTAGAAAATGTTGTTTAGTCAAGAGCAAAAATATTGCTAACTGTACCACACAAACAGAGCAGGGATAAAAAGTTCATGCTGAGTTGCTGACATTCACAAAGCATCAGTGGTTGTTTATCCTCTTCAGTACTAAAGTCTAGGGAAAAATTAGAAATTAATTTACTTTCTGGTAATTTTTTTCCCAACACAGCTTTTATATCATTTTCGCAGCCCCAGTGTAACATTAGAATAAGATTGGAATGGGTTTGAAGACACCAAAATTAGTATGATAGTGCTATCTAAATTACGTTGCACACACTTGCATTATTGTTTGGCATTCCAGCAATAATTTCAAAAGTCACCCAGTGCATCTAACATTCATTGGGATGTAAGAATGAATAGGGGTTATTTACGAAAGGTAAATCCACTTTGCACTGCAAGTGCACTTGGAAGTGCAGTCGCTCTAAATCTAAGGGGTATATCTGAAAAAAGAAGTGGAAGCTCTGCTGATTTTATCATCCAATCATGTGCAAGCTAAAATGCTGTTTTTTATTTTCCTTGCATGTCCCCCCTCGGATCTACAGCGACTTTACTTCCAAGTGCACTTGCAGTGCAAAGTGGATTTTCCTTTAGTAAATAACCCCCAATGCCTTTTTCCATTGATTTAATGTGATTGTATTTATAACATTTTTGCAACTTTACATTTTTTTAACTTCAAAAGTGGGTTGGATCAGGTCAGCCCCTCATTCACCAACTCTGCAACAAAAAAAAATCACTTTTTACTGTTAACAACGGACAATAAATCACTGCTGCACTGTGTTGTTGCTGCAGGTGGCTGAATCAGCACTATTCTCTTAGGGCAGGTTCACACCATGGTTATTGAGCTGTTTTTACTGCAAAGCATCCCACATGTATAATGTAAACAGTGCACATAAAAAATATGTGCCCTGTTCAAAACTGTGTGCAATGGTGTGCACCCTAAAGTGATTCTAAAGGTTGTAGTTATATATCTGCTTAGTGCGAAGGTTTTGCACAGAGCAGCCTTGACCCTCTTCTGTTTGGGCCCCCACCCCAAGCGGTTCTGGCTCTTCCACCCTGCTGAGAACCCCCAATAGCAAGCCCCCTCGCTGCCGAGCTGCACTCCTGTGAATAGACATTGTCCATTCACACACTGAGCACGGCTTGGTCCCACCCCCCACTTTCTTCTCCTTGGCTCACTGGCTGTGATTGACAGCAGCAGGAGCCACTACTGTGTGAGCCAATGAGGAGACAGAGAAAATATGAAAAAAAAATAGGAAATCCTGATGGTACCAGATATGGTGTCACTGTGTTAATATTTATATACAATTTAGAAGTCTTGTCTATATTCCCGTCGCACATATTCCTGGATCACTAGGCACTAGAAACTACCAGCTGGACACTGGATATTACAGATCAATGCAAATACTCGCCAGCACACCATGGATCTTCAAATGCAGTCCAAAGGTTGAAGCTTTGGACTGCTTTTGGAGATCCTTGGTGTGCTAACGAGCATGTGCATTTCATTGTAAATAAATTCTGCTTTAATTAATTATTGTATAAGTATCCTGTAGTGGGATTTGAAGTCCAAGAACGGATGGACCAGGGCTAAACAGTGGACCAAAAATCTCCCAGACATCAGGTAGTTCCAAAAGAACATCTGCTAGGTATCACTTTTATCAAAATGGCACTGGAGCTGAGAAATACTGCCATAGTGCTGTTTTAAAATGCTACTGAGAGTTAGGTAACTTAAGTGTTCCTGCAAGAGACGCATTTCTACACCCAAGCTATCCCAAGATTGTTTGACAAACATTTCCCTGAGGTGTTCCATGCGCCAAACCCAGACAATAAATCCAAGGGAGTATCGATATTACTACATAAGCACGCTAATTTTAAAATAACCCACCGCTATGCTGACCCTCAGGGACGATTTTTATTCCTTAAAGGGATCTGGCACAACAAGCCACTTACACTTGCAAACGCATACTTCCCCAACACAGGACATCTAGCGTTCTGTCGCCGCATGGTTGATGAACTTAAAAGTTTTGCTTCTGGATGTATCTTGCTGGGTGGGGATTTTAATATCCCATTACTACCTCTACAGGACACTTCCAACGGCAAATCCAGCATATCATACCCCATTCTGCAGAAAATTAAATCCCTATTGAACTCCCTAACTTTGGTAGACACCTGGCGCCTGGCACACCCGACAGGAAGGGACTTTACCTACTACTCGGCATTACATAAAAAATCCTCTCGTATTGACTATGTCTTCATCACACAACGTGACTTGCCCATATTGCATTCAGCTTGTATTGGCATACAAACACTTTCAGATCATTGCCCTATATCAATCTCCCTGACGCAAACAGACAAACATCATAGACCTTGTAATTGGAGACTGAACCCTGCGCTACTAACTGACCCTACAATATGCCCACAAATATCCGCAGCACTCAAAACATACTTTCAGCTCAACGAAACAGGGGATATGTCACCCATGACTATATGGGAGGCACACAAGTGTGTCATACGTGGAGAACTGATTCGCTTGGGTGCACACAAGAAAAAAGAGGCCAACAAAGACATCGCCTCACTAGCAGACAGAATCACACTACTAGAAACTCAACACAAACAGTCCAGAGCAGAAGATGTATCTGCAGATTTGCTTGAAACTAGAGAAAAGTTAAATTCATTACTCAACCTTAAAGCCAAGCGCATTCTCTATTTTAGAAAAGGTTTTTATTACGAACATGGGGACAAATGTGGCAAATTCCTAGCAAAGGCCCTCAAAGAAATCACACATTCCAATTCCATTTTGTCCATTAAAAACCGAGAGGGGCAAGCACTACATGAATCAGACCAAATTGCAGCACAATTCCATGACTACTATTCTAAGCTATACAATTTGCCTCCACCACATAAACCCCCCGACTTTGAAGACACCAGAGAACGCAATTTAGATACATATATTAAGGACAGCGGCATGCCCACATTAACTACGCCCGAACGCGAATCATTAGATCTACCCATCACAGAAGACGAACTCACACTAGCAGTCAGAAATCTCAAAGCAGGCAAGAGCCCAGGCCCTGACGGGTTTACGGCCCATTACTATAAGACGTTTACTGATATACTCAAGGGCCCCCTCCTTCGTGCCCTAAATCATCTCAAAACCTCACCGCCGACATCAAACACCTTTACATCAGCACATGTCGCATTGCTCCCCAAGCCGGCAAAGGACCCCACAGACTGCTCGAATTACAGGCCAATTTCATTATTGAACCTGGACCTAAAGCTCCTGGCCAAAATTTTGGCCACCAGACTTACAGCTTTTCTCCCCCAACTTATAGGCCCAGAACAGGTGGGGTTTATGCCGGGTAGGGAGGCACGTGACAATGTTACAAAGACACTCAACCTAATTCACTGTGCCCACACAAAGGGCATTGAAGGCCTTCTCCTGTCCACCGATGCGGAGAAGGCCTTCGACCGAGTAGCCTGGGACTATCTTCTCGCCACATGCAGACACATTGGCTTAGGCAATCACATGTTGGCCTGGCTGGCGGCCTTATATCATAAGCCTCAAGCTAAACTTAAAATAAATGGCACTCTCTCCGAAGCAGTGAACATACACAACGGCACGAGGCAGGGATGTCCCTTATCTCCACTCTTGTTCATCTTATCCCTTGAACCATTCATCCGTACAATCAATAACAACCCTGACGTGACTGGTTTCCAGATAAAAGACCGCCATTACAAAATAGCTGCATACGCAGATGACCTTCTTTTTGCCCTTACGCGACCTCACACCTCCATCCCAAACCTGATAAAAGCTTTCCAACTATTTGGCTACATATCCAATATGAAAATTAATTACGCTAAATCAGAAGCCCTCAACTTGACGTTACAACCTGACTCCCTAGAAATGGCACGTAAGGCAAGCACATTTAAATGGGTATCTTCCTCTATCACCTACCTTGGAGTCAAACTTACAAGCAACCTGTCTGACATATACAATGCTAACTACCTACCATTACTGAACAGAATACAAACAGATCTTAAGACCTGGACAATAAAACACTTTTCGTGGTTCGGTAGGGCGGCAATACTTAAGATGGTAATACTGCCCAGAATCCTATACCACTTCCACACCCTACCTATCTCACTCCCTTGTCAGTTTTTTAAGAAACTCAAAACCATCATACGCACCTTCATTTGGGCTGGGAAAAGACCACGTATCAAACTTGAAACACTTACACTACCAAAAGAGGAAGGAGGTATTGGACTCCCCGACTTTGGATTATATCACTATAGTACACATCTAACTAGGATCCTGGATTGGAATTGCCACAGGAAGCAAAAAGACTGGGTCTCATTGGAAGAGGCATCGTCCCCATTGCACCTGCGATTCCTCCCCTGGATCCCTTGGAATAAAGTACCACAAGAACTACAGCGTCACCCACTCATAGGAACGACACTGAAGACTTTCCAAACACTGATCAAACATCACAAGTTATCCTCATCGCCAAGCCCTCTTACACCCATAACCCACAATCCAGACTTTACACCAGGCATGGACTTGCAACTAACCTCTCCCCACGACCGACAGGTACCTCTCTTAATCCTGCATTGTATTACTGCAAACAGAACAAAACCATACAGGTCTTTGATACAGGACCTGCACCCCCAAACACTCACATACTGGACCTACCGACAAATCCACAACTACGTGCAAACCTCCCCAAACAAAATACAACTAAGCAGACAGACCACCCCGTTCGAAGACTCATGCCACTCTGGAACCCCAGTAACTAAATCTACCTCGCTAATGTATGCTTGGCTACAAGAGGGCAGGAGGGGAGAAACAGCGGGAGCACGAGTACAGTGGGAAAGTGCCTTCGGCACCAATATTACAGATAACCAATGGCGTCAAGCTTCGATTTTTGCACACAAGTGCTCCATTGGGACGAAATTACAGGAAACGTCCTATAAATTGTTGACGCAATGGTATGCAACACCAGTTAAGCTCAGGAAATGGTACCCACTGTCCTCGGACTCCTGCTGGAGATGTGAGAAGGATACAGGCACCTTGTTCCACATCTGGTGGGACTGTCCCACACTACAACCCTTCTGGAACGGGGTGCGCGACCTGATCAAAGCAATTACAGACACGAAAATATCCCTCACTCCTCCATGCTGTCTATTACATATGGCTGATTGCTCTATGAAACGATACAAAAAATCCCTAACAAGACATCTGCTGAACGCAGCAAAAATTCTGATACCGAGACATTGGAAATCCAGAATCGCTCCCTCCATCCCAGAATGGTTAAATGCAGTAAATGACATATACTACATGGAAGAAACAGCCGCCATGGCCAAAGAAACTACTGAGAAATTTAATAGCACATGGTCACCATGGGTGATCTTTCGGTATTCTGATCAATATATACAACTTGATACAGGATGAAATGGTTATATTAATAGAAGCAGATTTTATTTCTTACTGATAGAAAGGTATATGATATGTACAGTTCTCTTAAACATAGAAGACTGTGGCTTACATGCAAACATAGATAGGTTGAATATTTACTTTGACAACACAATGATCCCCAAACTGCTATAGCCTGGTTCTTTTTCAACACCACCCACCTCTCGTTCCCTCCCCTCCCCATATCTTCCCCCCCCCCTCCACCCCCTCCTAATGAATGCTCCTATTTCATAGACCTCACCAGATGCAACCTAACGCATTATTTTTGACCTTATGGTAAAGCTCTAATTGGTTATCTTACTTAGACCTCATAATTTAATCAGTCCTAGACAATGTATGCCTTAAATCAATATAGGATTGTATTCATATTATTATTTTCTTCCTTCTCCCCTCTCTTGTTACTTTAAATGTTCTGTAAGGATATTCATACGATCGCTGAAAGTTTTGAGCGACTATTCTCATTGTAATGTGAAATATCCTGTATGTTGTTATTTTTTCAATAAAATTCAATTGTTCAAAAAAAAAAAACTTAAGTGACTCAATTAATATAGTAGCTGGTTTAATCTGTTTTCAGTCTTTTTTTTAATTATTATTTAAATCTTAGTTCTACTGATCTCCTCCTGTCACTCTGAAGCTTTTTTCTGACTACACGCATGCATTCCAGCAGCAGATGTATGTCATTGCTCAGGGGTGACGTTCCTGCTGGTGACACATTGAGCTACGTATTGAGCATCAGCACAACTGCTTATAGTCCCTGACAGAGAGACAATGCCAGAGAGAATGGGGTGTCCCCCATTGCCTGTTTTAGTGCAAATTGTATTGGCAGATACAACTATATATATATGGCAACGATGACATATGAGCCTTACACACCAGATGATGTCCAATAGAATGAAGCGCGTCGGGTGACACTCCTGGAATCGTTGCTTGTGTCCTGTTTTAGCTACAAGCTTGTTTTATTGGATTTGCTGTAAGTGACTGTAAAGCTTTTTTTATACCATTAAACGTCATACAGTATCACACTATGTGCGGATCATTTGTTTTTCATGCACACCACATGATGTGATTCATCGCATACTTTGGAGCCTAAGTTTGGATCCCTGTCTTTCATCGGGTGGAATCTTTCCTACTATTGTTCCATTGGCGTGATACACCCCGTTTGTGATGATTTCCTCAAGACTGCCTGTTTGACCCACGTGCTATACAGTGCGTATGTCCACCGAATCTGGTAAGCGTGATTACTTTACCACTTTGATTTTACCTTCAAGATCCACCTTTTTTCGGGAGCAGTGATTTTTTTAATGCTTATAGTGAAACAATAAAAATGAAATATTCCTTTAAAAATCGTGTCTGGGGGTGTCTATAGTATGCCTTTAAAGTGGCGCATTTTTCCCGTGTTTAGAACAGTACCACAGCTAAATTACATTTCAAAAGGAAAAAAAGTAATTTAAAACTGATCGCGGCTGTAATGAATTGTCGGGTCTTGGCAATATAGATAAAACTCATTGAAAAAAAGAGCATGGGGTCCCCCCAGTCCATTACCAGGCCCTTTGGGTCTGGTATGAATAGTAAGGGGAACCAAAATGAAAAAAAAAAATTGTGTGGGGGTCCCCGTAAAATCCATACCAGACCCTTCGGGTCTGATATGTAAATTAAGGGGAAACCTGTGCCAATTATTTTTTTTAAAATGGCATAGGGGCCATTTTTTTAAAAAAAATGGGGGGACGAGAGAGTGCCCCCCTCCTGAACCGTAGAAGGCTACATGCCCTCAACATGGGGAGGGTTCTTTGGGATAGCCCCCCAAAGCAACTTGTTTGGTTGTGGGGGTCTGTGGGCGGGGGCTTATCGGGAACCTGGAAGGCCCCTTTAACAAGGGGACCCCCAGATTCCGGCCTCCCCCCATGGGATTCAGCACAAATGTATGTTTGCTGACACTGGGATCTATTTATCACTCACCATCTTATTGAAGAAGGACTGTACATTATTGTTATTGACATTCCGAGCTTTTTGCACTGGACTTTTCATATTTTGATCTATTTTTATCACTTTCTTTATGATTGCTATTATTGGTGTGTTTATTTTATTTAGTGCTGCTCCATTAATACACAATATGAGTTTAGCCACTTTATCCTAATAATATTTTTGCACCACACTTTATTATTTTACCACTGGATTGTATTTTTATTCATTTTTAATCTACACACTGAATAGCAAACAAGTTCACTTCCTATTTTTTTACTTTGTGCTAGTCATAATTTTTGTGTTATTTTAGAACATATTATAAAATACAATTTATGCTTCTTCTTTTCAATCATTTTATTGAGTTTGAGTTTTTTTTTTTTTTTTGCTCAAGGGGTGTACAAATATACTGTATATTACAATATTAGCATGGAAACTAAATTGTACAGGACAGAAGCAGGAAGTGTAAGTAAAGTAAACAGGAGTAAGTAAGAAATTACCAGTACATCACAGTTTTTTTCTGGGCATATTGAATAAGAGATTGAAGACCCATACAGGTTTTCTGTGAACTTGGGGGAACAGAGGTCATTATGAGATAGAAATAAGTGGAGGGGAAAACAGTCATGTTGCCAATAGTGCACATGGAGCTGGTGGGGGAGGATAAGGGGAGACTGGTAGTAAAATAGGTTTAAAGGGAGGGGGTAGGGTAAAGAGGTTTGGATTTCCAAACAGTCAGAATGCAGGCAAGAATCCGTCAAAAGTTGCAGGCAGGAAGTACACATCCCAGAGCTCCCATATTGCATGCAATTTATTCTGTCACATTGTATAGCAATCAGTTTTTCATATAGCATGCACTGATGCATGTGGGATTCAAATTAATATATTGAGATAGATTCATGCCTTTTATCTCTAGTTACACTAATATTTAGAGAAAAAAAAACGAATACTGATAAAAAATTGCAATAAAGTTTTTTTTTATTATGTTATTTTTTTTTATATATTGGGTATATATATATATATATATATATATATATATATTAAATAATACAGTATGTATTGCTTTGTTATCCTAAGTAATGACACATATGTTGCTGATTAAATCCATAGCTAAAATGTAAACATTGCTCTACTCAATAGGGGGCATACAGGTGTGAGAGCCAAAGCAGTAAAAACGGTCATATAATTATGTTGGAAAAAGGATGTTGTCAGAAAAGGTGCACAGTGACTTTTTAAAAAGGATTTAATGGATCATTTGTAAGTGTAACATTAAAGAGTGACTCTACTTCTGTTGAGAAAAAGCAATTCCCTCAAAGTGATTAATGTACAGTACATTTTAAGCTTTTTAACAAACGTTGTTGCTGAGTCCTACCTTTTTCTGCTCTGAAGAAAAAGTTATTTGCTCCTCTATGTTTTTGGATACTGATTCAGAATGAGAATGGCTGGTTCATTATAATCAGCTGGTGCACTGTTCCTCTTCTAAGGAAGAAAGGCTGTAGTGTCAGTATCTCTTTAGAGGTAGAGTTTCCCTCAGAAAAATGTTAGTTACATTTCTGGGGGCCCTCTATACACGAACTGTGAACAGAACACATCCAGGTTGTCATATTGCATTCTGTTTTACAGGAAATCACAGCTGTTGCAGTTTGAAACAGAAAGTAATATTATAATATAGCTTCTGTAGCAATTTCATATGCTTTTTTCTTTTCATTATTCACAAAAAATGTACTATTTCCTATACCAGTTATGTGTCTTACAAGTATGATTACAAATGCTGTAAAGTTGGGTTGAGAAAGTGTGTGGTGTAAATTTATTTATTATCTGATGTGCTGGTTGACAGCACATCCTATGCCCCGTACACACGGTCGGATAGGCATCACTCTTTGACAGGTTAACCAAAAGGTAAAGAGAAACATAGGTTAGGGAAGGCCCTCCTATTTCCAAAATACATAATTTATTATAAGGTATAATAAGAACTACATATAAAGTCTGTACCTTTTTCACCACCCCTGTTTACAATAGTACTGTATGTTAATTAATAGAGTACAGATCTAAAACTGAAATCTTGGCAGATAAAAAAGGACACCTATTAAAGCATGCTCTGAATTTATTTATGCATAAATACATCTATTTTTAAGATGCAAACACTATAAGTAGCTAAGCAAAGCTCAGACTTAGAAAGAGCAGAAGGGGGCAGTCAGTTGTGCTGCAGTGCTCATATGCTAACAGGGAGCATGCTGATAGCAAAGAGCAGATCGAAAGAGATATTAGCTCATCAATGTGCTGCTTCTCTTTTCACTGTCTAGTCAAGGGCTGGGGGAGGGACAAGACTTATGTTACACAATGGCAGCAGCGAAAAATCAGGTCATCTGCCAGACAGGGTTTTGCTGTGTGAAAGAGCTGTATACATTTAAGAATTGGATGGCTAGTAATTAAAATCCTTTAACTGCCAGCAAGTCATGAGATTAGGTGACCTTGTCTGCGTAGTGAAGGCTTGTGCTTCGAAAAAAAGAGTGATATGCATAGAAGTATGTGACAGTTACTAACGCCTGGAAATTTTTATCAAAACTATGGTGTTCTGCGTGGATGGGAAGGGGAGATGTGTGAACGAAGCAGGATACCGTTCGACGGTATGGTGAGAATCGGGGATGCGCGTGACCGCTGGGTGAGTTTGTTTCATTGGCCTGTGGAACTCAAAGAATGCGTGACAACCGAGGTAAGCCAGGAGGTGACTGGCCAGGTAACCGATGCTCGGGTGTCCGTCTGTGCTCGGCACGGACTGGTTAACCAGAGCCCCCCCAGGGCGGCACTGGGGGGAGTGGCTACTGATTGGTTTGCTAAGTAGGAATATATATATATATATATATATATATATATATATATATATATATATATATATATATTATATATATATATATATATATATATATTTGTGTATTTAGCTGTTAGCCTGAATTTCAGCTTTAAGATATGGCCAGCCACTGGCTTAAATCTTTGGCCAGCTGTAGGCTCGCTAATACAAATCAGGCTTAATTTTCACATACAGTAATTATTTTGGAAGGCGATACATATGAAGTGAGTCATTAGCAAACAAAGGCAAAAATTCTGACACCAGTGTTGTTACAATATTTTTAAGATTAATGTGAAATTATCAGGAAAAGCAAACTGAGGAAAGTTTTTCCCCCTTAGAAGTTACCACTTTGGTTTGTATTTGCTGCAGAGCAGTGAAATCTCACTGTTACGTTATAAATAACACCATTTATTAAAGTCACAATTTAAAATGAAATTTGTTATGTATGAGGATAACTAAAACCCGATCAGTTCACACTCTCCACTGTTTGCCTGGGGAGATGGGGAGATGGGGAGGTAAATAGATTGCTAGAAAGCAACCTGTGACTACAGCTTAAATTACATTTTACCAAGTGAGTTGAATGACTTTTTAATTACAGCACTGATATCCACATGCTGTCACCACTGCCTGATACAGCGGAGAATGATTTGATTTTTAACTTTGATGCACAAAGGGGAAATGAAAAGTACAGCTTTTTTCTTAGAATTGTAATTTTCCGCTTCCTTGCGAGGGAGGACCCTAATCTTCAAAGCTGTACAGTAGATAATGTTTTTTTTTTTGTGATTTAGAAAAATGTTCAGAAATGCAGGACTTTCAGACTATACTGTGTTTCCTTGATTGTGATTAAACAGAAGCTTGTGTAACATAAAAGATTGTCAAAATATTTTTTCATTAGTAGATATGCTGTTTTGGTGGGAGGTTATTTTAAGTAAGAAATATAGCATTTTGTGTCTGACAGGGCTAAGAACAAGAGAGAGCAAACTGATTAGCAGGTTAAAATTCCCATACCCCTCAAGCAAAATGATCTCTCTGTCTCTGTTCCTCATTCCAGCGATGGCTCTTTCCTTCTGTGAAAGGCCATTAGCATAGAGCCCATCAAAGGCCACCAGTACTGCAGCCAGGAACTGTTTTAAAGGGCTAGTGCCCTCAGGAAGTCACCAGATAACGCAGGGAGCTTGGCATCCATACAACACATTATCACACTAGCAATTAAACCCCTTGTCTCCTGGTGTCTTTCTGTGGGCACTAGTCCTTTAACATTGCACTTGGCTGTGGTGAACCACTGTGACATTTGTGAACTTTGGTTACTCCCAGTGTTCCTATACTTGGTGCCTGCTTGGAACTTCTGTGCATTCCACATAAGCTTTCAGTGCTTCATCTGTGTGTCTTGAATACTCCAGTGATCCTATGATCCCAGCACCCTTGTGCTGCTAGAAACTCTCATTTGGTCTTATGTTCCAAGCACCATTATGCTCCTAGAAACAATCCTTAGTTTCTGTGATCCCAGCACCCCTGTGCTCCCTTAGATTATTCTCTGTTCCTTAGATCCCCACACATCCATACTCCTAGAGACTCAGTAACTGGGATCACCAGGGTGCTGGGATCACATGAACACACTCACTTGTGTTCCTGGGTCTCAGGCACCTCTGTGCTCACAGAGACTCTCCTTTGTTCCTATTATCCCAGCACCCGGTGCTCCCAGTGACTCTTCAGCTTTCCTGTGATCCCAGCACCCCCAGTTCTTCCAACAACTCTCTTGTATTCCTGTTATCATAGCACTCCAGCGCTTCCACAGAGTCTCACTTGTGTTCCTGTGACTCTAGCACCTCCGTGTGCTGATACGCTCTCTCTCCTGCGTACCGATGCTTCTTACTCTTTGCCTGTTAGGGTTGTGTCAGAGGTATGCAATCAGGGAGCTGTTCTGCGGTAAAGCCCATAACCCCTTGCAGGGTACTCTAATAAAAATCAGGTGGTTTCTTGAATACTGTGCCTCAGCACTTCTGGTGAATGTGCTGACATTTCTAGTGGTAAATTTACTAAAACTAGAGAGTTCAAAATCTGGTACAACTGTGCCTGGTAACCAATCCGCTTCTAACTTCAGCTTTTTCAATTAAGCTTAAAACTGGAAGCTGATTGGAGATCACGCACAGCTGCACCAGATTTTGAACTCTGCTGTTTTAGTAAATAAACTCCATAGAGTCTTGTTTCTCCTGAGTCCCTGAGATATTCTGTCCTCCCATTATTCAATATTATACTGTTGCCTCTCAACTCCACCCATGTTGTCACTTTCATGCTTCCACAGGTTTCTGCCACTCCTTGACCCTAGTGTACATTGTCTGCTTTATGACCCCCGGGGAACTTGTAAGTGTCCCTTCTGAGGCCTGTACCTCCACACAGCCCAGTTATATTTCCTAAAAGCCTGATCCCTTAATTTCCATACCATTTGATTCCGCCAGTAATGACAGTTTAGGGTTACATAGTTACTTAGAGCAATATCACTTTAGGATCATTGATGAATTCATTACAGAATTGTCACCAGTGCTCTTGCACATCTTTGCAAAAATACAAGCTTGCGCCTTGGTTTCCAGCATCATAGAACCACCACTCCTCAAAAATACTGTCAAGACAAAGTACATCTATGTAAGGTAAAATGCTTGGCGTCTAAGAAATGTACAGTACCTTAGAGGTAATTTAAAGGTTGCAAAGGGCTGCAATACAAATATATATTAAGAATGCTTTCAGAAATAGAAGTGTTAATAGTTTATTTTATCAATTAACAAAATGGAAAGTAAATGAACACAAGAGAAATTCAAATCAAATCAGTATTTAGTGTGACCACCCTTCGTCTTCAAAACAGCATTAATTCTTCTAGGTACAATCGCACACAGTATTTGAAGGAATCCAGCAGGTAGGCTGTTCCAAACATCTTTGAGAACTAACCTCAGATCTTCTGTGGATGTAGGTATCAGGTGAAGAGTCGACAACTCGTCCTTCTGAAAAAGACACTTTATTACATCCACTACACATCCACTTATAGCCACTGTACTTTTTACACTCCACTTGATGTAATAAAGTGATTTTTTTGGGAAGGACAAGTTACTGGCTCTTCACCTTATACCTCCATATTCCATTAGTGTTGGAAAGACACTCTGAGCAGGAACACATCAGTCCACCTACATGGGGAATCTGTCTGGGAATTTAACTTTCTTCTCATGGCTTCTGTAGATGTAGTATATAGAAAAGAATTTGTGTGCTGCTATGCAAATATATCTTATACTGTGAGATATTAATAAAGTGAACAAAGAACAGCTGCTACCATTCAATAAGTGAACTCACACTCATAAATAATAAAATATACAATATAATGGTGCACTTATTCAATATGAATCTGTAAAGCATTAGTATAAATCCTCAACTGGAATGAATAAAGTGCAAAAAAATTGATAATAAAGTGCAACAAATTAAAAGCACACTATATAAGTCCAAAATATGCCAAAAAAGTCAAAAAACAAGAATGATTCTGAAGTGAGCAGATGTCCCTCTCACTTATAAGTGTAAATCCAATTTGTGCTTGAACATAGATGTGCAATCACCACCTACCTTTGAAGAAGTCACGTGACAACGTGAACACATTTGGGAGGAATTAGAGTGGAGACTGCGAGCCAGAGTTAGAGTTAAAGCTGTTATAGCAGAAAAGGGTGGGCCAACTCAATACTGGACCCTACAGACTAAGACTAGGATGCCATTAAAGTTCATGTGCGTGTAAAGGCAGGCATCCCAATACTTTTGGTAGTATAGTGTAGTTTGGGGCTGATCTCATGCCATCCCCAAATACACTGTACTTTGTCTCTTTAAAAATGTCTGAGTTGTCAAATGAGCAGTTAAGGCCTGCATAAAGTAATATATAAGGGGCTCCTATTATGACTGAACCATTTATTCAGTAAGGCAATGGAAAGATCAAAGCAAAAGTGTGAAGTACAGTAACCAATAGCAGCTAGATTCATTTTATTGAAGTCATATTGATAAAACGTTGCTGAGGGATAATACATATAGTGTCAATGGATAAAATAAGAAATCATATGGGAATTCAAACTTGGTCCTGCCCCTTCTACATGAGTTTTCCCATAAGTCTTTTAAAGTAGTAATAGTATTTTTCTAAAGTACTGGATGAAATATGGCTACAATCACCTAACGTGCCAGGCAACATATTCTTTAACCTCCCTGGTGGTATGATTATGTCATATTTTTGATGCTAAAAGAGGTACATTGTTTTGCATAGAAATTTGTCATTTTATATTGTAGGTTTGTAATTCTTAGGAATAACTCACTTAAATCTGTCCAAACAAGAGTCTAGTAAACATCCCGGGTATGATAAAGTTTGAAACACAAAATAATAAATTATAATATAATAAATAACTATAAATAATTATATCAAATAATAATATAATAATAATAAAATGTATTCAATAATGTAATCAAATCAAAAACACTGAAATTTGCTCAGTTGCAGAATTGACGCTGTCGTTACTTTTAGTATTTGATGACTAATATCCCCACAAATCACTATCGCTCAATTCTGCAAGTGATTATAATTTATTTTTGGCTTACATCTGGTAAGCATGCTTATTCATAAGAACAGAGGTCAACACTGCTGAAAAATATTATTTCTACTGAGAGATATCATCTTCATCAGAAGAAACCGTTTTTATCTTTGGGGTGGTTTATATCTCCTACCTTCATATAGACTCTATGAGCGCAATTTTTTTCTTTATATTATATTTGTGTTTATCTCATTATTATTGCAGCTATACATAGAGTCTTTTATTTACTATATGTGTGTGTGACTAGCGCAGTTTTTTACCCTTTAGATTATAATTTATTATCACTGTTTTCTAGCTGGTCTAAAACCGCTTTTGACGTAAAGGGACACTTTTTTGTTGCTATGGACAATCTCAAGTTTCCAGGCAGAAAGAACAATATATATAATATAAAACTACATGCAGGGCATTGGACAAAAGGGATGTGAAATAATTGGATATAGTAATGTAATCTGTAAGATTACAGTGTACTGTATGTGTTTTGTGTTTTTCACTTTTTGAATTTGGCGCCAGGCTCTGTCCCCGTGTGTGGCGACGCTCACAGGGAACTGTGCCCGGCACTGTGATAGATCGAGAGGAGGACACAGCCCACGGATACAGCGGGGAGACATCGCAGGATCCTGGGGACAAGGTAAGTAACTTTGCCTGGATCCTGCAATGCGATCCCGAGTGTGGCTCGGGGTTACCACTTTTGGTAATGAAAATTCACCCTGAGCCACACTCTGGAATACCGCCAAGGAGGTTAATAAAACACTTTTTTCATCCTTGGTTGAATCTTGCTGTTGCTAATCTTCCGCAGCTTCTGAATGGCATTTTGTAGGATGAGTTTCCTCAATATGACAACTTTGTACGATGCCCATGCAACACATATTGCAGTGGTCACTTGTGGTCTTTATTGGAAGCTTGTGTGACAAGGTGACCATGCAGGAGCACAACGGACAGCATGCTGTCAACAGACAGAGTTCCACTATATAGCAGGGCCTTTTATGGCAGGCACGCCAAGGAACATATTTACAAAGCAGTGCCAGTGATTTGCAGCAAACATTCACTGGTGGTGAATCAATCAGTGACATGTAAATCACATGTACCTGGAAGATTCACCTGCAGTGGATGTTTGCTGAATGTCAGATTGGATACTTCATAAATATAATTTTTTGTTTTATTTAATAAAATATGTAATAGAAAAAAAAAGAAAATTACTTTTGAAATTTTACTAACATGGAAGATTTCAGTGACTGGGTTTGCATATTCTTTAATGTCATAGATGGTCTCCTGGACCAATAGGGAGGTCCAGGAAGACATGGGGCCAAGCTCAAAATTCAGAAATGTACTTAAACATGAGATTTGCATATAATGTCAGCTGCCTACACCACTTGATCTAATTGTTTTAATGTCCAATATTCACCGAAGGTAACTTCTGCATATACATTTTTCATCATATGCACATTAGGAATTGTCCAGGTCTGTGACAGGTTTATTTATATTTATTTTGAGGGTGCAGAATGTAGGAAGTTTGCTAATAACGTGCTATAAAACTTGTATTTCAGAGAAAAAAAACAGCCTTGTTATCAATCAAACCAATTTCTTTAGGCTGGTAGGTGATTAGGAATGGGGTATCTCTGAAGACTGTTGTATGACTTGAGGACATATTCATTCTCTTTTTACACACTTTTCATAAACATTTTAATTACTTGTGTTGGTGCTTTCCTATTAGGACATATTATTCAGCTTTGCAACATCTGTCATCAAAAGAATATATCGTTTTTAATTGTTTCCCAAGTTACTGCTAATACACGCCATATCTAGATGATCACAAAGCCTTCCTTTCCTTGTCAATCACACATGATTAATGTCTCCTTTTTCAAAAGATGAGAAAATTACTACTTTTTAATCTTTGTATCAAGGAATTGACTGTAAGACACAGATGTTTTAATCTGAAATGAGAGAGTTACATTTAGTCTCATTGAGACTGTAATTTCCTGAGATAACGAACCAGTAAAAATGTATTATTTGACAATACAACATTGCTGTTTTTATAGATCATCGAGACATAAAAAATAGGAATATAACCTGTTTTGATTTTTGTGTTCTTGTTTGTGATTTGAGTATCAAAATCACATTCTAAAGCGCAAAAGTTAAAAACAGAAACCTGTGTTATGTTATATTCCCATATAGGCTTTTTAAAGGGGTTGTAAACTCTCATGGTTTTTCACCTTAATGCATTCTATGCATTAAGGTGAAAAACCTTCTGTAGTGCTGCAGCCCCCCAGACCCCCCGTTTTACTTACCTGCCTCTGATATTTCTTCGGCCGGGAAGGAGCACACCAGCTCTAGCTGGTGTCTCGTGTCCTGATTGGATAGATTCATAGCAGCGCAGCCATTGGCTTCCGCTGCTGTCAATCAAATCCAATGATGCAGCGCTGGGGGCGGGCCGAGTCCTGCATTCTGTGTGAATGGACACAGATGCAGGACTCAGGAGCGTGCCCACAGGAGTTCCCACCTTAAGAGAACCTTCTCCAATGTGGACACTCGATGCGGGGAGGAGCCACCAGCGCCACTGAGGGACCCCAGAAGAGAAGGACCAGGGCCACTCTGTGCAAAGTGAACTGCACAGAGGAGGTAAGTATGACATGTTTGTTATTGAAAAAAAAAAAACAGGGTTTACAACCGCTTTAATAGCGAAATGCAAAGATGTACTTTACGAACAATGAAATATCAGTTTCTTTGCACAATATTTGCCAAAACTATATAATTATTCTACAAATATAATTCATACATATCCATTACTTAAAGGCCCGGTAATCAATTTTTCATTAAATCTTTTCTTACTGTTTTTTTTTGCATTCCTTACATCCTTAACATTTGCATCCATAACATTCTACATAAACTCTCCCTTTCCTCTTCATTTCCATTTGTTTGGAACAAACAGTGCATGTTAGTTGTGATCATGTGCACTGCTCTACGCACACTACAAATGCCATAGTACCTAGTCTAATCTCAGGAGAGAGTAATGCCCCGTACACACGTTCGAAAAATCGGACCACAAAATCCATCGGATTTTTTCCGACTGATTTTTTCCGACACTGGTGTTGCATACACACGGTCGGACAAAGTTGTCAGAAAATCCGATCATTCTGAACGTGGTGACGTTTGTTGCCTATGACGGGACTACGTAGAGGCTAGTAGCCAATAGCTTTGGTTTTGTTATGTGATCTGAGCATGCGTGGCACTTTGTCCGTCGGAATTCGCTACACACGATCGGAAAAAGTCTGATAGGACTTTGTTGTCGGAAAATTTGAGAGCAGGAGATAAAACTTTGTCCGTCGGATTTTCCGATGGAGCCTACACACGGTCGGAATTTCCGACAACATTGTCCGATAGCACATTTTCCGTCGGAAAATCCGACCGTGTGTACAGGGCATAAGAGAGGATTTCTG
Organism: Lithobates sylvaticus; assembly: GCA_028564925.1. Lineage (NCBI taxonomy): Eukaryota > Metazoa > Chordata > Amphibia > Anura > Ranidae > Lithobates > Lithobates sylvaticus. The sequence goes on along the minus strand of CM053028.1, from coordinate 284,357,606 downwards.
CATACAGCGGAACCATGGAAAATGCATTTAGTCACCCTCTAATGGAATAAAAGGTACTTTTTGGAGTTAAGAATGCATACTTTAAGAGATTTTTTTTAAAACTAGAGTTTAATATCACTTTAATGTGGATGCTAGTAGGAGCCAAAGAGCTGAATTAAAGGTATAACCTTCCTTCCTCCAATTGATCACTACTTTGGTTAAAAAAATAATTTAAAAACCCTAAATATTCACCTACATCAATATACAAGAGACATCTGAATTTCAAGTCTTTTGTCTTCTTCTCTACAGAGAAGGGCAGTCCTTCTTTGGCTGTCCAAACTTTGACTTTAACACTTTCTATTGGCTCTTCAGTGGTAGTATTTTCTCTGGTCCTAAATGCTGCAAGGGTGTGATGACAACCAGTCAGTGAAGGCACAGACTGCAGTACTGTATTCACTGGTCTGAAAATCCAGAAGTGGTGACAGGAAGGAACACGAATAATAAAATTAGGTGAATAAAAAGCAGCTAAAAAAGGTAATTAAAAACCTTGATGAGCATGTGGGAGGGGGATTTAACATGCCCATAGCTAAGCCTTAAGGAAACATGGTCTCATCTACTTATCATAGTACAAATCAATGAAAAAGGTTGAAGCGAGTTTCCATGAAAATATATGATCAGTTGTGTAAAAGTTCCCATGGGAATACAAACCAATCTACTAAATAAATGCTTATATCTTTGCATTGCTTTTACTGTTTGTTTAGCATTCGGGATGAGATTATTTTGCCTTCCCCCATATAGCACGTCTTATGCCGCGTACACATGAGCGGAATTTCCATCGGAAAAATCTTGGATGGTTTTTCAGACGGAATTCCGCTCAAGCTTGGCTTGCATACACACGGTCACACAAAAGTTTGCTGAACTTTCGACCGCCAAGAACGCAGTGACGTACAACACTACGACGAGCTGAGAAAATTAAGTTCAATGCTTCCGAGCATGCGTCAAATTGTTTTCGAGCATGCGTAGGAATTTTGCGTGTCAAAATTGCTACAGACGATCTGAACTTTTTCTGACCGAAAAATTGAGAACCTGCTCTCAATCTTTTGCTGGCTGGAATTCGGCCAGCAAAAGTCCGATGGAGCATACACACAGTCGCATTTTCCGACTAAAAGTACTTCTCATGGGTCTTTTGCTGGCCGAATTTCCGATCGCATGTACGCGGCATAAGACCACCCCCTTGGTAATTATCCCACTTATATCTTTGTAGATTTGTCAATTTTTTTGCTTATGGTCACTTGAGAAGATCTAATCATTTATGCTCTTTGATTTAGTTTGCTATATATATTTTTTGCAGTTACTGTTGTTTTGGATCAGCTGATCCTTACCAAAACCCACTTTCTTTGAAGTATACCTGTCTCTGTTGAGCTGTGTGCAGCTAAACCACTCTAATATCTGCTGGCCGTCCTTCAATCCTTTTTGGCTCCAATTTAATCTATGGTTGAGTAAGTACCAATGGTGCTCTGGTGGTTTTAACCCTTTGGTTTGGTCCTTTTTCAACCCTGATCTATTAATTTAGTTTATGACACTCTTTATACCATTACGCTTCTATCCCTTGTGCCATTTATTGTTGTATGGGCTTTTGGATGTCCTCCAGCGATGCTGTAGGATGCTCAGTCTCTTTCAGAGTTTTTGTACATGGAAACTGTAATATAACATTCTGTAGATACATGTAATGATTTATGATTATGTATACCGCTTGAAAATATTTTTGTTTTTCATATATGCTTACAGTTTTGTAGAATTCACAATTATTTCTGTGTACTTGAACCCCCCTGAAGAAGACTTTTATGAGTTGAAACGAGTTGAAACGATCAGGACAAGTCTGATCATTGGAAGAGGGCACACTGAGTTTCCAGCACCGCTAGAGAACTGACCACAGTGTGTTCTACTGCTTAGTGTGGTCAGTTTTTAATAGGAAAGCAGAGGGACTGGCAGGGACACCAGGGATCTCCCACAAAGAAAGCAATACAAAGAGAACATTATATTTTTTCATACAAGTATATGGTACAGCAAGCACAAATCAGGAATATGAACTGTTGGGGTAACAAACATTTTAAGGTGGGTAAGGGCTTGAAAAAGGTATACATATGCATTAAATTCATACATAATATTCAAAAATATAAAAAAGAAATATACTGTTGTAATATATAATATAGAATCAAAGAAAGAAGGTTGACTGCTTGGGCAGAATATCATCAAGGATCTTTATGAAGGTACAGCCCTCATTCACTATAAAACAGTAAATAAATGTATGAACAATGTCTGAAAGATGTATGAGCCTCATCTTGAGAGAATAAACTGTAAAGCCCATTCATCATACATGATATCAGCCATCTGGTTACACTGACGACTTGTCAGGGCTCAGATGTTTAAAATATGATGCAGAAATACTACCAATCACATATACTTCATACTGCTACTGCATAGAACTAATGTATTTAGCTTGTGGTGCCTAATTGTGTTGCAGATGTCACGTGTAGGTATTCATTTGTACAGCAAATTCACTTATCTCTTAATAGGTATAGAAAGTATACAATTATTACTACCTTATAATATGCTTTCTGAAAAGGATAAAATGTTATGAAAAAATATCTGGATTCTAAAAAGGCTACCTGATGCAACATCAGTACTCTGCAGGGATCATTTAATAATATCAAGAAGTGTGGTTTATTTCAATATGGTTGTGTCAGTCTAGCTATAGAATTACATCATTCAGCAATTAGACAGTGGAATCAAGCATTTCTTTTGGTATTATGTATGCAAGTAAAATAAGAATATTATACGCAAATGGCCAATAAGTTCACTTAGTTGATAAAAACAAATTTTGCTGACCTGTAGAAAAATAAAGCAAAAAGTCAGTGAGGAAGAAAAATAATGGCAGGGAAGATAACAATACATTTTTATTCTCCAAATGATCCGTTTTTATTAATTCAGCTGCTGTTAGAATAAAAAATAAAAATAAATACACTTATAATTTCTGTATTGTGTTTTGGCTATCACTAGGGGAGATTTACTAATAGTAAAGAGAGCAAAATGTGGTGCAGTTCTGCATAGAAACCAATCAGCTTCCAAGTTTTATTGTCAAATCCTAATTGAACATGCTGAAGTTAGAAGTGGATTGGTTACTATGCAATGCTGAACCAGATTCTGTGTGCACCAGTTTTAGTAAATTCCCCCACCACGCAAATGGATACAGGCATACCCCACTTTTAAGTACACAATGGGATTTATTTACTAGAGCTAGAAAGTGCAAAATTAGGCTCACTTCGGCATAGAAACCAATGAGCTTCTAACCCCAGCTTGTTCAATTAACCACTTCAGCCCCGGACCATTTGGCAGCCAAAGGACCAGAGGTCTTTTTTCAATTTCGCACTGCACTGCTTTAACTGGTAATTGCGCGGTCATGCAATGTTGTAACCAAACGAAATTTGCGTCCTTTTCTTCCCACAAATAGAGCTTTCTTTTGATGGTATTTGATTGCCTCTGTGATTTTTATTTTTTGCGCTATAAATGGAAAAAGACCGCAAATTTTGAAAAAAAATGATATTTTCTACTTTTTGTTATAAGAAAAATCCAATAAACTCAATTTTAGTCAAACATTTGGGCCAAAATGTATTTAGCCACATGTCTTTAGTAAAAAAAAAAATGCCAATAAGCGTATATTTATTGGTTTGCGCAAAAGTTATAGCGTCTACAAACTAGAGTACATTTTCTGGAATGGAATTTAATTGGAATGCTTTTAATTTATGACTGCCTATCTAATTTCTTGAGGTGCTAAAATGGCAGGGAAGTACAAAACCCCCCCAAATGACCCCATTTTGGAAAGTAGACACCCCAAGCTATTTGCTGAGAGGCATGTTGAGCCCATTGAATATTTTTTTTTTTAGTCCCAAGTGATTGAATAAAGACAAAAAAAAAAAAAATTTAAAAAAGTTGTCACTAAATGATATATTGCTCACACATGCCATAGTTTATATGTGGAATTGCACCCCAAAATACATTTTGTTGCTTCTCCTGAGTATGGGGATACCACATGTGTGGGACTTTTTGGGAGCCTAGCCGCGTACGGGGCCCCGAAAACCCAAGCACCGCCTTCAGGATTTCTAAGGGTGCAAATTTTTGATTTCACTCCTCACTACCTATCACAGTTTCGAAGGCCATAAAATGCCAAAATAGCACAAACCCCCCCAAATGACCCCATTTTGGAAAGTAGACACCCCAAGCTATTGGTTGAGAGGCATGTTGAGCCCATTGAATATTTTTTTTTTTTAGTCCCAAGTGATTGAATAAAGACAAAAAAAAATAAAAATAATAATTTTCAAAAAGTTGTCACTAAATGATATATTGCTCACACATGCCATAGTTATATGTGGAATTGCACCCCAAAATAAATTTTGCTGCTTCTCCTGAGTATGGGGATACCACATGTGTGGGACTTTTTGGGAGCCTAGCCGCGTACGGGGCCCCGAAACCCAAGCACCGCCTTCAGGATTTCTAAGGGTGCAAATTTTTGATTTCACTCCTCACTACCTATCACAGTTTCGAAGGCCATAAAATGCCAAAATAGCACAAAACCCCCCCAAATGACCCCATTTTGGAAAGTAGACACCCAAGCTATTTGTTGAGAGGCATGGTGAGTATTTTACAGCTCTCATTTGTTTTTGAAAATGAAGAAAGTAAAGAAAAAAAAATATTTTTTTTCTTTTTTCAATTTTCAAAACTTTGTGACAAAAAGCGAGATCTGCAAAATACTCACCATACCTCTCAGCAAATAGCTTGGGGTGTCTACTTTCCAAAATGGGGTCATTTTGGGGGGTTTTATGCCATCTGGGCATTCCATGGCCTCCGAAACTGTGATTGGCAGTGAGAAGTGAAATAAAAAAATTACACTCTTAGAAAGCCTGAAGGCGGTGCTTGGTTTTTGGGGTCCCGTACGCGGCTAGGCTCCCAAAAAGTCCCACACATGTGGTATCCCCGTACTCAGGAGAAGCAACAGAATGTATTTTGGGGTGTAATTCCACATATGCCCATGGCATGTTTGAGCAATATATCATTTAGTGACAACTTTTTGTAAAAAAAATATATATATATTTTTTTTTTTCATTATTCAATCTCTTGGGACAAAAAAAAAAAAAAATGTAATGGGCTCAACATTGCTCTCAGCAAATAGCTTGGGGTGTCTACTTTCCAAAATGGGGTCATTTGGGGGGGGTTTGAACTGTCCTGGCATTTTATGCACAACATTTAGAAGCCTATGTCACACGTCACCCACTCTTCTAACCACTTGTAGACAAAGCCTTTTCTGACACTTTTTGTTTACATGAAAACATTTTTTTTTTTTGCAAGAAAATTACGTTGAACCCCCAAACACTATATATATTGTTAAAGCAAAGGCCCTACAGATTAAAATGGTGGGTGTTGCATTTTTTTTTTCACACAGTATTTGCGCAGCGATTTTTCAAACGCATTTTTTGTGGAAAAAATACACTTTTTTTATTTTAATGCACTAAAACACACTACATTGCTCAAATTTTTGATGAAATAAAAAATATGATCTTAGGCCGAGTACATGGATACCAAACACGACATGCTTTGAAATTGCGCACAGACACGCAGTGGCGACAAACTACATACATTTTTTAAAGCCTTTAAAAGCCTTTACATGATACCACATTAGATTCACGGAGGAGGTCTACTGCTAAAATTACTACCCTCGATCTGACCTTCGCGGTGATACCTCACATGCATGGTGCAATTGCTGTTTACATATGACGCCAGACCAACGCTTGTGTTCGCCTTTGCGCAAGAGAAGGGGGGGAAGGGGTGCTTTTTTTTTTTTATTTATTTCGCTTTTTTATTTTATTTTTAAACTGTTCCTTCCATTTTTTTTTCTTTGTTATCATTTTTATTGTTATCTCAGGGAATGTAAATATCCCCTATGATAGCAATATACAGTGACAGGTACTCTTTTTTTGAAAAAATTGGGGTCTGTTAGACCCTAGATCTTTCCTCTGCTCTCAAAGCATCTGACCACACCAAGATCGGTGTGATAAAACGCTTTCCCAATTTCCCAATGGCGCGGTTTATATCCGGGAGGGGGGACATTCCATCCCACTGCTTGTAAAAGCAGTCTAGAGGCTAATTACCCACTAGAATTGCTTTTACATGAAAGCCGATCACTGGCTGAAAAGAATGATACCAAGATGATACCTAAACCTGCAGGCATCATTCTGGTATAACCATTCAAAGTCCAGCAACATACTGGACATATTGTCAGGAACGGTGCTATTACCTGGATCGCCTGCTGGTGTCACTGTTTCCTTTGGCATCAAAGGGTGCAGTTCTGGTGGCCACCAGCGGGGGTCTCCCAGCAGATGGACATGCCAGGAATCAGGCTACACCTGTTGTGGATTTGCTGGGTATATAAGCCTGTCCTTCACTGAGGTTCAGTGCTTCAGTATTCCTCTCTGTAGCCCTGTCTTGCCTGTCTGAAACCTGATCCTGGACCTGAAACCTGTACCTGTACCTGTAACCTGACCCGTTATCTGCTTCCTGCCCTGTCCTGGATGTTGTCCCCCTTACCTGGTTCCTGAGACCCGTCCCCTGTCTCCTGCCTTGATGTTCCCTTGCTTCTTGTTTCCCCCTTGGTCTCTCCTCCCTGCCTTGTATATATATATGTTCCATTTCCTTGAAGTGTATAGTTAGTTAGATTAGGGCTTGGGGGTTTGCAGTGTTATTTGTGTTCTTGCTTGTTTGTGGTTGCTGTGTTTATGTGTGTCTTTATTATTAATAAATATATCTTTATCACTACCTTTTGGAGCCTGATTCCTTTAGTGCAGCCCATCGATCTGTTCACTTGTGTTGGATGCCTGTGTTTAGGCTCCATCCCTAACAGAATACTGAAGCCATACTAACAGATCGGCTGCACTTGGGAATTGGGTCTAGACACTTGCTTTTGTCAAAGAAGATGCAGCTGGAAGATATTTTGTATCTTTCACTCCTGGCATTGGAAGAAAGAGATCTTTGTTATCAGACTTTGGGTGGCTATACTAGGGAGCAACTACTGGAGTGCAACCGTATAGCCCATGCTTTTGTTGATCAGGGCCATTTTCTTTTTGAGGACGTGCAGCCCCTGATCCAGATTTGTGCCGAGCTGGCCCTGCCCTGTATTCCTGAGGGCCGTGATGATTTCACTCCCCCTTTTGATATGAATCAGGTTGTATCCCTAGTATGGCTTTTTGAAGATGATCCCGACTACTTTTTTGAGCACTACTCTGGCTGTTCCCCACAGGTGATTTCTGAATGCATTGTGTCTGCGCAGTCTTTTGTTAGACAGGGAAACTTGAATTCACAATTTGTACAACCCATACTTTCAGCATGGTCTGGCATGATGCAATTAGCCCCAGCCAAACAAACCACTTCTGCCATCAGACACCAGCCTACCCAAATGTATGTTTCCCCATCACCCATACCAAACCCAGTTGCCACCCAGTATACACTGCTCCCAACCAAATATTCATATCCGGTCTCTTCTCCCTGTACCTATCCTGCATTTAACCCCCCTGCCTCTTCTCAGCTGCCTACAAATCCACAAATGTATGTTTCCCCATCACCCATGCCAAACTCAGTTGCCACCCAGTATACATTGCTCCCAACCAAATATTCATATCCGGTCTCCTCTCCCTGTACCTATCCTGCATACAACTCCCCTACCTCTTCTCTGCCAAATCCCAACACTCCTTTCCTGTCTGCTGCACCCCCAACCTACAAAGCTTCAGCGACCAAGTCAAAGAAAAAACGAAAGTTCTTCCCGACCAAAACGATCCTGCCAGTAACCCAATCTGCCTCCACACCCACTAATCTGTCCCAGCCTGAAGCGCCAGAGTTCCAGCCGGAGGTGCCAGCAATCCAGCCTGAAGAGCCAGTACTAGCCTTCCAGCCTGATGTCCTAGCCTTCAAGCCGGATGTCCCAGCCTTCCAGCCTGATGTTCCAGCCTTCCAGCCTGATGTTCCAGCCCTCAAGCCTGATGTCTCAGCTTCCCAGTCTGATGTCCTGCTGCCAGTTTTCCAGTCTGATGACCCGCTGCCAGTTTTCCAGTCTGATGACCCGCTGCCAGTTTTCCAGTCTGATGACCCGCTGCCAGTTTTCCAGTCTGATGACCCGCTGCCAGGTTTCCAGTCTGATGACCCGCTGCCAGTTTTCCAGTCTGATGATCCGCTGCCAGTTTTCCAGTCTGATGACCCGCTGCCAGTTTTCCAGTCTGATGACCCGCTGCCAGTTTTCCAGTCTGATGACCCGCTGCCAGTTTTCCAGTCTGATGACCCGCTGCCAGTTTTCCAGTCTGATGACCCGCTGCCAGTTTTCCAATCTGATGACCCGCTGCCAGTTTTCCAGTCTGCTGACCCGCTGCCAGCCCTCCATTTTGATGTGCCCGTGCCTGCTGCCCAGCTTGATGTGCCTGTGCCTGCTGCCCAGCTTGATGTGCCCGCTGCCCAGCTTGATGTGCCTGTGCCCGCTGCCCAGCTTGATGTGCCCGTGCCCGCTGCCCAGCTTGATGTGCCCGCTGCCCAGCTTGATGTGCCCGCTGCCCAGCTTGATGTGCCCGCTGCCCAGCTTGATGTGCCCGCTGCCCAGCTTGATGTGCCCGTGCCCGCTGCCCAGCTTGATGTGCCCGTGCCTGCTGCCCAGCCTGATGTGCCCGCGCCTGCTGCCCAGCCTGATGAGCCACTGTCTGCTGCCCAGCCTGAGGTGTTCCTGTCTGCTGCCCAGCCTGAGGTGTTCCTGTCTACTGCCCAGCCCAAAGTGTTCCTGTCTGCTGCCCAGCCTGATGTGCCTGTTCCTGCTGCCCAGCTTGATGTGCCTGTTCCTGCTGCCCAGCTTGATGTGCCTGTTCCTGCTGCCCAGCTTGATGTGCCTGTTCCTGCTGCCCAGCCTGATGTGCCTGTTCCCGCTGCCCAGCCAAAAGTGCCCGTACATGCTGCCCAGCTTGATGTGCCCGTTCCTGCTGCCCAGCTTGATGTGCCTGTTCCTGCTGCCCAGCTTGATGTGCCTGTTCCTGCTGCCCAGCCTGATGTGCCTGTTCCCGCTGCCCAGCCAAAAGTGCCCATACCTGCTGCCCAGCTTGATGTGCCCATTCCTGCTGCCCAGCTTGATGTGCCTGTTCCTGCTGCCCAGCTTGATGTGCCTGTTCCTGCTGCCCAGCCTGATGTGCCTGTTCCCGCTGCCCAGCCAAAAGTGCCCATACCTGCTGCCCAGCTTGATGTGCCCATTCCTGCTGCCCAGCTTGATGTGCCTGTTCCTGCTGCCCAGCTTGATGTGCCTGTTCCTGCTGCCCAGCCTGATGTGCCTGTTCCCGCTGCCCAGCCTAAAGTGCCCGTACCTGCTGCCCAGCTTGATGTGCCCGTTCCTGCTGCCCAGCCTAAAGTGCCCGTGCCTACTGCCCAGCTTGATGTGCCTGTTCCTGCTTCCCAGCCTGATGTGTTCCTGTCTGCTGCTCAGCCTGATGTGTTCCTGTCTGCTGCTCAGCCTGAGGTGTTCCTGTCTGCGGCCCAGCCTGAGGTGTTCCTGTCTGCGGCCCAGCCTGAGGTGTTCCTGTCTGCGGCCCAGCCTGAGGTGTTCCTGTCTGCGGCCCAGCCTGAGGTGTTCCTGTCTGCTGCCCAGCCTGAGGTGTTCCTGTCTGCTGCCCAGCCTGAGGTGTTCCTGTCTGCTGCCCAGCCTGAGGTGTTCCTGTCTGCTGCCCAGCCTGAGGTGTTCCTGTCTGCTGCCCAGCCTGAGGTGTTCCTGTCTGCTGCCCAGCCTGAGGTGTTCCTGTCTGCTGCCCAGCCTGAGGTGTTCCTGTCTGCTGCCCAGCCTGAGGTGTTCCTGTCTGCTGCCCAGCCTGATGAGTTCCTGTCTGCTGCCCAGCCTGATGAGTTCCTGTCTGCTGCCCAGCCTGATGAGTTCCTGTCTGCTGCCCAGCCTGATGAGTTCCTGTCTGCTGCCCAGCCTGATGAGTTCCTGTCTGCTGCCCAGCCTGATGAGTTCCTGTCTGCTGCCCAGCCTGATGAGTTCCTGTCTGCTGCCCAGCCTGATGAGTTCCTGTCTGCTGCCCAGCCTGATGAGTTCCTGTCTGCTGCCCAGCCTGATGAGTTCCTGTCTGCTGCCCAGCCTGATGAGTTCCTGTCTGCTGCCCAGCCTGATGAGTTCCTGTCTGCTGCCCAGCCTGATGAGTTCCTGTCTGCTGCCCAGCCTGATGAGTTCCTGTCTGCTGCCCAGCCTGATGAGTTCCTGTCTGCTGCCCAGCCTGATGAGTTCCTGTCTGCTGCCCAGCCTGATGAGTTCCTGTCTGCTGCCCAGCCTGATGAGTTCCTGTCTGCTGCCCAGCCTGATGAGTTCCTGTCTGCTGCCCAGCCTGATGAGTTCCTGTCTGCTGCCCAGCCTGATGAGTTCCTGTCTGCTGCCCAGCCTGATGAGTTCCTGTCTGCTGCCCAGCCTGATGAGTTCCTGTCCGCTGCCCAGCCTGATGAGTTCCTGTCCGCTGCCCAGCCTGATGAGTTCCTGTCCGCTGCCCAGCCTGATGACCTGGTGCCCGCTGCCCAGCCTGATGACCCGGAGCCTGCTGCCCTGTCTGTTTTTATTTCCAGATCTAAACTTCCAGACCCTGGTGGTGGGGTACATGTCCCATTGTCGGACTCGGGTGGCACGCCTCCTAGTAGGTTAAGAGACTCTGGCCAGAGAGCGCAAGGAGGTCTGCCGTCACAGAGAAGACTTTTTGGGACTCTTCCACTTTTACATGCACTGCCAGATCTAGGGCAGAATGGAGTGTCCAGAGGCCACTCCTTAGGGGGGGGGAACTGTCAGGAACGGTGCTATTACCTGGATCGCCTGCTGGTGTCACTGTTTCCTTTGGCATCAAAGGGTGCAGTTCTGGTGGCCACCAGCGGGGGTCTCCCAGCAGATGGACATGCCAGGAATCAGGCTACACCTGTTGTGGATTTGCTGGGTATATAAGCCTGTCCTTCACTGAGGTTCAGTGCTTCAGTATTCCTCTCTGTAGCCCTGTCTTGCCTGTCTGAAACCTGATCCTGGACCTGAAACCTGTACCTGTACCTGTAACCTGACCCGTTATCTGCTTCCTGCCCTGTCCTGGATGTTGTCCCCCTTACCTGGTTCCTGAGACCCGTCCCCTGTCTCCTGCCTTGATGTTCCCTTGCTTCTTGTTTCCCCCTTGGTCTCTCCTCCCTGCCTTGTATATATATATGTTCCATTTCCTTGAAGTGTATAGTTAGTTAGATTAGGGCTTGGGGGTTTGCAGTGTTATTTGTGTTCTTGCTTGTTTGTGGTTGCTGTGTTTATGTGTGTCTTTATTATTAATAAATATATCTTTATCACTACCTTTTGGAGCCTGATTCCTTTAGTGCAGCCCATCGATCTGTTCACTTGTGTTGGATGCCTGTGTTTAGGCTCCATCCCTAACACATATATTGTAATCTTTTTTTTTCATGCAGCCTCTTGGCTGAACGAAAAAAAGAGATTGATTGGTGGGTATGCCCACCATTAGAATACCTCCCTTCATCCACCCACTTCTAATGATGGGCATACATGCACCATTTATATATGCCGAAGCATGGGGGCATCCTCCCACAAAAGTTATGCCATGTACACACGATCGCACTTTTCCACGGGGCAAGGCTCCGTCGGAATTTCGACCGTATGTACGCGGCATTAGGAGCCAACCCTGCTGCCCCCATGCTTCGGCATATATGCTCTTTTTTTTAACTGTGGTGGTGAAATCACCTCCTACAGCATTGGAGTCGCGGCTTTATGTATCCTGGGAGCAAACGCTGTTGCTGTCAAGATAAATAAATCCGCGCTGCAACTGAATGGCGCACCTGAAAACAAAAAAATGGTTAACACTAAAACACAGTAAACAAAATTACATACCTGAAAAGCAAGCATGATAAAACATAATAAAACATTGCAGAATAGAATGGAGTAAAAAAAGAGCAACAATAGAGAGAGAATAGAGAGAGAACAATAAAACGACAACTATTTTTTTATTTTTTTGAGATTTACAGGTAAAAAAGCTCCGACTGAATCAAAACGCTACCACAAAAAAAATGTTAGCGATCGCAGGGATCAGGCCTGACTCTGCGAACGCTGCAGTTATGTGTGCTTAGTGAGTGACAGTAATCGATCGATACTGCACTTGGGTGGGCTGGGCTGGGCGGAGGGGGAAAATGCAGGTGCTAGCAGGTATCTGGGCTGATTCCGCTAACAATGCGTTTTTTTGGAACCCTAAACTGCTGGGACGCTAGTATAGATCTGATCAGATCAGATATTGATCTGTTCAGATACTGTGCCACTAAGGGAGGTGTATGCTTTGCGCGTGGGTGTTTGCGGTACTGGCACTAACCTGGGGCGAAGCAGACCTTATTTGACCCTAAAACCTAATTGATATCACCCGCCGGGCGATCAGGGGATTAAACCGTTATTGGGTAATAAATGGCGGGTGCCCTGACAGTATAAAAAACAAACTATCTAACCAGCGTCACCCGTAACAGTTATACAGTGATCACTGGTGAAAGGGTTAACTAGGGGCAATCAGGGGGTTAAAACCTTTATTAGGTAATATATGGGGGTACCTGACGCTATATAAAAACCTGACGGGGAACCTAAATAACTAAATAACAAACTGGCTAACCAGCATCACCAGTGACACTTATACAGTGATCACTGATGAAAGAGTTAACTCTAGGGGCAATCAAGGGGTTAAAACCTTTATTTAGGTTGTAATATGGGGGTACCTGACCTATAAACCTATTTATAAACCTATATAAACATGGCGGTTAACCTAAAAAAAAAACTGGCTACCTAGCGGCACCAGTGACACTAATGCAGCGATCAGAAAAACGATCGCTTAGTGACACTGGCAAAAGGGGGTGAAAGGGTTAACTAGGGGCAATCAGGGGGTTAAAACCTGTATTAGGTAATATATGGGGGTACCTAACGCTGTATAAAAACCTGACGGGGAACCTAAATAACGAAATAACTAACTGGCTAACCAGCGTCACCAGTGACACTTATACGGTGATCACTGGTGAAAGGGTTAACTCTAGGTGCAATCAGGGGGTTAAAACCTTTATTTAGGTTGTAATATGGGGGTACCTAACCTATAAACCTATTTATGAACCTATATAAACATGGCGGTTACCTAAAAAAAAAACTGGCTACCTAGCGACACCAGTGACACTAATGCAGCGATCAGAAAAACGATCGCTTAGTGACACTGGCAAAAGGGGGTGAAAGGGTTAACTAGGGGCAATCAGGGGGTTAAAAACTTTATTAGGTAATATATGGGGGTACCTGACGCTATATAAAAACCTGACGGGGAACCTAAATAACTAACTGGCTAACCAGCGTCACCAGTGACACTTATACGGTGATCACTGGTGAAAGGGTTAACTCTAGGGGCAATCAAGGGGTTAAACCTTTATTAGGGGGGGTAGGGGGCTACCTTGGACCTAAAACTAACTGCCCTGACAGTTATTACAGTCACACTGACACTAAATGCAGTGATCAGTAAATAAATGATCACTGCAATTAGTGACACTGTGACTGGGGGGGCAGGGGGTGATCTGGGGGGTGATCTGGGGTGATCTGGGGGTGACAGGGGGGTGTTTTGTGTGCCTATGTGTACTGGTGTCAGTGTACTGTTTGTGCACTAACCTGTTTGTGTTTACTCCTCGGCGTTCCGGTCTTTCTGACCGGCGCGCCGAGTGTGACATCACTTCCTCTGCCTGTGTTTTGATTGACACAGACAGAGGAAGCATCTGATTCGCCAGGAGCGATCACGAGGGGGTGGCCAGAAACCACTGGCCGTCCCCTCTTCCCGGATCGCTCCTGTAGCGATCCCGACCGCCCCCGCCGGCGGAGGGGGGTTCGATCGGACCCCCCAACCGCCTGAAGAATGGCACGTACAGGTACGTGGTTTTGCCTGTACGTGCCATTCTGCTGACGTATATGTACATGGGGCGGTCGGGAAGTGGTTAAGCTTTGGTAATAAAACCTGGAAGCTCATTGGTTTCTATGCAGAAGTGAGCCTGATTTTGCACTTTTTAGCTTTAGTGAATAAACCCCATTGTGTACTTAAAAGTGGGGTATGCCTGTACTGTGCTGCTACTGGGAGCACACATATACAGTGCTGTGAAAAAAATTTGCCCCCTTCCTGATTTTTTTTTGCATATTTCTCACACTTAAATTTTTCAGATCATCAAACTAATTTTAATATTACACAAAGATAACCCAAGTAAATCACCTGTGCTCCTTTGCAACTTCAGAACCTGGACGATTTACCATAATTGATGGAACCATGAATTTTGAGCCCTACCAGAAAATCTTAAAGGACAATTTCCGGCCATCAGTTCGTGACCTCAAGCTCAAGTGCACTTGAGTTATGCAGCAGGACAATGATCCGAAACACAACAGCAAGTTCACCTCTGAATGGTTCAAACAAAGCTAAATTTAGGTTTTGGAGTGGCCTAGTCAAAGCCCAGACTTAAATCCAATTGAGATGCTGTAGCATGACCTTACACAGGCCGTTCAATGTGGCTGAATTAAAACAATTCTGCAAAGAAGAGTGGGCCAAAATTGCTCCACAGCAGACTCATTGCGAGTTATTGCAAATGCTTGACTGCAGCTGTTTCCACCAAGGGTTGCACAACGAGCTTTAGGTTTAGGTGACAATTACTTTTTCATATAAAGCCAGTCAGGTTTGGACAGCTTTTTTGCCTTAATAAATTAAACCATCATTTAAAAAACTGCATTTTGTATTTACGCGGGCTATCTTTGTGTAATAATACATTTTTTTGATGATCTGTGTCATTTAAGTGTGACAAATATGCAAAAAAATAAAAAATCAGAAAGGGGGCAAATACTTTTTCACACAACTGTAGATACACTGCACAGAACTTAGGTTTAGTATCAGAAAACAAACGTCAGACTGCTTAGCGATAAATGAACCCAATATATTGTAACAGGTTGCAGTAATTAGCAGTATGCACATAAAGCCAGCCATAGACGGATTAATAATATTAGATCGGATAAGCAGGAACCGGACACATTTTGATCCATCTATGGGTAGGCTAGTTGTATTAAAGTGCAGGCCATATAAATGGCAGCAATGAACTTTAAGACTTCCAAAAGGGGTACTTTTTACTATGCCACCTGAGGCTGCAAGGATCAAGGTGGCATATCATTATGCATGACCACGTATCTCAGAGAATCCTGGGAATTGTAGTTTCACATGTATTTCTATTTACAGAGTTCATGTAAGTGTTTTTAACTGATTTTAAGTAAAATATATGCTGTATTTAGATTATTGGAAGCCTATTTTCAATATACTGTATTATTATTATTATTATATTATTATTATACAGGATTTATATAGCGCCAACAGTTTGTGCAGCGCTTTACAACATGAGGGCAAACAATAGTTACAATATAATTCAATACAGGAGGACTCAGAGGGTCCTGCTCGTTAGAGCTCAAAATCTAGGAGGGAGGGTCAAGTGACACAAAAGGTAATAGCTGTGGGGGATGAGCTGATAGAGAAAATAAAAGTACGGTTGTTAGGAAGGGACATAATATGCTTCTCTGAAGAGGAGGGTTTTCAGAGATCGTCTACAAACAAACAGAGTAGGACCTCTAAAGCAGCCGACGAAACCGGTCAGGCTTAATATCACTTTCCACATCCACCCTCTCTCCTAGGCATTGGTGATCCCCATCTCTGTGACCTGGGATCTCAACATCCAAGCAGGAATCTTCCTGAAAGTGGTAGTAAACCGCTGAAAAAGAAAAAACCTACAAGACAATAGCATAATGTGCTAGTATGCATCTCATTCTAGCACATTATGAAATACTTACCTTAGAACGAAGCTCCCACAGAGCACCTGGTCACTGCCGAGGGAGCTGACATGTTCCCTCTGCATTTCTTCTGGGATTGCTGGCTCCGGCGATGTGAGTGGCCGGATCCACGATGACCTCACAGGATGCATCGCTAACATCACTGGCTGCACGCAGGATCAATATCTCCTAAACCATGCAGGTTTAGGAGATATTCTTTTTACCTACAGGTAAGCCTTATTATAGGCATACCTGTAGGTAAAAATCACCAAGCGGGCAATACAACAGCTTGAAATGGCAATTCTGGTCTTATATCTGTCTGGACTGATAAGTATAACATGTATGTACCCTATGAAACATTCCATGATATTCTGGTCTTTGTGACACACATGGACATTTAAGACAATAAAGATTAATTTCCAAGTTGGTGTTGGAACATGCCCACTTTGTTTTACCTGGAACATGATTGATGTACGAGCCTGCGAGGGAGGCGATATATATGTTTACACGTATTTCTTGGCTGATGTATTACTGCTGTGGCTATATGCCTATATACCTCTGAAGCTGATATAACTGTACATAGCCAGTGAACATTGATCTTCCTCTAGACTACACCATACCTTGATTTACAAACTAACGGAGGATTTTCCCATCATTTCACCATATATCTTGGGATAATCCTGGAACTTGAATTATGTTGCTTGACAGAAATGCTATCTTTGGATGGGTGCTATGAACTGTTACTTACATGCATAAGAATTTATTTGTGACCAGAATTTAATCCCATCCATCATTAGGACCACCAGCCCTACCCCATACACATATTATATTATGAGAGAGAGAGAGAGATAGTAAAGCTAATTTGCATACAGGGAAATGTGTTTTTGGCATGAGAGAGAGGTGTGTATGTGTGATTTTAGGGGTGTTTGTTGTGTGTGGTACCAATTTTAATATATGGATTTGTATAATCTAATCATTTTTGATAACTAATAAAGTAACAATTTAATATAGCCCAGTGAGTTGCCATTATTTGTTGTCTTTCCCTCTGGTGGTTGAGTTAAATCAGGTTTTTAAACTCAGTTTTTGCTTGAGAGTAGGAGATAGTCAGAAAGATTGGGGTAGGGAGTTCCATAGGATTGGAGAAGCTCAGGAAAAGTCCTGGAGGTGAGCATGGAAGGAGGTGACGAGGGATCTAGCGAGCAAGAGGTCTTGTTAGGAATGAAGAGAATGATTAGGTTGGTATTTTGAGACCAGGTTAGTTAGTTGTTGTTAGTATTTAGAATTGAATTTGTTGGGTGCAGAAGCCAGTGGAGGGATTGACAGAGAGCAGTAGCAGACACTGAACAACTGGTAAAGTGGATGAGCCTGGCAGCAGCATTCATGATGGACTGCAGGGGAGATTACCTTTTTAAAGGTAAGCCAATGAAGAGGGAGTTGCATTAGTTGAGAGATGACAAGGGAGTGAACTAGGGGCTTTGTGGTGTCATTGGTTAGGAAAAGGTGTATTTTGGAGATGTTGCAGAGGTTGAGAAGGCAAGGTTTGGACAGTGATTGGACATGGGGCTGAATGGATAGTTCCAAGATTATACCTAGAACCTTGATATGCAGTGACGATCTGATAATTGGGCCATTGATCTTGACAGAGAAATCAGAGGAAATGGCACGTGGGGGAAGAAAAATTATGAGCTTGATTTTGAATAGATTAAGTTTGAGAAAGTTGTGTAACATCCAGGCTGATATGTCTGTTAGTAAATTAGTGATACGTGAGGAGACTGAAGGAGTGAGCTGAGGGGTAGAAAGATAAATTCAGGTGTCGTCAGGGTACAGATGGTATTGAAAGCCATGGGAGGTTATCAGCTGACCCAGGGAGAAGGGGGAAGATCAAGAATAGGAGAGGTCCAAAAACAGAACCTTGGGAGACCCCAACAGAGAAAGGAAGAGGGTAGGAGGAAGTAGAATTGTAATTTACGCTGTCTTGGCTGCCAAGGCTTGTGGTGGTCTGTGTTAATAGCAACAGACTTCTCAAATGAGTGTCACAAACTCTCTGGTAAGCCTCACAGTGGTTGGTGGAGCACACATGGTTTTTGCTTATACCTCTTGAACCAGAGAGGAAGATTTCACTTTTCTTGGCATTTTCATTTGTTCACTACGAACTCACTGGTGGAAGTTACTCACTGAGGATATTGTACACGTTTGTGTTATTATTTTAATGAGTTTATTTTTAATTTATTCCACCTGTTTTAAGGTGCTGCACTTTTCAATTTAACTTCTTACTATTGACAATAGGCAAAGTTATTGTGAAGCAGCAATCTGAGGGATCAGTTTTTAGCCGTAGTTCTTCAGCTAGCTAGCTGGGGGCCCAGTCTTTATGGTGGTAAACATGAGTACAGTCCCATTAAAGTCTGCATGCAATAAATAATGCTGCTAGTTAGATAGCCAGTCCCTATGTGCTCAGTCTCTGCTAGCAGTACCAGGTTAATGACAGCAGTGTCCTCTCAGCAATACAGCAACAAGGGTCTCGCTGTTAATATGCCACCTCACTTCTGGACCTACCTGGAGTGACTCTGGTCCTTGGCACACGGTCGAAGACTTATAGCAGGTTGATGTGCACACAGAAGCAGCTATGTGCACTCCTCGCAGCAAAGAGTAAATCCCTCTATATTCAGCCTGTGAAAATATAAGTCTCTCTCTTTTCATACCCAGGTTGCATTGGTAATTGTAACCCAATTGTCTGCAATAGAAATATATTTTTTCTCCAAAACTTAATTTTCCCATGATTCAATGCTGCCAACCATCAAGTCTCTTGAGCTCCTTCTGCTTGTCAGCTCCCCCTGGTGGATAGAGGCAAGGTAGTGTTTACTCATTCATCCTGAATTCCAGTGGAGATACAGAAAGCACTGCAACATCGTGTGCTTAACCACTCTCTGTCTCCAGCCTACCACCTGGCTACAGAACAATAATCTAAAAAATTCTACTTAAAATCTGAACTATAGGTTAAACAAATATTGTCTTAATACAAGAGCCATGTGTATTTCACTTTGCCCCTGTACTGGAGATTTCCAAAATAAAGATCAGTCAGTCATAGTCTCTCTCATTGGTAGGTTATCTGCTGTCCAATATCCCCTGGAGTTGAAAAAGGGTGCGGCAGGACAAAGAGTGGTATAGGTACCTGCAGTGGCTCCAGATGCATTGGGTGGTCTGAAGACATTTTGGATATTGCTGAGATGCTGAAGATGCTCAATGTCAGCACTGGGATTTGGACCCATGGCTTCTGCTGCATTCAGCAGTAGCACTTCTTGATGAGCCACCTGATGCTGGATAGCATTCTGTCTTATTTATTGAGCAATCTTGCCTTGTGCCTTGTTTCTAGTGAATCTTGAACTGCTTTCTCCTCCCATGAACTTCCTATTTAAGCCATGCCTTTGCAATTCCTGTTTGCTAGATTATTGTGCTCTCTCCAGCTGATATTTTACTCCTTTGTGTACCTGCAGCAGTCCCTATCTCCACTACCACTTGTTGCTGACCTTTGGCTTGTTCCTCAATTTAACTTCAACTGGATCCCAACCTGCAACCACTTGTTACTGAACTTTGGTTTGTTTACTTACTATGCTTCTACTTGACCCCTACCTACCCTCCTTATATCTGCTACTGGACCCCAGCTTGCTCACCTCCTGGGGTGAACCTGAGGACAGCGACCTGGTACTAACACAAAGCAAAACCCATCTCCACTAATAAGGAGCTCTTGTGGATGCTCATTAGTTCTTAGACTCCGCACCTCGGATGAGCATGTGTCATCCACCAGGGTGACCTGCTTGTGTACTTATCCAGCTAGTCAGTGTGAGCCTCTATACTGCTGTAGCTACTGGTCTCTGAGCCTGATCCCTAACCGCAACACTTAGACTGAATCTACTGCATAAGGCTGGTATATGAAACATTTTTAATTTTATAATGGTTTTATAAAGTTGGTCAATTACCATGCTAAGAAAAGAACAGAATAGCCTTTGTTGTTAATTGGTATAGGCTACAGATTCATATTTCAGACAGAAATATGCTTGTGTAGCTGTACGGTGAATGGCCAAACTAAATGGGTTTTTGGTCAATCCAAACCTCTGCCTGCAGCGTAAATGTAACATTTAGCAGTGGGATTAATATTGCTGTTAATTTTAAAACTTTATACTCAGGACCCCTAGTTGTTAGGGAGCTGATGTCCTAAAACCAGTGGCGTATCCCTGCCCAGCCCATTCAATCATCAGCTGGGTATTCCTGGTTGACAGCTAAATGTAAACAAAGGGTGGGATTTAGTAAAAAATTAAAAATTCACACCCGAAATTTTAGATCTGGTATGAAAAAAACAGTGCGCTGTATAAACCCTTATTTTTTCACATGGGGGCAATATCCAAATGGGCCAGTTGTGGGGAATAGGCTTTTATTCTCATCAACATGGGGATAAGGTGCTTTGCCAGATGTAATCAATGTCCAAACAGGTCAATGTGTCTGAGCTATGTAATTAGTAGTCTGTATGTGGACAGACAAGAGGTCCAGTATGGTAAATTAAATAACTAGTTAAGCAGAGAAGCTGAAATTGAAACTGAATCCACCAGTTTTGGAGTCTGCCATGAACTGGTGTACAATAGCATGTTCCCAGCTACAAAAAGTGTAAATTCAGCTCTTTTTGCTATGAGAGAGTCAGTAGTTGTCCAGAAGCAAGAGATGAAAGTTACAACTTTATGCAAAAGGTGTTGTCAACTGATGCAAAGGTTTTTCTAGGTGCCTTTGAAAAAATTGCTGTGGGAAAATGCTGGTGAGAATTGCTACTGCCCTTTGTAGTGGTAAACTTTCAGACTGCCTACTGTTTGATGGGCTGAGGTTGCACTGACTATGGCAAGTTTAAAGGGAATATTCAGGTGATGGAGAAGAGCCACTGTGGTTGAGAAAGCTGACAAGCCTCAGTTGAGAAAAAGCTATTCCTAGTAGCAGGGTATGTACCCTCCTTCAGAGGAGATTTGGCTCAATGGTCCAAGAAAGATCTAAAGCTGCTTTAGCATGCAGGAAGATGTCAAATGGGAAGCCCTGACAAAACATGGCAGCAAGTGCATTGCTTGAAATGCAGTAAATAGGGGCATGCGGTCTCCAAATGTTCCCATACCCTGAATACAGCACAAGACTACCTGGTCAGCCAATGACTTTGTGTTGTAATTGCCAATGCCTACCAGGTTTATATTGATAAACCTAGCATCCTTGGAGTCCAATAAATAGAGGGGATAATGTAAATTAAACAGTGCATGTTTAGGTATCACTTTAAGCAGCACCTCCAAAGTTTACCATCTACTGCTTACCCCTGTACCTGCCTATCCACATGCTCCTTTTTCACCATTAACCTCTAAGCCACAGCTCACATCTACTCCCACATCTACAGTTCACTTATGTTTCCCCCACCCATAACTCACCTCTGCACTCCCTGTACATAGCCAACCTCTGTGCCTTACATCCACAGTTCTCCTTTGCCCCCCCCCCCCTTCCATAGCTCATCTCTGCTTTTACTTGCACATCTTACTTCTACACCCCCTGACCACAGCTGCCACCCCCCCCCCCCCCCCAATATCTCACCTCTGCACCACCATCCAACCTTAAAGCAGCCACAATTGGTCCTCTCTCACCAGGCAACTTCAGTGTGCAAGTAAATGCACTCAAGGCACCAGCTGAGAGATGAAAGGTATGTGCCCCCGATGCCTGGCACTAGCGACCCCCCTAGCAACCGCAAAGCTTAACGGTCTTAAAGTAAGCCCTTAGCACCTAGGTCTTAGATGGCACTGTCACTGACTTTATTGGCCTTATTCAAACGGCTAACAGTAATATGCAGCAACCCATAGCAACAAATTATAAATTATATTTTTATGAGTCTAGCTGCACTAAGTTGATGGGTTACTATAGATCATTGCACTTACACATCATCACTGCACCCTTTAAGCCCCTTTTTGAGTTTTAAAGATTACAATGTGGGCTGGATGCTTATTTCCATGACAGGTTTTAAAAAACTAATTATGGATTAAATAAACCAGTTTTGCTATGCTTCCTCCAAGCTACAGCAATATCACCTTTTAAGGTATATGTTCCGTTCCTTGAAATTTATCTGCACAAACTCTCTGTAATTAAAATGTTTCTCTCATCATAAGTGTACCTTTTCCAGTCAACAGTAACCAAAACAAATTGCATTCTGGTTGTGTTAAGTCATTTGGATGCAGTAAAAAAAAAAGAAAAAAAAAAAGAAAAATATACTATACTGTATAGTACTATATAAGACATAACCCCACTATTTTTAAATAGAACATTGTGCTCATTATTGCAGCACTGCTATGAATCTCTATTAGCTTTTGTTTCCCTCTCATTTGACACAGTAACCAGGATTAATTTACATCTCAAGAAGAGCAGATGCAACTTGTCCATAAAGTGTAAAATCTTTTACAGGATGGAGAACTGTTAACAGGTGTACATGAAATTAATCAAAATTCTTTCTTTTTTTTTGCCAATGTTGACACTTTCATGAGCAATGAGCATTTGCTACATGGCAGTGGGGAGTCACTCCTGCTTCATGTTCCTGAGGTGGGAGGATAAATGATTGAGGACTGATGCCAGATGGCCTGTGTAAAGAACAGTGGGGGCTATGGCAGAGGCTACCAGAAATTGCTCTCCTTTGATACATAGACAGGGTGGAATGAAATCAGTGTTGTCTCACAGGCACTTCTGTTTTAACTGAACATTACTACCTTAACCACTTCAATACTGGGCACTTTCCCCCCTTAGTGCCCAAGCCAATTTTCAGCTTTCAGCACTGTGCTGTCACTGTTTAAATGACAATTGCGCGGTCATGCTACGCTGTACCCAAACAAAATTTTTATAATTTTCTTCCCACAAATAGAGCTTTCTTTTGGTGGTATTTGATCACCTCTGCAGTTTTTTATTTTTTGCTAAACAAATAAAAAAATACGAAAATTTTGAAAAAAAACGTTTTTCTTTGTTTCTGTTATAAAATTTTGTAAATAAGTATGTTTTCTCCTTCACTGATGAGCACTGATGAGGCTGCACTGCCGGGCACTGATAAGGTGGCACTGATGAGCACGGATGAGGTGGTACTGATGAGGTGGCACTGATGGGCACTGATATGCGACACTGATGGGCACTGATAGGTGGCACTGATGGGCACTAATAGGCAGCACTGATATGCAGCACAGATGGGCAGTCATAGGTGGCACAGATGGGCACTCATAGGCGGCACAGATGGGCCCTGAAATGCTGCAATGATGGGTACTTATGGGTGGCACTGGTGGGCACTGATAGGTGGCACTGATGGGCACTGATAGGTGGGCACTGATGGGCCTGGATGGGCACTGATAGGTGGCACTGATTGACACTGATAGATGACAATGATTGGCATCACTGATTAGAAGGCACTGGCAGGTATTGCTGGTGGGCACTGATTGGCATTATGTGTAGGCACACATTGCCACCCATGGCCACCAGGGATGCCATACCTGGTGGTCATCAGTGGTGGCCATACCTGGTGGTTATCAATGGTGGCCATTCCTAGTGGTCCTGGTGGCATCCCTGGTGGTCCTGGGTGGGCATCCAAAGGGGGGCTGCACTGATAAACAATCAGCGCAGACCCCGCCTGTCAGAGGAGCAGCCAATCGGCTCTCCTCTACTCGCGACTGTCAGACGGGAGTGCCGAAAAGCCGATAAACGGCTCTTCCTGTTTACATTGGGATCAGCTGTGATTGGACACAGCTGATCACGTGGTAAAGAGTCTCTGTCATTTTCCCTCCCGGGTGTCATGTGACTCGTTAGTGTTACAATGTCTCAGGTGTAAATGGGGAGCAGCTGTGTTCAATTTGGTGTTATTGCTCTCACTCACTCTTACTGGTCACTTGAAGTTCAACATGGCACCTCATGGCAAAGAACTCTCTTAGGTTTAAAAAAAAAAGAACTGTTGCTCTACATAAAGATGGCCTAGGCTATAAGAAGATTGCCAAGACCCTAAAACTGAGCTGCAGTATGGTGGCCAAGACCATACAGCTGTTTAACAGGAACGGTTCCACTCAGAACAGGCCTCACCATGGTCGACCAAAGAAGTTGAGTGCACGTGCTCAGCGTCATATCCATAGGTTGTCTTTGGGAAATAGACATATAAGTGCTGCCAGCATTGCTGCAGAGGTTGAAGGGGTGGGGAGTCAGCCTGTCAGTGCTCAGACCATATGCTGTACACTGCAACAAATGGGTCTACATGGCTGTCGTCCCAGAAGGCAGCCTCTTCTAAAGATGATGCACAAGAAAGCCAGCAAACAGTTTGCTGAAGACAAGCAGATTAAGGATTACTGGAACCATGTCCTGTGGTCAGATGAGACCAAGATAAACTTAATTGGTTCAGATGGTATCAAGCGTGTGTGGGGGCAACCAGGTGAGGAGTACAAAGGCAAGTGTGTCTTGCCTACAGTCAAGCATGGTGGTGGAAGTGTCATGATATGGGGCTGCACGAGTGCTGCTGGCACTGGGGAGCTACAGTTCATTGAGGGAACCATGAATGCAAACATGTACTGTGACATACTGAAGCAGAGCATGATCCACTCCCTTCGGAAACTGGGCCGCAGGGCAGTATTCCAACATGATAACGACCCCAAACAACACCTCCAAGATGACCACTGCCTTGCTAAAGAAGTGGAGCGGAAAGGTTTTGGATTGGCCAAGCATGTCTTCAGACCTAAACCCTATTGAGCATCCTTGGGGCATCCTCAAACAGAAGGTGGAGGAGCGCAAGGTCTCTAACATCCACCAGCTCCGTGATGTCATCATGGAGGAGTAAAAAAGGACTCCAGTGGCAACCTGTGAAGTTGTGTGTTGAGTTATTTTGAGGGGACAGCAAATTTACACTGTTATACAAGCTGTACACTCACTACTTTACATTGTAACAAAGTGTCATTTCTTCAGTGTTGTCACAAGAAAAAATATAATAAAATATTTACAAAAATGTGAGGGGTGTACTCACTTTTGTGAGATACTATATACTATAATATGGAAAAGAAAAACTGCGCCAGGTAAATTAGCTAAAATATCTATACCCTAATCAAAACAATCAGATTGAAGACTGTTAATACATGACTGGTGGGTAAAATGATAAAGATTGGAAACACACAAATATAACAATAATATTTGGAGATGATGGTAATAGATAATAAGGTGGTTGGCAGTAGCAACATGTGACAAGAAAGTCCTAGATTGTAATCAAACAATGGACCATGTATGCATGGACCTATATAGGAATGTAAACAGTTCAAGGAGTGAATGCCGTCCTAGGATATGGTTTCTTAATCTTATGGACCAGGTACATCGGATTAGATTTCCTATCACACCGCTGTGCTCCACACCACACGAAAGTGCCACCACCAGTACATAATCCCCTTACCAGATGGTAGGCAAAATTAAGCCATTCAAAAGTGAGCCCATACAGAGATCCTGACTTCCAAAGGGAGCGGACGGACTTCAAAATCAAACGAACTCCCAGCGTCTGCCACTCACACCGGACACAAGACCTCAGACCAGACCCAGTGGATAATCAGATCCAAAGATTAGCACTCGGCGGTGCATCCAAATATGATCGGGAGAAACAGAAGGCAGACCATAGCATAATAACGTTTTTAAAACATGTAATGAGTAATTTATTAGTAAAAAATACTCACATTTGCACAGAATAAAAAGCGCATAAAAAAAACTCCACATGGAGTAAACACAGAACGCCGGCCGGCATATACTAGAAACGAACCCTTCCTCCTTCCAGAGACGTTGAACGCGATGACGTCACTGCACGCCTTCCCAGAAGCTTTTCGTCTTACAAGACATTATCAATGGGGGTAGGGCCGTGCAGTGGGTCGTGTCATTAAATAGGGAAACGCCTCGTTGTGGGAGGTAAGGGAACGGAGAGAACTCCATCTTGACTCAGGGAAAATTTGCCCTTAAGTATCAAACTTTATGAGGAAAGAACGGTGTATTGCTACCCTGGTCACAGCTGGGAGAAACACTCACTCAGTTGATTACCAGGAAGGACAAGAACTAGGTGAACATAAATTATAAGGTGTATATATAAAATAGCAATTATATGTTACCCGTGACGGTGTGTGTTTGGGCATATAATGTGAACTATAAAGGAATTATACATATCTATTAGTGAACATTTGTAACTGTTAGGTTACATTGAATCAATAATTAAAAGAAGGTGTATTGTGACTTTGTCTCCAAATTTTTTGGCAAATATAGTGAAATATGATAGTACATAATCAAAAACGTGAAAAAAGAAGAAAATTCTCTCCAATCTACAAACCAAACTCAAAAAACGTGGAGAATATCTATACCACACAAATGATAGGGGATATACCCCGTCATCTATCAAATAGATGCGGAGAACATATATATCCTAATAGCTAGAACCATAAATAAATATGTATAATAGCGTGATGGTTTATTAGATTATAATATCTAATTTTCAAAGAAAAAGTGTAAGTGGAACAAAGTGAAAGTTTGAAATAATAATAGACCAATCTCAATCTACCGAGGGTTCCCCAGAATCGGAAGGAGGAAGAGTCCATTAATAACAAACATATCCCTAATATGCATAAAGTCTGATGGCACCATATTTCGGGGCTCCAAGTTTTATGACATAAATGCTGTTGATTATTAAATTACAGCCAATCCTTATACACCACCAAAGGTGTATAGGTTGGGGGAGAGGGGGGGAGGGGAGGGAGGGGGAGCCCCAAGTCTTGTTATTTAGAGATTAGGGTGAGAATGGGCTACTCCAAATAGTGACAGGAGGAATCTGAAATACAGACAATTGTTCTTACTCACAGGGGGTCTGTATTTGTTGATGAAACAGATCTCTAGGGGAGGAAAGTGGGACGGGGGGAGCATGATCTTAATCCCCGAACTAAAGTGGCCATGACAAGCACAATTACATCTGTTCGAAAACAATACTTTGAACAGTGTTTACATTGTTTGAAAACATACAGGTATCTTATAAATCAATTAAGCATTGTTAATAAATGCATTAACGTCTGTCTCAATATTCATTCCGTAAGGGACATAAGTTTTCAATCGGTGAATCCAGGCCATCTCCATTTTCGAGATTTCCCTGACCAAAAGATCGCCTCTCCAATTAGGCTTATGTTTATCAATGCCTAAAAAAAGTGTATTGGAAGGATCCCTGTTATGTACTAGACGGTAATGGTTGGAGACGGAATGATTTTTGAAACCTGAGATAATGTTTGTAATGTGTTCATTCAGGCGCACTTGTAGTGGACGTTTAGTACGGCCCACGTACTGCAAGCCACAAGGGCATTGCAGTAGGTAGACGACTCCAGTGGAAGCACAAGTAATACACGGTTTAATCGTGAATGTCCTCTGTGTAGCTGTAGATAGGACAGAGGTGATCCTTCTGGATGGATTAGAATTAAAACGACAAACTCTACAACGTTTACATTGGTAAAATCCACTCAGATGGTCAAAGAACCCTTTGCTTCTCACTGGAGGATTAAGAACGTTTGGAGCCACTTGACCCTGCAGGGACTGTGCACCCCTGAAGATAACCCTTGGTTGTGGTGGTACAATACTGCCAAGAATGGTATCATTGGTGATAATGTGCCAATGTTTCTTGATTAATTGCTTAATATTATTGTGTTGTATGGAGTAGGTCGTAATGAATGGTACGACCGGAGCTGTCCCAGGTATATTCCCAGGGGCTTTCTCCATCAACAATTCTCCTCTATTTTTGGCACTTACAGTCTTGAGTGTTTCCCGGAGGTCACCCTCTGAATAGCCTTTTTCAATAAACCGACTAACCAGAACCTCAGCCTGAGTGAGGAACTGATGGTCCTCGGAGCAATTTCTCCGAAGTCTCAGAAATTGGCTCTTAGGAATGGCCTTTAACCAGGAGTTGTGGTGGCAACTCCCAATTGGAATGTAGGAGTTCCTATCAGTGGTTTTAAAAAAGGTTGAGGTGGAAAAAACACTGTCTCTAATACTGATGTTCAAATCGAGATAGTGGACATCAGCCTGGCTGGCCTCGAACTTAAGGATAATTCCTCTTTGGTTGACATTGAGGTCGTTCATGAATTTTTCCAAATCCTCATATTGGCCATCCCACAGGAGGAGGATGTCATCTATATACCTAGCCCAAAGGGCAACTTGAGGTATATTCCGGGAATAGATGACATCCTCCTCCCATTTGGCCATAAACAAATTGGCCAAACTGGGGGCATATTTCGCACCCATGGCTACTCCGGTATCCTGTCTGTAGAAGTTGCCATCGAACCAAAAGTAATTGGATGCTGCTGCAAACTTCAGCAAAGACATAAGAAACTTCACCTGCTTTTGGGGAAGGCCAGAATCCCTGTCAAGGTAGGTTTGTACCGCATCGAAACCCAAATCATGGGGGATGATGGTGTACAAAGAAGTGACGTCTATGGTTGCCATCCACATCCCACTCGTGGGAGACTTACCAGACAGAAGAGTGATGATATGTCTGGAATCTCTCACATAAGAGGGCATGGACCGCACTAAGGGCTGTAAATAGAAGTCTATATATCTGCCCACCCGGGACGTGATGGAATCGATACCACTCACAATAGGGCGTCCCGGGGGGCAGACAGGATCCTTATGTACCTTTGGGAGGTATAGATAGTTGGTGTTCGGGGGGCTTTCGGGATAAGAAACAGCCTTTCTTTGGCAGTGAGTAACCCTTCGTAGAAACCCTCGGCTACCAAGGCCTCAAGTGCCCTAGTGTATTTCAACTTAGGGTCACTGGTTAGAGGGGTGTAGGTGTTGGTGTCACCAATAATTCTAGACATTTCGGCCAGATAGTCAGTCTTATCCAGGACTACAATCGCACCCCCTTTATCGGCAGGTCTCACCACCAGATCCTTATTCTGGCAGAGTGATTCCAAACCTTCTTTTAAAGTTTTATTCAGCTTCGCTCTCTTCACCTCCAAGGCATCCAAATCCCTAAGGAGCACGTCCCTAAACACACGGAGGGGTGGTGCTAGCGTGCCTGGAGGGTTGAAAAGGGAAGCATTCCTCAAACCAGAGTGTGTAAACTCACTAACTGTAACCTGACTATTTTGGGGAATTCCGGACATATATCTTTTTATATTAAGTTGCCTTACAAAAATATGTATGTCCATGAACGTCTGGAACTTGTCCAGACGTCTGGGGGGGGCAAATTTAAGGCCTTTGTCAAGTAAACATTTTTCTGAATGGGACAAGGTTTTAGAACTAAGGTTGAAGATACCCTGTCCCACTACATCCGAGGTCTTTTGAGTTGGTCTGACCCGCCTCCCCCCTCTGGTTCCTCTTCTCTTTCTCCCATTCTTTTTTGTCCTTGTGTGGGTTTGTGAAAACCCCAACTCTCTCGTAGGCCAGGTGTCTGTGGGGCCTGAGGTCCCATGGGTCTGCCAAGAATCCTACTAGGGGGACCAAAAGTCGGTACTGACCTTTGTTCATAGGGATACTCAAAAGGAGGATCCATACTGGAAGTATCCAGCTCTCCAGCTCTCCCAAAGGTACATAAGGATCCTGTCTGCCCCCCGGGACGCCCTATTGTGAGTGGTATCGATTCCATCACGTCCCGGGTGGGCAGATATATAGACTTCTATTTACAGCCCTTAGTGCGGTCCATGCCCTCTTATGTGAGAGATTCCAGACATATCATCACTCTTCTGTCTGGTAAGTCTCCCACGAGTGGGATGTGGATGGCAACCATAGACGTCACTTCTTTGTACACCATCATCCCCCATGATTTGGGTTTCGATGCGGTACAAACCTACCTTGACAGGGATTCTGGCCTTCCCCAAAAGCAGGTGAAGTTTCTTATGTCTTTGCTGAAGTTTGCAGCAGCATCCAATTACTTTTGGTTCGATGGCAACTTCTACAGACAGGATACCGGAGTAGCCATGGGTGCGAAATATGCCCCCAGTTTGGCCAATTTGTTTATGGCCAAATGGGAGGAGGATGTCATCTATTCCCGGAATATACCTCAAGTTGCCCTTTGGGCTAGGTATATAGATGACATCCTCCTCCTGTGGGATGGCCAATATGAGGATTTGGAAAAATTCATGAACGACCTCAATGTCAACCAAAGAGGAATTATCCTTAAGTTCGAGGCCAGCCAGGCTGATGTCCACTATCTCGATTTGAACATCAGTATTAGAGACAGTGTTTTTTCCACCTCAACCTTTTTTAAAACCACTGATAGGAACTCCTACATTCCAATTGGGAGTTGCCACCACAACTCCTGGTTAAAGGCCATTCCTAAGAGCCAATTTCTGAGACTTCGGAGAAATTGCTCCGAGGACCATCAGTTCCTCACTCAGGCTGAGGTTCTGGTTAGTCGGTTTATTGAAAAAGGCTATTCAGAGGGTGACCTCCGGGAAACACTCAAGACTGTAAGTGCCAAAAATAGAGGAGAATTGTTGATGGAGAAAGCCCCTGGGAATATACCTGGGACAGCTCCGGTCGTACCATTCATTACGACCTACTCCATACAACACAATAATATTAAGCAATTAATCAAGAAACATTGGCACATTATCACCAATGATACCATTCTTGGCAGTATTGTACCACCACAACCAAGGGTTATCTTCAGGGGTGCACAGTCCCTGCAGGGTCAAGTGGCTCCAAACGTTCTTAATCCTCCAGTGAGAAGCAAAGGGTTCTTTGACCATCTGAGTGGATTTTACCAATGTAAACGTTGTAGAGTTTGTCGTTTTAATTCTAATCCATCCAGAAGGATCACCTCTGTCCTATCTACAGCTACACAGAGGACATTCACGATTAAACCGTGTATTACTTGTGCTTCCACTGGAGTCGTCTACCTACTGCAATGCCCTTGTGGCTTGCAGTACGTGGGCCGTACTAAACGTCCACTACAAGTGCGCCTGAATGAACACATTACAAACATTATCTCAGGTTTCAAAAATCATTCCGTCTCCAACCATTACCGTCTAGTACATAACAGGGATCCTTCCAATACACTTTTTTTAGGCATTGATAAACATAAGCCTAATTGGAGAGGCGATCTTTTGGTCAGGGAAATCTCGAAAATGGAGATGGCCTGGATTCACCGATTGAAAACTTATGTCCCCTACGGAATGAATATTGAGACAGACGTTAATGCGTTTATTAACAATGCTTAATTGATTTATAAGATACCTGTATGTTTTCAAACAATGTAAACACTGTTCAAAGTATTGTTTTCGAACAGATGTAATTGTGCTTGTCATGGCCACTTTAGTTCGGGGATTAAGATCATGCTCCCCCCGTCCCACTTTCCTCCCCTAGAGATCTGTTTCATCAACAAATACAGACCCCCTGTGAGTAAGAACAATTGTCTGTATTTCAGATTCCTCCTGTCACTATTTGGAGTAGCCCATTCTCACCCTAATCTCTAAATAACAAGACGTGGGGCTCCCCCTCCCTCCCCTCCCCCCTCTCCCCCACCCTATCCACCTTTGGTGGTGTATAAGGATTGGCTGTAATTTAATAATCAACAGCATTTATGTCATAAAACTTGGAGCCCCGAAATATGGTGCCATCAGACTTTATGCATATTAGGGATATGTTTGTTATTAATGGACTCTTCCTCCTTCCGATTCTGGGGAACCCTCGGTAGATTGAGATTGGTCTATTATTATTTCAAACTTTCACTTTGTTCCACTTACACTTTTTCTTTGAAAATTAGATATTATAATCTAATAAACCATCACGCTATTATACATATTTATTTATGGTTCTAGCTATTAGGATATATATGTTCTCCGCATCTATTTGATAGATGACGGGGTATATCCCCTATCATTTGTGTGGTATAGATATTCTCCACGTTTTTTGAGTTTGGTTTGTAGATTGGAGAGAATTTTCTTCTTTTTTCACGTTTTTGATTATGTACTATCATATTTCACTATATTTGCCAAAAAATTTGGAGACAAAGTCACAATACACCTTCTTTTAATTATTGATTCAATGTAACCTAACAGTTACAAATGTTCACTAATAGATATGTATAATTCCTTTATAGTTCACATTATATGCCCAAACACACACCGTCACGGGTAACATATAATTGCTATTTTATATATACACCTTATAATTTATGTTCACCTAGTTCTTGTCCTTCCTGGTAATCAACTGAGTGAGTGTTTCTCCCAGCTGTGACCAGGGTAGCAATACACCGTTCTTTCCTCATAAAGTTTGATACTTAAGGGCAAATTTTCCCTGAGTCAAGATGGAGTTCTCTCCGTTCCCTTACCTCCCACAACGAGGCGTTTCCCTATTTAATGACATGACCCACTGCACGGCCCTACCCCCATTGATAATGTCTTGTAAGACGAAAAGCTTCTGGGAAGGCGTGCAGTGACGTCATCGCGTTCAACGTCTCTGGAAGGAGGAAGGGTTCGTTTCTAGTATATGCCGGCCGGCGTTCTGTGTTTACTCCATGTGGAGTTTTTTTTATGCGCTTTTTATTCTGTGCAAATGTGAGTATTTTTTACTAATAAATTACTCATTACATGTTTTAAAAACGTTATTATGCTATGGTCTGCCTTCTGTTTCTCCCGATCATATTTGGATGCACCGCCGAGTGCTAATCTTTGGATCTGATTATCCACTGGGTCTGGTCTGAGGTCTTGTGTCCGGTGTGAGTGGCAGACGCTGGGAGTTCGTTTGATTTTGAAGTCCGTCCGCTCCCTTTGGAAGTCAGGATCTCTGTATGGGCTCACTTTTGAATGGCTTAATTTTGCCTACCATCTGGTAAGGGGATTATATACTGGTGGTGGCACTTTCGTGTGGTGTGGAGCACAGCGGTGTGATAGGAAATCTAATCCGATGTACCTGGTCCATAAGATTAAGAAACCATATCCTAGGACGGCATTCACTCCTTGAACTGTTTACATTCCTATATAGGTCCATGCATACATGGTCCATTGTT
The DNA here is from genome assembly GCA_028564925.1 of Lithobates sylvaticus. NCBI lineage: Eukaryota > Metazoa > Chordata > Amphibia > Anura > Ranidae > Lithobates > Lithobates sylvaticus. The sequence continues at coordinate 284,324,664 of CM053028.1, read as the reverse complement.
TGATTACAATCTAGGACTTTCTTGTCACATGTTGCTACTGCCAACCACCTTATTATCTATTACCATCATCTCCAAATATTATTGTTATATTTGTGTGTTTCCAATCTTTATCATTTTACCCACCAGTCATGTATTAACAGTCTTCAATCTGATTGTTTTGATTAGGGTATAGATATTTTAGCTAATTTACCTGGCGCAGTTTTTCTTTTCCATATTGCACTGTGTTTATCCCACTATCCTGCAGCCGGGTTAGATATTATTTTTATTTTTGTACCCAAATTTAATTTGCTCCTCTCCCTATCCCCCCCCTCCCCCCCCTACTCTTTTTTGGTTAGCGCGGTTTTTCTTGTTAACATATATACTATAATATTTTATTCTCTTTTTGCAGCTTTAGTCAGCTTGTCTGTATGTGCTTGTCAGCATTCTCAGAGTATGAGGTGATTCATCTTGGTCACTTGCTGTTTGATTTAGGTAGGGTGTGCTAGAGGTGACATTCTATAGTATGGTTATTTGAAGTCCTGGCCAAAAAAAAGTCTTGGGAGTTTGATGATGCATGCTGGAAAGGTTATTAAATATCTGAGGCACCTACTGGCTAAGGATGAGCTTGATGTTCAAGGCGAACGTGACATCGCAGTGCATTCATGCCTGATGATTGGCCAAAGCATGCACCTGACCTGCATGCTCTGGCCAATCACAGTGCGCTCTGCTGCGAGAGACATAATTGGCCAAAGGCAGGGTGCCTTTGACCAATCATGGCTCAGGGGAACTATGTCCAAATAAATCAAAAAATGGTATGGGGTACCCCCCAAAATCCATACCAGACCCTTATCTGAGCAAGCAGCCATGGCAGGTCAGGAAAAGGGGGGACGAGCGAGCACCCCCCCTCCTGAACCATACCAGGCAATCCCCCATAAAGCACCTTGTCCCCACAACCCTTGCCCGGTGGTTGTTGGGGTCTGCGAGCGAGGGCTTATCGTAATCTGGAAGCCCCCTTTAACCACTTACGGACCGCTGCTCACTAATATACATCCTAACTTTAAAGAGGAATATCGTTGTTATGGCAGCAGCTAGCTGCCATAACCCAGTATCCTCTTCTTCAGGCGGCGGTCCGGTTTCTGATAATAGTGGTCTCTGCGGCGGATTCACCACAAGATCACTTTTATCGGTGGCGGGAGAGGGCCCCCCCCCCGCTGCGGTCCGGTGCCCTCCACTGCTTACTGGAGTTGTTGGCAGCGGCGGAGGCGATCGGATGTTTTCCCTTGCTGGGTATGGAGACGTGTGAGGGGAAGATGGTCCCCACTCGTCTCCATACCATTGCAGGATGGAAGCAACGTCAAAACGTCACTTTCGCCCATAGCTCTTAAAGGGACGTTTTTTTAAATTATTTTTTTAAATGACAAAATTCTTTTTTTTTTATTGCATTTTAGTACAAATATGAGATCTGAGGTCTTTTTGACCCCAGATCTCATATTTAAGAGGTCCTGTCATGCTTTTTTTCTATTACAAGGGATGTTTACATTCATTGTAATAGAAATAAAAGTGACACCATTTTTTTTTAAAAGAACAGTGTAAAAATAAAAAGTAAAAGGTAAAATAAATAAGGAAAAAAAAAAGTTTTAAACGTGCCCCGTCCCGCCGAGCTCATGTGCAGAAGCGATTGCATTGGTAAGTAGAGCCCGCAAATGAAAACGGTGTTCAAACCACACATGTGAGGTATTTCCACGATTGGTAGAGCGATAGCAATAAATCTAGCCCTAGATCTCCTCTGTAACTCAAAACATGCAACCTGGAGAATTTTTTAAACGTCGCCTATGGAGATTTTTAAGGGTAAAAGTTTGTCGCCATTCCACAAGCGGGCTCAATTTTGAAGCGTGACATGTTGGGTAACAATTTACTCGGTGTAACATTATCTTTCACAATTTAAAAAGAAATTGGGCTAACTTTACTGTTGTCTTATTTTTTAATTCCAAAAAGTGTATTTTTTCCAAAAAAAGTGCGCTTGTAAGACCGCTGCGCAAATATGGTGTGGCAGAAAGTATTGCCATTTTATTCTCTAGGGTGTTTGAAAAAAAAAAGTATAATGTTTCTAGCAAAAAAAAATGTTTTTAATCTGTAAACAACAAATCTCAAAAACAGGCTTGGTCCTTAAGTGGTTAACAAGGAGGCCCCTAGATCCCGCCCCCCCATGTGAATACATTGTACCCCTACCCATTCACAAAAAAAAAAGTGTCAAAGTAAAAACGTTAGGAGACCGTTTTTGACAATTCCTTTTCTTTTAAAAGTGTCCCGTGATGTCCATCTATCTTCAATCATGGCGCCCAGACCAGAAAAATAGAAAAAAAAACCTCTGTCTTGATGGGCGCCCGCCAACTGCTGTCTTTTGACGGCGACAGCTGTTATATAGACAAGCTCGGGGCCATCTGGTGGCATAACCGGGTGATCCCGCCCCTTCTGACATCCCGTGATGTCACATGACATCAGAGGGGGCGGGGTCACCCATTTATGCCACCGGATGGCCCCACCCTTGCCTATATAATAGCTGTCAAAGGCCAGAGACAGCAGTCAGCGTGATGCCTCCCATCGAGGGGGAGCTTTTTTTTTTCGATTTTTCGGGTCCGGGCACCGTGATTGAAGATGGATGGACATCGCGGGACACTTTTAAAAAAAATTTAAATAAAGGAATTGTCAAAAACTGTCTCCTGTCATTTTTACTTTTTTGATACTTTTTTTGGTGAATGGGTAGGGGTACAATAGGGGTACCTCATATCCATTCACATAGGGGGGGCCTGGTATGGATTTTGGGGGGACCCCACACTGTTTCTTCATTAATTTTGCAGTGGAGTTCTCCTTAATATGCATACCGACCAGAAGAGGCTGGTGTGGACTGGGGGGAACCCAAGCCGATTTTTTCATTGATTTTTATCTATATTGCCAGGATCCAGCAAAACATTAAAGCCACGGGCAATTTTAAATTAAATTTTTTCCTTTAGAACAGTAAAACACATGAGAACTATGCAACACTTTACAGGCAGACTAATGCCGCGTACACACGAAGGGACTATCCCGCGGGATTATCCGCTGGACTCAAGTCCACCGGACAATCCCCTCGTGTGTGGGCGCCGGCTGACTTTGTGGCGCCAAAAGTCCGACGGACTAGGTTTTAAGTTTTGTTTTAAAATTGTCCGCTGGACTTGGCAGTCCGGCGGACAATCCCGCCGTTAGTAGGCTAGTCCGCCAGACTTTTGAAATGAGCGGACTTTCCGATCATCGGAAAGTCCGTTCATTTAGCACGTGACTTTAGGTAGACGGAGCTAGCGAAGGCAGTGAATTCCGCCGCGCTAGCCCCGTCACCTGGCATGGATTTAAAGGGACTCCCCACGCCGAAAAAACGGCGTGGGGGTCCCCCCCAAATCCATCTCAGACCCTTATCCGAGCACGCAGCCCGGCCGGCCAGGAAAGGGGTGGGGACGAGCGAGCGCCCCCCCCTCCTGAGCCGTACCAGGCCACGTGCCCTCAACATGGGGGGTGCCCTGGGGAAAGGGGGGCCGTGCGGCCCCCCCACCCCAAAGCACCTTGTCCCCATGTTGATGAGGACAAGGGCCTCTTCCCGACAACCCTGGCCGTTGGTTGTCGGGGTCTGCGGGCGGGGGCTTATCGGAATCTGGGAGCCCCCTTTTATAAGGGGGCCCTCAGATCCCGGCCCCCCACCCTATGTGAATGAGTATGGGGTACGATGTACCCCTACCCATTCACCTAAGGTGTAAAATGTAAAGTAAAAAACCACACAATTTTGAAAAAAATATTTTATTGCACTGCTCCGGGGGTCTTCTTCCGTCTTGGGGGTCTTCTCGCCAGACTCCTCCGCCATTTACCTAGCTGTTTTACCGAGCGGAGGAGGCCGGCTACCTTCTTCGTCGTCGACGCCGTGGTCTGGGGGTCTCGATCCACCTTCGGGGGTCTTCCGGGGTCTTCCGCCTTCTTCCGCATTCGCCTTCTTCTTCTTCTTCTTCCGATGTTGACCCGTCGCTCTCTCTGGCCGGAATGCCAGAGCCGCGCTGTGCTGGGACTTATATAGGGCCAAGGGGACAGGGTCACATGCTCATGTCACATGGTGACCCCGCCCCCTGTGATGTCACAGTCCCAGCATCCTCCGGGACTGTGACATCACAAGGGGGCGGGGTCACCATGTGACATGAGCATGTGACCCTGTCCCTTGGCCCTATATAAGTCCCAGCACAGCGCGGCTCTGGCATTCCGGCCAGAGAGAGCGACGGGGAAGAAGAAGAAGAAGAAGAAGAAGAACCTCCGCTCGGTAAATGGCTGAGGAGTCCGGCGAGAAGACCCCCGGAGCAGTGCAATAAAATATTTATTCACATAGGGTAGGGGGCCGGGATCTGAGGGCCCCCTTATAAAAGACCGCAGACCCCGACAACCAACCATTTAAATGCATTGATTTCTGTATAAATGACACTGGCAGTGAAGGGGTTAACCACAAGGGGGCAGTGTAAGGGTTAAGTATGCCTAGGGGTGTGTTTCTTACTGTGGGGGGGCGTGGCTGTCAGCTAGTGAATGCTGATCTCTGCTCCAATCACAGGGAGCAGAGATCGGCGTCACTAGTTGCTAGGCAGAACCAGGAGATGCTGTTTATCTCGGCATCTCCCCGTTCAGCCTTCCCGTGAGACGATCACGGGGGTCCCCGCGGCGATCGAGTCCGCGGGGACAGCGATCGGACTCACGGGGGTCCCGACCGGCGCGGGAGCGCGCAGCTCCCGGCGCGCTCCCAATGGCACGGACAGGCAGAAAGGAGGGACTTATATATACGCCCTCCTGCCTGTACGTGCCATTCTGCCGACGTATATCGTTGTGCGCCGGTCGGCAAGTGGTTAAAGACTGCATTGATACATGTCCCTGGGGCAGTGCCCAGGTCCCCAAACACTTTTTATGGCAATAACTTGCATATAAGCCTTTGAACTTAAAGAAAGGAAGGGATTATGGCGCTCCAATTTTTGTAATGCCTTATTAGGATGGTGCAATATAAGTTTAAATGGCTCATTAAAGTCAGTCACTATTTATTTGCAGGAGAGAAGGCAGCCATCCTCAGCGGGTGTCCATAACCTCAGTATACAAGCAAAAAAAACAGGAAGGGGGGGTTTTGGAGGCGCCAACTAAAGTAGTTCTATCACATGAATATATGTTGGTTTTTTAACTTACTGGTTTTCAGGTTCATAAATGTGATGTCCATCAAAGCTTAAATAATCCTGGAGTGTGTTGGTGTTAGGGTGCAGGCTCCTCTGGCAGTCCTTTTGCTGTAAGGATGTTAGTCCTGGTTGTTTTAGCAGCAAGTCCGTGGTGTACATGGTGTAGGAAGCTCCACGTTAACCACCCTGGAACGCAGAAGCGGAAGTGACGTCAGCAGTGCTCAGCAAGCATCCAGACACAGAGTGTAGAAAGTACAGGCTACGCGCTTGGGGCTCACAGCTCACAACTGGCCTCTGGCCAGTAGAAGGAGCTTCCTTCTACTGTCACCATGCTGTGGAGTCGGTGGGAGATGCGGCTGAGAGCTATTGCCATGGGTAACCAATTAATTGTTGAAGGATATTATAGCAGCCAGCCAGCGAAAGGTTAGTGCCTTGGCATGGGAGACAGTAACCATGGTAGTAAGGGGGTTGCTGAGCCTGATCCCCTCCCTAACCCACCCTCCACCCACATGCTTATGAGGACATTTTACCAGAAATATCATCTGCTGCTTTGTTTGATCACTTTACATCTGTCTCTGCATTACCTGAGGCTGAGTCAGCCATTTCTGCTTTGGCTTGTGCAGTCTGCACCCAGACTAGATGACCTTACCAAACCATACTGCTGCCCATGCTCAAGTGCTGAATATGTTGTATATTAATCACTCTCATAAGTCCTACTACTGCCTAGATTGGGAAATCCTCTTAAGATACAAATATTTGTCAGATCTCAGCAAGTAATTAACAAGAGGGTTACCAGAGACTATGAACTTCCTTAGATACTGGAGGTGATTTTTGATCAAATAGAAAGCCTTCTGTTTCAATGGGTTGAGGAGGAAGTGTGGTATTTATTGTGGTCCATTAGCCCTATGGATCTGCTGAATTGTCACTAGTGTTTGCCAATAAATATGATAGCTGTATGCTGACCTGAAGCTACAGTCACTACATTCACAAGGATTTAGGACTAGTGTTAGTCAATAATGGACTTTGAAATTGAGCTTAAAAACTGTCTTTGGTTTTTAAAGTTATTAGAAGTGCCATCTTCTAGGGGTGCTGTTTCAAAGTTTTATTGTCATAAGTTCTTATACAGATATAATGAAAAAAGAGCTGTTACAAATGATCTGAAACAGAAAGAGACACCTTCTTTCTGTTTCACTTTCCCAGACTTCTTGCTTCCCTCTTGGAGTGCTGCCTTGATCTGATCTGAACCAACATCCATAAGCCTGATTTATATTTATTTTTTTGTTGGGGACATTTTCTCTGGCCTTATGATGTTATCCAGAAGCGCCCTTCATTCAATTATCCTGGTTACAAATTGTCTGAACCTATGCCTGTTGTATCTAGATAGTAATAGGGTGCTAGCAGTCACTTGAGTACCTAGTGACATTAGGTACCCCTGAAGATACTGGCTGCTATGGATCGGACCGTGTCAGTTTTTTTTTCAATTTTGGCAGGTCGGTGGGTGTACAGTAATTGATGTGGATCTGCATTGTTGGACCATGTGGTCACAGATGGATTTACACAGTGTTTTTTTTTTAACCAGTTTCTGACACGTGTATGCATATATGCAGGGACGAGGAGTGTGGGCCTTAACACCCAGCCACTGCATATATGCGACAATGAGTAGTTCCGGGGCATCGGCAACCTCAGAACTGTGACCAAGCTGTCACTGACAGAACACTGTTACATACTAATGATTGGGACCGGATAGGACAGGACTGATCAAGAGCCCTTCCTACCAGCCTCAGATGACATAGTCTATTTAAAGGTGTGTCTTAATTAAAAAAAAATTGTGAATGGATAGGTAGTTACCCTTAATCATTCACGTAGAGGAGTCGTATCTAGTGGGCCTCCTTATTTTTAAAGGGGGCTTCCGGATTCCAGGAAGCCCACTACCCACAGATCCAGATAACCACCGGGCCAAGGTTGTAGGAAAGAGGCCCTCGTCCTCGTCAACATGGGGGAAAGGTACTTTGCTAGTGAGTCTTCCAGGCATTGTATCCTCACCATGTTGAGGCATGTGGTGGCATGGTATGGTTCAGAAGGGGGGCTGCATGCTCATCCTCCTTTTCTGGCTTGCCAAGCTGTATGCTCGTTTAAGGGTCTGGTATAGAATTTGTGTGAAATTCCTATACAATTTTCTTTTCCCTAAGGTCCACCCTGACTTTCATGCCAGATCCTTATCAAGGATATGGGTGCTGTAAATATTTTTAGGGGGAATTCTATGCTTTTTTTTTTCCGCATGGGGTCCTCCATTAACGTCTTTACCAGATCCTCATCTAGGATAAGGGTCTGGTATATATGAGGGGAATCCCTGTCATTTGTTTATAAACAGAAGTGGCTTGGAACTGTCATTTTTTGAAAATTGAAACAGCATTTTTTGCTTTGTATGTCAGGTTTGCTGTAGTAGGTTGTATACATTGTACAGATGCCTTACTTCACTGGCAGGGTGAAGATTGCATACTGGTTAATTCAGAGCTCTTTGTGGCAGCCATGACTCCTGTACGCATGTGGGAGTGAAGTCATTGCAGCTTGGCCATGCAAATGCCGGAGCCTGTGAAAATACTTTATAGAAATACTTTGCAGCAAGCAGGAAGGGAAAGCAGGGCCATCAAACTGAAGATGAATTTATCAGTTGACTTGCCTTGATCTCCCTGTACTTACCTGAGCCCGATCTCAATCCAGCTCTGTGCCTGTCTGCAGCATCTCTATTCTCTTTTACCCACTCTCAAGATTTGTTGAGGGCAGCAAGAACCATTAGCTCCCACTCAGTGGCGGCTGGTGGTCAAAATTTTTGAGGGGCGCAAACAAACTGAAAAAATAAAAATAAATTGCATCCTCACTGTGCCATCAAATGCAGCCACTGTGCCCATCAAATTCCGCCATTGTGCCCATCAAAGGCTGCCACTGTGCCCATCAAAGGCTGCCACTGTGCCCATCAAAGGCTGCCACTGTGCAATCAAATGCTGCCACTGTGCTCATCAAATGCAGCCACTGTGCCCAAACGCTGCCACTGTGCCCATCAAACGTTGCAACTGTGCCATCAAATGCTGCCACTGTGCCCATCAAATGCTGCCACTGTGCCCATCAAACGCTGCCACTGTGCCCATCATACGCAGCCACTGTGCCCATCAAACGCCGCCACTGTGCCCATCAAACGCTGCCACTGTGCCCATCAAACGCAGCCACTGTGCCCATCAAAAGCTGCCACTGTGCCCATCAAACGCTGTCACTGTGCCAATCAAATGCAGCCACTGTGACATCAAACGCTGCCACTGTGCCCATCAAAGGCTGCCACTGTGCCCATCAAATGCTGCCCTGTGCCAAACACTGCCACTGTGCCCATCAAACGCAGCCACTGTGCCCATCAAACACAGCCACTGTGCCCATCAAATGCAGCCACTGTGCCCATCAAACTATGCCACTGTTCCCATCAAACGCAGCCACTGTGCCATCAAATGCTGCCACTGTGCCCATCAAATGCTGCCACTCTGCCCATCCAATGCTGCAACTGTGCCATCCAATGCTACCACTGTGCCCATCCAATGCTGCCACTGTGACCCCCCACCCGTTCACCATCTGCCCGGAACTTACCCTGTCTCAGTGGGGCAGCGGGTGACGGCGATGAGCGGTGTCCCCCATTAGTCTCCTAAAATCCTCTCCCGACAGGCGTCCAATCACAGCGCCTATTGTTTCAGCCAATCAGGTGATGGGTAACAGACCCGAGCAACTGATTGGTGGAGAGGCAGTTCAGTGTTAGTACAGCGAATATTTATTTGCTGTTTTAACACACCTGGGTGAACTGTGAGCGCCAAACATAAAAAAAAAATCAACTCCAGTGTGTTCTACCAGTAACATCAGGATGACTGACCAAAGAAGGGTCTGATATAGATGTTAACGGGGGGACCCCACAAAAAAAAAGTGTGATTTCTCCTAAAAATACATATAACGTCCTTATCCTTGAGGAGAATCTGGTATGGATGTCACGTGGGACCCCATGCATAAAAAAGAAACAGTGTCCCCACAAATTACAGACCCTTTGGGGGAACCCCACACAAAAACCAGGAAAAATAAAAGTATGTGGTTCCCCTCCAAAATCAATATAGCTTGACAGGCCAGGATAGGAGGGGAATCAAGTGGTTGTGGGAGTCTTTGGCTGGGGCTTATTGAAATTTGGGAGCACCTTTAAAAACAAAGGGCCCCTGACATACCCCACCCTATATATGAATGATTAAGGAGTACAAAAAAACCCTACTCATTCCACAAACAGTGTAAAGTGAAAAAAGAGAGACACACAAAAGTTCTTTATTGAAAAAAAGAGTCCCAACATATAAATTTATAGTCAATCACATTGTCCAGCAAAGTGGAGTCATGTTAATTACAAGGAATGATGACTGCCAACGCAACAAAGGGGTTGTATACCTAGTGATGTTGTTGACCAAATATAGCCATAACCATTTTTTGTCAGTGATTTCAGCGATATCCCTGCTCTATTGTTTACATGATTATGGATTTCTGGCCAGCAAATTAAGGTGGCAAGGGTGACATTGCTAGTTGCTAAGGACAAGGCACTTTTTCCACAATCCCTTCATGACGGAGGGTAAAACAAATCTTGACGCCTGAACACAGTTTTGCAACTTTGACATATGTTCTTAAAACTGTACATATCATTGCAGCTACCTAATATATCCAGGAGGATTATACCTTGTTTTTAATTTTTTTTGCAGGACAAATTGGGCTTTTTTTTGTGGTAAATGGTAATGGATATTTATTTTTATTACCATATGAAAACTGGCACGAAATAGTAACATTTATTTAAAAAAAAAGAAATTTATTTGAAATAAAATATATTTAAAAATACATTTAAATTTAGTTGTATATTTCTTGTTATCCTCATTACCTATCACCAATGAACAACCTTAAACCAATTCATCTGTAACTAACAATTGTAGCTATACCACATATGTCTATGTTACAGTGCCTTGAAAAAGTATTCATACCCATTGAAATTTTCCACATTTTGTCATGTTACAACCAAAAATGTAAATGCATTTGTCCAAATAAGAGTCTAGTAGACATATAATATAATATAGGGTATAATAAAGTTTGAAACACAAAATCATAAATTATAATATAATAAATAATTATAAAAAAATAATATTATAATAATAATTTTATTCAATAATGTAATCAAACCAAAAACACTGAAATTTGTCCAAACAAGGGTGCAATATTACTAGTCACTTTAATACTAGACACTGCATATTGGTTTATTAAAAATCCTGGGTGTGAAAATTTTTGAAACATGGGACTGCTAGATCAGGTTTTGATCAGTGTCAGGGTTAGGGTCAAGGTCAGGGTCAAAGATCAATGCCTGGGTCAAGGGTCAGGGTCAAAGATTGGGATCAGTGTACTTTAGGGTTAAAAAAGCATTATTTAACGTGGCTTAGCGCTTTCTTTTTTTTTGGAAGATTCTTTTTATTGGAAATTCCTGAGCAATCAGTGCTGTCAACTATAGTCAGCAACACTGATCATTGTATTATGTCAGCAGGGAAGGCTCTTCACTGGCAGAATATTATAGGTCAGCAGGAGTGATTACCCCATCCGCATCAAATGTGTGGATGGGGAAAATTGTTCCTTTTTTTTGTTCAACCAATTGGTCGAACAGAAAAAAAAAGAATCAAGAATGGCTTGACTAAGCAATGCATGCAGAAAATGAATGGTAGGAGGGACCAGCAAGGTGTTGTACATAGCTTCTTGAAAACATGATATCTCCCCTCCCCTAATGGCTTAATGGGTGGATGTCAGTCTGGAAGAGTGGCCATTCTTAAGCAGGCTGCATTTGCATGCAGACTGCCCTAGGTAATGCCCACATGTGATGATGAGCCCCTGTAAAAGAACTTAAAGAGAACTTAAAGAGGAACTTTGTCTTCCCTTTCATTTTGGCTTATTTTGTCATTTTTGTATATCTGGTGCGTGTGAAGATGTGTGGAAGGGCTCTGCCCAGCCTTCAGGTCTTGGCAAAGCCGTTCAGCACATTTGTGCATGTGTGGGGAATTTTCTGTGCATGTGCAAACTAAGCTAACAGCTCATCTTTTCCACATACGCAAAAGGGGGACCCAAGCATTTGCAAATGTACAGGAGACCCATGCATGTGTGCAGCAGCAGAGCAGAGCTCTGCTGGGACCCAAAAGCCCTGGTACACATCTGTGCATGAGCAGAATCCAGGAGGGGGGGCGGGGAGGTGGGAACATAATTTTCAGCTAGAAAATACAGAAATGCTTCATTGCAGCATGAAAAATATATTAAATTAAAAATATATATATTGTGCAAATGTGAGGGTGCGAGGGGGGGGGGGGGGTAAGCAGGGCAAAATTAAAGTTAATTTAAGATGAAGGTCCTCATTAAATTCAGTCAATAAAAGGGGCTCAGTAAGACTAAGGAAAAAAAGTGATAGATGATGATGGATGTCCTCCAACCAGGGAATGAGGTAGGCTCTACATGACTTAAAGCGGTTCTATAGGCTGAAGGTTTTTTATCGTCATGCATTCTATGCATGAAGGTAAAAATCCTTCTGTGTGCAGCACCCCCCCCCCACCCCCCATACCTCAACTCTTACCTGAGCTCCATCTGTCCCAGCGATGTTCACTATAGCCTCAGCTGTCTCAGGTCTCTCCCTCCTCATTGGCTGAGACAGTGAGCCAATGAGTAGAGAGTGGGGGGGGGGTGGGGCTGAGCCACAGCTTTATGTGTCTTAAAGAACCAAAGAGGAGCGGCTCAGGAGTGAGCATGCATTGGTGCCCCCAGGGCAAATTACTTTCTCTGGGGGAACTGCTCGAGGGGATGGAAAACTACTGCACACAGCAGGTAAATATAACATGTTTGTTATTAAAAAATAAATAAAACCAAAGCTTTATTATCACTTTAATACAGCTTGTAAAACACACTGGGGTTGATTTACTAAAGGAAAATAAATGGTGCACTTTGCACTCTGTAAGAACAGTTGCTCCAGAGCTTAATAAATGAGCAGAAGTTCTGCTGACTTCCATCAACCAATCATTTACAAGCAAAAATGCTGTTTTGTTTTTTTTTCTTGCATGTGATTGGGTATTCTTTGTAAAGTGAAGCTTTACCTCATTTACTAAGCTCTGAATACAGTCTATTTGCCTTTAGTAAATTAACCCCACTGCGAGAAGCTTACTGTATCAGTGAACATGTACCAAGCATTTTCAGTACAGGAAAGGAGTCTGTTTCATTGTGAAAGACTGACAATATATTTAGAGTTTAGCTTTAACTGTAACCAGTTCAAGCCTTCTTCATGACGTAAATTTAAAAATATTATTTAAAAAGAAAAATAATTAATTTTTGGCTCAGTTTTTTGAAGTGATACAAAAGGTGCATTATTTTATTTGCATGAATATTATTATTATTTCTATTAATAGTAGTGTTATTATTTTGCTAATACACTAAGCACAATGGCTATAGCCTTACCCTGTTTACACTCTACCCTCAGAATGCAGCTTCACTGTGAGCTCTCCTGAGAGTAGTGCAAATTGCACTGTTGCTAAAGCAGGAACAGCCACTCTCCTTTGTAGTCCCATGCTGTGCCAGAGTGCATCAAGGCCATGTAAACCCCTTGATGCTGCTTCATGCTGTGAGCCTCCTTTGCACTGTGTCATGTGTCATGATGGCTTTCCCACAATGCTCTCTTTAGTTCAGTGTCAGAGAAAGAGAACAAATAATCTGCCGTCACATCCAAACATGCTCCCTGCAAGGCACTGAGCTGACTGAATTCTCTATAGCGGAAAAAAAATCATGCATCGACACTATGCTTTACATTTCATTTGAACTCCTGAATATATTCCAGGTCACCCTGTCATGTACAGCACACTGCAGCCTTCATACATCTCACACCTACCTGGTTTCACCTTACAGACAATTTTATTTTAATCAAATAAGTCCTAGACCATTCAAAATAACAATGTGAATTCTGAGCCTGTTATATGATTTATTGATAGATGGAAATGTCACACAAACATAAATTGTAACAATGTCACTAGGAACAAACAATGCATCGTTTGTCATTTTACATTTTCCGTTTCAAGAGTTACCCCCAGACCCAAGGCCAACTCTTAACCCAAAAATTTCTGGACATGGGATGTCCCCAGCTCTCGTAGATGATGTTTTTCATCAGTATCAGGCTAAACCGACACCTAAACCCAACTAGCCAGAAGGGCTCCAGCCAAGAAGGTTTACCACCCAGTTCCATGACCGCTACAGACAAATGGGAAAAATCTTCATCAAGAACTGGCCCATCCTGCTGGAAGATCCTTTTCTGGGTTCCACCCTAACATCCAAACCCAAAGTTTCCTACAGCAAGGCCAAAAATATCAAGAACCGAATTGCAGAAAGTAAGACCTGCAAACCCAAGCCAGGTCCCCACACCCCACTGATCCCACTAGTCGGCACGTTTCAATGCAAAAAAAAATAATTATGCATGATGTGTAATTTGTCCAGCATGGACAAAAAAGATTCTCTACAAATGGAAAAACTTACCCTATAAAAGAGTTTCACAATTGCTCCAGTAATCATGTAGTATACTGTCTGACCTGTCCTTGTGGCCTCCTATATGTTGGCAGAACCATCCGTACCCTCCGCCAACGGTTTGGCAAGCACAGGCGGTTCATCGACCAGGGATGTGATGAGCACAGTGTGCCAAGACATTTTTTGACAAGTCCACCGAAGGCCTGAAGGTGTGGGTCATAGAGGCCATCTCCAGAGGTTTGCCTGCTGCGGAGCGTTTCAAATGACTCTGCCAGCGGGAGACTTTCTGGCTATATTCCCTCAATTCCCTCTCACTAGGGGGACTAAATGAGGAGATAGACACATACACGTTGTTATAACAGATCACACGCCCATTTCTGGTTTGTTTCTCCCCCCTCCTTCCTCCCTTCCCCTTACCCCTGTCTCTCCTCCCCCACAAACAGGTCTGTCTCTGCTCTGTCGGTCGGGAGTGGTATAGTAAATATATTATATTAATATATTATTTTCATATATATATATATATTGAATCCCTTATGGCCTTTGATGAGATATTGAATGAATTTTCTCCGGATATCCAGTTCAAAATAAATGTTGGAGGGCTCTCCATTCCGTTTTTGGATACTAGGATATATATTTATCAAAGCCGTATTGAGTCAGATTTATATGTCAAACCAACTGATAGGAACCAACTCTTAATGTTTAACAGCTATCATCCACCCCATGTTTTTAGATCTATTATTAAAAGCCAACTATTGAGGGTGAAACGGATAGTGAGTGATGACAATACTAGAAGAACTAGACTTGATGAGATGTGTTGTAAATTCAAAGAACGGGGGTATCCAGACAATCTAATTAGACAGGAGCTTACAAAGGTAATTAATGATGTGGTAGTGGTCAGGAATCGGCACTGCAATATGGACAAACCCAGACTCCCTTTCAGTTTTCAGTTCAATAGCTATAGTGAAAAGATATTTAATATTATTAAAAAACATTGGCCCCTATTGAGAAGATCCTATCCCCAGATTGAAATTTTACAGCAAATCCCCATGCGGGCATATCGCCGAAACAGAACTATAAGGGACTGGCTGGTTAAATCAGAATTCAGAGATGAAAAAAAGATGTCCAAAATGACATTTCTTGGCAGCAAAAGGAAGGGATGCTTCCCCTGTTTGAAATGCATTCAGTGCAATTTGCTTGTTAAGGGTGATCATTTTATACATCCGACCCATGGTGATAAAATCACCATTAATGGTTTTTATACTTGCCAGTCCTCTTATGTCATTTATATCTTAATATGTCCCTGCGGGTTACTATATGTTGGGGAGACCACCCAAAAAATCAAGGACAGGATCGCACAGCATCGCAGTACGATCCGACTAAAACAGCCGACGTTTCCTGTATCCAAGCATTTCTTGGAGAAAGGGCACTGCGATTCTGATTTGCGATATATGGTACTTGAGGAAGTTATTAGGGACAAGAGAGGGGGTGATCGAATTCTGAAGCTGAGAAAACGAGAAGTTTGGTGGATTAACCGATTAAAATCTCTAAGTCCGCATGGAATGAACAGAGATTATGATTTGTATCTATTCCTATGACACACGATGCGTGATTGGTGACGCTGCATATAATTTTATTTTAATTGTCTCATTGCTTTGATCGTTTTATCAATGCCTGATACTGATATTGGATACTTTTTGTGGTCATGGTGCTATGCAATGTGATGCAATTCTGATACCAATGAACCTCTTCTCTTTCCTGCAGGAAATATTGAGAGTTTTATTACTGTATGCTCCACTGGAAACTGGTGAAGATGAATCTTTGCAGAAATACGAGATTATTGCTCTTTCATGGCATCATGACCATTTACCGAATTGGAACAACCCGATTGCTTGTATAATGTATGATGATCTTAATTGGTTGGATGCTTTATCTTGCTGATAGGGTTAATTTTGAAATCTTCAATTAACAGTGATTAGTGATCTGTGACATACACCTGTGTGTTGTACTCCTGAATGTGGTATATATATGCTTAGTTTGAGATAGTGTGCTACACAAGCCAGAGATAGCCTGACGAAGAGCTGGTGCTCGTAACTGTACAGTGGCTGTGCTTTTGAAATAAGATGTACCTTTGAAATATCGAAGTAAAGGATTTTCGCAATTGAAGTACGTGTCCCGTCTTGATTTTCACATGAATATTGGTGGATTATTGGAGGTACCACTTGACGCCTGCTTCTAATACTCCCATTACTGAAGAAAAAGTAACCTGCCCATATCTAACTAACTATATATATATATATATATTTATGGTCGGAGCCCTCGGTCCATAATGATGTGAAGGAGCAAAACATAAACACGCCACAAGACAGACAACAAACTAGACCTGAAGTGTGCCCTGGTCTACCGTAAGGTAAGCCCTGGTGAGCTGGGCCGTGAGGCCCTTTCTGCTAGGAGAGTAGTTAAGAAAAGGGCGCTTACCTGAGAAGTAATGGCTGTTTCTGTAGAGAACCATATCAGAGTGTTCTGAGAAAGGGAATGGGTGGGCGGGTACGGCGCGCTAGAACCGACACCAGCCGCGTGGAGAGGTCTGGTATTTATACCCTCCGGGCTCCTCCCATAATTGCAGGCCACCATGCTGGCCTTCCTATTTATGGTCGGAGCCCTCGGTCCATAATGATGTGAAGGAGCAAAACATAAACACGCCACAAGACAGACAACAAACTAGACCTGAAGTGTGCCCTGGTCTACCGTAAGGTAAGCCCTGGTGAGCTGGGCCGTGAGGCCCTTTCTGCTAGGAGAGTAGTTAAGAAAAGGGCGCAAAAGACTTGTTTTTAGGGAGGTAATGGTTTATTTGTTTGGTAAAGGCAAATGCTACAAGGCAAGGTTACTGAAGGCCCGGGACATTTCGGTCTGGGGATCGGGAATGTAACGGGCAAAACAGGTGGACTTCCATCGTCCCATCCTCCTGATCACGTGATCGGGGACTCCATTGCGGGAGGCCGCGGAGGCTGCTCCGATGCGAAAGGAGTGACCTGAGAATTTCGCTGGGTCAAGACCTAAGTTGCGGAGGAGAATCCTGACGTGCGTGACGAATTGATTGCTACTAAGGGGTCTGACCGGAAATGGTAGCAACGGGCTGTCAGGTGAGGGATCAGGTAGGTGTGCTAGTAGCTGATCTAGAACTGCCACGGGGCACCAGGCATTGAGAGTTTCGAACAGTTTGATGTCGATGCCTGGGCCAGTCTGCTGCGTTTTGGATGCCTCGAGGTGCAGGATGAAAAAGGTCTGATGGCGTACGAGGTGCCGCCTGCGTAGCGTCTTGCAGCTAGGGCCAGTAACTGAAAACTCGCTGGGCCGTAAGAAGCCGTAGAAGGCCAGGTGCATGGCAGCCTGGATGACCAGGCTGGGAAAAAGGCCAAAAGGGGAATGCGAGAGCATGATCGATAAATCCCGGAAAATGGCACCGGTTACTGGGAGGCGTTTGGCATTGACCTGCGGCTGTTTTTTTGAGGATGCCGCGCAGGATTGCCTTGACTGCGTGGGAAGCGAACAAAGATGGTTTGGAAGGGTCTTGTAAGGAAATGAAATGCTGGATACCGGCTAGATAAAGTTTGATGGTATTGTGTGATAACGCCAGCCGAGTGTAGCAGTGGGAAATGAAGGCTAGGATATGGAGAAGGTCCCCTGGTGACCCCCCGTGGCATGTGTCCAGAAACCGTAGGTACGTCCTCCAAGCAGCTTGGTAGGCTTTCAGCGTGTTGTGTGACAATGAGAGGTTTATGAGACTGGTGGCGCCGTGAAGGTGGTGACTCAGACTGGGGTTAGTTGAGACCAGTGAGGGATAGCGGACATGGTCGGATCGGGTCCGGATTCTTGTAATGCATGATGTGGGGGTGGCGGGGGCGACAGCTGGTGGAGTGGGGGTAACTTGCTGGAGCTCCAAGGTCCCCACTCTGGCCTGGACGTCAGAGATGGTAGTTGATAGGGAGGAGACCAGCGTGTGTAGCTGGGACACTGCCGAGGCAATTGATTGTAGTGATGCCTGCGTGTCTGGTGGGTTTGGTGGGGATGGGCTTGGGAACAGTAGCCTGAACAGTTCAGCTTTCCTGGCCGTGATGGGGTAGGGGATGTTCCTGCGCCTCAGCTCGGCTGAGAGTCTGGGGATGGTCCAAGCTCTGAAGGCTTGTGCGAAGTTGTCTGCCGGGCCCGCTTCGGGAGGTGATGGGGCGGGGTTGAGATTGTCGCTGCCGGCCAGAGACATGGCGTCTGCTAGAATAAAAGAGGGGGGGGGGTGCATGTTTCTCTCGTTTACTTTTTTTTTTTTTTGAGTTTTAAGTTTTGAAGGGCAAGAGAGGATGTATCTGTGTTTGTGGATTGCGGAAAATATGAAGGGGGGAGGGGGGGCAGGGCGGGATACCTGTGTGACGGGCATTGGGGACAAACGGTTTGCGCGCGTGCGCTGAGTGGGATGTTCCATGAGCCTATATGTAAACTCGGAGGATGCGTGACACCCGAGGTGAGCCAGGAGGTGACTGGCCGGGTGGCTGATGCTCGGGTGTCCGTCTGTGCTCGGCACGGACTGGTTAACCAGAGCCCCCCCAGGGCGGCACTGGGGGGAGTGGCTACTGATTGGTTTGCTAAGTAGGAATGTTTCGATCTGTAGTAATTTGACGTGGGTTCGGTCAGCTAATACTTGCACTGCCAGCAAGTCATGAGATTAGGTGACCTTGTCTGCGTAGTGAAGGCTTGTGCTTCGAAAAATAGAGTGATATGCATAGAAGTATGTGACAGTTACTAACGCCTGGAAAAATTTTTTATTTTTTTTTTTTCAAAACTATGGTGTTCTGCGTGGATGGGAAGGGGAGATGTGTGAACGAAGCAGGATACCGTTCGACGGTATGGTGAGAATCGGGGATGCGCGTGAGCGCTGGGTGAGTTTGTTTCATTGGCCTGTGGAACTCAAAGAATGCGTGACAACCGAGGTAAGCCAGGAGGTGACTGGCCAGGTAACCGATGCTCGGGTGTCCGTCTGTGCTCGGCACGGACTGGTTAACCAGAGCCCCCCCAGGGCGGCACTGGGGGGAGTGGCTACTGATTGGTTTGCTAAGTAGGAATGTTTCGATCTGTAGCAATATGACGTAGGTTCGGTCAGCTAATACTTGCACTGCCAGCAAGTCATGAGATTAGGTGACCTTGTCTGCGTAGTGAAGGCTTGTGCTTCGAAAATAGAGTGACATGCATAGAAGTATGTGACAGTTACTAACGCCTGGAGATTTTATCAAACTATGGTGTTCTGCTTGGATGGGGAGGGGAGATGTGTGAACGAAGCAGGATACCGTTCGACGGTATGGTAGCAATCGGGGATGCGCGTGAGCGCTGGGTGAGTTTGTTTCTTTGGCCTGTGGAACTCAGAGAATGCGTGACAAACCGAGGTAAGCCAGGAGGTGACTGACCAGGTAACCGATGCTCGGGTGTCCGTCTGTGCTCGGCACGGACTAGTTCAACCAGAGCCCCACCAGGGCGGTACTGGGGAGAGTGGCTGCTGGTTGGTTGCTAAGTAGGGATGTTTCGGTCTGTAGTAGTTTGACGTAGGTTCGGTCAGTTAATACTTGCACTGCCAGCAAGTCATGAGACTAGGTGACCTTGTCTGCGTAGTGAAGACTTGTGCTTCGAAAACAGAGTGACATGCATAGAAGTATGTGACAGTTACTAACGCCTGGGTGCTGAGCCGAAAAAGTATGTGTGACAGGGATATGTAGTGAAAAGGTGTGTGAAGAGAATGGAAAACTGAAACAACGACAACCTACGCACCTGCTTGCTGCCCTAGTGATAGAGTCTCTGTTGGGGTCAAGCCTGGGAGACCTGGTGCCTATGGTGGGGTGACATGAAATTATTTGTGAGAGATGGGTTGCAAGAGCTGATTCGGGGCCGTAGTTGACCCCCTGGTGAAGAGATGCAAGCCCTCGAAATTACCTGGAAAGAGAAAGGGGTGGTCCGATCCTGTTGTATAGGAGACCAAGGGACGACTTACTGACCTAAGGGAAAGGTGAAAAGGGATAGAGAAAGGCGTGAGTAGCTGAAGTTTGCTACTGGGGAAGTTGTGGCAGCGAGGCCAATGGAGATCGAGCTGCAACGATTGCAGAGGTATGTAGGAGGGTGGATGTGGGAGCCGTGACACAAACCTGCGGTGAAGCAAGATGTGCGGGGGGCGGCTGTGCCTCACATTGGCTGGGTTGCCGTGGAAGGCAAGGAGTGGACTGTCTTGCTGAGGTTTGCAAGGTGTGGGGGCCCATTTACACGAACTTGCGGTGGCTGCAAGAAGTGCGTGGGGAGGGCAGTGACAGATGCTGTGGTGGGTGTGTGTGTGTTTTTTTTTTTTTGCAAGGTGTGGGGGCCCATTTACACGAACTTGTGGTGACTGCAAGAAGTGCGTGGGGAGGGCAGTGACAGATGCTCTGGTGGGTGTGTGTGTGTCTTTTTTTTTTTTTTTTTATTTTTTTTATTATTTTTTATTTTATTTTTTTTTTTTTTTGGGGGGGGGGGGGGGGGGGGGCAGGGGGGGGGGTTGTTGTGGTGGACGTGTGAGTGAGGGGATGCTTGCACTGGGTAGCGGGCGTAACAACCAGTGGAAGTGGGGTGAATTGTGGGGTAGAAAACCAACAAACAATAGCATGGTAGTTGAAATAACTCAGTGGAAAAACAGGGGTTTCGACGTAGCGACGAAAAAGCATAAATCCTACCTGCGACGCTGAAGCGGAACGAACTGGGGGTGCGATCGGGAATCGAATCCGTAATCTGGAACGAGGAGCGTCGGACAACTCAGGAACGTGTACTGAGTTGCTTGTCGGCCTGGTGACGTGTAATACGGCGCGCTAGAACCGACACCAGCCGCGTGGAGAGGTCTGGTATTTATACCCTCCGGGCTCCTCCCATAATTGCAGGCCACCATGCTGGCCTTCCTATATATATATATATATATGTGTGTGTGTATATATATATATATATATACAGACATATATACATATTGCATGATCCATCATTAGGTGCACCCCACTTGGTATCCACACCATGAGGGGACAGCCACACATATACATCCCTTGTATACCAATTAGGGGGAACACAGCACCAACTTTATAATTACTGTTCATTATTATCAACTCTATTCAACCCCCCTTTTTTTCTATTTTTCTATTTTACTTGCCTGGCCCTTCATACATCATTAACCTCTTCAATAGGCTTCTATACATATAGAAGAGAATTATGCTTCAAATATTTCCACGTGTATCCGTTTTTAATGTTTTTTTTTTTTTGTCAATCCGAGACTGTTAACCCCTGCTTCACCTTGCCCCTTGCTATAATTTATATTTCCCTAAATTGTTTACTGGTTGGTCTGCTGGAAGTTCTGGTTCCATGGCCACACCCACATGCTCTCCATTGTGTATATATAGCTGTCCTCCTCTAGAGGGCAGCAGGCCAATAGAAGGAGCAGTCAGCTCTGAGCGTGTAGCCTTTCACCACTGAAGCCCTGATTGACAAGATTCCAGCCCTGCCTAGGTCCAATCAGACGCCGGTGACATCACTTCCTGTTCCACGGTCCATGCTGGTCAATGTGGAGCTTCTTGGTTCTTTTGCTCCTGGAGATACACTGTGATCCATTCAAGCCAGCTGCTCAATCCTTTCCAGCTATCCGTAACAGCGGTGGGACCTACAGAGTCATGTGGAATGCCAGAACTGCACTTTACTTTGAGGAACATGCATCTTCTATAATCTTGTAAGTGTTTTTAATCTTATCTTATTAAAGTCACAATTTTAATACTACACTCAGGTCGATGCCACCCCCTCCCTGTTTTTTCCTTCCACTTTCCAGAATGTTATCCAACTTTACAGATCCAGGGGGAGGCACCAGAGACCTGCCTATATAAGTCATCCAACCCTGAACTGTAGTAAATTTGTGACCCAAATTCAAAGACTCATTTTACCATGAGCCATAAACATAAATTTGCCTGAACTGCCACCAATAGCACACTAGAGCAGAGATATGCAATTAGCGGACCTCCAGCTGTTGCAGAACTACAAGTCCCATGAGGCGTAGCAAGACTCTGAGAGCCACAAGCATGACACCCAGAGGCAGAGCATGATGGGACTTGTAGTTTTGCAACAGATGGAGGTCCGCTAATTGCATATCCCTGCACTAGAGGGTGCTAGATGGATATGCCTGAACTGTAGAATAAATTGTACAGATTGCAAACTGGACAAACCTAAATGCTGATATTCTGCAAAATCAAAAGTCAGAAATTCTCCTGATTCATGTGTGATTTCACTTTATTACAATTTACCTTTTCATTTTCAATGATCAACATAGCACTGACTCCTGTACCAACTTGTGACTACCCAGGGCCAAAACAAAGTGAAGGGGTGGGGCAGGAGGGGCATCTGCCCCAAGCGCAGTGTTTTCTTGTGAGGGAGCTGTGTGGCATGCACTGAGCCAAGGAGCTGAATTGATCAGCTGTTGGGCTTCAACTTCAGCTACCAAGTGCACCATAGGAGTGCTGGCAGAAGGTGATCTGCAAAACATTTCTCAACAGTTCTTGGACAAGCTGTTCCCACCGCAGCTCCCTGAGCAAACCCCACCAAATTCCTGGCATGCAGTGACAGGCTCAGCAAGCCACAGAAGGTGAGATAAGAATGCAGGCTGACAACCAGCCTAGGGGCAAACCGAGCACTGACAACCAATGTAATTTGAGTCCCACTGAGAACTGATAGCAAATGTAAGGGGGCACACTGAGTAATTCCCACCCATGAAAAAGGGGCACACTGAACACTGACTACTGATGTAAGGGGGCAAACTGAGAACTGACCACCAATATAAGGTAACACACCGAACACTGACCACCATAGTACAGATGCACACCAATCACTAACCACCATGTGAGGGAGCACACTGAGTACTGACCACCAATGTAAGGGGGCACACCAAGCACTAACTAATAATGTGAGGGGGCATACTGATCCCTTACCAGCACTGTTAGGGGGCACAACACACACAGACCACCAATGTGAGGGGGCATACTGAGCACTTAACAGCAATGTAAGGAGGTACACTGAGCACTGACCACCAATGTGAAGGGGCACTTTCAACACTTACCAGCAATGTAGAAGGGTTCTCTGAACACTGACCATGAATGTGAGGGGGCACACTGAACACATACCAACACTGTAAGGAGGATTACTAAACACTGACCCATCAATGTGAAGGGGCACACCAAACACATACCACCAATGTAATACCGCGTACACACGATCGGAATTCTCGTTGGAAAAGCCTTGGATGTTTTTTTCCGACGGAATTCAGATGGTCACACCAAATTACAACCACCAAGAATGCAGTGACGTACAACACTACGACGAGCCATGAAAATGAAGTTCAATGTTTCCGAGCATGCGTCAAATTGTTTCCGAGCATGCGTATGAATTTTGCACGTCGGAATTGCTACAGACGATCGGAATTTCCGATAGAAACTTTTTCCATCTGAAAAATTGAGAACATGCTCTCAAAATTTTGCTGGCGGAAATTCGGCCAGCAAAAGTCAGATGGAGCATACATACGGTCGCATTTTCCAACGAAAAGCTCTCATCTGTCTTTTGCTGGCCGAAATTCCGATCGTGTGTACGCGGCATAAGAAGGTTCTGTGACCATTGACCACCAATGTGACGGACACACCGCAATATATGTACATTAGTTGCTCAATGTTTTTTTACACACTTAAAGCCAGGAGGACTACATGTCTGTGGTGGCTTGCTAAAAGTGTCTAATACACCTTCCTGAAAATTGAGCCATTCTATCTCCATGGTGTTTTCCTTATTGTTCATGACCAATACCTATCTACTTTACTAAAAAAACTATTGTCAAGTATGTTATTTGCTTATGAACACCTCTGCTGAGATCACTTCTCAACTATTTTGAGCAACAACCCTTTTCACTAAAAGGGGGGCACATTGAGAACTGACTACCAATGTAAGGTAGCACACCAAGCACCTATCACCATTGTAGCAGTGTACACCAAGCACTGACCACCAATGTGAGGGGGCACACTGAGTCCTGACCCCCACTTTTATACATTACATATTGCTGACCACTTTGCTCTGTACTATGTTGTATATTACATATTCTTGACTGCTATACTCTACACCTTAGCCATTCCTAAGCACTGCATGCTATACTCAATGTTGCAGGTTATATAGTCCTGACTGCAAAACTTTATATGCTTTGTTGTACATTATACAGTCCAGACTGCTGGACTGCATACACTGTGGTTTACAACACATATTACTTATCAAGGCGCTCTTTGTCTTAACAGTTGCTGGTTACAAAGTAGTTAACAGATATTTTATTAAAGTTCTTCTTTGAGATATGATGAAGCAAAGTGTTTTCTGTGTATATTCTGTGCCCTGAATAGCAAATAAAGTGGAAGATTTAATCTTTTTTTTAAAAGAGTCCTTTGTGCCAAAGTTTAGGTGTTTGTAAGACTAGTAAAGTAATTTAGTCATATTTTATGGGTACAAGGACTACAACTTATGTTTGCACTGTATACAGTATGGATGAGCCAAACACCCTCCTACGAACAGGCCAAAAACTTGTCGGAACACGCGAACACCGTTAAAGTCTATGGGACAGGAATGTGAAAAATCGAAAGTGCTCATTTTAAAGGCTTATATGCACGTTATTGTCATAAAAAGTGTTTGGGGACCCGGGGACATGTATCAATGCAATTTTTTTTTTTTTAAAACGTCAGTTTTTTCGGGAGCAGTGATTTTTTTAATGCTTAAAGTGAAACAATAAAAATGAAATATTCCTTTAAATATCATGCCTGGGGGTGTCTATAGTATGCCTGCAAAGTGTCACATTTTTCCCGCGTTTAGAACAGTACCACAGCAAAATGAAATTTCTAAAGGAAAAATTGTCATTTAACTGATCGCGGCTGTAATGAATTGTCGGGTCTTAGCGTCTCAGCAATATAGATAAAACTCATTGAAAAAAAGAGCATGGGACCCCCCCCCCCCCCCCCCCCCCCCCCCCCCCCCCAGGCTATTACCAGGCACTTTGGGTCTGGTATGAATATAAAGGGGAACCCCAAACCAAATTTTAGGGGGTCCCCCTAAAATCCATACCAGGCCCTTCAGGTCTGGTATGGATTTTAAGGGGAACCCTGCGCCAAAATTAAAAAAAAATCCATGCCAGACCTTTATCCGAGCACGCAACATGGCAGACCGCAGGAAAAGAGGGGGGAAGAGAGAGCGCCCCTCCTGAACCATACCAGGCCACATGCCCTCAACATTGGAGGGTGATTTGGGGGTTTAACACCAAAGCACCTTGTCCCCATGTTATGGGGACAAGGGCCTCATCCCCACAACCCTTGTCCGGTGGTTGTGGGGGTATGCAGGCGGAGGGCTTATCGGAATCTGGAAGCCCTCTTTAATAAGGGAACCCACAGATTCCGGCCTCCCCCCTGTGTGAATTGGTAAAGGGATACCCAATTGGACCCCTACCATTTCACAAAAAAAAAGCCGCAACCGGTCGGTTGCAGCTTTTTTTATTTTTCTTCTTCTTCGGTCCGTCGGCGTGAACTTACATAATTTTTATAGCTTTATCGTTTTTTTATTTTTTTATTTTTTAATAACGGACTTGTCCCAAGCTGTCTCTTGTCTTTTTTACCATTTTGACACTTTTTTTGTGAAATGGTAGGGGTACGATTGGGTACCCCATTACCAATTCACACAGGGGGGAGGCCGGGATCTGGGGGTCCCCTTGTTAAAGGGGGCTTCCAGATTCCAATAAGCCCCCCACCCGCATACCCCCACAACCACCGGGGGAAGGGTTGTGGGGATCAGGCCCTTGTCCCCATCAACATGGGGACAAGGTGCTTTGGGGGCAGACCCCAAAGCACCCTCCTCTCTTGTCCCCCCTCTTTTCCAGCGGCCTGCCAGGTTGTGTGCTTGGATAAGGGTCTGGTATGAATTTTCGGGGGACCCATACGGCATTTTTTTTTTAATTCTGGCGCAGGGCTCCCCTTAAAATCCATACCAGACCTGATGGGTCTGGTTTGGATTTTGGGGGGATCCCTACACCATTTTTTTTATTTGGGGCAGGGTTCCCCTTAATATTCATACCAGACCCAAAGGGCCTGGTAATGGACTGGGGGGAATCCAATGCTCTTTATTTCAAAGAGTTTTATCTGTATTGCCGAGACCCGACAATACATTACAGCCGCGATCAGTTTTAAATGACAATTTTTCATTTGTGCCACTCTGCAGGCATACTATAGACACCCCCCCCCAGGCACGATATTTAAAGGAATATTTAATTTTTATTGTTTAACTTTAAGCATTAAAAAAATCACCGTTCCCAAAAAAACGGACGTTTTTAAAAAAAAAATTTGGATTGATACATGTCCCCTGGGGCAGGACCCGGGTTTTTATGACAATAACTTGCATATAAGCCTTTAAAATTATCACTTTTGATTTTTTATGTTAGTGTCCCATAGACTTTAACGGTGTTCCGGCGGCTTTCGAATTTGCCCGAACATCAGGCTCATCCCTAGTATACAGTAAAGTAGGCTTGGGCCTACTGAACATGCAGACAGGTAGACTAGACACTGATCCAGGGTGGTCTGATGTATGATCTCCCATGCTATCATCAGTCCATCAGGTGCAATGCCAAGCTCATCAGCTAAAACCCAGGACACATGAAGAAGCTTTGGTTGGCCACACTCTGCAAAAGTACCACTTTATTAATATCCATATGAAAGCACATATACAAGAAAAGAAGAGCACAGGGGGTGAATAGAAGAGTGGACATGTTTCACACTAGTTTAGTGCTTAATTAGTTAGTGTTAAACTAGCATGAAACACATCTACTATTCTAGGCACCCCCTGTGCTCCTCTTTGCCTGTATATGTGCTTTCATGTGTATAATACTAAAGTGGTATTTTTGTGGAGTGCAGCGGTCCAAAGTTTCTTCATGTATCCTAGGCTTGGACCTAAATGAATCATCTTAAGCCACTCCCACTGCCACAGAGTTATTTTCTTAGCGTGCCCTTAGGTACCACAGTTGTTGTTATACAATCCTAGCAATGTCCCTGACCCTCCCTATCACATGTGTGCTCCACCTTTCATTTTGCTTCTGGCCAGTGCAACAATATTCACAGTTAGCACAAAGACCTCATCTGAGCCATAGGACACACAGCAGAAAGGTTCAACAATACCACGTGGACTGCTTGGTCCACGTATAATCCGATTGCTAGACCCAGAGCTGCGTAATGATACTGAGACAAGCATAATGCCGCGTACACACGGTTGGAATTTCTGACAAAAAATGTTCAATGTGAGCTTGTTTTTGGAAATTCCAACCGTGTGTAGGCTCCATCAGACATTTTTTGTCAAATTTTCCGACAACAAAATCCGTTGTCGTAAATTCCGATCATGTGTACACAATTCTGACGCACAAAATTCCACGCATGCTCGGAATCAAGCAGAAGAGCAGCACTGGCTATTGAACTTCATTTTTCTCGGCTCGTCGTACGTGTTGTACGTCACCGCATTCTTGAAGTTCGGCATTTCCGACAACATTTGTGCGACCGTGTGTATGCAAGACAAGTTTGAGCCAACATCCGTCGAAAATAAATCCAGTATTTTGTTGTCGGAATGTCGGATCGTGTGTACGTGGCATAAGAGTGGAATCCCAGTTGCAGACAATGAACAGGCATGCACTGACACTGACTGCTTAAACATAATAAACTGGGGGGGGGGGGGGGCAATTTGCCATTTTTGCCCAGGGCACTAGATTACCTTGTCTCAGCATTATGTCAACTTTCTGGACAATATCAGAGATACCAGATTCCTAAATCAGTGCACAGATTAGCTTGGTTTTTAAATTGATTTGCTCACAACTATCTGTTTGTTTAGGTTTAAAATTGTATGCTCATTCTGCCATACTTGATTTTTAATCACTCTTTATAATGTAACAATAGGAAAATTTGATGCAGTCTGTGAATATCTGAATCTAAAAGGCAGTTGTCCAAAATAATTTTTTTTTAATTCAAGTAAAATTGCTGGTATCATGAAAAAGAAGTGCCTTGTTAGCAGATGCTGACACTTTTCTCCTGTGGGTTTAGCCCAGGTTCCCAAATTTATTCAGTAGTGACAAAGAGCAACAAGCAAAATATCTTAGTTCAGCAACATGGAAAGGTAGAACAGAGGAAATGAAAGGAGATCTACATAAATATGAGGTAAGGAGGAGAAAACAAGAGTACACATCAAATTTGCAGTGTTAGCTGCAATTTGAATGGCACGTTTAGATTTACAGCTTTTTATCATTTTAAAATTAAAAAGCAGCATGATATGTCAGTTTATTTATGTTTTACCATAGATCCCGCAGCCTCCTTCTTTGTGAGGTATGAATAAATAAATTATTTTCAGGACCCAAGCCCTCAAATTTTAATGACATTTTAACCTAAGTTAGAAGTTAAAAACATCCATATTTGAAAAAATATATATTAGATATTAGATATTTAGATATTTCCCAATCATCTAGCCTCTTAAATCTGGTACAGTTAAGAAATTCATCACCTAACTTACCAATTCCTATTTTGAAATCTACAGTATGTACCAAGATTCATCTCCCTCTGACTAACCACAGGAAGACTGCGAATAAGGTTTTAATACTTTAAGGTAGAAGATCCCATACTTTTCAGATGTTTTTATCTGAAAATCTTTATGATAACAGTTAATTTTTTATTACATTTAAAGTGATTGTAAAGTCTCGTTTAAAAAAATAAATAAAAAGAAAATAACAAACATGTTATACTTACCTCCTTTGTGTAGTTGGTTTTGCGCAGAGCAGGCTGGATCCTCCTCTTTACGGGTCCCTCGTTGCTGCTCCTTGTATCCATTCAGACGCAGACCCCCGACCCGGCCCCACCCCCTCTCTGATTGGCTGATCGACTTTGATTAACAGGTGCGGGAGCCAATGGCGCCACTGCTGTGTCTCAGCCAATCAGGGGGAGTGTCCTGGATGGCTTAGACATTCATGGACATTGCTGGAGAGAGAAGGGGCTCAGGTAAGAAATTAGGGGGTGCTGCTACACACAGAAGGTTTTTTATCTTAATGCATAGAATGCATTAAGATAAAAAAACCTTCTGCCTTTACAACTCCTTTAATGGAAGTGAATCTATATACTAAGTATGGCAAATTTATTTTGTACCCAACTAAAATCTAAACATTATAGCTTTATCAGTCAATACCTTGTTGGCAAATGACAGTGTTAAAACCAATGTTTATTTTAGACTGATTATATTAACCTTTAGGAAAATATTGTTTGCCCCAGTTCTGCAAGCAGGGTTCAGACTGGCCAGTCAGAGGACCAGGGGATTCTCTGGTGGCCACCACAGACGTATGCTATATTATTATTCAGGTTTTTTTTTTTTTTTTTTTGCTAAAATTATACATAGCTGCTAATGTGTGATTAAAGATTTATTTGATTTTGAGCTAACAAACTGCACTTTAAGAATAGGGCAAATAGAGAGTATCTCAGGTCAGATTTTTTTTTTGTCTTAAGTTTTAAACACAGTAGTTGGGAATTAAACTGATGTCACGTTTACATTACTATCTGTATCCATGCTAGGGAGATTCACCCTTTCAATTAGTTCTGGTGACCACTCTACAAGGGTCCAAAAGTGGTGCAAAACACAAAGGTTTAAGTTGTTACCAGGAATAGAGGAGAAATCTCCCAACAAGGACACGTGTTCCATTGTTAATGGTCTAGAAGAGGATTTCTCTCATTTTGAAGACATTTTCCCTCGCTTCCGTTTGTGTCTTCTAATGGCAAACATATGGTAATTAAAAAAATCAGGGGGTTAAACCAGTTATTCCAAATAATTAAAAAAAAGTTTTGGATTGAAACATACCATACTTTATATAAACAGTATACTATACTGTATATAAAGGTATGTAAACAGGGATTAGATTAAGGGCATAAAAGCTGTGAAAAACTGAAACACTGACATACAACCTTTCTAACCATCTTTTGCAACATGAGCAGGCCTTTTTTTACATGCAAGTAGTCTGTAGGAGGCTTTTGTTTAATCTAAACACTCCATGACAATTTTTTGGTACAAGTGAGCAATCATTGGTAGGTTTTTGCAATAGCTTTTTTCAATCTCCTGTAATGTTGGTTTTAATAATGCATTGTCGATAGTGTCAGCAATCCAGTAAAGATTGGTTTAAGGGAGGTTCAAAGGATGAATCCAGCAAAAAGTCCACTAACGCTGAATATAGCACTGGATGCTCCTTAAAGTCTATGACAGTCAAAAATTTCAAGGCCAGTTTGCATGAACTTGTTTAAAAAGGGCATGTGTAATTTAGCATCACCCTGGGGAACATGTACCAATGAAAAAATAAATACCAATCAGTGGAGAGAGGATTGTTTATTGCAGGGAAACATTAAAATATGCAAACATGTTTTGAGGATGTCTTAAAACTGCAAGGGAAGTTACAGAGTAGTACAATGTATTATAAAATGACAGTGTTTGTTAAAAAATTATCAGTACCACCAAAAAAGACCCCAGCAGGATTTTCACTACTGTATTTGTTTTGCCTGTTGGTTTCCCTAATGGGCCAGTAGCATTTAACAACAAGTTCATAAAGGCCCTTGTCCCTTGCCCAGGCTTTTGACCAGGGTGGGTTATTGAGCAGGCTGGCCCTCTTCTGAACTGCACCAGGCCACATGCCTTCAACACTGGTAGAGTACCTTGCAAAGGGGGGTGGCAGTGAGCAGCGGTGGAACTATAGGGGTTACTGCAGTTGCACTTGCGACTGGGCCCTGCCGTTCTGCCGCTGTGGGGGGGCCCCAAGACCCGGCATCTCCCCTGCACCCCTGGCTGTCCGTTTAACATGCAGGGGGAGAGGTGGGAGTCGGTGATCGGTAGCTCTATGGTGCCCGCGAGCCGCGAGATCTCCCTGGGGCTTGTAGTTCTCTCTACAAATGTATACAGTGGAGAGGGGAGGGGCCTCTGACTAAGGCATGTATCGGCTTCACTCTTCAGTGAGTCGCTCTGCTTCTACACTCTTGATGATACATGCCCAGGTTAGAGGCCCCTCCCCTCTCCAGTGGATACATTCGTAGAGAAGTACAAGCCCCAGGGTGATCCTGCGGCCTGTGGAAACCATAGAGCTTCCGATCGCCGCCCTTCACCCCCCCTCCAGGTGTGGGGTATAGAGATGTGCTGGGGGTACAAGGTCCACAGCGGAGACCAGCCAGGAGAACCTCTGGAAGGGGGATGACTGTCTGGGGGCCCTGATGTAAGGGGGGCCTCTGGGGACCCTGATGTAAGGGGGGGCTCTCTGGGGACCCTTATGTAAAGATGGCTCTCTGGGGACCCTGATGTAAGTGGAGGCTCTCTGGGAAACCCGATGTAAGGGGGGCTCTCTTGGGACCCTGATGTAAGGGGGGGGCTCTCTGGGGACCCTGATGTAAGGGGGGTTCTCTGAGGACCCTGATGTATGGGGGGGCTCTCTGGGGACCCTGATGTAAGGGGGATCCACACTATGTAACAATATTTTTATATATATATTATATATATATATATATATATATATATATATATATATTTATATACATACATATATACACACACATGTATATTATATATACCGGGGCCCTGAAGATTCTAGTTACGCATTTGACAGTGAGTGAGTACATTATACAAGGTACCCATTGTTACTCGTTCACCAAAAAAATTTAAAAGTAAATAAAAACAATCACATCATGAACAAAAAAATTCTTTATTAGAAAAAATGTAAAATAAAAATAGAAACAAAGTCTCCTGATATAAACAACAATCATGTCATCTAGTGTTGTATATACATGTCTATCACAATGACCCACTAACACGCCAACTTACTGGGCCCCAACTTACTGTGGCCCACAAAGTTCTCCCTCTGCTTCCTCTGCTACAGTGGGGATGCTGGGTGACATTATTCCTGAAATATTGTCAACTGTCATTTTGTGGCTGTTGTGCTACCGCTGCAAAATGACAGAATTATGGCCAACAGGTTAAACATCAGCTGGGGGTTGTCCACCCGTTCACTGAATAGTGAACAGGTTGGAATCGGGTCAAATTCATGTTCAACACAAACCTGAAGCCCATCCTTTCTAATGAAAAACGAAATACATTTTTGTGATCTAAACTATATAGTAACCTAAACTTGTCCCTACGTTGCAATGCTGACAGTCTGAAAATGAATTCTTAAGTTGCTGCAATTGTGTTTAATATTGTCCTAAATTAAACTAAAGGTATCTAATTAAACCAAAGATATAAAAGTTAGGACCTACTTTGTAGAATTTGCAGTCTTTGAATTGGATTTTTATAGGGACATGATTGTTTTATAGTGCAAATCTCTATGCAGAGAGAGAGACCAATTTGTTGCTATGTTAACTGTATGCTTCCATGCAATTGTCTTCTTTGCATTTACAGAAAAAAAAATAAAAAAAGTTTTCTTCAGCAAAATAATCAAACAAGCCGTTATTAGGGTATTATCTCTAACCTCTTGATTGAGCAAAAACCACACCCTATTCTTGTTTATTAAATATAAAATAACTGTAAGTTTATGTTATTGTTCAGAAATAGTTTTAGATTCATGTTGAATACTTGTCTGAAATCTGCCTGGGTCTGGAATATTGTGGAATATTGGAATGTTGTGAAACAGTTTATTGTAAAGAACTGCTTACTTGCCAATCTTTTTAAACACCTTAAAAAAAATGGATCTAGTAACTGTTTAAATTGATTGCAACTGTCCCTTCCTAGACGAGGTTGATTAATTTGACCATCTGATTTATTTTTTTATGGAAGTGGGGACGTGTAAGGTAAGGGCTACCCCAGCGGTTAAATCAATTTAATGCTAAGAGATTTAATTTTATTTTATTTTTTTTTAAAAGTCCTCTCATCTGCAAATATGATCAAAAGTAATTGGCAGAAACTAAGCAAGATACAACACTCAAGTTTGATCGGCCAGTTCAATCGACAGTAGAGTCAAAAACTGGAGCTTTGTCAATCCAACCTGTGAAATTTTAATTGCAATTGGATTGACTTGGAATCAAAACGGGATTAAATGACAACAATCAAGTATATATATAGATAAAATCCTAAAAATGGCTCTGAAATTATTATAAAGGATAAATATAGATATATATAGACATAAAAAAATATATATATAGATAAATTCCTAAAAATGCCTATAAAATTGTCGTAAAAAGGTTAATGCAATAAAAATCCTTATGATAACATAAAACTCTATAATGGCATATACCTAAAAATACCTAAAAATTAGAACCTAAAATAATCAAATGGGAATTGTGGTGTATTGCTACGTTAAAATGTGTGTTCATGGATAAGTATATCATTAGTTTCTGTTGAAAACAAGAGTATTAATCATGCTTTATTAATGAAGGCGTTTATATCCCAGTCTATATTCATTCCTGACGGAGAGTGCGATTGCAATTGATAAATCCAGAAGGTTTCAAGTTGTGAGACCCCTCTGGTTTTGGCTCCTCCCCTCCAAGGTGCTGTAAATTTATCAATAATCGCAAACTGGGTGCCTCTGGGGTCTCAATTATGATATTGCCGGTAATGTCTTGGTACTGTGTGTTTAATACTCCCACTTTTTATTTTAGAGATGTGTTCTGACACTCTCGTTGTAAAGGAACTTGTTGCTTCTGATTGCATTCCATGCAGAAGAGTTTGAGGAAAAGATATTCAATGGTCTTCTCCCATCTGCCATTTTGAAGCACTCTGATATGGTCCCAGCCTCAAGGTAAGAGTGGGACAGGAAAACTATTAAAAGATAGCTGAATCCACATTAATTCCCTGCAGTTTAATGAAAAACAAAACAAATCACTGATTCGTCTATGAGACGGTATACCTCCCAGAAAGCATGAGTTTAATATGTGATGAAGAAGGGGGGAAGGGGAGGAGGAGTGGGGCAGACAGGTGCCACCAGAAAGCAATCAGAGGGAGAATCAACCACGGTATAATTTGAATGAGATATACAGCTTTATTAGTGAAATACAAATCACAGATCACTCCAGCCAGGGCGGTATAAAACCCCCCTGAGTGGGTGACGTTCTTACAATGCAAAAAATCATGAATAAATACACTGTAATAAATAACGTTGTCAATAGTTAAAAAACGCTAGACAGAAACCCCGCTAGTCCGGTATGCAAACCCCAACCCTGAAAAAATAGAGGACAACGATGCCAAGATTATCTCCTCCTGAGTACTGGTACTCTGATTGAAGTAAATGTCAAGAAGTGGACCATTTTATATACATATGACTCGGGAGGGTTAAATGTAATTTCCTTGAGTAAATTGTAACAGAAACCATTAATGCAAGCTGGAACTGATTTGAAACATTCCTGTTGAATCATATGCAGTCATAATAAGGACATGTAGCAATCAAAATAGCTCTGGATTTCTAAATGGTTTACCGCAACCCCAATATGCTATCGCACAGCCTTTTCAAAGTCACTGAGGAGACCAAGAAAGTGAATTAAAGCACAGTGAAAACTTAGATCATCAGAGACAGTAATACCAATTAGCCTCAGTTGGCTGTAACTTGTAAGTAGACTCAGCTCAGCTAAATGTCCGTTAATGCCATCTTTGCTGATGAAACTGGTAATTATATCTCTGGTTTTCAAATTTCAGCGATAAAGTGCACCAGTTCTAAAGGACACTCCTTTTAACAGTGTAACAGGCTGTAAAGAACACTATGGACCGTGTTAGGCTCGCGGAGGAAATACTCTCTCAACAGGTGTTATAATGGTCAATCTCTGTAATAGCCATTAGTGAACATATAGAAGAGGGGAGGGAAAAAGATATTCATCCCAATATGGGTGTTCTTACCCCCGTGGTGCCGTGGCTTCAAGGTCAGGACAGTCTTTCACTGCCGCTGAGCGCTGCTGCAATTGTATATAGCGGTGATTGTAGATCCTGAGGGAAGCCATGATGGTAGTCCATATTCGTTGGCCGTCAGTCTACCCGGAAGGGTATAGAAAGTATATCCGGTTCATTCACCTTTAGAGCTGGGGTTGGGGTTTGTGTACCGGGCTAGTGGGGTTAATGTCTAGCATTTTTTAACAATTGATAACGTTGTTTATTACAGTGTATTTATTCATGATTTTTTGCATTGTAAGAACGTCACCCACTCAGGGGTTTTTATACCGTCCTGGCTGGAGTGATCTGTATTTCACTAATAAAGCTGTATATCTCATTCAAATTATACCTCGGTTGATTCTCCCTCTGATTGCTTTCTGGTGGCACCTGTCTGCCCCACTCCTCCTCCCCTTTCCCCCTTCTTAATCACATAAGAGCGGGACAGCCTGGGAGCCACATGGCAGTGGTGTCCAGTAGGGTTAGGGGGACCACACCAGCCGCACTGTGCAAGTGATCGGAGGATATACAGCCAATGGATCACTTTCAATTTACAGCTGGGAGCCAGCTGAGAAAATCAAAAACAAGCTGATAGCTGCTATTTCAGCTTGTGCTTAACCCTTTGGACATAAAACGCATGTCCGCACAGCTGTTTTTAGAATTTGTGTGAATCTGTGACCCTTTCCTTGCAGTATTGTATTCCTTTTTTTTTGCTTTGGTACATGTGCCCAATGGCAGCACCTAGCTTCCCATGCATTTTGTTACAATAGCTTTCCTATTATCCCTAAACATGATTTTGCTAACCTTCAGAAAATTGAACCCTGGGAGATTCTGTCATCATCCCCACACATCACAGTTGTCATGCAGACTGTTAGCTCTGTGGCAACTGTGCAGCCACCTGCCAAACTCATAGTAGCCATAATGGGGGTTAACAAGTTCTTTAGACAATTGACTTGTTTTTCTGTAATACAAAAAAGAAAAAAATATCCCCATCCTCTTTAAAAATGTATTGATCCTAATTTAACTTTAAAATAAACCCAATGCTGTCTATAAGTCAATCTAGATATCCTTTTCTATCAGGGTTGCCAACCTTCCGCAGCATTTTTTACTTACAAAACATGGAAAATTTACTGACGGAGCAAATTTTTTAACCTGAAAAATTACACAACTCCTATTGAAAACTAACACAGTGAATACTTGAACAATATAAACATGATATGGAAACATTGACAATACCTATAACAAAGTAATTTGCTTGATTTCACTTAAAAATTCAACACAGCATGAAATTATCAGCCCCTGATATTTGTTAAAAAAAAAAAATCACTGATTTTTACAAACTGTCAGTAAATTTGCTGGCGGTTGGCAACCCTGTCTTCTATTACAGTCTCAGCAACATTATAAAACAGGGATCACATACTACCTCCATCTAACCAAGCTTTTAGTTTAAAGGGTCTAAGAAACTTTGATTTGATGGCTTTTGTGATCATTATTATTTTGGCCCAAATTTCTCTGCTTACTATCTTTACAAAATCAACTTAATTGTCTTTCCTAGTTAAGAAAAAAAATCACATATTTTAAAACACTAAGGAAACCACCTACAGCTGAAAACCTAAAGGGTTACAAGAAAGATAAAGGCACTATAAATGTAATAAACTAAAGCAAGAAGATTGGTAAACACACTTTTATCATACTTGAGATGTATTTCCACAAGCTAGTTGAGTTACCACAATGCAGGATTCTATGAACAGACTTCACTGTGACTATTAAGATATATGTTACCTTAAGAGAAAAGCTTTTAGACCCCTGCTGGAAAGTAAAGCGAATGATTGGGGATGCAAGATTTTAAAACTTAGATCTCCACAGGAAACAATGGTTGGAATTCTGAAACAGAATAAAAAAATAGGTGTATGAAATGAAAAATAAACCATAAGGGGATAAGCAAAACAATTGAATTTAAATTGATGGATGGACAGCGAAGGAACCACTGAGGCCAAACATCAAGATTTAACATGTACTCCACTTATATTTATATTTAATCCAAGTAAACCACAGATTTGTACTGGTTTCCAATATCAGAGACCAAGAGATGGGCTCCATGCAGAGAAAATACCTTCTCCGCTAGAAAGTGATATGCCCTTGAAATAAGCATGTTGACATGAGAAATAAAAGTGTAACTATTGGAAAATTGAAATCAATTTATATAGTCTTTAAAGCAATACAGCCAAGCTCCAGACTGTCTTTCTGGCTTCCATATTACAACACTATTTTCAAGACCAGCCATTAAAGTTGATTTAGTAATGGAAAAAGTATCAACGCAATATGATATCATAAGTTTAGATTGTATACCTGGGTTTTCGTTTATAGACAATTGAAGGTGTGTAGCACATCACTGACAATGTGCGTTGTGATAAAATATTTGTGATATTGATGCAAAGGCACTAACATAAATCAAGAGTCAACAGTAAATATGTTTCTTGAGTTACCAAGTTATTATTTCTAGCCATGCAATACATCAAAAACATCTTTGTAGTGTTATTGAAGAAACTCTAACTCCTTCAAAATATGTTAATTATCTAATACATTACATGGTACATCAGATCATCAGTTTATATACATTTGGTGAAACAGTGGAACAAATGAGTATGGCTTTTACTGTATATATTGTCAAAATTATAGAAAAAACTCTCAAAAAACATCAATGTAAAACAAGTTCTTCAACCTTTTATTCAGTCTGCCACCATACAGTATAGAAAAAGGTTAGAAGGTGCTGCGCTACATATAGTGATATAAAATGACGTATATCAAAATAACGATGATACAAAAATGTGTACAAAATAATATATAACATGGGATCATATCAAATATAAATATCCACACTAAACCAGTGAATTTGATTTTTTTTTTTTTTATAAGTCCTAATGTGAAATCATTAGAAGTGAAAGTCACAGATGTGTTGAGCTCCAGTTTTGATAGAAGGGAACCAAGCCACTCCAACCAAGAAATCACCCTGGTGTGTAAGCCGCCACCGATAAGGAGGTGAAATGCGCTTACCAGATTATATGGACTCAAATGCTATCAACACTGAGTCTAATGGGCATCGGGAGAATAAGTTCCCCCAAACTTATTGCTGTATGGCAGGTCACCAATCCAATTCCACATCAAGCAGGGTAAACTTCTCTCTCCCTTAGTAGGTCAATCATCATAAAAGAAAGAAATCTCCACATAGTGTAAAACCATTTAAAATACTATTTATTAGAAGAATATTGCAATTACATCAAGCGGGAAGTAAAAAGGCAAGTCATCATCATACAATCCAGTAACTCTGTAATGAACACAGACATTAAATGAGTGTTAACCCGACATGTTTCATCTGAAAAGACATACACCATACAGTACAAACTTGAGAAGATGAGTCTTAAAGGGTATGTATAGGTGTTACCCAAATATAACCCTATAGTCCCAAATAGTTCACCAAGAGCAAACTTGAAATAAAAACCTGTGTTAGCTCAACCAACCCTATGGTACCACATATCTATGGAACTTCACTCACCATACAAACATGATTAGCAAAAAAGATTTATTGACATCAAAGGTAAGAAAAAGACATTAAAAAACATCATACATACATACATTATAATCAAAGCTATAAAAACAAAAGGACCATCTCTGGACAGGTGGTGCAAATCCCCCCCCAAGTTGTAGAAGCTCTGGGAATGCTGTAATACAGCTGGGATGATATCCCCAGATCTAAACGACCTATGAAAAGTGGTCCAAATGTTGAATCAAGGTAAAACTGTTATTCCAAAAAGGGAGGATAGATGTGGTCATACCATGAAGTAAAAGCTTTGAGATTATATCAATAGTTCTCCTGAACCCCTTTTGACACATTAATATGGTAGGTGGCACCTTGAGGGTCTGGTAATATTCTTAGTGTATCAGTTCACCAAGAGCCCTTTCCATACCCACAGTAAAGATAATTTACTAATGGAGGATGTTCACACTATAAATTTTGTGGATATTCACTCCAGTTATGTGAAAATGTGTTGATTAGTAAAAGCCTATGCTTCTCTCATGACTGGATAATTAAAGTGACACTTTATACAGTTTATTGGGTGCATCCTCAACCTTTTAAGTAAATCAGCTCTAAAGTGTGAGCAGGATGTTGGAAATCAAGGTATTTGTTGCTGGGAAACAAATCAATATACAGTACTGTATGCATGTGGTGTGGGACAGATAGGAGTGGGGTAAAGTTTTCTATTCCAGTATACAGAACTGACTATACTTCTTGGGATTTTAATGCAGTAAAGGCTCTCTGTTTCAGCACACTGGATTTCTGGCAGGTATTGTTCAGATATTTTAAATCCTAACGCAGGCTGTATACATATACTGTATGAGGCAGTGCAGTGGTGGGTAAACCCATCGATTTAACAGTTTCAAAAAACAGTTACATTCCCGACATGTGCCTGAAAATTAACTGTCACAATGGTTGTGCTCTCAACCAAACTGTCAAATCAACCAATGGCTGGTGTCATAACTGATCACATGTGCAGCTTCATGGAAGTTTAAGATTGCAGCTTCCTTGGCTGAAAACGATAGGAGGGTTTACTTCCACTTTACTTCCACTTTAAGGCCAAGCTGCCACATAGATGCGTACAACCAACTTTGATGTTCTGTGCTGGGAGCATGCTCACTTGTAGCCAACAGCCCTGTGTCTGCTCTGTCACTGACCGATCCCACTGGTAAGAGTTAAATGGATACAATACAGGAAAATGTGAATGTGTTTTTCGGAGATGTACTGAAGTGTTTTTTTTTCCAAGTCAGACATACTCTTTAATATGCTGGTGGGGCAGAGCCCCACCCCCCATGTTGAGGGCCTGTGGCCTGGTATGGTTCAGGAGTGGGGAGGCACTCACTCTTCCCCTGACCTTTCCTGGCCTGCCAGGCTGCATGCTCGGATTAGGGTCTGGTATGGATTCTGGGGGAACCCCACGCCATCTTTTTTTTTTTTTGCGTGGGGTTTCCCTAAAATCCATATTAGACCAAAAGCACCTGACTTATCAGTTGTTAAGGATGACGCAACTGGCTTCCCGGCCCCGCTCCTTAACAACCAGCTTTTACTTCCTCCTGAATGGGCAAAGCTTTGCCTAATTGGGGCGCAAAATGCACTGTGCAGTGCGCAGTGCATTGCAGGGTGTTCGGCAGGGGGAACACCCACCAAACACCCTGCAAATTGTGGTGTTTCCCGAATGGAGCGAACAGCCAATGTTCGGCCCGAACTCAGGTTCGGGCCAAACTGTTCACCCAACACTAGTCACCCCCACTGAATGTGAGGTGGTAAATAAATAACAATAGTATGGTGACTGAAGTAAATGGCAATAATAACTATTATTGTACCTATGTATTAACTTGCCTATCCCTATAGTTAGTCTATAAAACCTCTCAACACATGTTATGCGGCGTACACACGGTCGGAATTTACGATGGAAACAGTCCGATGGGAGCCTTTCATCGGATTTTCCGACCGTGTGTATGGTCAACGGTCTTTTTCTGTCGGAATTTCCGACGGACTTTGAATTGAGAACCTGTTCTCAATTTTTCAGACGGAAAACCTTTCTATCGGATTTTCCGATCGTGTGTAGGCAATTCCGACACGCCAAAAATCACGCATGGTCAGAATCCACTACAAGACGGAACCGCTCGGTCTGGTAAAACTAGTGTTCGTAATGGAGATAGCAGATTCTTCACACTGTTTTTTTTTTTAATTCTTCATTGCGCCGCTCATTCTCTTCTTTATAATGCTAGAAGAATGAAGTGGTTTTGCTGCTTATATTCACACAGAGTTTTTACAAACGTATTTCTTTATTATTTCTAGGTCTCTCCAGAATAATATTTATATTAGAATTTAAGCCAGATCTGCATGAAATAGATATAATTTTTTAAAGTGTTTTTTTTTCTTTAATAAGAATATTTGTATTATTGTATTATTTTCTCGTGCTCTCCTCCTTTTTATTTTTTAATGTTATGTTTCCACAACACCATTATTCTGTATTATTTGTAAACCTGTTTGTTGTTGGTGTCCCTTGTTAATTTTGACATTGTATTTTTATAATGTACCTGCCTACTCCCCCAAAATAAATTGATTTGCAGTTTGTAGAAAAACACATAGGCAAGTATTTTATGAAAACCAAATCAAAATTTATTTCCCATCATAATTACAAAATAAAGATAAAGGCAACGCAGGAGAAATTGCTTCAATTTGTGAAGACCCGGGTCCCCAAGGCAGACATCAAATTAACTGGTAGCTGAGAAGTACATACAAAAAGGAGGACAATGAGGTCCAGGAGTCCCAGAGAACCGGAGCAGCAGCAGATGGTATATGTACCCAGTCTGTGGTCCTACAACAGGATGTTGGTTCTTTGAGACGTGAAGGCAGGGGATCACTTCCTGGTCTTCCGTAGAGCCTTCCCTGCAGCCTTCCGTGCAGCCTTCCCCGCAGCCTTCCCTGGAGGCTGTGGCTCTGGAGGTGGCATTGTGGCAGGAGGAGGAGGAGGAGGAGGAGGATGGGGGAGAGAACAGAGGTGTTGGTTGTCCGACATTTCCCCACTTAACCCCTTCTGTATAGTATCGATTCTTTCACACGTTCGCCGTTGGCCCTCCTCCATTTGTTGCAAATTAGAGGCAATATACATGCCATAGGCCTCCGTAGCATCAATGGGGGATCTGAGGGACTCGTTAGCCTCCCTGATCAGGGCCAGTGCTGCCTCCTCTGCTTTTGTTCCCTTCCTCTGGCGTTTGTAGGGAAGGATGAGGGGAGGAATCTGGGATTGGGTGTGACTGGGCCCTGCCACCTCCTGGGTGACACTTCCCCCTGCCTCCTCCTGTGTGCCACTAGCCAGAGCCTCGTCCTGGCTGAGGTCATCCTGTGTATGAAAAAGGGACATAGTTTTAGTTTTTTGTTCATCAAACACACACAATTTTCAGCTCATGACTGTTGCAAATTTAATGTTAATAAATAGAAAAGACTATCATTGTGAGCCCAGCATTTTTCCTTCTTGTCCTAATCTTTTTTGGCCACTTCTGTCTATAAATCTGTGAAACACTTTTTGTTACTTCATTCATTTATTAGCAATAATAACATCTACTTACCAACAATCTTTTTTTTTGCACAGATAAATTATGTATAAAAAACCTTTACCTGGCTCCATCTGGGCTCCTCAATCTCCTCCTGTATGGCAGGCCCAGGTTGGTCCACAGATGCCTCAGCTTGGGTAGAGGGAAGGCTGGAGAGAAGGCTGGTTGGAAGGCTGGAGGGAAGGGGTGCCGGAAGGGTAGAAAGTGATTCCCTGCCCTCAATCTGGTCATCTATGAACCTCATCCTGTTGTAGTACCACAGACTGGGCACATACACCTTATCTGCTGCTACTCCGGACCTCAGGGACTTCTGGACCTTCTGGTACTCCTTTTTATAGGTGCTTCTCAAGCTACCTATTTTGATGTCTGCATCAGGGACCCGGGTCTTCACAAATTGAAGCAATTTCTCCAGCGCTGCCCTCCTAGCTGGCTTATTGTGGTACAGGGGGTTTTTCACCTCCCAGAGATTTCTCATATCCCTGTACTTATCTATGAATTCCCCAAGGAATTCGGGGTCCTTAAATGGGAGCATTTTCTCTGCAAGACCAAACAAAATACAAAAATAAAAATCTCAGGATAATCTTTCAACACAATATAGGCATCAATATAGATTCAGTATAGGCCGCACATGACTCCAAAAAGTTTCAAATCTTACCTTCGTTCTAACGTTCGTCGTTGTTCGACGTTCTTGGTGGCGTCCGTTCCTCCTTCCCGTGCACACAGAACGTAGTTACGACACACACGTGTTTGAAGCTTTATATACACTGCGCATGCGTGAATCTCCGCCCGCGTCGCCCGCCCCTGACGTTCTTTCTAGAATATTCGCCGCCCAGTTTCTTTCGTTGCAGTGGGAGCGGAACATGGCGGAGACACAGCAGGTGCATAAAAGCAGTAACGAGGAGGAGGAGGATAGCCTGGAGCCTGAAACGTCACGATCGAGGAGGAGATTTAGGGCCTCAAATATGTCCTTTGTGGAGATGATGGAGATGGTAGACATCTTGAGGAGCAAAGACTATGATGGGAATTACGGTCCGTACCCCAACCCAAATATGAGAAAGGCCAAGATCATGACTAAAGTTGTGAAGAGTCTGTACAGTAATTTTGGGGTACGACGAACGAAGGATCAACTGAGGAAACGCTGGTCGGACCTCAAATTAAGGGAGCACGATCAGTATAGGAAGATCAAGAAAGTTCTTCGAAAAAGTATATTATGTCGTGTGTACCTATTATTATTAATATTGCATGCTGCGCCATGTGTTTTCCTCTAATAAGGTCTTGTACACTCCAAAATGGCTACTTTCATGGTCATACGCAGTAATCGTTCGTTGTAAACCTCGTTCCTTATCCAAAATACGATGTTTTCACAGATAAATTATTAAATACTGTAGGGCCTTCAATTTTGCACATTTATCCAAAAGAGTTTTTTAGGACATTGTTGTCTAGATGTGTTTGAACCTAGAAGGAATATCAATCTTCATTCAGTGTATGTATGTAGAGGACACTCTGCAGCTGTTTACACATCTGGACTCAGGTGCACATT
Organism: Lithobates sylvaticus; assembly: GCA_028564925.1. Classification (NCBI taxonomy): domain Eukaryota; kingdom Metazoa; phylum Chordata; class Amphibia; order Anura; family Ranidae; genus Lithobates; species Lithobates sylvaticus. The sequence goes on along the minus strand of CM053028.1, from coordinate 284,281,233 downwards.
TTAGGGTGTCAAACACAGGTACTCCAGGTGGGAAAATTATCCAAAAAAGGTAAGTATTCCAGCCTGAGGAATTAAGGGAATAAATCATGTGTTCAGCTTGGAATTCTGCCCAAACAGACAATTGTCCCCTACTTCCAAGCAATGTTTATCATTTATATTTGTTGGCTCAAATATCTGTGTGCTAAGTATACCTTTTGTTTTATTCTCATAGGGGAGCAAAGAATCGGGAAATATCATGTCCCCAGGGACCGGCCATCTCCGGAACGAAGGTCACCACCAGAATATGAGGATGTGGAGGAAGGAGAAGTGGTCGAGATTGAGACCACAACAGGTGAGTGTCTGACACCCCAGATTCAGGTAATCAGACATGTATGCCTGCCTATTTATAATACATGGTGTTTTTTTTTCATTTTTAGGTGAAGTACAGGTTGTGGAAGAACAGTCAGAGTCACATCATTTCACCACTGACAGTGCCCAAAGGCTAATCCAGGACATAATGTTTTGTAGTCAGGATTTAGAGATAATTCGCAAAAAAACTAGGGATATTGAAGTGAAACTTAAAAACATGATTGATGTCCTTGGGAGAATCTAATTTTTCCCAAAATGTCCAACCTTTTCTTTTTTCTGTTTTATTAAAAAAGTTTACAACATTTTCAAAAGCCTAATTTTGAAGATGCACACAGTATGTCAACATGTGCTATCTGCCATCAGGGGATATCAATGTACGCGTTTTGTGCCTGCAACCCCTTCCTCAAAACTCAAGTTGGTGAGAGGAAGGGGTTGCACCCCCAAAACACATACATTGATCCCCCATGATGGGAGATAGCACATGTTGACATTAGGCATGGGATCAGGATGTAATTCCCCAGTTTGCCTGAAAATTTGTGTGCATCTTCAAAATTAGGCTTTTACAGGGGTCACTGCGCCCCATCTGATGAAGGCAAGATCCACACATTTTGGACAATGTAATGTGTGATCTTGGCTTCAAACATTTTTCTACGTAGAACTTTGTTATGCACCAGAGTTGTGTATTTTATTTTTGGAAACATGGCTGTTTATGTACCGTAACCCCAATTTTTGGGGGTGAAAATGCAAAACTTGTTATTTTTGTATAAAAAAAAAAAACATGTGAATGTGTACGGAGTAAAAAAAATATTTTTTGCTCAACAATGTGTGCCTTCTTCTTTCAATACCATTTCTTGGTGTTTAAATTGGTGTTTACAGTGACAATGGGTGTTTAGATAATAATGTGCAAACCACTTGGCACTACAAGTGCACTAGGAGACACAAAAAAAAACACAAGCAGGAAATTCAAAGCAAGATTTTTCTAGATAATTAAAGGTAAAATTTATTCAAGCACTGCTGGCAAAGCAATGGCCCCCTCCCCGAAAAATATTCAGAATAATTTTCCCGCACTTCACGGGCGCTTTGGGGGGGCAAGCCAGGACGGGCCACTTCCAGGGACGTGAGTGATTGTAGCCCAGCGTCAGGCCCAAGTGTTACCACATAATTTGGGTTTGTCCGTTTAAAAAAATTGTGCAAGATGCAACATGATACCACAATGGTGTTCAGTTTATATTCCGCAATATTTATGGCCGTTTGGAACAGGCGGAACCGGCTGGCCAGAATACCAAACGCATTCTCCACGACTCTTCTGGCCAGCCGGTAATTAAATACCCTCTTCTCCGGGGTGAGGGTGCTCTGGGGGAACGGTCGCATCAAATGGTTTGCCAAACCAAATGCCTCGTCTGCCACGAACACAAACGGGTGTCCCTCGACATTCTCCTCCGGGGGTGGCAATCCCAAGCCACCACTCTCGAGACGTCGGTAGAACTCCGTCCAGCAAAACACTCCTCCATCCGACATCTGACCATTCCACCCCACGTCCACATATAGGAACTCATAGTTCGCCCCCACCACCGCCATCAACACGATACTATTGAACCCCTTATAGTTGAAATAGTATGACCCCGAATGGGGTGGTGGGACGATGTGGACATGCTTCCCATCGATTGCCCCTCCGCAGTTAGGGAAATCCCACCGCTGGGCAAACTGGGAGGCCACAGTCTGCCATTCCTGTGGCGTGGAAGGAAACTGTGGAGTCAAATAAGAAAAATATAATTAGTACATTTGATAATAAACATTACAAGCAGATTTTACACAAACATTGTTGGCAAACATCAGTATAACATTTCTTGTAATATTTAAAGGCTAAAAATATAAGGTCCACTTATCAGATTCCTCCCCCCCTCTGATGGCCCCTTGTAAATATTTTAGGGGGGGGGGATGTTTTGGACAGGTAACCACCCTCTCCACTACGTAATGGAGTAACAAAGTAATGTGTGATAGTTTGGCCAGCCCCTCCTTCATTACACTATTGGCAGCCCACTGGACAGGTAAAAAAAAGGATTCTGCTATTACCTATCACAATAATAATAGGAGGAGAAGAATTAAAACAGTAGCATTTGAAAGTATTGAGGCAGGCCCTTGCACTACATGCTTGGAAAAATTAATCCATAAATATGACCACTATAGAGGTAGGTATAGTGTGTATTGGGTTTGGCAAAGTCAGCACATAGAGGATTGGTATCAGCTGACTGAGCAATTGGGGGAGGGGGGGTTCAAAAAAGATTTGGGGCACCACAAAACAAAGCCTCAGGCCCTCTGAAGGAATTTAAGGAAAACTAGAACATTTGTACACATTTTAGGGGGTGTTTAGGGTAAAGCATTACAATGGAGCTGACAAAATACATTGTTAAGTGACTAGACTATAGGTATATATGGGCCCCGGATAGCATGCTGGGGGGGTTAGTGAAGGCAAAGATGCATGAAGGACAAAAAAGGAGCATACAAAAATCCAACATGCATGAGGACAAAGGGGCACAGCATATTACAGCATAATGAAATCCTGGTAATTAGGGAACAAGGAAAGAAATACAATACATTAGCAAACAGTAAATACAATAGAATGTGATGTTAAAGAATACAACTTAAACTCATATAGTCCTTCTGCAGGACCTGGATGATGGCAGAACAGGTCTCTGGAATAATGATCCCCAGAGCCTTCTCCCTGTCGCCAAGTATCTCAACGTGGCAACTAACCTCTGCTCCGCAGTGATGGCTTGCCGCATGCAGGTATCCTGCCTGGTAATATAAGGGGACATCAAAGCCAACAGACGGTGAAAAACGGGGTCCGTCATCCTGAGATAATTCCTGAAATCATCAGGGTTATTCTCACGGATCTCATGGAGCAGAGGCATGTGCGAGAATTGGTCATGCTGGAGCAACCAATTCTTGGTCTACGAACTCCTCCTCGCCCTGTTCATGGACCGGGCTTGTGTCAAAGTAAGAACCCCAACACCAAGCCCCCGCACAGCACGAACTCTACGACGAGTACGTACACGTAACATCGCTTCTAAACGGTCGGCTGATTAGAACGGACTAAAGAAAGCACTGATAAACAGCAAGGCCTGAAAGAACGAAATGCAAATCAAGCAACGAGCGGACAATAAGCACTGAAAATCAAAGCGTACTATATATAAATATATAGGCCGCAAAGACAAACAAATGTGAACTGACTACACGCACTGATAAGCAAATACGCACCGACAAGCACAAACTGTAGAGCAGGAATGATCTGAAGCACAAGTCTGAAAAGACACAAATCGTCTATAGCGAAACTCCTACTGGCACGCGATAAACACGAGATCAGCAGAAGGAGCCCAACTTCCCTTTTATGGTCTCGTCGTACGTGGTGGACGTCACCGTGTTCTTGGCGGTCGGAATTTGGTGTGATCGTGTGTAGGCAACACAGCTTGAAGCGGAATTCCGTCGGAAAAACCGACACAGTTTTTTCCGACGAGAATTCCGATCGTGTGTACGAGGCATTACTGTTGATATCACAATAATACAAGGTTAGCTATGAAAACCAACCACATGGCTTAATAAAACCAAAATCTTATTTATTTCCCAAGAGAATAGGAAAACACTAACAAGAAATACTAGAGAAAGATATTACAAACATATACCAACAATACACATCATATCAGAATATTAAAGATACTTATCACAAGGCTCTCTGTGAGGCTTTGCATCATCAGGCTCAAGATGGTGGCGAGCCATGTGGCCCAGATGATCAAGAGAGAGAGCCACCAGGCTCACCAGGCTTGTACCAAGAATGAGAAGGGGCTATCTCTCTTCTGTGTGCACGTTTTACTCACATTCACACCTACTCGTAGCCACCCCCACTTGCCTCCTACCCAATGAGGTATTGTTAAGCGGTAGTCCTAATATCTGTCCATTCTCCAGGAAGCATGCTTTATTGTCCACTAGGAGGAAGCGTTTGTCCATGAATCGCCACTGTCCGACCTGGGTCAAAACTTCATAGACATCTTGGCCTTTGATCTTCTGTAGCTCAACCCATCAGTCATCTTGGCAGCAGTGGCTCTCTTTGAAGCTTGTATTCACACATGTCACATCAGGTGGGCTTGAGCCAAGCTCTTGTTATTCTGATATGCTACAAAGCTTTGATATGTAACTGGTTACATTCCAACTTGGCTGTATCAACCAGGAAATGAAATACCAGAAATACTACATTAGACCATGCTGCTATCCAACATATTACGCTTTGTGCCTAAAGGGCGCATACCACCCTTCTTCAGACACGGCTCCTATGGAACAGTTCATAACTGTTTTTTTTTTGTATAATTTTTATTTTCCATTTTCAATACAAATACATTAACTTTGCGATAACATAGCATCACAGGAGGGATAGAGAGGGGGGGAGGGTTCGGGGGTAGGGAGGGGCATAGGGGGGAGGATCAAAGGCACAATGGTGTACTCATGTCCTGTCCAAGGTACAAACATATATCTGTAACACTAATAACATAAGGGGGCACTGCATTTAGTTCGCCAGTAACGGCACCCCTCCTGTCCCAGACATTCGGTCCACTTGGACAGGCTTCCCCCCCTCCGGGCCGGTAAGGCCAAGGGGGGGGGGTGGGGGCTCGTCCCTGCCCGATCAAAGGTGCTGTGTCAGTGTTTCCCCAAAATTTTATAACCATCGAACACTGGGGTTCACAGGGTGGCCGCACAAGGGGAAGCAAACATTTGAAAATTAGTATAAACTAGAGGGCCGTCACTGTGGTCCAGATAAACATCCTTTTGGTTCACCATATTGGTACTATAAGGGTCTAACTAGGGATCCTTTAAACAATACTGGAGAAGAAATAGTAGAAGGAAGGATGGAGAATAAGAAAGAGAGTCTATAGAGAGTTAGGGGGGGGGGGATGAAGGTCATATCGGAAGGCCTCACTGGATTCATTGTGAGCCTACCTTAGGCAGGTCTTGCAGATGCTGAGATGTTGAAGGGAGGTTCGCCTGGACGAGCTTCTTGAAGGACGGGTCCGCTAGAGCAAGTAGTGCTATGTCTAGACTAGATGATGGCGTTGTCGTGTCCTGTACGTGGGATTTCCATGAGGCCCATGTGGATTCGAATTTATCCCTGGTGTCCCGGCAGGTAGCTAGCCAACTTTCTGCTTCCATGATCTCCCCCACCTTCCCCAACCATTCCTGCTCACTGGGTATCCGCGAGCACTTCCAGTATACTGGTATTAAGCGTTTAGCCGCGTTGAGGAGGTGGGGGAGGGCACTTTTTCTGTACCTTGATACTGGTATGGGGGGTATGTGTAGTAGAAAGTGTTGTGGCTGAGCTGGGATGTCTATCTCCAAACTGTCTTTTATATGTTTACTGACCATGTCCCAAAATGGCTTTAAAACCGGGCACTCCCACCAGATGTGGAGGAAAGTGCCTCTCATTCCGCATCCCCTCCAACACGTGTCAGAGGTGGTGGGGAATATCCTAGCCAAAGTGGTGGGTACTCTGTACCACCGTGATAGGATTTTGTAGTTATTCTCTTGGGTCTTCGAATCTATGGAGCTCTTATGGGTTAGGTCGTATACTGAGTGGAGTTGGTTTTCGGTCAGGACATGTTGGAGGTCTTTCTCCCATTCCCTGACAAACTGGGGTTTGGGGTTGGGTGTAGCGGATTCTAGCAGGCCGTATAGAGTCGAGATCAGGTGAGTAAGTGGCTCTGATGTCGCCCACAAGTTCTCGTATTCCGTCAGGGTGGTCCTATATTGTGTCAGCTTGTGGCCTTTAGTCATGAAAGTTTCTAGCTGGCGGTGTCTCCAGAAATCGAAAGGGAAGCTGCCATATCGTTCCCTCAGTGTGGTGAGTGGTACTACCGAGCCCCCCTCTATGAATCTCGAGATTTGAATCTGCCCATCCCTCGTCCAAGTACCCAGTGCGGACATTTGTTCCCCTGGAGGAAACCATGGGTATCCACTCACCGGAGTCAGTGGGGATAGCCGTGTCGCTAAATTTAGGCGTGTATTCACTGTGTCCCATGTTTTCAGGGCGTGAACTGTTAATGGGGAGACCCACTCTGAAAGTCCCCTCTCTCCAGTAGGGACCCAGGGTGCGTAAGATAAGTCCCTGCCTGCCATCGTTTTCTCCAGGGGAACCCAGAGTTTAAGGTGTGCATGGGACCTCCAATTCAGGATGCGCTGCAGCGCAATTGCTTGATAGTATTGGGGTATGTTGGGGATGCCCAGGCCTCCTTTCAGCTTTGCCCTGTGGAGGGTGGACATGGCTAAGCGTGGTTTCTTCCCACCCCACACAAATTTTATGAAGAGACTGCGTAAGTCTGCAAAAAAACGTTTGGGAATATGAATTGGTATCATCTGCAGGAGGAATAGGATTCGGGGCAATACAGTCATTTTTAGGATGTTTGTTCGTCCCACCCAGGTGAAGTGAGTTTGGTCCCAGGTCTTTAGGTCGCATGTTATTTTCTTAAGCAGGGGTACGTAGTTGTTCGTATATAGGGAGTCCGGTCTGTCTGTGAGCTGGACCCCTAGGTACTTCATCGAGGGGGAGGCCCATGTAAATGGGAACGAGCTTTTCAGTGAGTCAGTCATGGTCGGAGGGATAGTTATTGGGAGTATTTCGGACTTAGTGTAATTTATTCGAAAGTTGGATACCTCACCATACTTCACTAATTCTCTCATCAGATTTGGCAACGAGACTTGTGGATCTGTTACATGGAACAATATGTCATCCGCATAGGCGGAAAGTTTGTGCTCCTGCGAGCCCACCTGCACTCCTTTAACATTAGGATTGTCTCTGACCTTCTGCAGCAGTGGTTCAAGGACCAGTGCAAACAGCAGTGGTGAGAGTGGGCATCCCTGTCTCGTGCCGTTTCGGATAGGGAATGGTGAAGAGAGGCTGCCATTCACTTTGACCTGGGCTGTTGGGGACACATATAGGGCCGAGACCCATTTCAACATGTGGGGGCCTAGTCCTGTGCCCTGTAACACTGCGTGCAGGAAGTCCCAGTCCACGCGGTCGAATGCCTTCTCCGCGTCTGTGGACAAAATTAGGTATGGAGGCATCCGGCCGCGTGTGTGTGTCCATTGTATTAACTGCAAAGCTCTGTTGGAGTTGTCTCTAGCTTCCTGACCTGTGATGAAGCCCGTCTGATCTGCGTGGACCAAGTCAGGGAGTAAGAATTTTATGCGATTAGCTAGAATTTTAGAAAAGATTTTGAGGTCGGTATTTAGGAGGGAGATTGGGCGGTAGCTTTGTGGCTGGGTGGGGTCTTTGCCGTCTTTTGGGAGTACCGTAATGTGGGCCAGGGAGGTCTCTAGTGGCAGTGATCCAGTAGTCTTAAGGGAGTTGAACAGTGTGCACATAGGAGCTTGCAGACTGTCAAAGAATTTCAGGTAGTAGGCCCTGGTGAAGCCGTCCGGCCCGGGGCTCTTGCCAGTCGGGAGGGATTTAATGGTAGTTAGTATTTCGGATGTGGTAATCGGGTCTTCTAGGTCAGCTGCCTGTTCCGGGGTGATTGTGGGGAGCCCTACGTCTGAGAGGTATGTTTGTATGCGTGCCTTCTTGAGTGCTATATCTGTGGGAGAGGAGGCGGACTCCAGATTGTACAATTTGGCATAGTAGTCGCGGAACATGGAGGCTATCTTGGACGTGTGCTGTGCTGTTTCCCCTGTGGGGGAGCAGAGTTTATGCACATGTGCTAGGAGCCTCTTTTTACGAAGTGCTCGGGCCAGCAGCCTGCCACACTTGTTGCCATGTTCATAATAGGTGTGTGCCATAAACCTAAGCTTGCGATTTATCTTGCGATCTAGTAGTTTAGAGAAGAGCTGTCTTAGCTCAATCAAGCGTTTCAATTCCTCAGGGCCTGATGTCCTTTTGTGTGCCAGCTCCGCCTTCTGTAGTTCCTGTAGCACCCTCTGAAAGTCCGCCTGTCTCTCTTTGTTAATTTGGGCTCCCAAAGCTATAAAGGTGCCCCTCACAACGGCCTTATGGCCTTCCCATAGTGTTCCTTCTGTCACTTCCCCGTTGCTATTTTCTGCAAAATAGTGGGTCAGGGTCTCTTGGGCCCCCGTTACCACTCTAAGGTCGTCGAGCAGATTCTCGTTCAACCTCCAAGTCCTCACTCGGGCCCCGGCCTGTGTCAGAGAAAGTGTGAGTGTCACCGGTGCATGGTCCGAGATCGTAATCCGATCTATGGTCGCCCCTATGATTAGATCTAACGTTCCCTGATCTACCAGTAGTAGGTCTATTCTTGTGTATATCTTGTGTACCCCGGAGTAGTAGCTGTAATCCCTTTCGGTGGCATGTAATACTCTCCAGCAGTCCACTAAAGTGTGGGTCTGGAGGGTCTTTCGAAAATGTCTCAGAAAGGCCTGTGAGTGCGACGACCTGTTCGCCGACGTGTCCAGTGTGGGGTCGGGGCTGACATTAAAATCGCCGCCCAATATCAGTTTACCCTCCCGGAAGTCTGCTAACTTGGATAGGGTCTGGTCTATGAACGTGATCTGCTGGTTATTTGGAGCATAGATCGTGGCAAAAGTGTATGTCTGTCCCATTATGGTACCCTTTAAGAACACAAACCTCCCTTGTGGATCCACTGTATGATCTAGCGGGTGGAATTGGCAGTTTTTGTGTATAGCTATGGCCGTGCCCTTGGATTTGGGTGTTGGGGAATTGCCCAAGTACCAATGTGAAAACAGGTGAGTGGGCAGTTTGGGGAGTGAGGTGTCCGTGAAGTGGGTCTCCTGCAAAAAAACTACCTGCGCCCCCAGTCTTTTAAGTTCTATCCACAGCTTATTTCTTTTGTTGGGGGAGCACATACCACGTACATTATAGGACACTACCTTAACCGTAGCCATGTTGTATCTGTAGGACTCGTCCAGGCGACCTCCCTCTTGCTGCAGACGTCGGCGAAGACCTGTATACACGACTCCCTCTCGGCGAGCTGCAGTGGTTTTGTCCAAATGACCTGAGACCGGAAGGAGGAGGGGGGAAGGGTAGGGTGCCAAAGAGAGAAGAGACTCTTTGAAAGAGGAGCAAAAAGAGCAGAAGTAACAAAGAAGAGAGAGTTAGCATTTTTTGTATAACATTCAGTATTCTATAACACGGGACTATAGTGGCCTCTGAGGCCGTATATGGGGTGTCCCAAACCTGTTTGCCAGGCTCGTGTTGCCTCCCTTTCATGGGGGGGCTACTCGAGGCCGGCAAAGTGCCCAAAACTGGGCTAACACCCAATCTGGGTAGTCCTATGTGGGGGTCGTGATAGGACATGTATAACCAGGAAGTTCCAGCTCCTCACTAGGTAAAAAGCAGTGATTGTCCGTGGATCTCAATAAGCATCTGAGCAATAAAAAAAAAGAAAAAAAAAAGGGGCAATGGAGGGCCACAAAAACAATACAAAATTTGAAATGTGCATCTGGGCAAGTGTTCTATTCCGCCATTTCTTCGGTTGATGGCTTAGCATAGTGGCGCATTTGAGTATTGGGCTTTCTAAAGCTGTCAGGGCCCGGTAAGAGCAAAAGAAAAAAAAAAAAAAAAAAAAAGGAAAAAATTTTAAAGTGCTAGAACAACAGCAAAAAAAAGGAAAAATAAATGTCGGAGTCCATGGGGTAGTTTCATTGCGGGTGGTTAGTTCCTACTTCACCATTACTTGGTCGTCTGGTGGCTCCGTTGCGGCCGGATTTTGCACGTGCTTGGGGTCTTGAGAAGGTGTCAGTAGCAGGGCGGCCGCCCTTTGTAGTTCAGTTTCCTCGCTGGGGCTCTTGCCTCCCCGTCGCGGAGGAAGAGCGCTTGCGGTTCCGTGTGTTTGACCTGACCTGCCGCCAGGGTTGGGGTGCTTGCATCAACAGGGTGTTCATGGTAAGTCTCCAGTCAGGGAAATCTACCGGTTCCAGCTCTAGTTGCGTCAGAAAACGATGGAGGTCATCCTTGTTTCTCAGGGTGGCTGACTTTCCGTCTCTCTCCGCGTGTAGGCAGAAGGGGAATCCCCATCTGTAGGTTATACCCTCCGTGCGGAGTGCTTCCAGCAGGGGTTGTAGTGCCCTGCGTTGCATTAGGGTGCGTCGAGAGAGGTCTTGGTAAAAGTACAGGTGGGCACCATCAAAGTCAAAATAGGGGCGCCTGCGCATGAGTTGCATGATTTGCTCCTTCTCCGTATATTTATGCAATTTGCAAATTATGTCGCGGGGGTTGTCAGCATCTTGTGATGGGGGGCGCAGGGCTCTATGGGCCCTATCGATTTCCACTTTTGCGGCAGGGGGAAGGCCCAGAAGTTCCTTAAATATACCTTGTAGTGTTGGAATAATGTCCTTGGCCCCTGTTGCCTCTGGCAGGCCTCTTATGCGGATGTTTGCCCTGCGACTGCGGTTCTCATAATCATCCAGCTGGGATATGAGGGCCTCTATCTGTTGGTCTTGTGCTGTACATTTGTCCCTTAGCTGTGTAATCACTGGCAGTGCTTCTTCTACTGTCTGCTCCAGGATTCCAAGCCTATTGTCTAGCTGAGTGGTGTCTTCCTTCAGCTGCTCTATGTCTTGTTTAAAGGCCTTTTCAACCCTGGTGGCAAAGCGGTCCAAATCCTCTCTGGTGGGGAGCGACCATATATGTTGTTTTAAGTCCCTGTCCCCTAGTAGCATGGATGCCTCCGATCCCTGGTCTAAGGAGGCTGAGGAGCCAGGGGAGTCCGGGGGAGCAGTGTCGCTTACCAGCAGTGGGGTCCGGATAGGAGATCTAGCCGCCTGGGCCTCCGCCATTGCGTCCGTCCCGCGGCCCTGCACGGCCGCCATCTTTGCCGCCTCGTGGTGCTTCCCTTTGGGACCGAAGAAAGCTCCGATGGAGCCGTTACCGGGCTGTGGAGTGCCCCTGTTGCGTGAGGATGTCCTCCGGTGCTGGGACATATCAGTTTGGCCGTGTTCTAGGCTTTGGATCCGCCGGATCGGGCTAATTTAGCAGCTGTGAGTGAGGAGCTCTGGAGTCTTGCTTCCTCACGCGGCCATGTCCAAGCCACGCCCAGTTCATAACTGTTTTAACGTGTTAGGTTTTCCAACAGGTCCTTAAGAAACAGATCCTATGGAACAGTTCATAATGGTCTAAATTGGTTGTGCTTCCCAACATGTGCCGCTTTGCACTGAGTGACACACCACCATTATTCTTCAGCGACAGCTTCCATGTCACCATTCTATATATTTGGTAGCTTCTGCTTTCCGGTATCTTCAGGACGGGGTGCATTACAGGCAAGGGGGTGTTCATTCACTCACCATTCACCAGCACACCCTTAGAGCAACATATTAACCAGCTTTCAGATACAGAGTCTTGAGGAGGGCCTTACTCACCCATATTACTAACCTAAAATACACCTATGTCCCACTATACCATTACCTAAATAAATCCATTATCATAATATATACATATAAATGTGACCCATCTACCTAGGCATCCCACTCCCAACCTCCTATAACCCTTTACTGTAAATACGGGTTGGGATTAGGCAGGCTTGCTCACAATAGCCTTTCCTACTTAAATTTTGGTATTTCAGCAGTATTTCAGGGCTCTGAATTGGCAGCAAAGCCTCTAACTTGTATGAAGAGACCCTACTGTCAATTCGATCCTCAACTTGCATAGTTAAATGTGAGACCCTTCTATATAAATATTGAGTCTAGCACATATAAACCTGAAACTATGACAACCCACAAAATTCCCTCCCTGTGCCTGGATTCCAGAGACCATGCCCATGGTATACTATGCACCTCTACCTACCGTTAGGTTCAAGAAACACCCTAGTTCCATGACTAACATTACATCGGTATCCTCTAGGACAAATAAACAAACTCGTCTATGTCCCAAATAATACCCAGGTGCTTCCTTCACAGCAGCCAACAGGAAATATCTAGGGAAATATCAACCTGCCTCCAGCTTGAAGCTGACCGATACCTCCGCCCGCCCCTGCATGCACGCCAGAGCCCATGAAAGATTTCTGGACTGTACCCTGGTAGCCAGCGTTTGTTCCTTTTATCTAACGGAGCATGCTTCTGTGTGTAGTCACTGGCATTACCTGTGCAAGGTTCCAACCTCTCAGGTGAGACATCAATCAGGCATATCTCCCCACTGATGTGTCACCTGGCACCCTCTAGTCTGGCCAACAGACACCTTATTATGCATAAGTGCCAGCCTCCTGGGTACCTGCACCATATTAATTCCATTATGTCAATACATGTTACACATTAAAAACCTTTTCTTCTTTCAATTACTCCCTCCAACAAAAAAAACATATTTTTACATATATGTTGCTATCCAACAGTGACTCTTGTTACACACAGTCTCACTGTTAACTTAACATTTATATGTGGTACCATAGTTCCTTCTCTTCTTTGTTGTATGTAGGTTAATCCATTTGTCTCTTTGGTGCACATAAAGAATGAATATCAATACAATGTACAGTATTAAATGGGACTGGCAAAGATTTACAATTATACAATAAATATCATAAATTGATATATATATATTTTACAAAGGGCAAATATTTTATTAAGATCAAATAATTTTCATCTCATTGATATTAATGTCCCGATTTTGGCTTCTTGAAGTTTGGTTTGAAATTATTCCCTAATGAATAATTGCTGACTTTAAAAAAACAAAATGATATCTCTCTCTCACCCCTTCCTATTTAGTATATTGCGAATTTATTCACACATAATCTTCAAAATAGTTATATCTTAAAATCAAAAAGATGGAAAAGAGGTTTAAAGTGTACTCAGGAGTATTTATATGCAGACATAAAAAAAAGTATATTAAACACTACAAAAGTACAAAACACCAACTTTTCTTTTAAAACAAGAAAGTGTCATCTTTAATATTCAATCACCAGAACACCCCATCAAAATATAAACTAAAAAAAAAAAAAAGAATCATGTACGTCTTGTAAAAGAAATTGTAAATTCTGCATATAACTCTATTCTATTTTGAGTGATTTGCCTATGTATTGCACACTGCACTTATTGGGGTTAATTTACTAAAGGCAAATAGACTGTGCATCTTGCAAAGTACAGTTGCTCCAGAGCTTAGTAAATGAGTGAAGGCTTTACTTTGCAAAGAATACCTAATCATGTGCAAGGAAAAAAAAAAAAAAACAGCATTTTTGCTTGCACATGATGGAGGATGGAAGTCAGCAGAGTTTCTGCTCATTTACTAAGCTCTGGAGCAACGGCACTAGAAATATTTTGATGACATGTTTTCACTCATTCAAGTTTTGATTAGAAATTAGCCTGCCTATGTATCACCCTTTGTTACCATAAAAGTACAATTGTAATTAATGTGACACCAACGTAAGCATATGTATAAAAAAAATTGAATTGCTCTGAATAAACAGAACAGCCATTTGGAAAGATGCTAAGGTATATATTTTTGTGTCTGTTCCCTACTGCAGTAGTTATTAATAATTTGGTACCACTAATCAATATAAAGATAGGAGTTGCCTATCTATAAAATTTCAGAAACAGTTGGCAAGCTTTTGCCCAGGAGGAATTTACCAGTGACCCTGATAATCCAAAATAAGGGGCTTGAGATGATCTAGGAATTTGTAATAATTGGCTGGTTGAAGGAAGCCCTTTGATTACATTTGAGTTATCAGACTTCTTTAATCGCATTTTTGAAACAAAGGGTACCTATTTTACTCCCATTAATCAAACTGAATTGATTGGTGGTTAAATATTATGTTGTCACTGTCTACTGTCCATCAGAGGGTTATAGATAAGATAAGTAAGAAAAATAATGTTGCCAGGTGAGGGAGTGATCAGTTAGCAATATGAGCAGTATGTGAATGGGAGTGGAACGCCACCCTCCTGCTGCTGATTTGGGATAAGCCTGATGTTCGATGAACCTAAGGCCGCGTACACACGAAGGGACAATCCCGCGGGATTATCCTCTGGACTGAAGTCCAGCGGATAATCCCCTCGTGTGTGGGCGCCGGCGGACTTTTTGGCGCCAAAGTACGGCGGACTAAAGTTTCAGGTTTTGTTTTCAAATTATCCGCTGGACTTGGAAGTCCAGCGGACAATCCCGCCGTTAGTGGGCAAGTCCGCGGGACTTTTGAAATGAACGGACTTGCCGCTCATCGGCAAGTCCGTTCATTTAGCACGTGACTTCAGGTTACGTAGCTAGCGTAGGCAGTTACTGCCGCCGCGCTAGCTCCGTGACCTGGCATGGATTTAAAGGGAATCCCCACGCCGAAAAAACGGCGTGAGGGTTCCCCCCAAATCCATGTCAGACCCTCATCCGAGCACGCAGCCTGGCAGGCCAGGAAAGGGGTGGGGACGAACGAGCGCCCCCCCCCTCCTGAGCCGTACCAGGCCGCGTGCCCTCAACATGGGGGGTGCCCTGGGGAAAGGGGGGCCGTGCGGCCCCCCCCCACCCCAAAGCACCTTGTCCCCATGTTGATGAGGACAAGGGCCTCTTCCCGACAACCCTGGCCGTTGGTTGTCGGGGTCTGCGGGCGGGGGCTTATCGGAATCTGGGAACCCCCTTTAATAAGGGGGCCCCCAGATACCGGCCCCCCACCCTATGTGAATGAGTATGGGGTACGATGTACCCCTACCCATTCACCTAAGGTGTAAAATGTAAAGTAAAAAAAAAACACCCACACTTTTGAAAAAATAGTTTATTGCACTGCTCCGGGGGTCTTCTTCCGTCTTGGGGGTCTTCTCGCCGGACTCCCCCGCCATTTACCAAGCTCTTTTACCGAGCGAGGGGAGTCCGGCTACCTTCTTCGTCGTCGCCGCCGTCTGGGGGTCTCGATCCGCCTTCGGGGGTCTTCTTCCGTCTTGGGGGTCTTCTCGCCGGACTCCTCCCCTCTCTTCTGCTCTTTTACCTAGCTCTTTCACGAGGGGAGGTGTCCGGCTACCTTCTTCGTCGTCGCCGCCGTCGTCTGGGGGTCTCGATCCGCCTTCGGGGGTCTTCCGGGGGTCTCTTCTGTTCTTGCGGCGGTCGTCGTCTTCCGCGCCGCCGGCGCCTTCTTCTTCTTCTTGTCCTCCTTCTTGTCCTTCTTGTTCTTCTTCTTCTTCCGATGTTGACCCGACGCTCTCTCTGCCCGGAATGCCTGTGCCGCTCTGAGCTCGGACTTATATAGGGACATGGGCGACAGGGTCACATGCACATGTCACATGGTGACCCCGCCCCCTTGTGTTGTCACAGTCCCGGAGGATGCTGGGACTGTGACATCGCAAGGGGGCGGGGTCACCATGTGACATGAACATGTGACCCTGTCGCCCATGTCCCTATATAAGTCCGAGCTCAGAGCGGCACAGGCATTCCGGGCAGAGAGAGCGTCGGGTCAACATCGGAAGAAGAACAAGAAGGACAAGAAGGAGGACAAGAAGAAGAAGAAGGCGCCGGCGGCGCGGAAGACGACGACCGCCGCAAGAACAGAAGAGACCCCCGGAAGACCCCCGAAGGCGGATCGAGACCCCCAGACGACGGCGGCGACGACGAAGAAGGTAGCCGGACACCTCCCCTCGTGAAAGAGCTAGGTAAAAGAGCAGAAGAGAGGGGAGGAGTCCGGCGAGAAGACCCCCAAGACGGAAGAAGACCCCCGAAGGCGGATCGAGACCCCCAGACGGCGGCGACGACGAAGAAGGTAGCCGGACTCCCCTCGCTCGGTAAAAGAGCTTGGTAAATGGCGGGGGAGTCCGGCGAGAAGACCCCCAAGACGGAAGAAGACCCCCGGAGCAGTGCAATAAACTATTTTTTCAAAAGTGTGGGTGTTTTTTTTTACTTTACATTTTACACCTTAGGTGAATGGGTAGGGGTACATCGTACCCCATACTCATTCACATAGGGTGGGGGGCCGGTATCTGGGGGCCCCCTTATTAAAGGGGGTTCCCAGATTCCGATAAGCCCCCGCCCGCAGACCCCGACAACCAACGGCCAGGGTTGTCGGGAAGAGGCCCTTGTCCTCATCAACATGGGGACAAGGTGCTTTGGGGTGGGGGGGGCCGCACGGCCCCCCTTTCCCCAGGGCACCCCCCATGTTGAGGGCACGCGGCCTGGTACGGCTCAGGAGGGGGGGGGCGCTCGTTCGTCCCCACCCCTTTCCTGGCCTGCCAGGCTGCGTGCTCGGATGAGGGTCTGACATGGATTTGGGGGGAACCCCCACGCCGTTTTTTTCGGCGTGGGGATTCCCTTTAAATCCATGCCAGCTTGCGGAGCTAGCGCAGCGGCATTTACTGCCTACGCTAGCTACGTAACCTGAAGTTACGTTCGAAATGAACAGACTGCTCCGTGTGTGGGCAAGTCCGTTCATTTTCAAAAGTCCCGCGGACTTTTGCCGGCGGATTATCCGCTGGACAAGTCCGTGCGTGTGTGGGCAAGTCCACACCCTCGGAAAGTCCAGCGGACCTAGCCGGAAAGTCCAGCGGATTGTCCGCTGGACTTAGGTCCGCCGGCAAAAGTCCGTACGTGTGTACGAGGCATAAGTTCGACTTGAACATCGGGTGTTCGACTGTTCGTCGAAAAACGAACATTATGTGGTGTCCGCGGCAAATTCAAAAGCCACAGAACACTATTAAAGTCTATGGGACATTAACATTGACAAAAGTGCTAATTTTAACCTCCTAGGCGGTAATCCCGAGTCTGGCTCGGGTCCAGCTTTTTCTGCTGGGAGCGGTAACCCCGAGCCAGACTCGGGCTTGCGTGCAGGATGCAGGGGGGAAGTTACTTACCTTTTCCCCTGGATCCTGCGATGTCTCTCCGCTGTGTGAGCGAGCCGTCCGCTCGCTCGATTCACACAGTGCCGGTCTCCGTTCCCTGCGACGTTCCGACGCACGGGAGCGGAGATCGGCGCCAAAAAGTTTAAAAACACAACACACATACAGTACTGTAATCTTACAGATTACAGTACTGTATACCAAAAATACACACCCCCTTTGTCCCTAGTGGTCTGCCCAGTGCCCTGCATGTCATTTTATATAATAAAATTCTGCCTGGAAACTGGAGATTGTCCATAGCAACCAAAAAGTGTCCCTTTATGTCAAAAGTGGTTTTAGACCAGCTAGAAAACACCGATAATAAATTAGAATCACAATTTATCATCAAACAATAAATTTAATGACAGCGACTATTCTGCAACTGAGCAAATTTCAGTGTTTTTGATTTGATTACATTATTGAATCATTTTTATATATATTTTTATTATATTATAATTTATTATTTTGTGTGTCAAACTTTATCATACCTGGGATGTCTCCTAGAATCTGGTTCGGACAGATTTAAGTGAGTTATTCATAAGAATTGCATTCCTACAATATAAAAACGCCAAATTTCCATGCAAAATAATTGTACCGCTTTCAGCACAAAATTCCAGACAGAATCATACCACCAGGGAGGTTAAAGGCTTATATGCAAGTTATTGTCATAAAAAGTGTTTAGGGGCCTGGGTCCTGCCCCAGAGGACATGTATCAATGCAAACATTTTTTTTAAAAACAGCTGTTTTTTCGGGAGCAGTGATTTTAATAATGCTTAAAGTGCAACAATAAAAATGAAATTTTCCTTTAAATATCGTGCCTGGGGGTGTCTATAGTATGCCTGTAAAGTGGTGCAGTTTTCCCGTGTTTAGAACAGTACCACAGCTAAATTAAATTTCTAAAAAAAAAAAAGTAATTTAAAACTGATCGCGGCTGTAATGAATTGTTGGGTCTTGGCAATATAGATAGAAACTCATTGAAAAAAATGACAGTGGTTCTCCGCAGTCCATTACCAGGCCCTTTGGGTCTGGTATGAGTATTAAAGTGAACCCCAAACCCAAAATTGGCATAGCAGAGAGCCGGTAAATCACAGTCACCAGCTCTCTGCTCACAGAGCTGTGAGAACCGATCGATCTGCGGTGTTTGATTGCTCGGTTCTAAGCTTTAGATCCGGAGCAATGCTGCATCCAGTTAGGTTGGGGCTTATTTACTAAAGCTGGCAAAATCAGGCTCACTTCTGTATATAAACCAATTAGCTTCCAGGTTTTATTGCCAAAGCTTAATTGAACAAGCTGAGGTTAGAAGCTGATTGGTTTCTATGCAGAAGTGAGTCTGATTTTGTACTCTCCAGCTTTAGTAAATAAACACCAGCTCATTGAAAAATTATTCATACCCCTTGAAATTTTGAACATATTTTCATGTTACAACCAAAAATTAAATGCATTTTATTGGGATTTTATGTGATAGACCAGCACAAAGTGGCATATAATTGTGAAGTGGAAGAAAAATGATAAATAGTTTTTACAAATAAATATCTGAAAAGTGTGGCATGCATTTGTATTTAGCCATCTTTACTCTGATACTCCCAACTAAGATCTAGTGGAACCAATTGCCTTCAGAAGTCACCTAATTAGTAAAAAGAGATCTGTGTGTAATTTAATCTCAGTATGAATAAAGCTGTTCTATGAAGCCCACAGAGGTTTTTTAGAGAACCTTAGTGAACAAACAGCATCATGAAGGCCAAGAAATACATCAGACAGGTCAGGGATAAAGTTGTGGAGAAGTTTAAAGCAGGGTTAGGTTATAAAAAAATATCACAAGCTTTGAACATCTCATGGAGCACTGTTCACTCCATCATCCAAAAATAGTAAGATAGTAATAGTAATAGTACACTGACAGGCCGGGCAAGGAGAGCATTTATCAGCAAAGCAGCCAAATTTTTTTTATTGTAATTTTTATGAATTTGCTGTAATGGGTGGGTCCATTCACCATGGCAGGTTAATAGTGAGACTACCCACTGAGAACCTACCCCGATACTTCAGGGTTCCTCACGGTGGATGTGTGCCTATCTTGGGGGGACATTAAATGTCCCCCTTACCGGACATAGCCTTGATTTCTTTCATGGGGCTTTTCCGGTGCATTGCCACCAGATGGTTGGGATTATATCCATTATATACGTTTTCCGCTTTGCCATCCCTGTTGCGCTAGTAATTGATCTATCTGGCGCATGCGTGGGCAATAGAGTGATCGCGCACGGCGGTGTCATTAATGTGACCCGCCTTGCGCGATGTCGTTGGCGGTGGTATGGCATTCTCCTATAAACGTCATCTCCACCTACCAGCCTGGTTGCGCGCGCAATTGGGCTTCGGGCACATACGTGGGCACAGTGGCGGTTGCGTAGGTGGCATCATCAGTGTGAGCCACGCTGCGTGACCCCCGTGACGGCTCAGCGGCGCACACATTGGGGTTTATTCCTCCAACTGGCCACGTAGATAGACTGACCCCTGAAGCTAGTATACGCCACACCTGTGGCGGGATCTGACGTCACGGGTTGGGGTGCTCATATGGCGGTGGTTTCCACACCGCCATTGAGCAAGTGGAACAACATAGTTGCGGAGCTTACTGTGAATGCTCAGCTGCAAGGTGGGTACTAACCATTATTACCAATACCCCCCTTAAATTTTACCTAGGGAGGATTTCTTGTCTAACTTAATCATATTTTTGCCTTATTTCGGCTTTTAGACAATCATAAGATTGCAACTTAAATCCCTAGGCCTCTTTAGGCTATTGGCTTTTTTCAAACTTGGCTAAATAATTTATACCGAATAATACTATGTACCATACCATGCAGCCACTCCCTTGAAGCTCGTGCACCTTAATTTGGCCCTGATATTATTTACCGTGAGTTACTCATATAAAACTTTTTATAATTAGCGATATAGAGGTGCTGGCTCTCATTTATTATTTTGTGAGACCTATTGTGGTGTGTGGTATTTCTTTACGGTATAAGGGGTCTATATACACCTTCTTATTACTTAATTTTATTCCTCTGCATGTCCTTGTCCCTTCACCCCTCCTTCACCCCCCTATTCCCTCCCCCTCCCCTTCCTTTCCTTCCCCCTCATCCCCCCCTCTTCTTTCCCCTCCTTCTCCCCCCCCCCCTCTTTTCATCTCCGCTTCCTCTCTCCTTTCCCCCCCTCCCCCTTTTCCTTTCCTTCTTGTTCCCTTTCCCTCTTTATTTTTCCCAACAACCCCCCCCTCTTCTTTTCCCCTCACTATCCCCATTTTTGCAACTCTTTTGGTTTCCTTTCCCTTCTTCTTTCCCTTTCTTTTTTCCCCCTCCCCCTTCCTCCTCCCCCCCCCCCCCTCTTTTTCAACATCCCCCCTCAATCTCCTTCCCCCTCTATTCTTTGTCCTTTGCTCTTTCTTCCCATTCCCTTTCCCCCCTATTTTCCCTCAATCCTTGCTCCCCCCTCCCCATGTCCCAGCTTTATGTTTCATTGTTCACCATCCTTTACCTTACCCTTAATAACTTTATTCAGTAATTCTCCTTGGGAGTCTTCCTCACAACAACATCCTAATCCTTTACACCCTGCGGTGTTACCTTATTACTAAGTAATATAGCAATCTCAATTAACAATCTTCTTTACTGTCAGAGCCTGTTCCACAAAAAAAAAAATTTTTTTATCCACAAAAAAAAAACACACAATCCCCGGGGGGGGGGGGGGGGGGGGGGGGAATTATTGGGTTCCGTTGGATGGTGTCTCCACCTGCATTGGTGAGCTGATCTACTTAAACTTGTAGTTATGTAAATAATGTTTAAATGTAAAACATATGCGGCTGTGTTTTTGCTGTTTACTTAAATTCATGATCCATTTCAGAGATTACTCCTGAAGAAGCGGCTAGACCGCGAAACCGGTCAAGGAACCACCCCTCTACGTTTAGACAAACGTGAAGTTTGCGGGCAAGCCCAGCATTCATCTGTTTTTGATATCTACACGTTTAGGAGTGGTTATAAGTTGATCTTTTAATTATCGAATTGATCTGTACACTTCTCTTTTACTTTTTTACTTTTTCTTCTTTACGTGTTTACTGGCCAATTACAAGTACCGAGATAGTCCAAACTCCCCCCCCCCCCCTTTTTATTCTCAAAAAAAGTCTTGTGGGTAAAAACTGTATTTATGCAGAGTCAGCACCTGCATTTGCAGTTTAATAACCCCTTTTTTCCACAATGATATACATGGATGATGGTACGCGATAATTAACCTATCTATAATTATTACCAAAGACCATACTCACGATATTGCTAAAACACTATATGTGGTGGAAAAGTAACACTGCACATAACCCTGAGCACACCATCCCCACTGTAAAACATGGAGATGGCAGCATCATGTTGTGGGGATGCTTTTTTCAGCAGGGACAGGGAAGCTGGTCAGAGTTCATGGGAAGATGAATGGAGCCAAATACAGGGCAATCTTAGAAGAAAACCTGTTAGAGTCTGCAAAAGACTTGAGTAGGGCAGAGGTTCACCTTCCAGAAGGACAAGGACCCTAAACATACAGCCAGAGCTACAATAGAATGGTTTAGATGTAAGCATATTCATGCGTTAGAATGGCCCAGTCAAAGTCCAGACCTAAATCCAATTGAGAATCTGTGACAAGACTTGAAAATTGCTGCTCACAGATGCTCTCCATCCAATCTGACAGAGCTATTTTGCAAAGAAGAATGGGCAAAAATGACACTCTCTAGATGTACAAAGCTGGTAAAGACATCCCCAAAAATACTTGCAGCTGTAATTGCAGCGAAAGGTGGTTCTACAAAGTATTGACTCAGAGGGGATGAATACAAAGGCACCCCACACTTTTCACATATTTATGTGTAAAAAATGTAACGTTTTCCTTCCACTTCACAATTTTGAGCCACTTTGTTTTGGTCTATCACATAAAATCCCAATAAAATAAATTTCCGTTTTTGGTTGTAAAATGACAAAATGCGTAAAATGTCAAGGGGTATGAATACTTTTTAAAGGTATGATTATATCATGCATGCTGCCGCGCTAATATAGTGAAAATAGATTGCTAAAAACAAAAGTCCATATCAACATGAGATCTGGCAAAGGTAAATTAAGTATATCATATAGTCCAAATACAAAATGTGCCTTGTGGAAAAAGCCACTAATATTGTGCGGAGGTCGTGCTACTCCATAAATGCTATCACCATTATAAGAAGTGCACTCTTACCAGACTGAAATGACCTCAGCACAGAGTCTGATTCACCTGTTATAAACACTACCACTGGGAACATTCAGTTCACACCCATTGGTTCCAATATGTCAGGCTGGCTTTCTCACCAAGATTAGTGGAGACAATGATGGCCATATGTATAATCAAATATCTACATGTAATCAAAGCAAGGAAAGCCACATAGTGTAAATTACGGTAGCTAAAAACTTTAATGTAAACACATGATACACATTCTACTCACATGATAAAAAGTGTGTAAGTGCTTAAAAAAAGTCCAAATTTCAAGCTGTACAGGTCCCTATAGCGGTGGTTATTCTGGGTCTTGCCGACGTCAAGTCTGACTTGGGTAAAATACACACCGGCTCACAGAGACAAGCGGCGAGGAGTGAAAATTGACCAGGCATTGTACAGTGGGGGATAAATGTGATAAATCAAAAATCACATAGGATATCCACTCTAACACATATAAATTACAAATGAGCAGCCGCTTAACTGCTTCCCGACCGGCGCACGACGATATATGTCGACAGAATGGCATGGACAGGCATAAGGGCGTATATATACGTCCCCTTTAAGATGCCGCCGTGCCATCGGGCGCGCTCCGGGAGCGGCGCGCGCTCGTTCTGGTCGGGACCCCCGTGAGGCCGGGCCGCGGGTCCCGCAGACTCGATCGCTGCGGGGACACCCGCAATCGTCTCATGGAAAGGCTGAACGGGGAGATGCGAAAATAAACAGCATCTCCCCATTCTGCCTAGCAACTAGTGACGCCGATCTCTGCTCCCTGTGATTGGAGCAGAGATTAGCATTCACTAGCTGACAGCCACGCCCCCCCCCCCCCACAGTAAGAAACACACCTCTAGGCACACTTAACCCCTACACTGCCCCCTAGTGGTTAACCCCTTCACTGCCAGTGTCATTTATACAGGAATCAATGCATTTAAATAGCATTGATTGCTGTATAAATGACAATGGTCCCAAAAATGTGTCAAAAATGTCCGATGTGTCCGCCATAATGTCGCAGTCACAATAAAAATCGCTGATCGCCGCCATTACTAATAAAAAAAAAAAATGATTCATAAAAATGCTATAAAACTATCCCCTATCTTGTAAACGCTATAACTTCTGCGCAAACCAATCAATAATCGCTTATCGCGATTTTTTTTACCAAAAATATGTAGAAGAATACGTATCGGCCTAAACTGAGGAAAAAAAGTTTTTTTATATATTTTTGGGGGCTATTTATTTTAGCAAAAAAATAAAAAAGAATGCGTTTTTTTCAAATGTGTCGCTCTTTTTGGTTTATAGCGCAAAAAATAAAACCACAGGGGCGATCAAATACCACCAAAAGAACGCTCTATTTGTGGGAAAAAAAGGACGCCAATTTTGTTTGGGAGCCACATCGTACGACCGCGCAATTGTCAGTTAAAGCGACGCAGTGCCGAATCGCAAAAAGGGGCCTGGTCCTTTGGCTGCAAATTGGTCCGGTCTGAAAGTGGTTAAGCAATCTGTGACATTAAATGCAAGAATTGTTATAAATATATGAAGCAGCGCTAAAAAATTGAACTCAATATTGTGTAAACAAAAAAAGAAATCAATATATTGACATCAAACTTATTAGGTGAATAAACGCGTATAAAGAAATCATACCAAATATGTAAATAAGTGTACATAAGAGCCCCTTCACAAGGGCTAAAAAGGAAAAATTTATGTGAAACAAGAAAGTCCAAAGGAAACAAATGATCCACGATTGACTTGCTCCGCCTCCACCCTTGTCCCCGCAATCACAATTCATAGTGCTTCCACCACCAGGTGACACCAAGTAGTAAAGCCTCTTACCGAACCCTGTGGACCATCATATAGGATGGTCAAATACGTGTGTTACATTTCCTGATGAAGGGAAACTCCAAATCGCCAAATGTGATCCAGGGTTGGTTCATCAGCAGGATGAAAAATAAAAAGCATATACGCCCATACTGTAACCCATAAAAAACATTTATTCAAAAAATGACAAGTAAAACTTGCAAAAGGAAACACACTAAGCAAAAAAAGGTTTAAAAAAAATTTGCATATAGCAAAAAAAAACAGATACAATTGCTCTCCCAAAAAGCAGCAGGCCGTGTGGCTGCTCTGAACTCAACCACTGGTCAGCAAGCGTGCGTGATGATGAAGCGTCGTAGCCATGCCCAACTAGTTTTGTCAAAGAGATGATATACAGTACATACACACACAGCACACGGCCATGTTCATACTCTCTGGACATTTCTCAGGGCTGCAGTTCCTCTGACAATGTACAGTGGGTGCCACTTCATGGCACAACAAAATGTGAGTGCACTGGCAATTGTTTTAATTAGGGATATCTTTTAAATAAATGTACTGCATGGTCATTGCATTATCTCTTTTTTTATTCTGGGATACCCCTGCTGATCACATTGGATAACGGAGGGGCATGCCAAGTACATACCTCCCAACTTTCTAAGATTGGAATGAGGGACAACTATTAGAAAAAGTATGTAGGCATAGGACACACCCCCTGCCATGGTACAAACAAATGGCAACTGCCCCAACCTATAACTGGTCTTAACAGCAAGCAGCACATGGAAGGGCGACGCATGTCAAACAATAACAAAGAATATTTCCCAGCTCAACCAGCCAACCTGCAACAAACCGAATTGTCCTGTCTAACAGTTCACATTAAAAACAAGGGTTTAGTTTGTACACATTTGCAAATACATGCAAGCTGCAGAGGCTTTGACAAGGCACCCCATTATTATCTGCAGCCCTAACTCTATAAATTTTGAGAGCCTCCATAGTAGGAGCACATATATAATAATGTATGTGCTCCCCTGTGCCTTAAAGGCACAGGGTCGCACTGGACACCCAGCAAATACCAAATAGCAGTGAAGGTATCCAGTGTGACCCCCTCACCAAATCCCCTGCCAGGCCCCCTTAACCACTTAACAACCGGCCCATAGCCGAGTGACATCTATAGGGCGGTTGCTTAACTCTGGGAGAGCGTACAGTGACGTCCTCCCAGAATTCCGCTCTCGCGCGCTCCCTGGGGCGCGCACTCGAGAACATTCATGATGGCCGGGTGCAGAGGACCCGGAGGATCACGGTAAACGTCCGCTCATCGCGGCTGTTTACCAAGTGATCGCTCCGTCAAATGACAGAGTGATCACGTCTAAACAAACCAGCATCATTTTATTGGTTCCTCTCTCCTCTCTCTGTACTGATCGGTACAGTGTGAGTGGAGAGGGGGAGGGATCGGTGACAGCAGTGCTGTGGGCGGGATCTGTTGTGCCCACAGCGCTGCTCTGCAGTCACCACTGATCCATCCATCCATGCTCAGCCATCCTTCCATACCCTGCAATGCCCAGCAATACTCTGCAGTGTGTTGCTGGGTATTGCAGGGTATGGAGGAATGGCTGAGCATGGATGGATGGATACCCAGCAATACTCTGCAATACCCAGCAATACTCTGCAGCAATACTCTGCAGCAATACCCAGCAATACTCTGCAATACCCAGCAATACTCTGCAATACCCTGCAGCAATACCCTGCAATACCCAGCAATACCCATCAATACCCTGAAATACTCTGCAATACTCTGACATACCCTGCAATACAGTGCCATACCCTGCCATACCCTGCGATACTCTGCCATACCCTTCAATACTCTGACATACCCTGCAATACCCTGCCATACCCTGCTATACCCTGCCATACCCTGCGATATTCTGCAATATCCTGCCATACCCTGCGATATTTTGTGATACCCTGCCATACCCTGCAATACCATGCAATACCCTGCGATACTCTGCAATACCCTGCGATACCATGCGATACTCTGCAATACCCTGCAATACCATGCAATACCCTGCGATAATCTGCAATACCCTGCGATACCCTGCGATACCCTGCAATACTCTGCGATACCATGCAATACCTTGCAATACCATGCAATACCCTGCGATACTCTGCAATACCCTGCGATACCATGCAATACCCTGCGATACCCTGCAATACTCTGCGATACCCTGTGATACTCTGCGATACTCTGCAATACCCTTCCATACTCAGCCATACTCAGCCATACTCGGTGATACCCAGCCATACTCGGCGATACCCAGTCATACCCAGCCATACTCGGCGATACCCAGCCATACTCGGCGATACCCAGCCATGCTCAGCCATACTCGGCTGTACTCGGCCTATGTATGTGGCCAGGCTGTGGAAGTCTCACACATGTGGTATCGCCATAGTCAGGAGGAGTAGGATAATCTATTTTGGTATGTCATTTTTGGTATGTACATGCTATGTGTTAGAAATATTGTATAAATGGACAACTATGCCGGCCATCATATGACGTCCTTGACTTTGTGCGGGGATATCTGAATGATGGGTGCAGCTACAGGCATCATTCAGATATCATCTTTTTCAGCCGGCGATTCCCTACACCATAAGAATGATCATAATGGCTGTTCCACTGCTTAATCGTTCTTACGGGAGGCGAGAGGGGACGTCCCCCCCCTCCTGCCGTCCTCCGTGCCTCTACCGACTCACCGATATGATTGAAGCCAGGATCATTTTTTTTTTTTTTTTTCAGGCTTTCCAGCCTAGAGGTGAAATGTGGGGTCTTATTGTTCCCATATTTCACTGTAAAGAGGACCCGTCATGCCATATTGCTATTACAAGGGATGTTTACATTCCTTGTATTAGGAATAAAAGTGATCAAAAAAATGATTTTTGGGAAAAAAGTGTCAAACTAAAATAAATAAAGTAAAATGAACAATAACATATTTTTTTTTTAAAGTGCCCCTGTCCCTGTGTGCTCGCATGCAGAAGTGAATGCATACGTAAGTCCCGCCCACATAGGAAAACGGTGTTCAAACCATACATGTGAGGTATCACTGTGAACGTTATAGCGAGAACAATCATTTTGGCCCTAGACCTCCTCTGTAACTCAAAACATGTAACCAGTAAAAAAATTTAAAGCGTCGCCTATGGGGATTTTTAAGTAGCGAAGTTTGGCGCCATTCCACGAGTGTGTGCAATTTTGAAGGGTGACATGTTAGGTATCTATTTACTCACCGTAACTTCATCTTTTACATTATGCAAAAACATTGAGCTAACTTTACTGTTTTGTTTTTTGTAAAGCCCAAAACTGTTTTTTTTCCAAAAAAAAACACGTTCAAAAATTGCTGCGCAAGTACCGTGCAACGACCGCAATTGTATTCTCTAGGGTCTTTGCTAAAAAAACATATATAATGTTTTGGGGTTCTTTGTAATTTTCTAGCAAATAAATGATGATTTTTACATGTAGGAGAGAAATGTCAGAATTGGCCTGGGTGCTCCAGAACACCTGATGGTACTCCCTGCATGTTGGGCCTCTGTATGTGGCCACGCTATGTAAAAGTCTCACACATGTGGTATCGCCGTACTCAGAAGTAATAGCAGAATGTGTTTTTGGGTGTAATTTGTGGTATGCATATGCTGTGTGTGAGAAATAACCTGCTAATATGAAAATTTTGTGAAAAAAGAAAAAAAAATATTGGTTTTGCACAGAATTGTGGGAAAAAATGACAACTTCAAAAAACTCATCATGCCTCTTTTTAAATACCTTGGAATGTCTTATTTCCAAAAAGGGGTCATTTGGGGGGGGGGGGTATTTGTACTTTTTTGGCATGTTAGGGACTCAAGAAATGACATAGGCTGTTAGTACTTCAAGTGTGATCAACTTTCAGATATTGGCACCATAGCTTGTGGACTAAGGATGAGCCCGGTGTTCGATTCGAACCCATGTTCGAATCGAGCACCGGGTGTTCGCTCGCTCGGCGAGCCCAGAACTATTGGGACCGCTCGCATCAAATTCGTGTGATGCGAGCGGCCCCGCAATGCATTGCGGCCCGCGCAGTGCAATGCTGGCTGATGATTGGCCAAGCATGCACTGTGACCCCGCATGCTTGGCCAATCACAGCGCCGGCAGCGAGGAGAGCCATAATTGGCTACAGGCAGGATGCCTGTAGCCAATTATAGCTCAGGGGCTTTAATACACGCCCCACGGTATAAGAGGCCGCCGCGGCGGCGGCCTCGCATATTATGTTTCACTCACAGTGTCAGCGTGTCAGTGTGCTGCTGACTGCTGACAACAATATGTTCTTTATTTCTGGGGATATGTGTGTGCATGCTGTTAGAACAGCATTGCAGTATCACATCTGGGGGGTGTCTATAGGTAGCCTGTGAAGGAGGGCAGGTTTCCTGTGCTTAGAACTTTCCCTGCAAAAAAGTGTCATTTTTGCAGGAAGAAAGCTATTTAAATCACTCGCGGCTAATGAATTGATGGCTCCTGTAACACAGAGAGCTGTCATTCATTAATAAAAAACAAAAAAAAAAGCGTAGGGGTCCCCCCAAATTCAATAACCAGGCCCTTCAGGTCTGGGATGGATATTAAGGGGGATCCCAGCCAAAAAAAAAAATGGCGTAGGGTCCCCCTCAAAATCCATACCAGACCCTTGAGGTCTGGTATGGATTTTAAGGGGAACCCTAGCCAAAAAAATGGCGTGGGGTCCCCCTCAAAATCCATACCAGACCCTTATCCGAGCACGCAACCTGGCAGGCCGCAGGAAAAGAGGGGGGGACGAGAGCGGCCCCCCCTCTCGCCTGAACCGTACCAGGCCACATGCCCTCAACATTGGGAGGATGCTTTGGGGGTCTAAGACCCCTAAAGCACCTTGTCCCCATGTTGATTAGGACAAGGGCCTCTTCCCCACAACCCTGGCCGGTGGTTGTGGGGGTCTGCGGGCGGGGGGCTTATCGGAATCTGGAAGCCCCCTTTAACAAGGGGACCCCCAGATCCCGGCCCCCCCCCTGTGTGAAATGGTAAGGGGGTACAAAAGTACCCCTACCATTTCACCAAAAAAGTGGCAAAAATGGTAAAAAGGACAGGAGACAGTCTTTGACAATTCCTTTATTAAAATCTTCTTTCTTCTTTCTTCATCCTTCGGTTTCTTCATCTTCTCCTTCCTTCATCTTCTTCCATCTTCTTCTTCCATTTTCTTCTTCCTCCGATCCGCTTCTTCTTGCGCTGGTCTTCTCGTCCTTCTCGTCCGGCATCTTCTTCCGTCGGCGTCGGCGTCGGTGTCTCTGTCTCTTCTTGGGCCGCTCCGCGCAATGGGAGGCTCCCGCTGTGTGAGGCTCCGCTCCGTCTGACAGGTCTTTTATAATGGAGGGCACCTGGTGACCCCGCCCCCTCTGACGCACAGGGACGTCATGGGGAATTCCATGATGGCTTTCCCCATGATGTCAGAGGGGGGCGGGGTCACCAGGTGCCCTCCGTTTTAAAAGACCTGTCAGATGGAGCGGAGCCTCACACAGCGGGAGCCTCCCATTGCGCGGAGCGGCCCAAGAAGACACCGACACCGACGCCGACGCCGACGGAAGAAGATGCCGGACGAGAAGGACGAGAAGACCAGCGCAAGAAGAAGCGGATCGGAGGAAGAAGAAAATGGAAGAAGAAGATGGAAGAAGATGAAGGAAGGAGAAGATGAAGAATCCGAAGGATGAAGAAAGAAGAAAGAAGATTTTAATAAAGGAATTGTCAAAGACTGTCTCCTGTCCTTTTTACCATTTTTGCCACTTTTTTGGTGAAATGGTAGGGGTACTTTTGTACCCCCTTACCATTTCACACAGGGGGGGGGCCGGGATCTGGGGGTCCCCTTGTTAAAGGGGGCTTCCAGATTCCGATAAGCCCCCCGCCCGCAGACCCCCACAACCACCGGCCAGGGTTGTGGGGAAGAGGCCCTTGTCCTAATCAACATGGGGACAAGGTGCTTTAGGGGTCTTAGACCCCCAAAGCATCCTCCCAATGTTGAGGGCATGTGGCCTGGTACGGTTCAGGCGAGAGGGGGGGCCGCTCTCGTCCCCCCCTCTTTTCCTGCGGCCTGCCAGGTTGCGTGCTCGGATAAGGGTCTGGTATGGATTTTGAGGGGGACCCCACGCCATTTTTTTTGGCTAGGGTTCCCCTTAAAATCCATACCAGACCTCAAGGGTCTGGTATGGATTTTGAGGGGGACCCTACGCCATTTTTTTTTTTTTTTTTTGGCTGGGATCCCCCTTAATATCCATCCCAGACCTGAAGGGCCTGGTTATTGAATTTGGGGGGACCCCTACGCTTTTTTTTTTTCATTTTTTTTTTTTTTATCAATGACTTTTTTTTATGAATGAGTTTCAATGAATCACTGTTCTCTGTGTTACGGGAGCCGTGAATTAACATTAGCCGCGAGTGATTTTAAATAGCTTTTTTACTTTCAAAAATGACACTTTGCGCAGAGACAGTTCTAAACACGGGAAACATGCGCCCCTTTACAGGCATACTATAGACACCCCCCAGGTACGAAATTTAAAGGAATATTACACTTTTATTGTTTCAATTTAAGCATTATTAAAATCACTGCTCCTGAAAAAACGGCCGTTTTTAAAAAAAAATTTTGCATTGATACATGTCCCCTGGGGCAGGACCCAGGTCCCCAAACACTTTTTATGACATTAACATGCATATTAGCCTTTAAAATGAGCACTTTTAATTTCGAACGTTCGCATCCATTATAACTAATAGGGTTCTAAAGCTCGCACGGACTTTAGGTCCGTTCGCGGGTTCTGGTGCGAGCCGAACGGGGGGGTGTTCGGCTCATCCCTATTGTGGACTCTATAACTTTCACAAAGACCAAATAATATACACTAATTTGTACTTATTTTTACCAAAGATATGTAGCAGTATAAATTTTGGCCAAAATTTATCAAGAAAAATTAAAAATTTATAACAGAAACTAATAAAAAAAATTTTTACAGAATTTTACAGAATTTTCAGTCTTTTTTCTTTTATAGCGCAAAAAATTAAAAACCCCGTAGTGATTAAATACCACCAAAAGAAATCTCTATTTGTGTGAAAAAAAGGACAAATTTTTCATATGGGTACAGTGTTGTGTGACTGAGTAACTGTCATCCAAAATGTGAGAGCACCGAAAGCTGAAAATTGGTCTGGTTATTAAGGGTGTTTAAGTGCCCAGTGGTCAAGTGGTTAAAGGAGAATTATGCAAAAAAAGTGATTGGTTAAACCCACAAGTGCTTTTTTACCATTACTTTTCCTTTATACTGGCTTTTGAAGTTTACAAATGCAGCAATTTAGAAATTGTATGAAAAGTTCAGCACTGGGAAACACTTTTTGATAGAGAAGTACTGCATTTTTTTATATACAACTATATAGATCAGACCAAAATGAGGGACAAATGAGGAGGAAAGAGGGACGGAGGGACTTTGTTCCAAATCAGGGACAGTCTGTCGAAATCAGGGACAGTTGGGAGCTATGCGAGCATACGTCACCCTAGAGATTTAGCAGTTAAGCTGCACTTCAAACTGTGAAGACTAGAGCATGTATCACGTCACTAATACACACGTGGTGATGGAAGTTGATTGGAAGACTGTGTATTTGTTCAATTAATCTAAGGACTTTTTGGTTACCAACTTTATGCATAGATTTGATGGACTTTTAGATATATTTTCATTTTTAGGTTGTTCCTTTGTATTTTGGGTATTACTATTTGTTTTTAAGCTAGCGCCTCAAGACAGGAGTTTTTATATTTTTTGTTGGCATCATACCAAATTTAAGGCAGCAGCTTATTACTTAGCAATATAGGAGGAACCATTCACTTTTCTTCATAGATAATCAGGGTACATGAGAAAATTTTCTACAAAAATGAAATCTAAAGGTCTAATAATAACTTGGTGTGGTCAATGATGTGAGACTAATAAATAAAATTATAACTGTTGACAGACCCATCACAGCAAGTCCACACACCCTATTAAGATATATGTCACCTGCAGCCAACTGTTTTATATTTTTTTGTGATCTGGCTGATGATTTGTCTGTTCTTCCATATACAGATTGTTGTGTGGACTGTGAAATTAAGTGCGGTAGTAGGCTGAAGAAAACCTTGGGTTTACGGACATCTTTGCATGACTACAAGTTATTGTTATAATTATATTATGTTGTGACATTGGAAAAATATGTAAGCATAGAAAAACTATATTACTAGGTAAAGGTTTTCTTTTATAACATGAAACTTGAATTCTTATACAAAGACCATAATAGGAAAAAAACAAGCCATTGAGATATATTTTATGCAAGGTGGACCTAGTAATCAAGGGTTCACCCAGCTGTATCAGAGCAGTAACTGCATGCAAAGTACTACTAGACAAAGTTACAGACCTAATTTTTGGACAAATATTTAATTTTAATGGTTCCACATTCTGTGCAGTAATTATTGAAAACAATCCAAACTAAATATTTGTCTAATACTATTTCCTGTAGGAGGAGGCTGGAGACAAAGAACAACACATGTGTTACAGCAGCTGATTCCTACATCATCTATTTAAGTCCAGGCAAGACATACTCCTTGATGACCCAGATATTTGATTTTTTGTAGATGGTTCCCAGTTTTATACCGAGGATGACAAGACCTATACTGAATATGCTGTTATCACCCAGAAGGACACTCTTTATTCAGAGTCATTGGATCCTTCTTCCTCAGCTCAAGAAGCAGAGTTCTATGCTTTATCAAAAGCTTGTGAGTTATTAAAAGAGTAAACATTTATATAGATAATAGATATTTAGCCAGCTTTTGAGCTGGTGCATGCTTTTGGTTCCATTTGAAGGGCTAGAGGCAGCAGGTAAACTAATCAAGCATGCCAAGTTAAATGATTGGTCAGCCTTCAAGCTTCTAGCTGAGGTAGCCATGCTAAAATTAAAATGCACACATGGACCAGACCACAGGACAACAAAAATCATAAAGCAGACCAGGTAACTAAGAATGCTGCCTTACAACCCAGGCACTTGCTGGGTCTGTGAAAAGATTCCATCCCTCTTATTAAAACCAGACTTTTAAAAAAGCTGATCTTTTATGTTTTATGCCGGACACTCTTTTCCCTATGATAGCCAGCTTGACACATGGGATAGTGCCAGGGTTCACCACAGTTGTTTTAAAATGTACCGCTTCTTGTTTTACCTGTTGCCAAAGATGTTAACAAAAGCTGAACATCCCTTTCAGAGAATAAAAATTGATACAGTATATCCAGATGCCAAAGTCAGGATATTAGGACTATGCAGTTGTCTGTATGGACATGTTTTTTGAAAGGCCAGAAGTTTGGACAGTGGCAAATGCTACTGCAAATGCCACAGTAAAAAGTGTTATCAGAAGTAGTTTGTAAGTATAGAGCCCCAGAAAATTCAGAGAGTAACAGAGGAACTCATTTTATGGGAGAGTTCTTACAAGAAGTTCTGAGGTATTGTTTTACACTCTTCCATGCACAATGTAGTGAAGAAAGTAGAAAGACTTAATGGAATGCTGGAAAAAGCAGAGTAAATAAGGGGATTCCAGAAACTTGAAGACTATGGCCTGAATTTCTTCTAATATTTTTGTTAAGTCCCTAAGGGGATATTGGACTCTCTCCCTATGAGGTTTTGTTTAGGAGTGTGTCGCTCACTTTCTGATATTTTTCTCAGCAGATGAAGGCCTTCACTTGAATCTCACAGAGAATGTTGCTGGTTGCTAAAGATTTTTTACAAACACATTTATGTATTTTCTCCCCAATTCCAGATTCTAACAGTTGAGAAGGAACTTGTAAGCTAAAGCCAGGTGACTTGTGGATTGTTAACAGTATTAATTTTGGCAGAAAATTTTGATTTAGTTTTAATCATATTTAGTTGACTAAATCTCCAGTGCATTTTAGTTGACTAAAATCTCCAGTACATTCTAGTCAACTAAAATGATTTTAGTCGACTAAAATCGAATGTGTTTAGTTAAATAATGCAATTTCAAAACTCATTATACACTCCTGGAGTAAAAATCAAACCTAATATGTTATTATTTATGGTTTGAACAACCTACACAGACACAGATTTAGCCGTTTTATAACGTCTTTATGCTGTAAAACCAGGTTTCCTTACAAAAATATTGCTTTTTTGTGTCAAATGGCTTCATTCATTGCTATAAGTTCATGCTATGCTACTTTTCTGTTGTATAGAACAAGTAGCCCAAAGTCCATTCCACACACTGCACATTCAATTAAATCACTGTGTGGACAAATTCTTGCACGAATAGGACGTGCATTATAACAGAAAATAGGAGTAATACAGTGGAAGCATTTAAACAGACCACAGCAGAAGTAGAATAACCACCCAGCTCTGGGGAGGAAGACTCCCCCATGACAGAAATTACTGTGAGTCGAGACTGGTCCAAAATGAATGATCTACGGTGAGCCATTTTTATTATTCTTTTACATGATGACACTGCAGTCAATTGTCAAATGGATATGAAATGAATGATATTGGGGCTGTCTGTTCTACTGGTGTAACTTTGTTATTTTTCCACTTTATTTGTATCTCGTGTAAAATAATTTCCATAAGATGTTGGACTGGACACCATGTGTGGTCTCGTCTGGTGCATGGAGGCAAGTGTTAAAAGAATCTTTGATAAAGCGAGATCATTACTGAACATCTTCAAGTCTTCCATTCCATTGCAACACTGAAGATATTGGAGCATTGTGGCTTTACTCTTTTAAATGGCTGCCCCACACGCTAGTCAAGTAATACTTCCAGTACATTCAACATGATCAAAAGACTCTGAGTCCTCAAACTGAAAAAGTCAGTCTGCCAAATCACAAATAACATAGGATGGGACATAGCTTTCTCCCTAGTTAAAGGGAAAAAGCTCACATCATTTTATGCCTTTTGCGGAGCGGAACATACTAAAACCCTCCAGCGTGAGACCATGTCCATGTCCTGCCCTCTTTGATCTAGTCTCTACTCAGCCACCTTGAGGACTTTAAACAGAACACTAGCTACCAAGACCTTGCCACAATTGCACAGGATATGAAAGAAAACGTGAACCAGTGTTTTGCTTCATTCATTCTTAGATCCAAGTAACTGATGAAAATGTTCTCGCCAGTGCTTGCAGTAGCTGCTTGTTTTTTTTTTTGTCAATTATGCAGTCCGTGAAAACCCTTGTTAATGTGGCAGATGATAATATTCAGGAACTGCTTAAGAAGGCAGAGGATTATACCTGTGCCATACGAAAATCCACACTGCCCTATTTATAAGATGAGGATCTGTCTGACTCTGAAGATGATGTGTAAGAAGAGAAGAATATTAAAAAATCACAGGAAGTGGAAGAAGCATCATTCACATCAAAGCAGCCAGTCTTTCGCGTTTCTTTCAAAATGACCCAGGCAGGCAGAGCATCTCTCCAAACAGGCAGCATAGATGAACAGATCAGTCTGACTGGTAGTCTGGTGCACACAATCCATTTTGCTATGGCCTTCTCCCTGGCCTCAGTGGCCTGTTGTTCCTTAAAGTAAATTTTGTATTTTGAAACACTTAAAAGAGCAGTGCAAGTAGTTTACTGTGGTGGTGCACTTGCTTGACTTGGCCCATTATTGGAGGTTTTATGTATCTGTGGGGCGGAATTAGGGTAAACAAATCAAGTTATTCTGATTTTACTTTCTCTCTCACCCCACACAGTCAGCTCTAAGTTGTCTCTCTTAAATATACAACATGTATGGCCCTTCCCAGGGCCAGCCTTAGGCCTTCAGGCACCCTGCGAAAATTATTGACAGTGCCCTTCCCAGTGCCCACATCCCTCTCTCTATATTTTGGTGAGATTTCAATTCTGGGAAAGCAACAGCTGAGAGATATTCTGAAATCACTCCTATTAAGATTCAGTGACTTAGTGGTGCACAACATGACAAACAAACAAACAGTTATTATTACTTCAGAATAACAAAGGGTATGCATTGCAATCTGACTGCAAGAAAGTTTGTTAAAATAAATCCCTGCAATGTACATAGATAAGACTCAACAAAAGACAAAAACATACAGTAGCCTGCTCGGATTGGCTTTGAGATGCAGAGAGCCGCGGGCTGATGATGTTACAACCTCTGCCAATCCAAGCAGGCTTTGTATTCATTAATAGAATACATTGCTTGCCGTGATTGGCTCCAGCACCAGTAAAAAGGAAAAGGAAATGGCTCCAGCAAGAACGAAGAAGAAAGATATGAAGCGTCGGAAGCCTCGGAAGGGGGGTTGTCTTATACGGTGAGTACGGGCAAAACCTCTTAAAAACCTGTAGAATTAGGGGGTCGTCTTATTCACCGGGTCGCCTTATACATCGGCAAATATGGTACACATTTTTTTCAGCTAAAACAGCAGGTTGATCTGTGTAACTGTTTGCATTGAGTTCAGCTCTAAAGCCACAGTCCACACACACATACTGTATTCAGAACATAGGCAACCAACAGTAAGGGCAGTAAAACCTGTAACACCTCAGCTATCAGTAATAACACTGACAAAATCATATCAGTAACATGCAGTATAAAAGACAAAGTTCAGTCAGATCCACTTTTTAAATGTTACTTCTCTGCCAAGTGAAATATACCAGATATAACTGATAATTAGGGATGTGCTTAGTGTTCAGACACTTGTTTGTTTGCCAATCATTTAAGGCATTTAACCTGCACAAACGTGAAAGCTTCTGACTGTCAATGGTTGCTAAGGAAGCAGCGGCTGCTTGCAGCTGCTGCATCCTTGCCAATCATTGATGTCATCCAGCCCAGGGAATCTCCAAACACATAAGCAAATGGGTGGGGGATAGAACATGTTACATCATTGCCTAAAAATTACCATTTTGGGGCAATGATTTCACCACTATCTCTGTCCATGCCTTAATATAGCTAAAGGCAGCTCAAGTAGCTCTCATTTGGCTAGTGTCCCCAACAAGGATCAGTCAGCTGTGTGGAGTCATCAGGTTTGTCAAGTCAGTGGCGAAGGTAATCATGATTGATTATGGATTTTCTGAGAAGACAGTTTTTGAGGTTTTCATTTTTTTAATAGAGGACTTGTCAAACAGTTGGGTGTCTTTATTTCTTACTTTTTTTCTGTTAATGAGTAGGGGTACTATGTACCCCTACTCATTCACATGGTGGGGCAGTATCTCTGGGGGTCCTCTTATTATTATAGGGGAATTCCAAATTCCAATAAGCCCCCCACCCACAGACCGCCACAACCACTAGGCAAGGGTTGCAAGGGGTTCCTCCTGGCAATGAACCCCCCTATGTTGAGGGCTTGTGGCCTGGTATGGTTCAGGGAGGTACACATTCATTTCTCCCTTTTCTGGTCAACCAGACTGCATGCTTGGAATAAGGGTCTGGTATCTCATGGAGGATCTCATGCATTTCTTTTTTGTTTTTCTGTGTGAAGTCCCCCTTAAAATCTGTACCTAACCTATAGGGTCTGGTATGGATCTCCTGGGGGACCTTACACTTTTTTTTTGTGTGAGGTACACCTTTAAATCTATACCAGATTTTGGTGGGGTGCTCCATGATTTATTTATTTTTTTCATTCTTGCTGTAGGATGTTCTAAAGCAAAAATGAAATGTAAAAAGAAAAAAAATGGCAGTTTGAACTGCTAGCAGAGAAAACTGAAATGCCAGCTTCTTTAAAAAAAATGCAAACAGCACACAGACCCTTCCAAAGTTAATTCACAATACATAACAGTCCCTAAGGGATCTGCTATTATTTTGGGGGACCTTTGGGGTCTATGTGCCATTTTCTCATTTAGAAAAAGAAGCCAAAGTGAGATGTCATTTGTCAACAATTTAAAACACCTTTTCCCTTGTAACTGTCAGTGCTAAAAAATGACTGTTCTCAAACGCATTGAATTAAAAAAAAAAAAAAAAACAGCTCCTATTGATTTCCATGGGGTTCAGGGCTTCTTTGAACCCCTGTCAAACCAAATCCAGGGCAGTCTAGCTCATCACTATTGACATTATTACTTTTACTTGATTGGAAATATTTCAAAGCAGAGTATTTATTCAACTGGAGTTACAATTTTGTAAAGCAGTGTCCTAAGCATGTTTAGGTCATATTTTATAGATGCATAATGAACCATTGAGGTTCCAAACAGGATCATTGAGGCAGTTTGCTTACTGCGCTTTTGGTCAGGATGCTCTGATAACTAAATGCTGGTCTTGCCATTCCTATTTAACATAATGCAGCATGCAGTCTGTGATTTTGTGAACTAGATCTGTTTTTATTTTTACTTTCTTTCCCACTTGAAATAATTATCTTGTGATCTTATAACGAATATGAACATATACCATTGCACTGATTCTCCAGCAAAGCACATTGAACAATCCAGCTATACTCTCACACTAATCACTATGTGGCGATCGCACAAGAGTACTCACATGTATATGTCTAATTCACTAACAAATCTAGTTTACTAAACAATACATACTCCATTGTCTGAACGTACAGTTGTGCTCATAAGTTTACATACCCTGGCAGAATGTATGATTACTTTTTTTCAGAGAATATGAATGATAACACAAAAACTTTTCTTTCACACGTGATTAGTGTTTGGCTGAAGCCATTTATTATCAATCAACTGTGTTTACTCTTTTTTAATTCATAATGACAACTGAAACTACCCAAATGACCCTGATCAAAAGTTTACATACCCTGCTGATTTTGGCCTGATAACATGCACACAAGTTGACACAAAGGGGTTTGAATGGCATTTAAAAGGTAACCATCCTTACCTGTGAGTTGTTTGCTTGTAATTAGTGTGTGTGTATGAAAGGTCAATGAGTTTCTGGACTCCTGGCAGACCATCTTTCATCTAGTGCTGCACTGACGTTTCTGGATTCTGTGTCATGGGGAAAGCAAAAGAATTGTCAAAGGATCTGCGGGAAAAGGTAGTTGAACTGTATAAAACAGGAAAGGGATTTAAAAAGATATCCAAGGAATTGAGAATGCCAATCAGCAGTGTTCAAACTCTAATCAAGAAGTGGAAAGTGAGGGGTTCAGTTGAAACCAAACCACGGTCAGGTAGACCAACTAAAATTTCAGCTACAACTGCCAGGAAAATTGTTCGGGATGCAAAGAAAAACCCACAAATAACTTCAGGTGAAATACAGGACTCTCTGAAATCATGTGGTGTGGCTGTTTCAAGATGCACAATAAGGAGGCAGAAAGATGGGCGGCATTGTTGAGTCGCCAGAAGAAAGCCATTACTACGCAAATGCCACAAAGTATCCCGCTTACAATATTCCAAACAGCACAGAGAAAAGCCTCAAACCTTCTGACACAAAGTAATTTTGAGTGATAAGGCCAAAATGTAGCTTTTTGGCCACAACCATAAATGCTACATTTGGAGAGTCAGCAAGGCCTATGATAAAACGTACACCTTTCCTACTGTGAAACACAGAGGTGGATCGCTGATGTTTTGAGGATGTGTAAGCTACAAAGGCACAGGAAATTTTGTCATAATTGATGGCAAGATGATTGCAGTATGTTATCGAAAAATCCTGGAGGAACATTTGCATTCATCAGCCAGGAAGCTGCGCATGGGACGTACTTGGAAATTCCAACATGACAATGATCCAAAACACAAGGCCAAGTCGACCTGTCATTGTCTACAACAGAATAAAGTGAAGGTTCTGGAGTGGTCATCTCAGTCTCCTGACCTCAATATCATTGAGCCACTCTGGGGAGATCTCAAATGTGCAGTTCATACAAGACAGCCCAAAAATGTATAGGAACTGGAGGCTTTTTTCCAAGAGGAATGGGCAGCTTTACCATCTGAGAAGATAAAGAGCCTCATCAACAAATACCACAAAAGACTTCAAGTTGTCATTGATGTTAAAGGGGGCAATACACGTTATTTAGAACTGGGGTATGTAAACTTTTGATCAGGGTCATTTGGTAAGTTTCTGATGTCATTTTGATTTAAAAAGAGTAAAAACAGTTTATTGATAATAAATGGCTTCAGCCAAATACTAACCATGAGTGATGGAAAAGTTTTTTGTTATATGAAAAGCATTCATATAAGTGATAGCATGCCTAGAATCTAAATGGGATTTTCTCTTATGGTCTCAGGGCTATCTCACATCAGAAAAATCTTTTTCCATATGCTTTGTATGTAAAAAGAATTAAGCATAAAATGCCCACTAAAATCACTCAAGATGACGGTAAAAAGTAACTGAAAGAAAAGCAATAATGCATCCTATAGACACTATAGTGTAATTGTGCATTCATGCACGCTTTGACTACAGTGAGTGCAAACGCAACTTTGCAAACTGCGACTTGTGAATGCATACTGTAACAATACATACTTGAACTTATGCTGCTATAGTATGTGGGTTTTTTTAAGAGCTGAACCTTTGTTTCACAAATATTTCTTTTATACCTTATTCAACAATCCTGGTGTTTATCACAATATTGATGCTTGTGTGTGTGCTTTTTTTAGTGCAAAAATTTAACACACATATGCTTATTATAAAATATCTGCGTATGAAGCAAAAAATTGTTTTTGAATGTTCACTGCAAACAGAGATCGCCACATATGCATTGAGCAGAAATGTATGCTTTCAACACTCCATTATTTGATGGTGCTTATTGGATGCCCAAAGGTCTGCAGGTTCATGTGAACCCACATCACAAAGATGCCAATTGCCTTCATAAAGATTTCTTCCTGCTTTTGTGCCTTTTTTAGTAACTCAGGCTCGTTATGCTGCACCCTTCAAATATTTTTTCAAAGGGTATCTTAGATTTTTTTTTTTTTTTTTTTTTTTCACTGAACTTTTTTGCTGAGTTTTTAAATGGACTTTTGCACTTAAAAGTCACATTTCCAGGCAGAAACATAAAAGCAAAAGCATGATGTCTATAGAGGGAATAAAAAAACAAACAAAAAAACCGAGTTACTTCAGGACTATTAATTGCCATTTACTTCTATAGTGTTGTCTTAATTAAACTGTAATGATTGTATTACTTTATATAACGTATATGATGTAAACAAGCATGTAAAATAAACATGACACATCTGCCAGCATGCACATACATTGTTTATCTCTCTCCAGTGTTTGTTTAAACAGCAAATATTTTTATTATATGATAATGATTACAACTCACAAGTGTATCAGTCTGCTCTTTATCAAACCAGTGTGGTCCTTATACAGACTCCACCCAGGGAATTCGCTCAGCGTCTGACCGTGGAATTTCTGGCTTCATTAGCATATTTATTGGGCTGGATGGTGCTAGGTTAATTAGCACTATGCTGGGTTAATTAGCACTGTAAAGAAAGAATATATCTTGTTGCCAGTACAAATTTGTCTGTTTTACCAGATTGCTGAGTACCCACCAACAAGCAGCGGACAGGCTGGCTAAAACAATGAAAGGCTTATTCTTTTACATTGCAGGAACAGGGCAGAGGTTTAATTATCCCCTGTAACCTTATGAGGGCATAATGAAAAAAAACTAAAATATGCTGGCCAGTAATCATATTTCTTGGCTAAAACAAGAAACTTTATTTAATCCTATTAGGGAACGTCACCTGCTTGTCTTCAATATTACAGTAGGAAGACTTTCTTTTCTGATGAGGATTTAATTTTCTTTTCTTTTTTCTTTTTTTATGTCATGGTTAAAGAAATGCTTCCATAGAGTTTGTGTCCCATTGCATGCTTACAACACTGTTGTCAGATCTGTTGAAATAAAATAATCCTTTTTGTTTTTTGTTTTTTGCTGCTACTATGGCACATTGACATTTCTCCCAAATGCTTTTTTCCCTGATGAAGTCGCAAACATGTGAGCACAGTGCATATTGTACGTATATTGCAAGAAAGCTATGCACTTTTACATTTTCTGCATTTTTGGTGTTAGTTGGCATGATATAGGAATGTAAATTTGAAATAGAGAAATATAAAGGGGCTGAGAACAAAGAGTAGAGAAATATAACATATAAAGGTTAATAGCAACTTTAGAGCAAGGAGAAAAAGTAAAAAATAGCAGGGTATGTAGGAAGTAGAAGATATAAAGGGGACCCTAGATAAATTGAAAGTCACCTATTTATAAGAAAATCCCCATGTTGCACCACCATCACTATTGTTACAGTTTTACATATATTAAGGGTTGGAAACAAGGAGAGAAACTTACCTAGAGAAGTTTGTTTTACATTTTAGAAAATAAAGATTACATTTTAAATCTAATGGGTAAGATGCATTGGAAACACATCATATCTGTAGTACCATGTAGGACAACGTAAAGGCTATAAGAAATTATCCATATGGTTAATTGCTTTTTTTAATAGCTAATTCTTTACACCTCACATTTTGTAAAAATATTCTGGTAGTAGATAGCTGTATAAGCAGTTTCAATTATGTAGTTGATATACTGAATGTACAGTGGTAAAGTGGTTTCTATG
This sequence comes from Lithobates sylvaticus, assembly GCA_028564925.1. Taxonomy (NCBI): domain Eukaryota; kingdom Metazoa; phylum Chordata; class Amphibia; order Anura; family Ranidae; genus Lithobates; species Lithobates sylvaticus. Next base: position 284,238,559 of record CM053028.1, on the reverse strand, counting down.
TTAGCATACAGTTGCTGGAATGCATGCTACTGTCTTTATCCTTCACTTGCCTACACAAAGTTACTTAATGCTATATGCATTAGTGTGCGCAGCCTATATGCATTGGTGTGCGCAGCCTATTACATTAGGGTGTGCACCCCAGAGCACAAACACATGCATGATTATATTAGCAGATCAGTGGTGTCAGTAGGACAGTGGACAGTGTCAGTAGTTTTTTAATTTTTATTATTTTTTGCAATTCTTTTTTTATGATTTTTACATTAGTTTACTATGCTTCAGTTAAGAATGAAGACAGGAGCGATCAGTACAGATCACTCACTGTGTTCACTCAGAAAAGGAAGGAGCCAGCTAATAAAATATTTACCAGCCCCTTCCCCACTCCCAAAAAGAGAGGAGGGAAGCTGGCAGCACTGCAGAGGGCAGAGAGGAAGTAGGGGGAATCGGCACCATGCAGGATGTTTAGGGTGTGCCCAGGCACACCCGACACACCCTGTGTGCACGCCTATGGCTATATGCACAACATTGCAGCTTACAGGATACAAACTAAGCTGAAAAGAACTAGTACTTTATGCAATAAGTGCAACAGCGTTAATAGGAAAGTTAAAGTAGACTACTTTTCTTTATATAATTATTCTTTTATTAATGTTATCCTTAAAACAAATTTTGAACATTTATGGAAAATAAAATATGAAAATAAACACGTCAGAAAGAAAGATGTAGTATACAATAGTAAAGTAGTTAAAGTAGACATTGTACGCCAAAGTAAGGCCACTGTTTTACAGTGTTGAAGCCTCACTACATGCAAAAAAGATTTTTAAAAAAGTAAAAAGAAAAGCAACACTTAAAAAGAAGACATTAAAAAAGGTAAAATGTCTAAATTTGACATCGAATGACAGGTCATTTAAAGTTAATTTTTTCAAAAAAACACACACAGACCCCACTAAGGGTCTGCTATGTATTTGAGAGAGGACAAGAGAACAGCGCCCTCTAAGTGCAGTATGCAAATGTTTTAATATAAATTTGAAAATATCATATAGTACACTCACAAAGGTGTAATGTAACTGGGCATGTATAATGGCGTCATCCGCTCCGACTTCCGGGTGAGGAGGCGGTTCAGTGCTGCTGTTGCAAACGTGTGTCCGTGATCCTGTCTTTCCTCCGGCCACACTGCAGGTGTACAGGGCTTCCGGATAGCGGGGACAGCATTCAGCGGTGCGCACAGGTGACCATCGCCATGGCTATATAGTACCCCTACTCTTTCACAATAAAAGAAGTGTAACCTAAAAATAAACACACACAAACATTTGATAAGCCCTTTAGTTTAAAAAAATAAAAATTGTCCCCCATTGCAAATCCATCATCAATAGAAGCGCTGAACGCCCTCAGAAAAAAAATACGGATAACACAATCAATCTTAAATACACCACTAGCTGAATGACAGCTCACCAAGCTGTTGTCAGCCCTATAAGGGAAAGTGGGTATGGTGATGACATCATTGACCAAATATGGCCACGTCCAGTGGTCAATGTAATTGCCCAAATAGAGCCAGTGGCCTTATTTGGGCAGTGATATCATGCTATTCCAGCACTTTTCCTTATCTGGCGGGGATACCTGGAGATGTCAGTGGTTCCTAGGGACGCCGCCCGTGCAAGCACCCTTATTTTCCTTAGGAAAGGTAGAATACAACAGAATACAAACTGTGCTCAACACAGAGCCCTGGTATGGCCCTTTCACATTGGTGTTCAGTCTAAATCCAGCTGTCAGTTTTTTTTTGCTAGATTCAGAAAGAACCACAATGTATGTCTTTGGGTTGGTGGATGTAATAGAATATATGACCGTTTACATCTGCCTACATCTGAGTCGGTTTATGTTTGCAGAAAAAAACTGAAAAGGTCTGCATTCTTTTTGTTTTTTTGTGGATGTAAACCAGTGTCAACGGAACTGAGGACAGATGTTGCAAAATGATTTAAACTGATGTAAACTAAACTGAACTGAAGAAGGATGTACAAACTGAGGAAGACTAATGTAACCTGAATCAGTATTCATCTTTTTTTTTTTTGGGGAAAAAATATGTCTAGACTGATGATACCCATGTGAAAGGACCCATAGTGGCCAGTTCTCTGTATTATAGCACAGAAGTTTCTGAAGCATAAATCTAAAAAACAAAGAAGGCACCATATAGTGTGCCTCCCTGCCGACTGATGCTAGCAGTGTTGAAAATGGCATCATCATTATACCATGTCTGCTCTGACAATATCCCACCTATTATAGAGGGGAAGGGCTAATGTAACCTGAATCAGTATTCATCTTTTTTTTTTTTTGGCAAAAAACATGTCTAGACTGATGATACCCATGTGAAAGGACCCTTAGTGGCCAGTTCTCTTTATTATAGCACAGGAGTTTCTGAAGTATAAATCTAAAAAACAAAGAAGGCACCATATAGTGTGCCTCCCTGCTGACTGATGCTAGAAGTGTTGAAAATGGCATCATCATTATACCATGTCTGCTCTGACAATATCCCACCTATTATAGAGGGAAAGGGAAGCCAAACAAACATGTTGGGTGGTTGAAGGCAGACTGGCCACCAACAGACAGGTGGTAACATGTATTTAAAGAATTTCAACTGTGTGTTAATAAAAATTCAAAAGGGGGACAAAATGAGGGGAAAACCAGGGAGATGGGAAAATTCTTGCCATCAAAGCACTCACTTGCAAAATTGGCAAAACCAATAGAAGATTTTACATAATGGCAAATGGGTTCTTCAATTCCTTGGCGCTGGCGTGTCCAATTTTTAAACGAAGTAAAATTCCCTTACAATATATTTTCAGCAGAACCCTTACTCTATAACCATGAACTGCCATTGGAACTGCAATGATCCTCTGTATGTAGCTGATGTGTACATCTTACAACTATCTGCAACAGCTTTATTGGCTGTTTAATACAGAAGCTCCAAGGAGCGACAAACACATGCAGGATCACAGGGGGATTTCCAGCAAATATTCCACCGATAGGGGAGAACAGAACTTCATATAGTGAAGTACTGTAAAATAAAATAAAAGGAGCTGTGCGCTGAGCGCTACTTACAAAATGCAAACAGGCAATGAGCACTCAGAGAAACTTCAACAAGCGTGCGTTCCACGGAGGCACGAAAATGGCGTCAATGGTTACAACTTGAGCCGGAAATGACATCGACATGTTTCGCCCCTCCTTCAGGGCGTTTCCACAGACCCTGTTTATTTTATTTTATTTTACAGTACTTCACTATATGAAGTTCTTTTCTCCCCTATTGGTGGAATATTTGCTGGAAATCCCCCTGTGATCCTGCATGTGTTTGTCGCTTCTTGGAGCTTCTGCATTGTCAGCCTATGCTATCTGCCTTATCAGCTGTACCTGCTTGCTACTTGCATCACTTTCTGAAGTCCCTACTTACCATCAGCCTGTTTGTTTGCTTGGCCAGCCTCACCTGCCTGCTTGCTGCATTTGTCTGCTTGGTGAGTTCGGTCCTACAAGGGGACATTCACTTATATATTTACCTTTTTTTTTTGCACATATATTTGTTTTTGATTCACAATCCACTGGACATATATTCATTTTTTACCTTTTTACTGGACACTGTATTAAGCGTTTTTCTTTTATGCAATTTTATGTTCACAATTATTTGACACATTTATGATGCAAATCATTTTTTGTGATTATATACACAATTTAAATAGTCACTTAGTTGTTTTGTATATTCACCACTGCTAGCACTGTTTTCACTTGTACGGTATAACAGTAAAGTTAGCCCAATTTTTTTTTATATTGTAAAAGATAATGTTACGCCAAGTAAACTGATACCCAACATGTCACACTTCAAAATTGCGCCCGCTCGTGGAATGGCGACAAACTTTGACCCTTAAAAATCTCCATATGCGACATTTAAAAATTTCTACAGGTTACCAGTTTTGAGTTACAGAGGAGGTCTAGTGCTAGAAATATTGCTCTCACTCTAACGATCACATCGATACATCACATTTGCGATTTGAACACCGTTTTCATATTCGGGCGTGACTTATGTATGCGTTTGCTTTACGAGCGAGGTCGGTGGGATAGAGCGCTTTAAAAAATGTTTATTATTTTTTATTTACCTTTTTTTATTTTTACACTGTCCTTTAAAAAAAAATAGGGTCACTTTTATTCCTATTACAAGGAATGTAAACATCCCTTGTAATAGAAAAAAGCATGACATGACCTCTTAAATGTGAGATCTGGGGTCAAAAAGACCTCAGATCTCACATTTACACTTAAATGCAATAAAAAATAAATAAATTTTTTTTTTTTGCAAAAAAAAAACCCTTTAAGACCATTGGGCGGAAGTGACATTTGACGTTGCTTCCGTCTTCCAATGGTATGGAGCTGAACAGGGGCCATCTTTCCCTCACTCTGCATCCAGCCTCACAGGGGAAAGGACACAATCTTTATCTTTCAGATAAAAGTGGTCTCCACGGCAGAGTCACCACGCAAGATCACTTTTATCGGGGGCAGGAGAGGGACCCCCACCCGCCGCACTCCGGTCATCTCCACTGCTTACCGTAACTGTCGGTAGCGGCAGAGACAACCTCTCCCGCCCCCCGATAAAAGTGATCTTGCGGTGACTCCACCACGGAGACCACTTTTATCTGAAAGAGGACCATCCGTCGTTGAAGAGGATACCGGGGTTATGGCATTTCTGCTTGCACATGATTTGGATGATGGAAATCAGCAGAGCTTCACCACATTCACCAAGATTTTGGGAAAATTAGTGCATCGTGCAACTGCCCTTGCAAAATGCACAGGCAAGTCGCATGGAAGCCTACAGGTAGTAAATCATGTTAAATTCTGGCCATTAGTAGGGCTAAAAGACAAACTATAGTCAAAAAAGGCATTAGAAGACTGGGAACTGCTTTAGGGGAGCAGCACTCCAATGTGATTATTTTCAGATGAAAGGAGGATTTTTGCAAGTAGCATTTAAAGCTGTGCAAGCTTTTTTTATCAAACGTAATAAGCCTGTTATGACTGGCAAATAGAAACTGTCCAGTTATTTGTTTTGACCAATCTCTATCAACCTCTCATTAAGTTTTAAGAGACAGCAGTGTAAAACTAGCCATTTTTAATAAGGAAGAATTGGTTGAAATTTTCAAGAGAAGTACAGGCAGGTATTGTACTACAATAATTAGGAGACATAAACAAGGCTAGGCTCAAATTTACAAAGAGACAAAGAGCACAGGCTGGTGCTTTGCGATTGTCTGCGTCCAAGGCCCATTATTCACAGGTAATCACTCCAAGAGTGATAACATGCAAGTGGTTGTGATTAGCTGCAGGAGCTGTCAGCCTCCAAGTTATTTCAATAGGGCTTCTCCCCTCCAGGAAACCACCAGGAACCCCCTGATTACATGCGGGAGAACCCCACTGGTAATCACTAATGGCCCAGTTCACAAGTGTGAGGCCTAATAGACTAAAATGTACGAAGGACAAAGATCACAGACAGGTGTTTTACTACAGTAATTAAGAGACCAGAGATGATACAGTGGTGTAAAACTAGCCAGCAGCAGAAGAATTTTATTGAGCAACACTAGGCCCAAATTTACTAGAGCGCAGACTGGGAATTTACTAAATTAGGATACTGCAGAAGACACAGCTGTGTAAAATTGGCCAGCAGCAGTACAGTTTTAATCAGGAATAATAGGTCTAACTTATGTATGCCTAACCTTTAGGGGAATGTAGTGAATATGAGTGATAAATATAATAATAATAATAATAATAATAATAATAAATTCACAAAACAAATAAAAGTCCCAAAATTCCACCCCTGAAAAAAGCCCCAGAAAAACAGCAAAAAAAAAGCCATTAAACTTAAAATAAAGGCCCTATCAACATAAAAAAAAACAAAAAAGCAAATGCACCCCCAAAATAAATAAAAACTCAAAATACCACACCCTGAAAGTAAAGCCTATACTGCACTGGCGTTCAGAGCTGGGACTGTAAGATGATTTCTTGTGGTATAGCCACATACATTTAGAAGACATTTTCTATAAACACCTAACATTTTAAATGGATAGTCCTGTTCTTGTTTGTGCTTCTGAAATTCCATGACACCTTCTTGCCGTGCAAATGCACTTTGATACAGTATGATACAATATGATATATTGCTGCGGCAGTTATTTATGCTGCAAAAGCAGAATGAGCTGATAGGTTTGGCATACTGCTGGCAGAGTAGATTTTAAAGTGCAGTTGAACTCAAAACATTAAGATTTGCTATGCTAAGAGAAACATATAGAAATATTAAAAGTGTCCGAGCAGTACAAAGCTTCTTTTTGTCTTGAATTCCTCCTAGAAAGTGTAGTGTACTCCCTGGCATGTACAGGTAAGTGTGCTGTGGTACTCTTTACTTATCTGTTAAGTGCAGTACAAAAACAACGTAGAAAGTAAGAGAATCTGAATATTGTGCTTAGCACTTTGGTTCTTATTAAAGCAAATGCTACATTTTTTGTTTTTTGTTTTGGATAGTAAAAGATGTTCAAAATTCCTTTTAAGACTTTTATTTTGCAATCTCTGTCTCAATAAGTGAATTTTCATTTACTTAATTTACACAAAAGGAAGCGATGGGAAGATTTCCCTCTAACTATCTCCCATTCTGTTGACAACTCAAAATTATTTTACAATGGTCACCAGCATAAACAGAGAAGGCAAATATATTTAAAGTAGATATAGACAGAAATAAACAGAGGTTTTTACCTCTCTTGCACTTAACCTTAACCTAGTGTTCCAATGACAAGGAAAATGCATGTTACCCAGTGTTGCTGATTTTGTGTATTTAAAAGTACTTGCAGAACTTTGATAATACACTACATGCAAGACAGCAATCAAGGAGAGACACAGAAAAAAAATTTAAATGAAAAACAGCTGTATGAACCTATCCACAGCAGGCCACAAATTGCCACATTTGTCAGATCAGTATAACTGGCAGCTCAATAAACATTGTATCAAGGTCACAAATGCAAGGGAGTGAAAAAAAACGTGGTTGCATGTGATTCAGAGTTGGATGACGACCAATCTTTATAACAGGAATATATTGTATATGTACAGCTTCTAAAGAACAATGTTGTACTTTTCACTAAAGACTAGAATAGCACTAAGCACTATTTACAAAAAATATCCCTTTAAAATCTTGATTTTTATAGTATGTAATAAGAAGCAATGAATAATATCACATAGAAATGCTTTGTGTGGAAATCCCTGGCTATTTACATGCTGTAATCTGAATGGGATAAAAGAAAACCACTAAAAGATGAATTAATGCAATAGCACATTCCCTACCTGACAAAACACATGTATAAAATAATGTAAAAACCTTGTGTGTACAAAAACCTGTCTTTATACAGTGATAAATAGATCCTATTAGCTGGACTTCAGGCTTCTACCGAAGTTTATTGAACTACGCAGTTTTTCAATAAAATTGTTAATATGTTTCTGGTGGACACAGATCATTTGCAATAGAGGTTTAGAGTTAAGAGTTTTTATGCTAATAAAAGGGGGAATATGCAGACATGCAAAATGTGGTGGCATTCATTATAAAACGCATTGATGTATTAATGCTAAGTTGCTTATAATCAAAGGGCTGCTTTTTACATTTTTTTTTCTGTTCCTGAATCATTTTGATGTAGAGAGCTTGATGAGTTAGCAATAAATTAAATAGCTCTGCTGCTGTCCAAGGAAGCATACACGTCAGCATTGGATGGAAACATAGCCACTGTAGGATCAATTTTACACATTTAAATTATGTTTTGTTTATGTTTTTGTAGCACTAATATTAAAAGTGTAATAGTGAAAAAAATGTATGCTTTATGCGGAATAGAAACTGAAATAAATAGTTTTATCAAGTATAAATGTAATTTATAATTTGATAAGGCTACTGTTGTGCATGTATGTAAAAAATATATATTGTGCACAACATGTACTTAATATTTTTGCATAATGATATTTACAAGTAGAGACCAGACAATCCACCAGCACAAATCTGGCTATGCCATTGATTATATGGACTTGCCATCTGTGGCTAAAACTGGTATTCTAGATCTTGGAAAGTTTAGGTTAGATTATAACTATTGCATTTTGAAGATATTTAAAACCCATATATTGGTAAAACTTTATCTCTCTCCCCTCCCTCCTGCCCCTTTCTAGCCCATTTAACATTAATTAAAAAAAAAAAACACATTTAGGTACACCATCCAGCTCCTAGCCGATGGGGGTAATTCAAAACTGCAGTTGTGCCTACACCATTTGACCCCCTTGCATTTATATCATCACTCTGGTCTATTATTTTGATCTTGAGAGGACCCGCCACTAGACAGCCAATAGTCGAGTGTTCGCATCATTTAGGAAGGTACATGGAAGAGATGCTGAACTTAGATGATACCTGAACAAAGACAGTGCTGTACTTCTGGAGAGAAAAAAACAGATGAAGACATTGACAAGGGGAGTACACTGATCTCTGTGAGTAAATAATACTTAAATGTTACACTTAAAATTAATTTATATTAATTCACTTAACCTGAAAAAAACATTTTTTGGCTAGATCCGCTTTAAGGGTAGATATGTTATGACCCAGCTAGTAGAAGTGAAAAGATCTGACTAAAAAAATAAACTTTGTGAAGGCCTTCTTTCAGAACTGTATACTGGAGATGTTTTTCAAAATAATCAAATATCTACCTATGCAAGGGCTGAATGCTGTACATTTTATCTAGCTCAATATTAAAATAATTTAACATATTTCCTTCTTCCTAGTTACCATGCAAAAGAAATAGCATTGCTACCATCTACTAAAGCTGAGTAAATCTTTCAAAGCTCCAAGCAAGCATGTTATCTGTTTCTTCAATCCACCACTGAGTTCACTGTTTAAATTGTTTTTATTTCTAGACAATAGTTCCATTGTGCCTAAATGAAAGTAGTTTAGTAAATGGGCCCTAGGGATAGGTAATATATCACACTCACAAGTGCTTAAGACCATGGTATATTTGCAACTTAAAAAATCACTATAATCCTCAGTTAACATTTCAGAAGATTACTTGTTTAGCAAAATGATTATGTGCAATATTTTTTTTTTTTTTTTTTTACTATTTTTAAAACATAAGAGTACCAATAAGTGAGATACATTTTCATATATAAAAGGGAAACAATAGGAGTTAAGTAGTGGGAAATAAATGTACATTAAGATGAGTAAACATGAAAAAAGATAGGGAAATTAGAATCTATTTGGAATCATTTCCCAGACATTGCTGAAGAAAGAGCCCATTACGGATTGTAGCATGTCACCTGTTAAGGCCATTCAGATGTTATAAGGAGTATACTGTTTCATGCGTTTTCAGCTGGGGGGACCTTGTCTGCATTTGAATGAAACACTATTCAATATTACTAAGTAGAAGATTGTGTAAGTGATAGACATGTACATCCATACACCTGTGACCTATTTAAAATAGGCATGGCTTGACATTTTTACAAGTTGCACTGGGAGCATTCATTTGATTAAGTTAACCCTTTTGAGGAACAATTTAAAACTACACTAAAACAGCACATATTTTTCATTTTAAAGTGTATGTATAGTCAAAACTGTTTTGGTGACAACTGTCTAAAAGGTAAATTTTCCTTACATTGTAGAGATTTCCTAACTCTTCCTGTTGCGTCTTCAGAACAATAAGTGAACAGAAATCAAGAAAAGTTTTGGTTATACACACTTTTTATGGAAACGATGACTTAATAAAAAACAACTTTTTGTTTTAAAGCGTCCTGGATGATTTTAATCTTTTGAATTTTTTTTGGTACAGGAATAAGTTTGTAGCACATGACATTTTGGCAACAGAAAATTATACATGAGTAAGCTATTGCAATCAATATACATTTACAGTGCATATAATGTTTTAGCGAATCAATAATCAAACCTAAAAACGAATAGTCCTTAAAAATGTCAACCCTTATAATGCATCTAATCCTTAACTTTCAAACTTGATGTGAAGGTATCCCAAAATAAGATGATACCTAATAGTCATAAAGTCTAAAACAGCAATATATGGTTTGGAAAAAATGTCTCCAAAAATTAGCCTGTCTTTGCACTATACTCCAAGATATGCATCTGGATGATAGGGATAATTTGCATGGCTCCACCCACTGTACTGAATTGAGAAATAATACTGATATCATCATCAGTATTATTATTATAATACCAGGGCAGGGAAGCGAGGAGGGGGGTTCCCTTATTAATACACCAATACAGGAAGGAGAGACATGAATATTACACCAGGTTGAGGGATGACATTCTTGTACCAGGACAAGGGAGGAGATGAGGAGGGTCTGACAATATTATACCCAGGTGAGCTGGAGGGGCCAACATTACTATGTTACCATGACAGGGTGGTGAGGATGGGCTGCCATTATTATACCAGGAGAGGGAGGTTGGGGGGGTGGCCTAACCTTTATTATTCCAGGACAGGAAAGTGGGGAGGAGGCCTGCCATGCCATTAAAGTGAAATTTCACCCTACACATAACTAGCCTTAAAAATGCCCCCCCCCCCCTCCTAACACGTATAGTAACTAACCTGTGTAAGAAAGATTTATATAATTACCTATTTTCAGCCAGCTCCAGGCCGGTCACGTGATCTCCTGTTTGGTCAGCGGCAGCTGCAGGGGGAGGTGGGAGCACTCTGACAACAGCTAGTAAAGCCTGGAGCAGTAACATCACCCATAGGATTCAATGGCCCATCTGTTGTTGGCGCTCCCTCGTTTCCCCTGCGGCCAGTGCTGGCTGACTCAGGGAAGCCTGATCACATGATTGGACCAGAGTGGACTGAAAATATATGGTAGGGTAGTTGGATCCTGTCTAAAAATTGGCCCTAATATGTATATGTATGAATGTGAGTTAGGGACCTTAGATTGTAAGCTCCTTGAGGGTAGGGACTGATGTGAATGTACAATATATATGTAAAGTGCTGAATAAATTGATGGCGCTATATAAGTACCTGAAATAATAATGTCTACATATGCATTTAATTAGGGTTACCAAAAGATTCTGGAGAGAGTAATCATCCCCATGACTGGTGGTTGACTTCTAGAAGTAAATTCCGTCAGGGTTAGGTTTAAGAAAATAAAAAAAAATGTACTTTCCTATGTCACAATAGAGATTGCATGTTCACTAAAGTCTGATTTATCTGTCTGGAGGCTGGGTTCACACCGATGCAAATTGGATGTGGGTTTCCCCGCATCCAATTTGCATGACAGGAGATTGAAACCGTCTCTCTATGGAGCCGGTTCACATATCTCCGTTGTGGCTGCGGAGCGGCATGCACAGGAATGCTGTGCATCTTTGGCTCCATTTCAGGGCTGAATTCAGCCAAAAATTCAGCCCTTATTTATCCCTGAAACAGAGAACAGGGACACACCGGACCCCTGCTGCGAGCCGCATTCGTTGGAGGTGTGAACCCCGCCTAAAACATCCAAAGAGCATAAACAACTGTTATATTTATTTCCAGTCACTAACCATACCCAATGGTCTCCTTATTTCATAATACTCTTACTTGCCTTCCCTGTCCCAGTGACCACTATCAAGAAACATGGGGAAATGCAGGATGACAAGAGAAATCTGTTGCCAAGCAAAGGGGATTTTGGGTGGGCCTCGTAAATCAGTTGAGTGAAATCTTTTGTATAGACTGCTAAGAGTTCATTTAGTTTTGGACCATGTAACCCTTTTGCTGTCAGAGTTTGCACACATGTTTTGCACACATGCTTAAAATACTGATTTAGACATGATGATAAGTTAAGTTAAAACCCCCAAACATTATATATTTACTGAAAGCAGAGACCCTGAAAAATCAAATAGCGGTAGTTATGTCAGGGATGGGCTCTCAAACCTTCCTTCTCTGTGCTCAGGTTGCTCAGCTGTCAGTTAATTGGCAGTACTCACCAATCCACAGTGGCTCACCTGTTGATCATCACCTGCTCGTCAATCAAGCCCACAGAAAGCCCCTTCTGGCTATTTAAATTGCCTGGTTCATTTCGTCAATGCCTTCACCTTGGTCAACATATCTAGAGACTCTCTGCTGTGTTCCTGTTGAAGACTTGCCTGGCTGACGTGCCTTCTGGTTCATGATCCTGTCTGCTGCCTCTGACTATGCTGATCTCTGGCTTCCTGATTTCCTTGCTTGTTCTGATTAAATGGATTTGGCTACCAAACCTTGGTTATGTTTTGACTACATTTACCAGTTGTAATATTTTTACCATTTTATTAAAAGGTGTGATTTATACTGCATTTTCTGTCTCTGTCTGTTTTATGGTTCCTGACAGTAGGCGAAGGCCATGAATTCAGAAGATGCGGGCATACCACCTAGTGGTAATAATTTTTCTAGGTTGAAAGAGCAGGATCCCCGCATGGATCAGTTTGCCATAGCGTTAGAGACGCTCCTGATTCGCACTGCTCACCTGGATCCTCCCACTGTGGCTGTTCCGGTACAACCTGTGTTGCAGGCCGGTTCTGCTGCTGCTCCAGTCTCTGTGCAGACACCCGTCTTGAACATTACCTCTGTAAGAGGTATGTCTGGTTCCGCTCCACTTCCCCAGCGATCCAGTTCAATGCAGAGGGTTCTTAAGCAGGTTGGGATATACTTTGAAATACTTAACCAGGCGTTCCTCGTGGTCAGAAGCAAAGTAGGCTTCATTATTTCTTTGCTTTCTGATAGAGCCTTGGTCTGGGAAAAAAACCCTCTATGGGAGACGCAAAAACCCATTGTCCTGAGTTATCCAGAGTTTTTGTCTTCCTTTAAAAGGGTATTTGATGTTCCTGCATGCTCCATTTCTGCTGCCAAGAGCCTCATGTCCATCAGAGTACAAGAACTGTTGCGGATTACGCCATTGAATTCCATACTCTGGCATCAGAGGTCGCTTGGAACAATGAGGCCCTTGTGGCTGCTTTTTCTCATGGTCTCTCAGATAACATCAAAGATGAAATACCAGTCCGAGACATTCCTACAGATTTGGAGAAGTTGATCAGGTTTGCCATTCTCATTGACTCCAGACTCCGAGAGAGACCTTCCTTTAAGAAGCGCTTGCGGAAGCCTCCTGTACATCTGGCTCCAAGCTTTGCAGCCCCACCTTTGCCTCCCTCACCTCCCATGCCTCCTGGTACTGAGTCTGCCAGTGAAGTAGAACCCATGCAGTTGGGCTTCACACGTCTCTCTGTGCATGAGAGGGCCTTTAGGAGGAGGGAGAGATTGTGCCTTTATTGTGGCCAGGCAGTTCACTTCTTGAAGTCTTGTCCTACCCGTCTGGGAAACGTTTGAACCTGAGGTCCTCTAGGGGACAGACCTTAGGTGGCGTGGTTACGTCCCCAGTTACCTTGAAGGATAAACCTCTAGTTCCAGTTACTCTTTTGTGGTCTGAGTCATCCATTGATACACAGGCTCTAATCAACTCTGGGTCTGCAAACCTGTTCATAGACAGTGCCTTTGTGTCTAAGCACTCAATTTCGCTGCAGCTTCTACTCCACTTGCCATTAAAGCTATTGATGGGAGACCTCTACAGCCTCCCCATGTGACTCATGAGACTGCTCCATTGACCATGACCGTAGGGGCTCTTCACCATGAGATAATCCAATTTCAAGTCATTTCCTCTCCTCATTATCCAGTGGTTATTGGTTATCCTTGGTTACAGAGGCACAACCCCTCTTTTGATTGGCTTCATGCTGAGGTTCTTTCCTGGTCGCCACAATGCAGTAAGACATGTTTTCAGAAAGTGGCTAAGGTCTTGTTCACCTCTTCCCTCTCCTCCTTGCCAGAGGAGCAATGCAAATTTAGCGATGTCTTTGACAAGGATCAAGCCAATAGTTTCGGTCGTATGATTACGCAATTGACCTTCAACCTGCTGCAATGCCTCCTCGTGGCCGGGTTTACCCTTTGTCTATCTCTGAGGATAAAGCCATGGAGGACTATGTTACTGATGCTCTTTCCCAAGGGTTCATCCTCAAATCCTCATCTTCTACTGGTGCTGGCTTGAGACTGGTGTGGTGAACTGAGACTTTGTATAAATTATAGGGGTCTCAATCGCATTACGATTAAGAACGCCTACCCGATTCTGTTGATTACGGAATTATTTGACGGCCTCAAGGGAGCAACGTTTTTCAAAAAACTTGATCTGAGAGGGGCATACAATCTTAAGAGGATCAAGGAGGGCGACAAATGGAAAACTGCGTTTAACACCAGGACAGGATATTACTAATACCTCATAATGCTGTTTGGTCTTTGCAACGCTCCTGCAGTGTTTCAGGAGTTCATCAATGGTGTCCTCCGAGATATGTTGCAACAATTTGTGGTGGTTTATGTCGACGATATTCTCATATATTCTAAATCCCTAGAGAGCCACCAACCAGATGTCTCCCGTGTGCTACAGAGGCTGAGAGACAATAACCTGTTTTGTAAGTTGGAGAAGTGCGATTTCATCGTGAACAGGTTAAATTTCTGGGTTATGACATTTCTACTGCTGGTTTTTCGAAGGACCCAGAGAAATTATCTGCAGTTCTACAGTGGTCTCAATGCATAGGTCTGTTACAACGTTTTCATCCTAATCCTATGCTACCCTTCATTCTTGAGGTTGATGCATCTGAGACTGGAGTAAGCGCCATTCTGTCTCAACGTCCTACCTCTGAGAGTCCCAAGATTTACAGAAGTATTCCACAATCCCCCCCAAAAAACATCTGGCAGGCCAGAAGACTTGTTTTTTTTAATGCAATTAGGTAACATTTACAGTGATTGTAAACCTCTGAGGGAAAAAATGAACAAATCCTATGTTTATATAAAGTTTACTTGCTGCACCTAGTGTGAATTCTGGTTGTCCTCTCTTAGCCTGCAATTTGCAGACTACCCTCAGTACATAGCAGATGATTGAAAACCTCAGATGTGCATGTTTTTCAGTGAGATTTGGGGTTGTATCCATTCCCTCCACTCAGGTGTCAGATTACACTTAACTCTGTGCTGTGCAGTGTGTGACATGAGATCCCTGTCCCCTGCCTCCTGGAGGCTGAGAAATACCATCTACTATATGTACTTTAAAGGGCTCCGGAGGACATAGGCTGCAGATAAACAGGTACAGCTTATATGGGAGGATTTGCTTCATCACTGTGTATCACCTAAGGCTTGTCACTTCAGCTGGCTTATGTAAGGGTTTATTTTCACTTTAAAGGCCCTGTCCCTCTCTCATTCAGTAACTGGGCAGTAAAAAGAGAAGCAGCAGACTGATAACCTCTGCTTTGTGTTACACAGGTGCTCCAGTGTAAAAAATCCAGACTGTTGTATGTACAGGGAATTGTCACGAATGTCACATCTACCTCAATGCAGGTGGTCAGACACTATAGCTTGCTACTGTGTGCTTCACCTATAGCAGCCCCCTTTCCCTTAAGACAAGCAGGCCTACTGGTACTTGGTTGCCCCCAAGACTTATACACAATTCTATAGTGCCTGGATACCACACCACAGTTTAGTAGACAGATAGCCTGGTTCTAGGAAGGTCCAGATAATAAAGCAGGCTGAGTTTAGGGAATAATCCAATATCCGATCCAATTATAGTCAGATGTTTTCGAACTACATTTCCCATGATGCTCTGCCACTCTGCAGTGTAGTGACGCATCATGGGAAATGTAGTTCCAAAACATCTGGGGTGCCAAGGTTCGTCATCACTGGTCTAGGTAATAAGGCAGGCTGAGTTCAGGGAATAGTCGGAAAATCTGATCCGGGTCATACACAGGGAGATCAAACAGCAAGCTAGGCAGACAAACAGGAGGCTTGATCAAGAACTATGCCGGTAACTGTGTCTCTATCACAAGCAAGGGATAAAGTGTTTGGTTTGTTTATATCAGGTGACTGAGCAGATCAATCACCTAACAGGTGAACACAAACAGGGAGAATGCAACAGTCAACACCCGGATACTGGAATGGGAAGCAGGAGCACTTCTGACAGGAATGATCCTGACAGGAATGTAATAACTGGACTTAAATTATATGTACACAGTCTTGGGCTGAAGAAATTTCCACATAAAACAATAATGTTCAAGAAAGATGCCAAGTATATTGAAGTTATCAAATAAATCTTACATGGCACCAAGCAGTGTTGGATGATTGAATATGAGTATGAGGATTTAAGAAAGGGGTATGCCCCGAAACATGTCGTCCTGGTAATCGGCTTAGTGTACTGTTCCTTGATGTCCCTCCAGTTTGTTCTTGGTCAGCAACTGAGGACTTCTGGGTTCTGGTGACATCACTTACTGGTTAGAGTCCCTTGGAGCTTCTCCATTTTGATTGGCAGCCATCTATCGCCCAGTCCTTGCTGAATGTTTGACTGGCGATCGGCACACTACATTTGTCCTCAGCCTGCTAACTTTTCATCAATCCCTGGGATTACTGCTTGGCACCAGATTTATTTGATAACTTCAATAAACTTGGCATCTTTATTGGACATTATTGTTTTATGTGGAACTTTCTTTAGCCCAAGACGGTGTACATATGCTTACATTCTGTATACACACAACAGTTTCCTGTTTTTTTTTTTTTTTTTACACTGGAGCACCTGTTTAGTGTTCTTTCTTGCCATTCATCTGTTCCACTACCCTAGTGGCCACTTTAAAGGCTGCCCAAAGCTACCCATGCACATGGCTGGGGTTACAATTTACATGCTTCTGTTGAGCTTCAGTGCCCAGGCTTCTTTGTAGTTATTATCTTCTTTTTGTTACTAGGGATGGGCCCGGTGTTCGATTAGAACCCATGTTCGAATCGAACATCGGCCGATCGTCCGCTCGTCGAGCCCAGAACTATGTGGGCCGTTCGCATCAAATTCGTGTGATGCGAACGGCCCACAATGCACTGTGCCAGTCGCAGTGCGTTGCTGGCTGATGATTGGCCAAGCATGCACTGTGACCCCGCATGCTTGGCCAATCATAGAGCCAGCGGTGAGGAGAGCAATAATTGGCCAATTATAGCTCAGGGGGTTTAGTACACGCCCCACACTATATAAGGCCGCCGCGCCCGCGGCCTCGTGTAGTGTGTTTTCCGGCGTTAGGAACATGACGGTGTCAGTGACATTATTCATTCTGCACAGTCTGACATTATCTGCTGTGATTCTGGGGATTAGTGTAGTGCGTGTGTGCTGTTAGTACAGCATTGCAGTATCACATTAAACCACCTTTACCCTTCTGGCCTGTTGTCATCTAAGGCAGCCATCTGCGGCTATTGAATTGACAGCTCCCGTAATACAGAGAACAGTCATTCATTGAAAGTCATTGATAAAAAAAAACAAAGCGTGGGGGTCCCCCCAAAGTCAATTACCAGGCCCTTCAGGTCTGCTATGGATATTAAGGGGAACCCTGCGTAAAATAAAAAAAAATGACGTAGGGGCCCCCCTAAATATCCATACCAGACCCTTCAGGTCTGGGATGGATTTTAAGGGGAACCCGGCCAAAAAAAATATAAAAAATGGCGCGGGGTCCCCCTCAAAATCCATACCAGACCCTTATCCGAGCACGCAACCTGGCAGGCCGCAGGAAAAGAGGGGGGACGAGAGCGGCCCCCCTCCCTCCTGAACCGTACCAGGCCACATGCCCTCAACATTGGGAGGGTGCTTTAGGGGTCTGTGGCCCCCCAAAGCACCTTGTCCCCATGTTAATGAGGACAAGGTCCTCTTCCCCACAACCCTGGCCAATAGTTGTGGGGGTCTGCGGGCGGGGGGCTTATCGGAATCTGGAAGCCCCCTTTAACAAGGGGACCCACAGATCTCGCCCCCCCCCCTGTGTGAAAAGGTAAGGGGGTACAAAAGTACCCCTACCATTTCACCAAAAAAGTGACAAAAATTGTAAAAATTACAGGAGACGGTCTTTGACAATTCCTTTATTAAAATCTTCTTTCATCTTCTTTCTTCTGGTCTTCTTCCTTCTTCCTTTCTTCATCCTTCAGTTTCTTCATCTTCTCCTTCCGGCATCTTCTTTCAGCTTCTTCTTCCATCTTCTTCTTCAATCTTCTTCTTCCTCCGATCCGCTTCTTCTTGCTCTGGTCTTCTCCTCCGGCATCTTCTTCCACGGCGTCGGTGTCTCTTCTTGGGCCGCTCCGCGCAATGGGAGGCTCCCGCTGTGTGAGGCTTCGCTGCGTCTGACAGGTCTTTTATAACAGAGGGCGGGGCCACCTGGTGACCCCGCCCCCTCTGACGCACGGGGACGTCATGGGGACTTCCCTATGGCTTTCCCCATGACCTCAGAGGGGGCGGGGTCACCAGGTGGCCCCGCCCTCCGTTATAAAAGACCTGTCAGACGCAGCGAAGCCTCACACAGCGGGAGCCTCCCATTGCGCGGAGCGGCCCAAGAAGAGACGCCAACGCCATGGAAGAAGATGCCGGACGAGAAGACCAGAGCAAGAAGAAGCGGATCGGAGGAAGAAGAAGATGGAAGAAGATGCCGGAAGGAAAAGATGAAGAAACCGAAGGATGAAGAAAGGAAGAAGGAAGAAGACCAGAAGAAAGAAGATGAAAGAAGATTTTAATAAAGGAATTGTCAAAGACCGTCTCCTGTCATTTTTAAAATTTTTGTCACTTTTTTTTGTGAAATGTTAGGGGTACTTTTGTACCCCCTTACCATTTCACACAGGGGGGGTGGGATCTGGGGGTCCCCTTGTTAAGGGGGGCTTCCAGATTCCGATAAGCCCCCCGCCCGCAGACCCCCACAACCAATGGCCAGGGTTGTGGGGAAGAGGCCCTTGTCCTCATCAACATGGGGAAAGGTGCTTTGAGGGGTCACAGACCCCCAAAGCACCCTCCCAATGTTGAGGGCATGTGGCCTGGTACGGTTCAGGAGGGAGGGGGGCCGCTCTCGTCCCCCCTCTTTTCCTGTGGCCTGCCAGGTTGCGTGCTCGGATAAGGGTCTGGTATAGATTTTGAGGGGGCCCCACGCCATTTTATTTATTTTTTTGGCCAGGGTTCCCCTTAAAATCCATCCCAGACCTGAAGGGTCTGGTATGGATATTTAGGGGGACCCCTACGTATTTTTTTTTTAAATTTGATGCAGGGTTCCCCTTAATATCCATAGCAGACCTGAAGGGCCTGGTAATTGAATTTGGGGGGACCCCCACGCTTTTTTTATTTTTTATCAATTACTTTTTTTTTATCAATGACTTTCAATGAATGACTGTTCTCTGTGTTACGGGAGCCGTCAATTCATTAGCCGCGAGTGATTTTAAATAGCTTTTTTTCCTGCAAAAATGACACTTTTTGCAGGGACAGTTCTAAGCACGGGAAACATGCGCCCCTTCACAGGCATACTATAGACACCCCCCAGGTACGAAATTTAAAGGAATATTACACTTTTATTGTTTCACATTAAGCATTATTAAAATCACTGCTCCTGAAAAAACGGCCGTTTTAAAAAAAAAAAATTCCATTGATACATGTCCCCTGGGGCAGGACACAGGTCCCCAAACACTTTTTATGACAATAACATGCATATTAGCCTTTAAAATTAGCACTTTTGATTTCGAACGTTCGCGTCCATTGTAATTAATAGGGTTCTAATGTTCGCGCGAACTTTAGGTCCGTTCGCAGGTTCTGGTGCAAACCGAACCCGGGGGTGTTCGGCTCATCCCTATTTGTTACTCAATTCTCTCACCCTATTGGCATGTGTCTTATCCCCCAGTATGACTGGGACTGTACAGGGATTCCAAGAAGCCAATACCAAGTCAAATTCAGATACATATACTAGTAATATTTAAAAGACATACATTGAATGATGTTTTAACAAATACATGTTTTAACAAATAGAGAGCTACATTAATTTGTGTCTGGAGTTCAGATGGAATTCAGCATTAAAGTGGCTGTAAAGGCAGCAGGTTTTTTATCTTAATGCATTCTCCTAATGCATCTCTATGCATTAAGATAAAAAAGAAAAAAGAAACTACTGTGTGCAGCAGTCCCCCCTCAGACTCCCTAATACTCCCTAATACTTACCTGAGCCCATCTCAATCCAGCAATGTTGCATGAGCGTCTTGTCACTCCTCATTGGCTGAGACAGCATCGGGCGCTATTGGCTCCGGCTGCTGTCAATCAAATTCAGTGAGCCAATGAGGAGACAGAGGGGGGAGGGCCAAGTTGTGGCTTCATGTCTTAATGGACACAAAGAGCAGCGGCTCGACTCGGGTGCCCCCATAGCAAGCTGCTTGCTGTGCGGGCACTCAGGAAGAGGAAGGGCCAGGAGCGCCACTGGGGGACCCGAGAAGAGGAAGATCTGGGCTGCTTTGTGCAAAACCACTGCAAAGAGCAGGTAAGCATAACATGTTTGTTATTTTGAAATGAAGAAGACAGAGACTTTAGTATCACTTTAACTATTTAACTAAAAAGCAGACTAAAAGTCAAAAAACTTACAAAGCCAAATCATAAACAAGGAAGCATGGTTAAACATTCTGAAAACCTAGATGTACTTCTTTAACAGCAGCATAAGAAACATGTGCACCTAACATTTTCTAAAGGACCAAGGTCTTTACAACCTAACATACCCTTCAATATGAGCCAAGCAGCTTTATTTTCTTGGCCTTTACAGGGTATGTTCGCATCTTTAGTTCCCCCTTATTTCACAATAATCTGTTGCATCAAATGCACACAGACATATCTGTTTTAACTGACTACATGATAAATTTCAGCTGTACTATTTTCGGAATGGTAAAAGAAAAAAAAATCTACTTTCACACTGGGGTGTTTTTCAGGCATTTTTCAGGGGCTTTAGCATTAAAAAAAGCACCTGTAAAGCGCCTGAAAGAAGCCTCATCTGCAATCCCAATGTAAAAGCCCAAGTGCTGGCGGGGGGATAAAAAAAAGTCCTGCAAGCAGCTTCTTTGCAGCGCTTTGGGAGCGGTGAATACACCACTCCTAAAGCGTCCCTTCCCATTGAAATCAATGGAAAGCGCCTGAAAAACGCCTGCAAAGCACCTGCAAATCGCTTTTGGCAGCAGCGTTTTGTGGGCGCTTTTAACCCTTTATTTGGCCACTAGCGTGGGTTAAAAGTGCCCCGCTAGTGCTCGAAAAACGCTGGTAAGCGGCGCTTTACCAGCATTTTTCGGGCACTGGCAGTGTGAAAGGGCTCTTAAAGCACTTGGGCTTTTACATTGGGATTGCAGATGAGGCTTCTTTCAAGCGCTTTACAGGCACTATTTTTAACGCTAAAAGCACCTGAAAAACGCCTGAAAACATCCCAGTGTGAAAGGGGTCTTATTTTTCAAATCAAAATATTTCAGCATAACGATAAACTAGTGGATGATAGTACAGATCTATGACTTTTTTGCATATCGCTTTTTAAACTGCAAGAATATGTTGTCTGTTTATGATTTATTTTATTTTTTTATTATTTACACCAGACATATTGTAAAACAGTGCAACATTGTGATATGGAACCATGCACAATTATTGTGCAGGTGAAAGGAAAGCCTAAAAATTTAACAAGGTTTTTGTCAGAACTAATTGCATGAGAATACACTAGAAAGGGTGCACCACGTGGGTTTTATGTTTCCACAAAAAGGTCAGCCTACATAGTGGCTGAATAGTGAGATCCGAGACCATGCTAGTACAATATCCACAGAGACACTGGAGGATGCATTTACTCACGTTCATTACCATTATCTGATTGTAACAGTATAGTAGCCAAGAGATTGAACATGTAATGGGAAAGCCAAATAAAACCAAAGACAGAGTATTTGAGACTCGACTGATGGCAGAGTGCATGCTTTTCCATGTACAGGGTAGATGGTCTATCTGCTTACAAAGGGGTGACAGTTTGTTTTATTCACAGGTGTATAGTCAGAAAGTTAAAGGTTATGTGTAAAGATCACCTAATCTCTCTGTGCTCAGTTCAGAGAGCCATTGGCAGTTTAGAGCTTTATCTCCAATTTTCTTCCGCACAGATATTTTGTTTCTGATTCAAATTAAAAGCTTTTTCAATTAAATTCCCAACTAAAATAGAGAATGTCATTCAATCTTAAATAGCACCCAATCAAATCTTTTAAGTCTTTTAGCAGGATGATTGCATCACATGGTTTAATCTGTGCACTTTTGCCTTTGTCACCATGTTTAATAAATAACAAATCCTTAAAACTAAACCCTCTTTTTGTTTTGTTCCTACCTTGTATCATCAGCATCAACTTAACTGGCAAAGGGGTCCTCTTTGGATTGTTATGGCGTAATGATATTGGTCACCCATACAGTAGTGTTCTGTGTCATCAATATAAGACATGCTCACCTAATGACCCATTCAGCTGGTGACTAAGGTCACAGATGATGTGTGGGAGGATCTATGCTCTGAAAAAGGGTCACTGTGCACTACATGGTACATACTGTAAACAGCTAAGGAGTCCCAATGATCATTCACCATAATTCAGCCAGATTCAGTAAGAATCTGGGGCAAGACAGTTTGATTATTAAGCTATGAACCAATGGGAGGCAAGGGTGTCAACTTACAGTGTGTCAACTTCCAACCCAAAGACGGTGGCGTTTCTAACGCAGGATAAGCCCTGTTTTCTGCTTCATTGTGATGAAGCTGTGGTCATGGCGTATAGTGTATTTAGAAATGAGAAGATTAAACATGCTGTGCAAGTCCAAGACAAAAATAAAAGTCTGAACATTGCACCTGTTCAAGCCTTTAAGAGGATCTTTCATTAAGTTGGACTATACAGAATACAAACCGTTAATAGCAATGTTCCTAAAAGTTCTTTGAAGCAGTGCCAGACCTCAGACCGGTAGAAACAAGATGGTGTAAGTTCGTTATCAACAGCAGTTAAAATTGCAGAAGAATTCAGGGGACTGCCAACCACTAGCGAATGTATAGACCTGCCAAATTCTTATAGCCTTGTGGTTTGAGGATGTCTGAAATCAGAAACGAAAGCAGTGTAGTCTGTAACTTTCTAAAGGACTTGTACTGCCAGCAAGCTGTGTATGCTTGATCCACAAGGCATCCTAACTTTACTCTCCTGTACTTTCAAAGCATTTTCAAGTGCTGTACTTAAAAACATAGCTGTACTTTCAATATATATATATATATATATATATATATATATATATATATATATATATATATATATATTTAATAATAGTATCAATGCATAAATGGACCATTTACAGTTTTCATAATACAACGTTTTTCAGGCTAGTAATTTATAAATATTCTCAAAGCAACCACTGGCTTAACCCAAGGAGTGTTTATTGGAGATTTCAGTGCCACTTGACAATGAAGATTCTACCTATTTCATAAAGGGTGGACCTTGGCTTAAAGTAGAACAACATCTACTATCTCCTATCCTGCTGCAAGAATTATGTATGACTACACTTAAAGGAGTTGTAAAGGCAGAAGGTTTTTTATCTTAATGCATTAACCATTAATTAATTATTGCAGCCACCCCCCCCCCCCCAGAACCTCCCAATTACCTAGCTGAGCTCCTTCTCTCTCCAGCGATGTCCACGATCCCTGCAGCCATCCAGTACACTCATACTGATTGGCTGAGACAGAGTAGCAGTGATATTGGCTCCCGCGGCTGTCAATCAAAGTCAGTCAGGCAATCAGGGGAGAGAGGGGGCGGGGCAAGGTCGGGGGGCTCCGTATCTGAATGGATACACAGAGCTCTGACTCAGCTTGAGTGACCCCTTTTTTTTAAACAAGCCTTTATAACCTTTTTAAAAGATCAATATTCTAGTTATCCTGCTCTTTCCTTCTGACACCAAGCACCCAATGTTAGGCTAGGGATGAGCCGAATGTACCTACCTGGGTTTGGTTTGAGGTGGGCTTGGCAAACTTTATTGAAGTTTGGGTGCTGAATCTGAACCCTATTACAATTAATGGAAACCAAAATTTAAAAAATAAGTAATGGCTATTTTGTAGGCTAATATTCAAGATTGTCAAACAATTGGCATGAAGGGCTGGGCACTGCCCTGTGAAACATGAAGTAAAAAAAGTGCTTGTGGCAGCTATTTTAATAATGCTTAAAGTAAACCATTACTATAGTAAACATGATATTTACAGATTTAAAAAAATCTGTTTAAATAGGTGGTAAATGACAGATGTGGAGAGGTGAGCCGCTGAGAAGACACTAAAATGGTATGCTTTTTATAAGAGGTGGGGCGGCCATTTTTCCTCCGAGGGGGTGTATGTGTGGGGAGGATCCCTGGGGTCACTCCATTCGCCCAGATCGTGGGGAAACAACAAGTGGACCCAGTGGATCTGGAGGGACAGGGGGCGAGCCCATCTGTGCACTGTAAGCCACGGGGATGCATGCTCAAGAAATGCATGCAAGGACCCCCCAGTTCATGTCCGTCTGCTGTTCATTCCTGATGAAGGAGGAAAGGGGGAGGATATCTCATCCCAGCTTGCCCTGACAGGCCGCCGAGAGAGAGGACGAGGCCACACCAAGCGGTGGGAGGCTGGACTAGAGCTGCATAGTGTAAGGCCAGCGCTGGTAAACAACCAGCGTCGGCTGTGCTGCGTTCCACACAGGAGAGGGGGAGAGGCCAAATATCCATCAGCCTGGAAGCTGACAGGTAATGGTGTCCCCAGCTGGAGATATTGATGGGAACGTCTCTGGGGGTGCCTGATGTTGTATAGCAGGCTGTCAAAGAGTGTAGCCATCGAGACGAACGGCACTCTGACAGACCACTCAGGCAGTGCACAGACACGGGCAGGGCCAGGAGTCCCCCGAGTTAAGAGTATCATCCAAAAACAGTCCTGGAGCAAAACATGGGAGCATATTTCAAAATAAATGAATTAACAAATTAATAAATTATTTTTTACATATAAATAAAGGAAACTTTATGAGCGATTTTTACAATCTCTCCATACATTCAAGACACCGCTGGACATTTGGACAGTACATACAGGTTTCAAAACATTCATATTTACATAATGTAACAAGGAAACCTAATTACATTTGATGCTTTACATATCTGATGGAAATATAATTTCATAAAAATTATGAATTAACTTTTATAAATGTAAGCGGCACCAAATGAAAGAGAAGGGGAAGGAAGGAAATGGGAAAGAGAAGAGAAGATGGAGGTGGATTAGTTTCAATGATTACAGAAAAGAAGCGTAGCTAATAGCATCATTAAGGCCTGGTGGCTGGGTCGCCCTTACCTTAAAGATCCATTTGGCCTCCACCTGAAGAATTTTCTGATCAAAGTTACTCCTACATGTTGGGGGGTGTACCAGGGCTATTACCTGGAATTTCAGAGAGTCCGTGCTATAGTCATGAGATTCTGCGAAATGTCTGGGTTTCTCCATGACACTTATTTGTATGTCTATTGCATCTTGTCTTTTGTTCTGTAATCCGTTTCTAATCCGTTTTGCCCACATAGTGTTTTCCACACCCACAAGTGAGCAAATACACGATACCAATGGTGTCGCAATTTACAAAGTGTCACATGATCAGATTTTCACCTGTAGGTAGAACAACATTTTTTCCAGTTTGAATGAATTTACAGAAGTCGCAGTTACCACATTGGAAAGTGCCTCACGGTAGAGTACCGCAAGGATCCCTAGATTCCTGAGGCATAAAATGGCTAGATACTATAATATCTTGCAGTGACTGATTGCGTTTGTAGATCACATGTGGCTCAGGTTCTACAAAAAGTTTTAGCGTGGGGTCATCACTTAGGAGGTGCCAGTGGGTGTTTAAAATTCTTTTTACGATTTGGAATTGGTTGTTGAATTTGGTAATGGGGCGGATGCCCTGGGGTTGAGGAGGAATTCCTTGCTCACCTTGGAATAATAGAAGATCGCGTGGGCTGTCACTTGTGTTTTTAAATGCTCTTTTGATCGATGTTCTACTATATCCACGGTCCAAAAAGCGCTTCTGCAACTCGGAGGCTTGGATTTTAAAATGCTCTTTATTGGTGCACTTGCGCCGGGCCCGTAGATATTGACCCTTAGGAATAGAGTTAATCAGATGGGATGGGTGAGCACTTGTGGAATGTAGTAAGGAATTACCTGCTGTATCTTTCCAATGTAAATTGGTAGTAATTACCCCTTCTGCATTTTTATGTATGTTTAAATCAAGGAAGGGAAGGGTTTCTCTGTGCCAATTAAAAGTAAAGGACAGGTTATAGTCATTGTGGTTAAGCTTTTCCACAAACTCTGTAAGGAGTTCTGGTATTCCCGTCATAAATATCAGGATGTCATCGATATACCTGGACCACAATAAAGTGTGGCGCAGGTATATCGAGAATTCATCCTAGGCAAACACCTCCCGCTCCCACCCCCCAGGTACAGGCTTGCATACGATGGGGCACACTTGGTCCCCATCGCTACACCATGCACCTGGAGGTAGTGGGAGCCGTAGAAGGTGAAAGCGTTGTGGCTCAAAATAAAACGCAGCATTTCTGTTATGAATAGATTGTATGGTATAGTGTCGAGATCTCTCTCATTAAGAAAGGTTGATGTTACTGTAACCCCCTTGTCGTGGGGGGATACTGGAATATAAGGCTTCTACATCTATAGATGCTAAAATGGTGTCAGTGGGAACAGATAAGCCTTCCAAAATGGTCAGAACATGGATGGTATCCTTAAGATATGTGGATAAACTTTCCACGTGGGGGTGTAGCTAGTCATCTATCAAGGAGCTAGCTTGTTTGGTGAGGCATCCTATTCCCGAAATAATGGGCCTGCCGGGTGGTTGGGATAGAGATTCATGGGTATTGGGCAGGGCATAAAAGATGGGGGTAATGGGGTGTTCAACTTTTAGGAAATCTTGTGTATTTTTTGAAATATGGTTTTAAGAGAACGCTGCGTCTATGATCCTGAAGAACTGCCGTTTGCGGATCGCGGATCCTACATGGAGAGATCCAATGATACCAAGAGGAGTTCTCCAGGATCCTATAGCACATAGCCGTGTATTCGTCTGTGGTTTGCATGACCAGGTTACGCCCCCTTATCAGAGGGTTTTATTATTATGTCCCTTCTATCTTTGATCTGATTGAGGGGTGCTCTTTGGACATGTGTTAGGTTAGATTTTATAGGCGTAGTGTTTATTTTACGGATATCTTGGGTTGTACGGTCAACAAATAGTTTAAAGTTTGGGTTTAAGAAGGCTGGCAATTTTTGCGATTTTTTTTTTATTATATTCCAGTGGTGTAAACACTGAGGATTCTGTATCCTCTGTTTCTTTTAGCATATAATGCATTTCCTTAGGGTCATCCCAGACTCCGCCTTCCCTTTCCAGTTGTGTTAGAATTTTTAGCATTCTATAGTCCATACGGGACCATTTGACCTCCGGGTTTGTTTCTACTTTGTTGGTTTGATTGTGCCAGTAGGTCTTAAAATGTAATTTTCTGGCAAACAAATTTATGTCCTTAACGACCTCAAATGGATCTGCACCCCGTGTGGGGCAGAAATTGAGTCCCAAGCCCTGTGATGGGAGGTTGATGACATTGAATGTGCTAGATGGCGTTAGGTGGGGCGAGTTATGAATTGGTCTATGTGACTCTGTGCTACATTGTGTGGTGGTTTTGGGGTCGTTAAGACCTTGTCTTTTGAGGTCGGTGCCCGTAAATTTGATGATCTAGGTTGTTTGGGGGTAGCACCTAGTGCTGCTCCACTAAGATGTGGTCTGCCTCACAGGTCTGAGGGGGTAGAGGTCTGAGGGGTTAATAAGTTGATGTGTTAGCTTTCTTACTGCTCTACAGCACATATATATGTAGTGTTTTCGTTTCACTCTTCAAAGCCCTGAGCCCAGTGTCTTTCTGCTGTTTCATTGCTCTGTTATCAGCATGATAACATCTGACAAGTTCTCTGTTAACCAAGATAAAACCAGCCTGAAATTTGTGTCGAGGGAGGTTGCTATAAATAGGTTATCAGAGAGCTTGACTTGTCACAGCACAGCTCTGCAAGACTCTGTCTATGTGGATTGGGGGTGTGTGCGTTTCCTCCAATCAGCTGTCTTGGCTGTATGCCAAGAATCCACTCCCACTGCTGAACAGGAAGAGAAAATCTCTAACACGATGTGCACTTTCTAAAGGATATATAAAGCTGAAGACAGCAGATATACATTTGGGGCGACACTTTTTCAAGGTGTCCGCTATGTGAAAATTTAGTTTTTCTCCTCAGAATAGTAATGGGGTTCTGAGGGTTATTTGTGCAGGTTTAACTTTGGCATCAGTTTGGCTGGGCTGTACTAGGATTCTGCCTGGTCATGAGTAAGGTACACATGACAGGCTCAGAATCAGGTTTCATAGTTTCATAGTTTCATAGTTAGTAAGGTTGAATAAAGACATCAGTCCATCCAGTTCAACCTGAGCAATGTGTCTACAATTGTCCCCATCCCTGTACATCACACACTCACATTGGTCCCTACCCTCAAGGAGCCCACAATCCAAGGTCCCCATTCATATACTAGGGCCAATTTTTGGACAGAAGCCAATTAACCTACCAGCATGTCTTTGGATTGTGGGAGGAAACCGGAGTACCCGGAGGAAACCCACGCAGGCACAGGGAGAACATGCAAACTCCAGGCAGGAAGTGTCGTGGTTGGGATTCGAACCAGCGACCCTTCTTACTGCTAGGTGAGAGTGCTAACCACTACACCACTGTGCCGACCTGATTGGTCTGGTTGGACGGTTTGGGTATCAACATTCCCTGGAGCCAATCAGTGGGTGCGTCTGGCCCCGCTGGGGAGTCTGGGGAAGGGTACTTAAGGTGCTGAAGTCACGTGTTCGGGGTTCGGCCGGAGCTGCCTGTTCCTGAATCTGGACCGGGGTAGCCCCGCGAGGGGTCCCGGGCCCGGGAGTGTTTGCCATCCCGCAACATGGTTCTTCTGACTAGCCCCATAGACCTTCTTGGTCTGGGGCAAAGGATCCATCTGCTCCCGAGTTTCGGAACCGGCTGGTCCGAAGCGCAGTGACTGAGGGAGGATTCAAGGTACCCGGGTGTGCTCTCAACTTGGAGGGGCATCGCAGCTCGTGTAAGCGACTGGGGGAGGACACTTCGGAGGAGGGCCAACTATCAGCAAAGAGGTACTCACCGAGGCCAAGATGCAGAGAGCGGTGGCTGTTGCGACTCGGCGCACACCACCCCTGGAGGTGATACAGGGAGTGGGTTGCACCAAGAGGCACAAGCCTCCAGCGGGACACCAGACTTGTGTGAAGGTCTGGAAGATGGCTCATGCAGGATGGACCGGACCAGAAGGTAAGTGGCAAGGAGGTCTGTAAAACAGGTGAGGAAAGTCCTGAAACAGGCCGAGGGTTAAACACAGGTAATCAGTCCAGGAGCCAGCAAGACTAAGTGCTGAAGGCAGAAGATAGTCCAGGAGCAGGCTGAGGGTCAAACACAGGTAATCAGTCCAGGAGCCACCAAGGCTAAGTGCTGAAGGCAGAAGATAATCCAGGAGCAGGCTGAGGGTCAAACGCAGGAGAGAGCAGGAAGCCCGTAAAGCAAGCCAGGGGTCAGGTCAGGAGAGATTTAGCGTAGTCTTCAAACGATCCGGGTCTCAACAGGAAATGGCAAACAGGAACAGGAAATGGTAAACAGGAACAGGAAGCAGAGGAACACAGGTGAGCTGAGACAAACCAGCAACTTGTCTGTCTGCCAAGGCTCCTTTTATAGGCTGGTCAGGGGATTCACGTTATGCGTGCACTTGTGCGTACGCGTGCGCGCCGCTGAGTAGGGCCGCGAATGTGCGCCCGCTGGAGTGGCAATCCATGGTGCATTTGTGTGCGCCTGCGCGCAGGGAGATGGTAAGGTTGATCCAAGTTACTTCCCTGATAGTGCCCCCCCCCCCCGAGGGGCGGCCTCTGGACGCCCAAGCTGGCCATCAACTCCGGATGTTCCCGGTGAAAAGCTCTAATCAATCTTGGAGCATGAAAGTTACCAGACGGTTCCCAGGAGTTGTCTTCCGATGGGTACCCTTTCCATTTTACCAGGTACTGAAGTTGTCTTCCCATCTTCCTGCAGCTAAGTATGGCTTCCACTTCGAATTCGTCCTCCCCATCGATTACAACTGGAGGCGGGGGAGGCTCCTCTCTCCCGGGAAATGGACTAGGGACTACTGGTTTTAAGAGAGATACGTGAAAAACCGGATGTATTCTGTACGATCTGGGCAAGTCTAGCTCGAAGGCCACAGGATTCACCATTCGCTTGATTGTGAATGGACCTATGAACCGAGGACCTAACTTACGTGAAGGGCAGGGTAATTTGAGGTGAGTAGAGGCTAGCCAAACCTTTTCGCCAATTCCAAAAGCTGGATTCTCCTTTCTTCCCTTGTCATAGTGCTTCCTGTAGTCGTCTTGAGCTCTTTGCATGGTCTCTTGAATTTTTTGAAAATTCGATTGGATAGAGACTATCCGATCCTGAACAGCAGGGACTGAAGTTTCAGGGATGGTGTTGGGGAGGAAGGAGGGATGGAATCCAAAATTCGACCAAAACGGTGTTTGGTGAGTAGCCGTGTGTACCAAATTGTTGTATGCAAACTCTGCATAAGACAGGAGGGAAGACCAGTCATCCTGGGAGCCGGAACAGAAACAGCGGAGATACTGTTCTAGAGATTGATTTGTCCTCTCTGTCTGACCGTTGCTCTGAGGGTGGTATGCGGATGAGAGACAGACCTTGATTTCCAGGGTTTTGCAGAGTTCTCTCCAGAATTTAGAGGTAAACTGAGCGCCCCTATCTGAGACGATACTGTTAGGTACTCAGTGGAGTCTGACTATTTCCTTAATAAAGGTAATGGCATTGTCCAAGGCAGATGGAGTACCAATCATGGGCACGAAGTGGGCCATTTTCGAGAGACGGTCAACAACGACCAGGATGGTGGTGAACCCTTCTGAGGGTGGCAGGTCAACAATAAAGTCCATGGAGATATCTGCCCATGGCCGTTCAGGGATAGGTAAGGGTCTCAGTAATCCCCAAGGTTCGGCTTTAAATCCTTTGTTGCGTTGGCACGGAACACATGAGGAGACAAATTTCTGACAGTCCCGCCTCCAACCAGGCCACCAGAAGGAACGAGAAATTAATTCTGACGTCTTCCGTATTCCGAAGTGGCCAGCCAACTTGTGGTCATGAAAAGTCTTTAAGATTGCTGGTCTTACTTCCTGAGGGACAAAGACCTTATCCTGTGCCCAAAATAGATCATTGCGTCTCTCCAAGGAACACACTACTGGATCGGTACAGCAGCTTGAGGCTGTTTTAATGGCAGCTGCCAGATCAGATTGTGTAAGAAGAAGGAAATTTTGAGGTGACAGAATGGTGCTGGGCTCGGTTAACTGGGAGGATTCAGGGAGCATCCGAGAGAGTGCATCAGCTTTGCCATTTTTGGACCCGGGACGGTAAGAAATATGGAAGCTGAACCTAGAAAAAAAAAGTGCCCAACGGGCTTGTCGTGGTCTTAAGCGCTTGGCTGTTCTGAGGTATTCTAGGTTCTTGTGGTCCGTAAAAATTGTAATAGGATGGGTTGCGCCCTCTAAGAGATACCTCCATTCTTCTAAGGCGAACTTAATGGCCAATAGCTCTCGATCCCCGACATCATAGTTCTTTTCTGGAGGACTTAACTTTCGGGATGCAAAAGCTACTGGATGCAAAAGGGCTTTGGGGCCCCGTCTCTGAGAAAGAATGGCTCCAGTGGCGGTTTCAGAAGCGTCAACTTCCAACACGAATGGCAAAAGCGGGTCTGGGTGCTGTAGAATGGGTGCTGAGGTGAACAAAGATTTCAGTTTAGTGAAGGCTTCCTGAGCTTCTTGGGACCATTGGAAGCGACCATGTAGCTTGGTTAACTGCGTAATTGGAGAAACAATGGATGAGAAGTAAGGATGAGCCCGGTGTTCGATTCGAACCCATGTTCGAATCGAGCACCGGGTGTTCGCTCGCTCGGCGAGCCCAGAACTATTGGGGCCGCTCGCATCAAATTCGTGTGATGCGAGCGGCCCCGCAATGCATTGCGGCCCGCGCAGTGCAATGCTGGCTGATGATTGGCCAAGCATGCACTGTGACCCCGCATGCTTGGCCAATCACAGCGCCGGCAGCGAGGAGAGCCATAATTGGCTACAGGCAGGATGCCTGTAGCCAATTATAGCTCAGGGGCTTTAGTACACGCCCCACGGTATAAGAGGCCGCCGCGCCGGCGGCCTCGCATATTATGTTTCAGACAGTGTCAGCGTGTCAGTGTGCTGCTGACTGCTGACAACAATATGTGCTTTATTTCTGGGGATATGTGTGTGCATGCTGTTAGAACAGCATTGCAGTATCACATCTGGGGGGTGTCTATAGGTGGCCTGTGAATGGGGGGCAGGTTTCCTGTGCTTAGAACTTTCCCTGCAAAAAAGTGTCATTTTTGCAGGAAGAAAGCTATTTAAATCACTCGCGGCTAATGAATTGATGGCTCCTGTAACACAGAGAGCTGTCATTCATTAATAAAAAACAAAAAAAAAAGCGTAGGGGTCCCCCCAAATTCAATAACCAGGCCCTTCAGGTCTGGGATGGATATTAAGGGGGATCCCAGCCAAAAAAAAAAATAAAAAATGGCGTAGGGTCCCCCTCAAAATCCATACCAGACCCTTGAGGTCTGGTATGGATTTTAAGGGGAACCCTAGCCAAAAAAAATGGCGTGGGGTCCCCCTCAAAATCCATACCAGACCCTTATCCGAGCACGCAACCTGGCAGGCCGCAGGAAAAGAGGGGGGACGAGAGCGGCCCCCCCTCTCGCCTGAACCGTACCAGGCCACATGCCCTCAACATTGGGAGGATGCTTTGGGGGTCTAAGACCCCTAAAGCACCTTGTCCCCATGTTGATGAGGACAAGGGCCTCTTCCCCACAACCCTGGCCGGTGGTTGTGGGGGTCTGCGGGCGGGGGGCTTATCGGAATCTGGAAGCCCCCTTTAACAAGGGGACCCCCAGATCCCGGCCCCCCCCCTGTGTGAAATGGTAAGGGGGTACAAAAGTACCCCTACCATTTCACCAAAAAAGTGGCAAAAATGGTAAAAATGACAGGAGACAGTCTTTGACAATTCCTTTATTAAAATCTTCTTTCTTCTTTCTTCATCCTTCGGTTTCTTCATCTTCTCCTTCCTTCATCTTCTTCCATCTTCTTCTTCCATTTTCTTCTTCCTCCGATCCGCTTCTTCTTGCGCTGGTCTTCTCGTCCTTCTCGTCCGGCATCTTCTTCCGTCGGCGTCGGCGTCGGCGTCGGTGTCTCTGTCTCTTCTTGGGCCGCTCCGCGCAATGGGAGGCTCCCGCTGTGTGAGGCTCCGCTCCGTCTGACAGGTCTTTTATAATGGAGGGCACCTGGTGACCCCGCCCCCTCTGACGCACAGGGACGTCATGGGGAATTCCATGATGGCTTTCCCCATGACGTCAGAGGAGGGCGGGGTCACCAGGTGCCCTCCGTTTTAAAAGACCTGTCAGATGGAGCGGAGCCTCACACAGCGGGAGCCTCCCATTGCGCGGAGCGGCCCAAGAAGACACCGACACCGACGCCGACGGAAGAAGATGCCGGACGAGAAGGACGAGAAGACCAGCGCAAGAAGAAGCGGATCGGAGGAAGAAGAAAATGGAAGAAGAAGATGGAAGAAGATGAAGGAAGGAGAAGATGAAGAATCCGAAGGATGAAGAAAGAAGAAAGAAGATTTTAATAAAGGAATTGTCAAAGACTGTCTCCTGTCATTTTTACCATTTTTGCCACTTTTTTGGTGAAATGGTAGGGGTACTTTTGTACCCCCTTACCATTTCACACAGGGGGGGGGCCGGGATCTGGGGGTCCCCTTGTTAAAGGGGGCTTCCAGATTCCGATAAGCCCCCCGCCCGCAGACCCCCACAACCACCGGCCAGGGTTGTGGGGAAGAGGCCCTTGTCCTCATCAACATGGGGACAAGGTACTTTAGGGGTCTTAGACCCCCAAAGCATCCTCCCAATGTTGAGGGCATGTGGCCTGGTACGGTTCAGGCGAGAGGGGGGGCCGCTCTCGTCCCCCCCTCTTTTCCTGCGGCCTGCCAGGTTGCGTGCTCGGATAAGGGTCTGGTATGGATTTTGAGGGGGACCCCACGCCATTTTTTTTGGCTAGGGTTCCCCTTAAAATCCATACCAGACCTCAAGGGTCTGGTATGGATTTTGAGGGGGACCCTACGCCATTTTTTTTTATTTTTTTTTGGCTGGGATCCCCCTTAATATCCATCCCAGACCTGAAGGGCCTGGTTATTGAATTTGGGGGGACCCCTACGCTTTTTTTTTTTCATTTTTTTTATTTTTTATCAATGACTTTTTTTTATGAATGAGTTTCAATGAATCACTGTTCTCTGTGTTACGGGAGCCGTGAATTAACATTAGCCGCGAGTGATTTTAAATAGCTTTTTTACTTTCAAAAATGACACTTTGCGCAGAGACAGTTCTAAACACGGGAAACATGCGCCCCTTTACAGGCATACTATAGACACCCCCCAGGTACGAAATTTAAAGGAATATTACACTTTTATTGTTTCAATTTAAGCATTATTAAAATCACTGCTCCTGAAAAAAACGGCCGTTTTTAAAAAAATTTTTTGCATTGATACATGTCCCCTGGGGCAGGACCCAGGTCCCCAAACACTTTTTATGACATTAACATGCATATTAGCCTTTAAAATGAGCACTTTTAATTTCGAACGTTCGCATCCATTATAACTAATAGGGTTCTAAAGCTCGCACGGACTTTAGGTCCGTTCGCGGGTTCTGGTGCGAGCCGAACGGGGGGGTGTTCGGCTCATCCCTAATGAGAAGCCGATGATGAATCTTCGATAGAAGTTAGCAAAGCCTATGAATCTTTGCACAGCTTTTTTATCCCCTGGAGCGGGCCATTCAAGAATTGCCTTGACCTTTTGGGGGTCAATGGCGATCCCTTCAGTGGAAATGACGAATCCAAGAAATTGGACAACAGTCTTCTCGAATTCGCATTTCTCTGCCTTAAGGTATAGTCTATGTTTCCTAAGAATGGTAAGGACCTTCCTTACATGGTCTCGGTGTAGTTCGATGGTGGCAGAGAAAATGAGAATGTCGTCCAAGTAGACGACTACAAAGTCATCAAGGTAGTCTCTGAAAATATCATTCACCAGGTGTTGAAAGGTGGCTGGGGCGTTGCACAGGCCGAAGGGCATCACTAAATACTCAAAGTGCCCAAACCTGGACCGGAAGGCTGTTTTCCATTCGTCATTGGCACGAATCCGGACAAGGTTATAGGCACCTCGCAGGTCAAGTTTGGAAAAGATCTTGGCAGTCCGGAGGCGCTGAAATAGTTCTGGGATGAGCGGGAGCGGGTATCGGTTTTTGATAGTTATTTTATTGAGTTCTCTATAATCAATGCAGGGTCTGAGGGAGCCATCCTTTTTCCCAACAAAGAAAATACCCGCCCCGGCTGGAGATGAAGAGCGGCGAATGAAGCCTTTTTCCAGGTTTTCATCGATATAGGCTTTAAGAGCCTTTAGTTCAGTCTCGGACAGAGGGAATATGCGCCCAAAAGGAATTTCAGACCCTGGTAACAGTTCTATGGGGCAGTCGTAGGACCGGTGAGGTGGTAAACAATCTGCCTTCTTCTTATCAAAAACATCCTTAAACTCAAGATATGCTGGAGGGATATGCTGAAGATTGTCGGATGCAGGAATGACTGCCATACAAGGAGCTGGAACTGGAGGGAAACAGTGTTGAGAGCAGTAAACAGACGTAAAGGAGACCTTCTTCTTGCCCCAGTTAACTTGAGGGTCATGGGCCTGCAACCAAGGAAGCCCTAAAATAATAGGCGTAGTCAAAGCGTAGGAATTCCTGGTGGCCTGAGTCCGTGGAGGTGAGAATCGGTTGGGACTCCTGTGTCACTGGTCCGGAGCGGGGTAAAGACCCATCAGCCAAGTGGACAAGAAGATTTTGTTTTTTGTCATGGAGAGGGATGTGAAGATTTTGAGCCACCGAGATGTCCAGGAAACAACTGCATGCTCCAGAGTCAATTACGGCCGGTAGTTGAATCCTCTCTTCCGCCAGCTGCAGAGAAACAAAAAGAGTAACATAAGACTGGGCAAGACCTGTGGCTTGATAGTTCATAACAACTTGCAGAGGCGGCTTACAGGGTCTCACTGGGCAGTTGCGGAGGTAATGGCCAACCCCTCCGCAGTACCGACATAGGTTGGCCTGCCGTCTTCGTTGCCTCTCATCAGGGGAGAGACGAGGGCGAACAAGTCCTAGCTGCATGGGTTCCCCTTCCGAGGCCGAGGGGCCGGAAGGGACCGGAATTGGAGGGTAAGGAGTGGCTGACTTGGGGAGCATCCAGCTGGGCCGAGGGGTCTGAAGGCGCTCAGAGCACCGCTCTCGCATGCGTCTGTCCAGCTTGGTGGCCAATTGAATCAGGTCCTCCAAAGAAGCGGGGGTCTCAACCCTACCCAGTTCATCCTTTAAAGTTTCGGAAAGGCCTTGTCGGTATTGGTACCTGAGGGCAGCCTCATTCCAGCCGGTGTCAGCTGACCATTTGCGGAATTCGACGGTATAGTCCTCCACTGGTCTCTTTCCTTGTGTCAAGGCGTGCAGGGTGGCTTCAGCTTTAGCAGTACGTTGTGGGTCATCGTATAACTGACCCATGGAGTTAAAGAAGGTTTCCACAGAGTTCAGGAGGGGACTTCTTTGTTCCATGAGGCTATGTGCCCATGCCTGGGGTTCGTCGGACAGTAGGGAGATGATGAATCCGACTTTCACTATTTCGGAAGAAAAAGTCCTTGGTTGCAGGGCCAGATATAAGGAGCAGGCGTTTTTAAATGCCCTGAACTTTTTCCGGTCGCCCGAAAATCGCTCGGGTGTAGGTACTCTCGGTTCAGGAACCACCATCATCATGGCGGGTGGTGAATGGGCCTGAGGTAAGGAGGCCCCGCTGGTAGGTGCTGGTGCTGTGTTAACTGGTGCGGGTGTTCCGGCTAGTTGCTGCAGACGGCTGTCAATTTGGGTGTACCCTTCCTGCAATTTCTGCACAGCGTCTGCGAGGACTGTAACTTGCTGGCATAAAATCTCCAAGGGTGAACCCGCTCTGTTGGCCTCTGACATGGCTGGTTTGTACTATCAGCAAAGAGGTACTCACCGAGGCCAAGATGCAGAGAGCGGTGGCTGTTGCGACTCGGCGCACACCACCCCTGGAGGTGATACAGGGAGTGGGTTGCACCAAGAGGCACAAGCCTCCAGCGGGACACCTGACTTGTGTGAAGGTCTGGAAGATGGCTCATGCAGGATGGACCGGACCAGAAGGTAAGTGGCAAGCAGGTCTGTAAAACAGGTGAGGAAAGTCCTGAAACAGGCCGAGGGTCAAACACAGGTAATCAGTCCAGGAGCCAGCAAGGCTAAGTGCTGAAGGCAGAAGATAGTCCAGGAGCAGGCTGAGGGTCAAACACAGGTAATCAGTCCAGGAGCCAGCAAGGCTAAGTGCTGAAGGCAGAAGATAGTCCAGGAGCAGGCTGAGGGTCAAACACAGGTAATCAGTCCAGGAGCCAGCAAGGCTAATTGCTGAAGGCAGAAGATAATCCAGGAGCAGGCTGAGGGTCAAACGCAGGAGAGAGCAGGAAGTCCGTAAAGCAAGCCAGGGGTCAGGTCAGGAGAGATTCAGCGTAGTCTTCAAACGATCCGGGTCACAACAGGAAATGGCAAACAGGAACAGGAAATGGTAAACAGGAACAGGAAGCAGAGGAACACAGGTGAGCTGAGACAAACCAGCAACTTGTCTGTCTGCCAAGGCTCCTTTTATAGGCTGGTCAGGGGATTCACGTTATGCGTGCACTTGTGCGTACGCGTGCGCGCCGCTGAGTAGGGCCGCGAATGTGCGTCCGCTGGAGTGGCAATCCATGGTGCATTTGTGTGCGCCTGCGCGCAGGGAGATGGTAAGGTTGATCCAAGTTACTTCCCTGATACCAACAAGCTGGCATCCCAAGAAGTGCCTGGTTGCTGGGTTGTTAAGGACATTAAGGAATCCACAGTTTCGCAGTACTGCCAAGGAGACAGAAAACGTTTCAGGTACTGAGAAAAGGTTCCTAAGTCATTCTCGGTTGAGGCTTTATTCATGATCAGAGACTTTGCTAGTTCCGGATCTAAGTGCTGACTGTCATAATCTCTGGCTAGAGATTGCTCAGCCTCGAAGCGCCCAGCTGTGAGTGGCTACTCTCTGGGTTTTGCATTAGAGACCTTCTAAGGGTCGGCAGTTTAAGGTGCCTGAGTTTCTTCACCCTTGCCCTCTGTTCCCATAGGAGACTGTGTTTGTTGGATGTTACCCCTGCAAATAAAAACCTTTCTAAAGGACTTTTTATGGTGTCAGCGTTCAAAGTTGTTGGGTACTAACCCTGGGAGCCCCTAGACATGGAAGAACAAGCCAAGCGGAGGTAACCGGTAAGCCCAAAAGTCAAGGCCGCACCATTGAGGGTTATGGCCGCTACATACAAGTAAAACTTATGTAGAAAGATTTGTTTTGTCTCTGTGTAATATGTGAGGCTGTTCACTTCACTAGGTATAGGAGAGGGTTTACATCCACTTTAAAGCTGAACTTTGGGCACAACATTTTAATGTATATTCCTAAATAGCCAGAGAAAATAGAAATCCACTTTGTTTGCACCAATGACTTTGAAAACCCAGATGTTAACATAAAAATAGCAATAACATAATAATTATGCTACACATTTACTTGTACATAGAGCAGGACTTTGGGAAGAAATACACAAAGCACATCAAGATACACACACCTCCTACATTTAGACAATGTTTGCTCATCCCGAAGTACAGCTTTAATGTTAGTTTGTTTCTTTTGTTACAGTAAACTGTCACTAACAATGGCACAAGAAACTGACGAATAAATGGAAGATTGGGTATTACGTGCTTTCCACTTGGTAAAACACTGCTGCAGGGTGCTCTGAACCTTGTGTTCCCACATTATAAAGATCACAGCATTTAGTCAGCTGGATGCAGTCCTAATGAATCCTGCAATTCAATGCAAGGTGCCTAACTGTAGGTTTCTGAGACCCCTGTATTGTATGGCATGATGATGGTGGTTTGGGAGTTGCCAGGACATTACCATAGTAGTTTTAGAAGTGGAAAGCACCAGTTGGCACCTGGTGGCACTCCATCAAAAATTTATTTTACTGTATCAGAGACAGGTTTAGCTTAAATCAATCTCCAACAAAAGAATATACTTTCATTTCAAATTAGCAGGCTACTGTGTGAAGCAAAGGGTAATCTTGCTAGCCTAAATTAGTGGTAAGCTTAAGCCTTCAAAGACAATTGTATGCCAGTGTTTGATGTATTTCACTATAATTAGCATATCTTTCAGCACAGTTAAATGCTTTCATTAATACTTCCCAAAAGTTAATTGAATGCAGATACCAAAAGTGAAACTCCTGTTTTGCCGAGAAAGAAAACAATCTCCTCTAGGTAAACTATATATATTGCAAAGATTGTAGTATACAGTTTTGTTATTAAGAAAATTATGTTTCTTGTTCTCTTTCTCAAACTGGTGGGCAAATGGAACAATCTTTTTTTATTATCAACTCTTCAGTAATCTCAGTGTTGTAATAAGAAAAGGAGCATCATTTGCATCCCTGTTGCTACAAAAAAATCTTAAGTTGGTCATACACTGAACAAATTTCCCCAGGAACCCTTCCAGTCCTGCTTTATTTGCCAAAACTCAATAATTATATCAACTTTTATTGAAGGAGCCTAGTAGAAAGTTTTAGGATGAACAACAACTTCATCCAATCAGAAGCAGCTGATGTTTGGGTATTCTGACAGACGCCACCAGCGGTGGTCAGAATACAATAACCCAGCAGGGGGGTCAAGTCCACCTGAGCTGTTTTCCATGGATGAAGGGATCTTTTGGATTTTTTTTTGTTCAGCCCACCGAATGATTTTGTAAAGGTGTAGAGCATGATCACTTTGCAAAGTAAGTTTTCACTTAGCTTAGTGAATGAGATAAATCGGTGCTGAGTCCAACCATCTATTCATGTGCAAGCACAAATCCTGTTATTTTTCATTTTCTTCGCACACGATTATGCATTTGCTCAGCTTAGCTAAAATTCACTTTGCAAAGTAAACTTGCTCTATTCCTTTAGTAAATCAATCCCACATTTTAAGCAAAAATGGCAGGGGATGCTTCTAATTTGAAAAAGAAGGAACCCATTAATTTTATGTGAAAACATAGTCAATACTCAATGGCTGATGAAAGGAAACCTTCAGGCTAAAGTGCAAAGTAAAATGCAACAGCACTGTGTTGATGGAACACTCAAATGTCAATAGCAGATAACTATAGATAATTGTAGAGAAGGAACATAGAAAACATCAGTACATTTACTATTAGACACAGTGGATAATACAGGCATAACGGAAAAAATAGGGGATAGGTGTTACACTCTTTCCTAGCCACATGGCAATAGGTGATATCAGGCAGCAAGGGAAAAACATGTCTTTTCAATTACATCATTGGGAGATGGTGATGTGTGTGATGCTAAGGAAAAGTATGGTCCTCACAGACAGCATCAATGACAATATATTCTGGCATCACATATTTTGCATGTGTAATAGATTTATTTAAATTTCAGATTTCCCTGGCTTAAATACAGCAGTAGCAGCACCCCAACCTGATTGAAAACAACTTTTAAAAAAGGCTTTTAGGTAGTTTTGGCTGTGACACCTGATTTTTTTTCATCCAGCTGTATTAGGCCTGAATTAAACAATGGACGTACCAGACACAGCAGGTTTAAAAGGTATAGGAATGTGTAGTCTTAAAAAAAAAAATTAAAAAAATTGAAAAAAAAGCTTAAGCCCTCAATTTCATACAAGTTTGGCAGAGGCAAAACCGTTCCATCATATAGTTTGTGAGCTTCTTTTTTGCAGTATGGCTTGCATTGTTTTAAAAGTAAAAAACAAAAGATAAAACAGAGTGCACAAAATTACTTCAAGACCATAACCCCACAGTCCCTGAACCACCTCCCATTCCTGTAATCCTAATAATTCCAGAAATATTTAAGGCCTCTTGCACACTGCAGCTTTTTTTTTAATTTTTTACTGAGCTAAAATACAGCCCGTTAATTGTAATGAGCCACACAGGAGCGCAAACAAGTGCTCTCATTGTTCAGTAAAAAAAAAAAAAAAAAAAAAATCTGCATGTTTGGTGAGTAATATACGCCTCATGCACACAAATGTGCGCAAATGCGTGCAAGTGTGCATAAATGCGTGCAAATGTTTATTTGCATATTGTACAGAACAAGAATGCGAGAATAAATTTGTGCAAAAATTTGAAAAATTGTGTAAGCGTATGAACGCATATACACAATACTGTCAAATAATTACAAAAAAACACGCCTGAAATTACATCTGAAAAAGTAGATGCTCAAACAGGAGTATCATGTGCAAGAGGCCTAAAATAGAGACTCGGTGTATTTATTTGGTAGAAACTTGCTAGCCAGGACAGTATGTGAGTTTTAGAAAAAGCTGAAAATTTGTTGTAGTGGCAGCATATGGTTTCACTCCCAGCGAGGGTGCCCTGACAACTTATAGAACTTTGTTTTTGGCACATTAACACAATTTCTTTGTTCCCTAGAACCTATACTTTGCTTAGATGTAACAATCTCAGGTGTGTTAATTTGTTTCTATGTCATAGGGGCTGGGTTCCCATTGCTCGTGAATGCTCCTGGGCACCTACTTTGTAATTATCAGTACTGTTTTCTTGTTGGCTCTTTTTTAACTTGTTATTATGCAATAAAATATTTGAACAAGAAAAAGCTGAAAATTGAAAGAGCTCTGCAGTGCGGGCCTGTTTTTATGGATCTGCTACCCACAGCTCTGCCTGCAGAATAACAGTCATTGTAAAAGTACATGCTATTTGGCTGCCACATGCACGAGGAAACAGAAGACTATATGCCAAAGAGTTTGGTGTGAGCAACACTAAAATAAGGCATGTCAGTAACAAAATGTAAATACTCCTTCTCAAAAGCAGCCACTTTCTTCTTGTTGGGCCTGCTAACACACCATTTTCCTCCCCCTACTCAAGGGTGCATAACAGTTTTTCATTTCTTTGTGCTTTATTCCTTCCTATATAATCTAGTGGAAACGCCCTGGGCCTTTTCCTTCTCCTCCCCAAGGATGCATTGCAACTCTTTTCTGTGCCTGCAAAATGTGCACATTTCCTCTTCCTCCTCCTCAGGGACATAGATTGGCTATTTTGTATAGACTTCTAATACACCCTTTTACATCTTCTCATTAAAAGCATGCAATTCAGCCATTTGTTTGGACCGCTAAGGTGGCATTTTCCTCCTCCCCTTCTTCCTCCTTTTCAGCTAATCATGCCATATTCCCAATTGCTGTTGACACAAGCATATTTTGTACAGTAAAGTTATGTGCACCAAAATACCACATATTCATCAACCCAACCCCCCATTCCTAAAACGGCCATTACATTTATTTTAAAAAGGGACGGCCAGACCTTAAAGTGATTGTAAAGTCAGAAGGTTTTTTTATCTTTTTGCATTCTATGTATTAAGATAAAAAGCCTTCAGTGTGTAGCAGCCCTCCTCAGCCCCCCTAATACTTACCCAAGGTCCATCTAGATCAGGGGTCTCCAAACTTTTCACTTCGGGGGCCACATTGTGCATTTTTCACATATTCGCGGGCCGAAAAAATAAATTTTTTTTTTTAATGAATCGGCAGTAGAATAAAATAGAATTTGACAGGCTGCCGGCAGTAGAGCTTGATGGCGCACCTAAACGATGTAACCTCATGCACTGGGGCTAAAATTCCAGTGTTCACAGGGTCTTGCATCTGTGTTACTGTCAACACACACACACGCCTCCATACATTTGTATCCTCATCAGAGCCCCCTCTGCATATTTGTGTCCCCCTTAGAGCCCCCCCGAATATTTGTGCCTGAATAAGAACCCCTGCATATTTGTATTCCCATCAGAGCCCCCTGACACGTTTGTGTCCCCATCAGAGCCCCCTGACACGTTTGTGTCCCCATCAGAGCCCCCTTCCATATTTGTGTCCCCATCAGAGCCCCCTTCCATATTTGTGTCCCCATCAGAGCCCCCTTCCATATTTGTGTCCCCATCAGAGCCCCCTTCCATATTTGTGTCCCCATCAGAGCCCCCTTACATATTTGTGTCCCCATCAGAGCCCCCTTTCATATTTGTGTCCCCATCAGAGACCCCTGCACAATTATGTCCCCCTTAGTGCCCCCCTTCCACATTTATGCCCCCCATCACAGCCCCCTGCACAATTGTGTCCCCCTTAGAGCCCCCTTCCACATTTATGCCCCAATCAGAGACCCCAGCACAATTGTGTCCCCCTTAGAGCCCCCTTCCACATTTATGCCCCAATCAGAGACCCCAGCACAATTGTGTCCCCCTTAGAGCCCCCTTCCACATTTATGCCCCAATCAGAGACCCCAGCACAATTGTGTCCCCCTTAGAGCCCCCTGCAAAACTGTGTCCCCCTTAGAGCTCCCCTTTCACTTTTGTGTCTCTCAAACTAGCCCCCGCCGCACATTTGTGTCCCCATCACCTCCAACAGTCACATCTGTGTCCCTCTTACATCTGTGTCCGGCTTCAGCGCTGTTCTGCTGCACCTCCTGACTCCCGCCCGGCTGTTACACAGGCACGTTGTAGCCAAAAGCACAGCCGTAAAGGACACTGATGCTAACAGAGGGGCGGGACCCGGGAGGCGCAGTAGGTCCTATCAACAACTAGTGAGGCGCCGGGTTGGACATGCTCCGTCGGGCTGCGGGACCTGTGCTGCATACTATCAGGGCTAGGGGTGCAACGGATCAAAAAACTCACGGATCGGATCGATCCTCGGATCAGGAGTCACGGATCGGATCATTTTTCGGATCAGCAAATAATTGAATTTGCAAAAACCTGTGAAAATTCCGCCACCATATAGTCCCCACTGTAATATCCACGTCATCTCCCCCACTGTAATATCCACGTCATCTCCCCCACTGTAATATCCACGTCATCTCCCCCACTGTAATATCCACATCCTCTCCCCACTGTAGTATTGGCTGGGTATCGCAGAGTATTGGCTGGGTATCGCAGAGTATTGGCTGGGTATCGCAGAGTATTGGCTGGGTATCGCAGAGTATTGGCTGGGTATCGCAGAGTATTGGCTGGGTATCGCAGAGTATTGGCTGGGTATCGCAGAGTATTGGCTGGGTATCGCAGAGTATTGGCTGGGTATCGCAGGGTTAATGCAGAGTATCGCAGAGTATTGGCTGGGTATCGCAGAGTATATGCAGGGTTAATGCAGAGTAT
Organism: Lithobates sylvaticus; assembly: GCA_028564925.1. Lineage (NCBI taxonomy): Eukaryota > Metazoa > Chordata > Amphibia > Anura > Ranidae > Lithobates > Lithobates sylvaticus. The sequence goes on along the minus strand of CM053028.1, from coordinate 284,194,251 downwards.
CGCAGAGTATATGCAGGGTTAATGCAGAGTATCGCAGAGTATTGGCTGGGTAATGCAGAGTATCGCAGAGTATTGGCTGGGTAATGCAGAGTATCGCAGAGTATTGGCTGGGTAATGCAGAGTATCGCAGAGTATTGGCTGGGTAATGCAGAGTATATGCAGGGTTAATGCAGAGTATCGCAGAGTATTGGCTGGGTAATGCAGAGTATCGCAGAGTATTGGCTGGGTAATGCAGAGTATCGCAGAGTATTGGCTGGGTAATGCAGAGTATATGCAGGGTTAATGCAGAGTATATGCAGGGTTAATGCAGTATATTGGCTGGGTAATGCAGGGTATGTTTACAAGTGATCGCTCCGTCAAATTTGACGGAGCGATCACATTGTAAACAGTGGCCGGGTGTACCAAGATGGCCGCCGCTCCGGAGCTAGGCCGAAGCCGCGGCCTTTCCTAAGGCCGCCGGGTGTACAAAGATGGCCGCCGCCGCTCCGGAGCTAGGCCGAAGCCGCGGCCTTTCCTAAGGCCGAGGCCGCGGAGCGCTCCGCGGATCGCGGGGGTGTGCCGATCCGAACGGGGTGGCCCGTTCGGATCACGGATCGGCGACTCAACCTGCGGGCCGGGAAAAACGTCCCAGCGGGCCGGATGTGGCCCGCGGGCCGTACTTTGGAGACCCCTGATCTAGATCCAGCAATGATGCAGGAGTGTCTCGGCTGCCCAGGACTCTCCTCCTCATTTGTTAAGACAGCAGCACGGCGCCATCAAAGTCAGTCAGCCAATGGAGGAGAGAAAGGGGGCAGGCCTTGACTGCTGCTCCATGTCTGAATGGATACAGGGAGTTGTGGCTCAGCTCGGGTGCCCCCATAGCAAGCTGCTTGCTATGGGAGGAATTTGACAGGAGAGAGGGTCCAGGAGCACCAAAGAGGGACCCAAGAAGAGGAGGATCCAGGCTGCTCTGTGCAAAACCACTGCACAGAGCAGGTAAGTATAACATGTTTGTTATAAAACTAATTTTTTGGTGCAAAAATATTCAGTGCGCTTGGTGTTTGTTAGCCCAACACTTCATATTCCTGATATGTGCCTGCTGTACCATGTACTTGAGAAAATATCCTGTTCTCTTTATATTTCTTAATTTGTGTGAAATCCCTGGTGTTCCTGCTAGTCCCCTTGCTTTCCTATTAAAAACTGACCACACTAAGCAGAAGAGCCCACTGTGGTCAGTTCTCTAGCTATGCTGGGAACTCAGTGTACTCTCCTCCAATGATCAGACTTGTCCTGAAATGCTCCCACTGCACGACCATTTACTGGGAAGCTCAGTGTGCTGCTGCTTCTCTTCCTCCCAGCTCTTATGCAGCTGAGAACAGAGGGAATGTGATCACTTATAAAAAAAAGTGAAAAAAGTTTTTTTTTATATCTATACAAAAATGTTTTCCCTTTCATTTCAATTTTAAACTGAATGGGTTGTCTTACAAGGTGATCATTTACAATCACTTTAAAGTTGGAATACACAACTAACCAATAGAGATTATGATATACACATGTGCACTTTCTACTGATATCAAATATAGGCAACTAAATAACATACAAGTGTCAAAAGACTTCAAACAAATAAATTGGTGCCAAACTCAGTATGTGCATATATGAAACATATATCAATAAACATTTACTAAATAACTATTTAAATACAACATATTTCATATCTCAAAAGAGTTACTTACATGTCGAACAAAGAGTTCAAAAAGTGATAGTGAAAAGTGTCCATGTGAATAAATCCAGACTATATATAAGAGATAATAGGCAGAAAGATTTTCTTCCACGTGATTCCTCCACGATAAAACACCTTGGCACCGAACAGCTGTATATTTACATGCATTAGTGCAAGTGCAGCTGTGCCAAGAGCGCGGGCCCTTCACTCTCCAAGGACCATTATCCAGCAGCTAATGTAAAGCTCACAATCGCTGCTTGCAATTGGTTCATGTGACTGCTGGTCCCATGATCATAAACCCCGCCCCCGCCGCCCAGCATTCTAAACCCCTTAATGGGCTGGGCGTTGGCTACAAGGTGTTAAAGATCATAAAATGCTTGATGTTTTTATGACTTTAAGAGCCACCACTGCAAGCCAATAAGGTCCTCAGGAACTTCAACCAGCTAGAAACTAAGGGGTTAATAGTGTGGCATGTGTTGTACATGTATATTTAAAAATTAGCCAAAGGAGCCAGCATAGTGTTACACCATTACACAGGTTTATTACAATAGTGCAATAGGTAAACACTTGCACAAAGATGAAGATGGAATTGCAGAAACAGAAGCCACCACACCATCCAAACTTCTGTGTTATCAGCATGTTGGACAGGATGGGTGTAACCCCTAAAAGGAAAGAGGCACAAAGTCTAATGATACACACCTGATATTCACCGGAGAACCCCACAAGGAAAGGACTTTACTGGTGTATGTACCGAGTTGTGGCACTTAGACTCATCAATGCAGTAGGCAGCTGAAGAGGGATTAAATCAGAGCATAGTACCCAGTTGCAGACAATAAAAAAAACAAGGACAGGCAAAAGGTCAGAATGACCACCAAAGGAAATGCAGGAAATAACATGGGGCTAGGAAATAAACGTAATGCTGGGGCCACAGGTATTGGACTGAGCACAGCTTAATAGTCATTTTAATTTATAGCATGGTCAGAAATTTATCATGTAGGTGCAATGTAAACCAGCAGGTGAGTTCCAGTGACAATAATACCTCCCAGTTTTAGAAGATAGCATGCTGTAAAAGTCAAAGAGACACAACATGCTAATGCAACCACAAGTAGCAGATCTACATTGTTACTGATCTGTGACACAGATTAGATCTTCTTAAAAGGAGTGAAAGGCCAACGGTCTTTAAAAGAAAGAGAGGGCAAAAACCTGGGCTTTCATAGTACTGAAAACAACGCTGGTCCAGACTCAGCCATTTTGCCATTTTCTACTACTATTTTTGTATGTTTAAATTTTTTAGACATTTTACAGATTAGCATTTTTTTATTTTCACTTTTTTTAACTACATTTTCAATTTACTCGTAAGGCCTTTTAAACAAATACGGAGAGCAGGGATGGCAAGGCTGATGAGAATGCATCACCTGACCTAGCTTAAACATTCCAATCTTTGTGGCATAATCACCTTTTTTTGATATGGAAAATAAAAGAACAAAATATATTTGATCTGTTCATGCATTGTATACTTTTAAATCTTGTTTCATTATTGACTTATTTTCATTTTTAATAAAAAATGTAAGATATCACAGAGGATACAGCAGTGTAAAATTGACCAGCAACAGGACAGTTTTAATTAAGGATAATAGGTCTAATGCCGCGTACACACGAAGGGACAATCCCGCGGGATTATCCTCTGGACTGAAGTCCAGCGGATAATCCCCTCGTGTGTGGGCGCCGGCGGACTTTTTGGCGCCAAAGTACGGCGGACTAAAGTTTGAAGTTTTGTTTTCAAATTATCCGCTGGACTTGGAAGTCCAGCGGACAATCCCGCCGTTAGTGGGCAAGTCCGCGGGACTTTTGAAATGAACGGACTTGCCGCTCATCGGCAAGTCCGTTCATTTAGCACGTGACTTCAGGTAGGCAGTTACTGCCGCCGCGCTAGCTCCGTGACCTGGCATGGATTTAAAGGGACTCCCCACGCCGAAAAAACGGCGTGGGGGTTCCCCCCAAATCCATGTCAGACCCTCATCCGAGCACGCAGCCTGGCAGGCCAGGAAAGGGGTGGGGACGAACGAGCGCCCCCCCCCCTCCTGAGCCGTACCAGGCCGCGTGCCCTCAACATGGGGGGTGCCCTGGGGAAAGGGGGGCCGTGCGGCCCCCCCACCCCAAAGCACCTTGTCCCCATGTTGATGAGGACAAGGGCCTCTTCCCGACAACCCTGGCCGTTGGTTGTCGGGGTCTGCGGGCGGGGGCTTATCGGAATCTGGGAACCCCCTTTAATAAGGGGGCCCCCAGATCCCGGCCCCCCACCCTATGTGAATGAGTATGGGGTACGATGTACCCCTACCCATTCACCTAAGGTGTAAAATGTAAAGTAAAAAAAAAACACCCACACTTTTGAAAAAATAGTTTATTGCACTGCTCCGGGGGTCTTCTTCCGTCTTGGGGGTCTTCTCGCCGGACTCCTCCGCTCTCTTCTGCTCTTTTACCTAGCTCTTTCACGAGGGGAGGAGTCCGGCTACCTTCTTCGTCGTCGCCGCCGTCGTCTGGGGGTCTCGATCCGCCTTCGGGGGTCTTCCGGGGGTCTCTTCTGTTCTTGCGGCGGTCGTCGTCTTCCGCGCCGCCGGCGCCTTCTTCTTCTTGTCCTTCTTCTTGTCCTTCTTGTTCTTCTTCTTCTTCCGATGTTGACCCGACGCTCTCTCTGCCCGGAATGCCTGTGCCGCTCTGCGCTCGGACTTATATAGGGACATGGGGGACAGGGTCACATGTTCATGTCACATGGTGACCCCGCCCCCTTGCGATGTCACAGTCCCAGCATCCTCCGTTAAATCCATGCCAGCTTGCGGAGCTAGCGCGGCGGCATTTACTGCCTACGCTAGCTACGTAACCTGAAGTTACGTTCGAAATGAACGGACTGCTCCGTGTGTGGGCAAGTCTGTTCATTTTCAAAAGTCCCGCGGACTTTTGGCCGGCGGATTATCCGCTGGAGAAGTCCGTGCGTGTGTGGGCAAGTCCACACGCTCGGAAAGTCCAGCGGACCCCGCTGGAAAGTCCCGCGGGATTGTCCGCTGGACTAGGTCCGCCGGCAAAAGTCCGCACGTGTGTACGCGGCATAACAGTTGTATGCCATTTTCTTTATTTTAGCTATGGGGGTGGGATGCAGTGGGTGATAACATGTGAGATGGCCCATGTGTTAAAGAATGATCTATCAATCAGTTGTTGTGGAGAGATATAAAGAATTTTTGGGGTTTACAGATCTGTGCACATAGGTGGGGAGAGTAAGAACAATTTACCTCAGGATGGCACTTCGAAAACCCAAGCATAGTTTGTTAACTGCCTGCCGACTACTCACATGTATCCAACAGCCTTCTTCTAATTTTCTGGCGCTCATGAGCGCATCCCCTGCCAACCCGTGCTATGATTTTAACAGCAGATTTCAACCTATGATTTTGGCTGAAATCAGCTGATCAGTTGTGTCCAGTCACACACAGAGTTTTTTACTAACACACTAAAAACACACTAAAAAAGCAGAAAAAAGAGGGTGGGTAGTAAAGTAAAAGCAGCAAACATTACACACAGTTAACCCCTTGATTTCCCCTAGATATTAACCCCTTCCCAGCCAGTGTCAGTAGCACATTGTCAATGTACATTATTATCATTGATCACTGTATTAGTGTCACTAGTGACAAAAGTGTCAGTTAGTGACCCCCCCCCCCAGATAGTGCCTTTTAGTGCCAGATTGCCCACCACCCTATCAAAGTCTCACTATAAGCTGCTGATCCCCACCATTACAGTACAGCGTCTATACTGTACCTTTGTAAATTCCAGTATATATCATAGTAGAAGCTATAACTTTTTTCTTTTCTTTTAAATGTTTTCCAAAGATATGTAGCAGAATACATTTAGGCCTAAATTTATGAAGAAATTAGATTTTCAGATTTTTTTTATTGGATATGTTTTATAACAGAAAGTTGAAAATGTTGTGGTATTTTGTTTATATAAGGGAAAATGTAAAACCCAGTAGTGATCAAAAACCATCAAAAGAAGGCTCTATTTGTGTGAAAAAAATTATATAAAATTGAATTTATGTACAGTGTTGCATGACTGCCAGTTAAATTAGCACACAATCACAAAATGTCATATACTGTATGCATTAACAGCTGGTAATACTGATATAAAGGTCCTTATTTGTGAACAAGGTCCTTGTTTGTCGTATGGGGGGGCAACACTCTTCCCCTCTTTCTCACAATCTCCTGTCTTCAAATCACCTTGCACATGCCTTCCCAAAGGAAAAGTAATCTCTTGTGCTATTACGCATTGCTGAGGAACATTACACTGTTTTAAATTCTTTAAAAAAATACTACTGCCCAGGGGACTTTTTTGGAAGTAGTCAGGCACAAAGATATAACATAAACAAATGGTCAGCTTTATTACAACATATAAAAACACAAAAAAGATTAAAAGAAAAATATGCAAAAATAATTAAATTTACAATTTTCTGCGCATTAATACATAGTAGGAAAATCTCTTCATGCAAAAATCCAGCGATATATGTGCCATTAGGAAAAAACTGATGGAATACATGTTAAGTCTCAACACATTTCATGAATCAACAGTTCACTTCCTAAGGAGTTGATGCTACTGACAGGGTGTCTGTGATTAAAATAAACCAAAATAAAAAAAATCAAACATCATATAGATATCAATATTGAACCACCAAAGGGAGTATGATGAATACTTACAACTCAGCATAACAAACACAATTCCATAGAGGCCTTAGAAACACCAGATGATAACCACAAGCAGGAAATCTGTCATGGTGGTTGTGAAAATGGGGAAGAATAGAAACCTGGCAGCACTGCAGGAAACAGGGGCAAACAGACAGATATGGCACTATCACAAAAATGCCATGTCACAGATCCCTAAAAGTGAATAATTATATCAAACTCAGACATAATCCGAACTGTATTGTACTTCAAAAATATATAAAGAAATGCCCAAGAGTTTTAGGAAGTCATAAAAGAAGACACAGGAAAAAGAGTTGACATCAGAGATAAATCCCTATTGAAATAAAGGTAATCAAACACAGATACTATTTCAAAAACAATAGCCAGAATTATTGTACAGCCACTTCATAGACAATATACTGTAAATATTGTACCGTCAATGTACAGTGTGTAAGCAGGTTTATTAGGATGGAATTCCAGATGAAGAGAAAAGGTAGATTTTTTTGGGAAACAAAGTAGAGTATATTATTTTAGAGACAACATCTGGAAATATTGTACAGAATCCAAGCACATGTGTAAGCAGGTTTAGAAGGCCCCAGTTTAAGATGGCACGCAGGTTTTACTGTGAAATAAAAATCAAGGAGAATAATTTTTTAAGACAACAGACACAATATTGTTCAGGCTCACTGCACTGTATATAAGTCATAGGCCTATATATTATGGGGGACCCAGAGTATCCTCGTGTTTTTACATACCACTTAGAAGGACTTCAGAGAATATTCCTTCAACATACTGTAAAATCAATCTACACCAATCTGATAATTGTCATCTGTTAGCCCACTGTATATATTTACATGGTTTCCCATATATTTTGTAATAAATGTCTTACTTTACTCGTTTGTTGCATACTGGTACTTTTAAATTCTGACTTCTGTGTTTTTGAGACACATTTATTTGTGTATTTGTACAAACACAAATGTGGTACCATGAGTTAAAATGAGTGACTAGTGTGCTACTCTGTGTATGAATACGTAGGTGCAAGGGATAAATAAAAATGTCAAAAGAATAAATGGCTAAGAGAGTAGATAAAAATAAATTCCAAAAATTCAGTATGTGTATTAAAATAACACGGATAAAGCTGCCACCACCTGTAGTGTCACCACATACACAGTTAAATAGTAAATATAGGTTGGGGTGGCACTAAATCTGTAGATTTCTAAATAAAATCAAAAAATCACACAAAAATAACCATAATAGTGACAGAATCATATACACATAAAAACAATATATATCATAAATATTAAGTGAAAATAGTGACCTAAAAAGGTAAAACAAGAACGTGACTGCCACTTAAAAATATCTACAATGGGAAATATTGCCAAAGACCTGTGTGAAGATAGTGAACACCATACAGCCAGCGTCAGCTAGTGTCAGATTGCCCGCCTACTATAACTATCACATAAGTTGCTGATAACAGTCATTACTACTATAAAAAAAAAAATCTATAATAATTCCAGTATCTATATCAGACACAATAACTTTCATGCAAACCAAATAATATACACTTATTGTGATTTTTTTTTTTTTTTTTACCAAAGGCATGTAGCAGAATACATTTTGGCCTAAATTCATGAAGAAATTGGATTTTTTAGATATTTTATTGGATATGTTTTATAGCAGAAAATAAATAACACCAAAAGAAAGATTTGTGTGAAAAAATTACATAAATTTAATTTGGGTACAGCAATGCATGACCGACCGCGCATTTGTCAGTTAAAGTAGCGCAGTGCAGAATAGCAAAAAAATGCTCTGGTCATGAAGGGGGTAAAATCTTTCAGAGGCTAAGTGGTTAAAGTTGTGTATGCAAAGTTATTATTCCACTTCTAGAATGCTTGAATTACATCAATTTCTCACTAACAATCTCAATTTCTTGCTTATTGTGACATCAGTGATGTGATTTCTGTTAATATTTTTTCTCACTTTGTTTCTGTTTCAATAACCCTCTATTTTTCAACACTGAACAGATATTTAAAAACTGTAGGAAATCATCACAAAAGTTAATCAAGCAATAAGAGCCTTTCAGTTTTTTTTTTTTTGACTATGTGACAAGGTAGTTTTAAAACAAATTAATAGAAATGGCAAAAAATACATATTCAAATGACATAAATGCTATAAGAGATTCAAATGGAAAGCTGAATAACAATAAAAAAGATTAATCGGCTATCTAGATCATACTGTGAAAAGAACAGAAACTTAGCTCATATTTAAAGCATTGCTTCATAATGAGGCATTAGGATCACTCCTATAAATTCATCCAGCCAGTTAAGGGAATGGCAGAGATTTAATCAAACGTCCAGACAGGGCATATTGCTGTTAAATTATATCTCTTCATGCTAATGTATTAATGTAGTTAGTTTCAATTGTGTCATCATGAGATGACCAGCACGGTATCTCTGTCATGGAAGACTGCTGACTATCAGCAGTAGGTAGAGCAGTAGATACTTGTAATGCTATCTGTGTCAATATATTTCATGAGTACCAACGACTGTCATTTGCAAATATCTTAAGGTCTTAAATGAAGAACTGATTAAAATGTGCTCTGTGTGGTCATTTCAATTTTGTAAGTGCTACAACATGAGCTGTGCTTTCCACCTTACCATTAGGAATTGTTCTTTATGCATATGGCTGCTGTATAGAGATTGGCCTTACAATAATATTCAAAGATTCTATATAAGGGTTGAGCATGTCACACCTTTTATAGCCTATCCTGGCTAAGCTACCATGCCACCAGGTAGCCCTTAAGGAAAAATGACATGGAGACAAAGATTCTGATAAAATACACATTTTGTATTTGTGCCCATTGTGTATAAAAGCCAGTAAAGCATGCGCCTTACTAACCTTCAGAGCATAGCTAACTTACTGCATTAACTCACTCACTAGCTGTTATAATTGTATGTGTTATTAAAATGCCAGTAAGTGTATGCCATTTGATTCAGTTATGTATGATTTGAAGCGCCTTAAACTATATCAAAACCTAGGAACAAAATGATAATTTCTTTCTTGCGCATTGAGGGACATAGGATGGCTTAAATATTTGGATTATACTGCCACTTACAGGAAAAATGGACACTGATAACTGAAACTGTAAACTGTCAGCCTGCACAAGTAATCCCCACCCTCAACCAGCAAGTCTAATTTTGTTGCTCTCATCCTCAGGAGAGTGAACATGTTTTCTTCTCTTCAGCTATTCTCTGCTCTGGAAATCTGGAAGATTTTTCTACTATCAACAGCTTCGGGTAGATTCATGCAGGATATGTTAAATCCTGGACCGTTCTCCAGTTAACCAATGAGTGCAAGTTTTCCCAGTGTAAGGGATACCACATGGAGGTACTCCAGCAAGGAGGACCAGATCAGTTGGCTGTACCTTAAGCAATCCAGAATCAGGCTGAAGGAAATGAAATTACGTTTATTAAGACAAATAATTCCAACATCAACACCAGTAAAGCATAAACATAAGTGCCACATAAACATGAAAGTGCGGCAAACCAAATAACGACCTAACTGACTATGTACAAATGGATGGAGCACAGCACACATGAGCAGGGCAAGGTCAGGACAGAAGGTAGCAGGGAGCAAGGTGCTGGACGCTAGAGGCAAGGAGCTTCTGGCAGGTCTCAGGATCAGGTACAGGAGAGCAGGAACAGGAACAAGGATCAAGATTGGGCAGGGACACGGCTCACAGGAAGAACACTGCAGGACTGAACTTCAGTCTAGGGCAGGATTATATACCTTCTAGCAGCCCACGTCAGGTGCAGCCTAAGTACTCGGATAGCCTAGCTGCCGGGAGACACCCACTGTTGGCCAGTGGAACTGCGCCCTTTGACTCCAGGAAAAACAGTGCCACCAGCAGGTGACCCATTTAATGACAAGTCCCGATGAGGAGCTGGCCTCCAGGCGCTCCATTCTGCCTTGAACCTGAAAAGTCCATGTGGGTGCAGGATACTGTAGGTCCAAAAAGGTTTCCCCTCAATGTTTGAGGTCTCTCAAACTCTTCAGTTTCCCCACAGGTCAGATCATCTTCTACATGATCTTTGAGAAACAACATCACTTTTGATTAATTATAGATACTATTTATCTAGGACAGTGCTGATTGCAAAAGCACTCTTTTTCTTAAAGGTAGAAGCCTAAGGTGCAGACTGTGCACTGATTATTGATTATGATTATTAGGAAACCTTCCTTTTATTCTCTCCCTCACACTGTCATTGAGATCCCTCCAGCTTGGCTCCCTGTCATCCACAAGACTTAACAATTCTCAGACTAGCCTTCCTCTTCCATCCTCTGAAGAATCCTCACAGCGAATGCCAATCTACCAGGCTGGAGAGGCATCCGGAGCACCCTCTCTGTATAATCTGTTGATAAAAATCCTTAAACTTTAAACAATTTGTATGTTTCTGCAGCATTGGGCCATGCTTTTGGATGCTCATCTGAGCTGGATTAATTTGGACATTGTCACGATAGTGAGTTTATTAACCATCAAGTAAGTGCCAAAAGTGTTGCCATGGCAAGAGAACAGTTCTGAACCTCTCCAGTGCAGAACATAACATTCCTACATCATCAACCATGATAATCCCAGGCATAGGCATTTGGCAGGATGACTTACTTAGCCTACAGTTTCCTCGTACCCAGAGGTATTCCAGGACCTGTGTAGTAGGGGTAAGGCTCGATGTGGACCGCCTGGCTTTCAGATTGAGCAAATCTCTGCACAGGTTTTGTCTTCAGGTAAAGGGATCCTTTAACAGAATCAATGGATGCTCTGGTTGCTCTGTAGGATCAGTACAGTGTCTGCTTTGTCAATTTGAGATGAAGGACATTCTGGTTATCCCCATAGTTTTGGATTGGCTTCTGATGATGTGGTTCACTGACCTGATAGAAATCCTGGCAGCTGCTCTATAGACTCTTTGAGACCATCAGGATTTTTTGTCCCAAGGACCAAATTACTATTATGCTTCATCATTGTTGGCTTTAATGGCATGTCTGTTAAAACATAGGTTATGAGGAAAAGGGTCTTTTCTAAATCTGTGACTCCTGCAATGCTCACAACTAGGAAGTCTACTTCCCCCAATTTTAATTATTTTAAATATTTTAACTACTTCCCACATTGCCCATCATCAGACATGGAAGGCCAACTTCTCTTGGTTTGGGTCTCGAGACTTCCACCCCAGAGTTTCTCTGTGGGATGAATCTTCTTCCTGCAGCTGGGTTTGGACCAGTGTTTGTCTCTCAGCATTATCAACGGTCATGTTTTTAAGTTTCCTATTCTGCTTCAATGACTGATGAGCTTTCACTCTTTGACTAAGACCTTTAAGACCTTTGTGATTAGGACCCAAAGTTTTAACACGTTCTTTGTTCTTCAATAGACTCAAAGAAAATAATCTTTAAATAAAAATAAATTCATCCTATATTTCAGCTTACGCCTCATGGAGGCTGCATTGATTTTCTTTTCAAGCTAACTAAATTTTTTGTAAATAAAGATAATTTCCTGTTGACCCTGATAAAATTCCAGTGTCCATGTAATTTGTAACTTCCTGTGCACTGATATTTTTAAACAATGTTATCTGCCTTCCCAGTCATTTTCTGTAAACTACAGAACAACTTCTATCTGTGTAATGGAAATGAGCAGAAAGGAAGGTTTTTTTATTTTGTTTTGGTCCAAATTAATAAAGCAGACTAGGATGACAATAGGTTGATAGCTTCTGATTCAGGACTGATTCATTTTTATAAATGTGAGCCTATCAACAAAGTCTGTGGACAGGCGCACTCTTTGATCCATTACAAACCCTCCAGCAGCAGTGAATGTGCATTCAGAAAGCATGCTGGATGCAGGACAGGCCAGTAGCTTGGATGTGTATTGAGCAAATTCTGGCCAGTGGTCCATCTTCAAGACTCAGTGGATGCTCTGTTGGAAAGGTCTCCAAGTCTGCTCTTGCCCCTAGATATTCCTGCACCATATAATGCAGACATTGGCGATGGTTGCTTGAACCTATCAGACCTTGGTGCTGAGGACTGAAAAATTGTTTAAAGGCATCGGTCAGCTGGCCACCTTCTCCACCGCTCTTCCTCTGACCGAACGAAGCCTCAGAAATACGTTGTCCAGCACCAGGAAATCGTAATCTCCCAGGGTCTGGAAAGGCGTTACACAAACTTTTATTCAAGGCCTCCTGAAAATGTTTCATCCTCTGCTCCTTCTGAGAAGGCAGGATGAGTTCTGCAACTTTATCCTTGTAACGTGGATCAAGAAGGGTTGCCAGCCAGTAATGATCCCTCTCCTTTATACCATGAATCCTAGGGTCCTTTCGCAGGCTTTGTAGAATCAGGGAGGCCATGCAGCATAAGTTTGCAGGGGCATTCGATTCTGAGTCCTCTGGGTCACTAAGGTTCAGATTGTTCATAACTACCACCTCCCAGCCGCGTACAACTCCTTGGGTTTCTGGGGACTGAAAACCATCCCAAACCAATCCTCCTCCTCTTCTTCTTGTGTGTTTGACTGCCCCACAGAAAATGCTATCTGGATAAAAGGGGGCCTTGAGAGGAAAGTATGTCCTCCTCTTCCTTCTGCTGTTCTGCCTGAAGTGCCCTGTCCATGATGCCATGAAGCATGTGCTTCAGCAGGAAGACTAGAGGGACAGTGCATTGTCGCTGCTCACCATCCTTGTGGCCTCCTCAAATGGTGACAGGACAGTGCATGCATCCTTGATCAGTAGCCACTGGTGTGGTGAAAAGAAGCCAAGCTCCTCTGACCCTGTCCTGGTGCCATACTCACACAGGTACTCATTGATGGCCCTCTGCTGTGTGTGCAGCCACAGCAGCATTGCCAATGTTGAGTTCCACCTGGTGGGCATGTCACAAATGAGGCGGTTGGTGGGCAGGTTGCATTCCCTTTGAATGCCAGCCAGCCGAGCACTGGCATTGTATGACCAGCGGAAATGACCACAGACTTTTCTGGCCTGCCTAAGGAGATCTTGTAAGCCTGGGTACCTGGTCAAGAAATGCTGCACTACCAAATTCAGGATGTGTGCCAAACATGGAACATGGGGCAAGTGTCCCTGTCAGAGGGCGGAGAGAAGGTTGGTGCCATTTTCGCATACAATCATTCCTGGCTGAAGCTGGCATGGCGTCAACCACCTCTGAGCCTGCAGAGCTGACAGAATCTCTGCCCCAGTTTGGCTCCTGCCCCTAGACAGACCAACTCAAGCACCCAATGGCATCTTTTAGCCTGACTGCTTGCATAGCCCCTTGAACGCTTATAGAGCACTGCTGGTTCAGAGGACAATTCTGCAGAATAGGCCATAGAGAAAGAAGAAGAGGAGGGGGTGGAGCAGAGAGCTTTGGCAGAATCACCACTAGCTTTTTGGAGGCTTGGTGGCAGAACAAGCTTCAACAACACTGAACCCTGTCCTGCATCCTTCCCAGCTGCCACCAGAGTATCCAGGGTAAGCTGTGATGGAAACGTAACATCCCTGCCCATGCCTGCTACATCATGAGTGAGCAGTAATATGCACCTTACTGCTGACCGCCCTGTCCAACGAGGCCAAAACATCACCTTCCACATGACGGTAGAGAGCCGGAATGGCCTTACATGAAAATAAATGCTGTTTTGGAACCTGACACTGTGGAACGGCACATTCCACAAATTCACATTCCAGCTGAAAAGGCAGCAGTTGCAGTGCTAACAATTTGGCCAAGCTAGCATTTAGACGCTGAGCATGTGGATGGCTGGGACCGATTTTTCTTTTTATGGTTCATCAACTGGGTTAGGGAAATTTGACTGCTGAAATCAACTGGTCGTGTACTGCTAGCAGATTGGGCGCAAGTACTTGTGACACCTATTGCTATACCTTGATTCCTCTCGGTGCAGGTTTTTGAGAGGAATGGAGGTATAGTAGTGTTGGAGATCCCAGATGAGGAGCAAAGAGAAGTCCACCTTTTTCTATGATGTGGGTCTTTCAAGTGCTGCTGCCAACGGACTGCAAGGCAGGTCTGGTCTTGCACGTGGTGCCCAAGCGGCTGCTGTTCTGGCCACGCTTGATCCGCTTCAGACATAGGTTGCAAACAGCAATGGTGCGATCTGCTGCACACGTGTTGAAAAAAGGCCCACACCAAGGAATGGGGAGTCAGCAGCGCCCTGCACCTGCGGAGCTCTGCGGTGTGATGCAATAGGGTGGCTTGCCTTAAGCTGCCCCCTGGAGGACATCCTTCCTCATTGGAGTTGTGCCTCCTCCTCCTCACTTTCCTTGTCTCTTCTCTCAGGCACCCAAGCACAGTCAGTGACCTCATCATCCCCTCCCTCCTCGTCACTGGAGCAAACTTGCCAGTATGCTGCAGCTGGGGAAACATGACTGCCAGTTTCTTGTCCTTCTGTGGCACCCCCTCTCTCTATGCTCACGTTACGCCCTTCCTCAACCTGGGAACCAACATCGGAGCTTTCAAATTGCTGCACATCCTCCAGCAGCATGTCAAGAACAAGAGGAAATAGGGGCAGAGGGGGGCAGTGGGACTTTGTATGAAACAAAATACTTGGGGTAAATTACTACAATCAATATATTATATTAAATTCTTAATTTATTGGAAACACATCAAAAGGTAGTACAGTGGATATATTAAAAATTGTTAGAAGATTATAATGAGCAAAGTTATACAGTATGGTACAGCATGGTATCACATAGTATAGTAAGATTCATAGTATAATGGTATTGCTACATACAATAACATAACCAATAAGCCAACAGTACATTCAAGAGTGTGTATATAGAAATAACCAATAAAATAGATAAATGATTGAGGTAGATCAAACCCATAATAATGTCATGGCTAGTAGGACTTGCCCCTATTTCCTCTTGTTCTTGCCAAGTATCGGGGATGGAGTCTTGTGTACTGGATGGTCACGGCTCATACAAAGTCCCAACCACATTTACCTTTATAAACGAATTAGGGATGGAAACAATTTACTTTCTTATTTTGGTTTACCCTCTGGCTAACTATGGGCATGTCATCCAATTCAGTTAATACACACACATGCTTTATTGATATTATTCCTGTATTCATTAATGAGGCCACTTATCATGGGGGGCGTTTTCATCTATCTCCGAGAGCTGCGACGTGCACCGTGGTTATCCTCCGCCCCCCTGGTTACCCGACCATGGGGGCGGTGGCCTGCCATCGCTGCACATTGACGCCACGCCCACACGCCTTGCGTCCGGTGTCATGAATTGGCGCTGCACGCCTGACGTGTTTGTTATTTCAATCCTGCCCAACACGAGGGACGCCGGGCTCTTCTATATGTGCGCTAGTCGCTCAAACGTGGATGCCACTTCCCTCTGAGCTGGGCATGCGTGACGTTGGTATACATCCTTGGCTTTGCTGCGGGCCCTTCCTCAATACTGCTCACCTCTCAGTGTAACTTCTGGCTTAATCTGCTCATCCAATTCCTTCACTTATTCATACTGCACACTCCCCTGTGCAGTTGCAGGTAACGACCAGCTCTGCTTCAGATTCTCCTTGGCTATTTCACGGTGGTTTGTTTTTCACTGTTTTCTATTTTATTTTACTGCACACCTGGACACCCCTTTACCTTTGTGGGGTGTTAATATTGGTCCACTTGTAGCTTTTTCAACCACCCTCTCCTATATTCTCTCTCTGCTTCTTGTTTTTTCCACCACCCAGATAACCCACCTATCACCTAACAATTTAATTAATTTTTTCTTCACCAGTTTCTTGTGCCTACCCCCACTGCATCGGCAAAATGAATCCTGCTTAAAGTAATACTCACCTCATTCACCTTTTTGGCTCGTTTGCCAATACTGGATGTCACCTCAGCTCCCGGGGGGATGCTTTACATACACCGCCCAACGCCTCCGATCTATATCACCAGTACCATCTATCATATATAGTATATGTCATCCATAGGTAAGAGTGGCTAGGACCATTGCTATGCTCCCCCTTTTTTCCTATGTGTATAATCAATTACCATTGATTAATACTACTAATATATTGTTTATCACAGGCATTCTCAATACACAGCTGCTCCTGGTGAGTGGAGTTATTCCACGAAACGCGTCGAGATTTTTACCATTGGATGCCATGTCCTACTAGCCATGACATTATTATGGGTTTGATCTACCTCAGTCATTTATCTATTTTATTGGTTATTTCTATATACACACTCTTGAATGTACTGTTGGCTTATTGGTTATTTTATTGTATGTAGCAATACCATTATACTATGAATCTTACTATGCTATGTGATACCATGCTGTACCATACTGTATAACTTTGCTCATTATAATCTTCTAACAATTTTTAATATATCCACTGTACTACCTTTTGATGTGTTTCCAATAAATTAAGAATTTAATATAATATATTGATTGTAGTAATTTACCCCAAGTATTTTGTTTCATACAAAGTCCCACTGCCCCCCTCTGCCCCTATTTCCTCTTGTTCTTGCCAAGTATCGGGATGGAGTCTTGTGTACTGGATGGTCACGTCTCATACAAAGTCCCAACCACATTTACCTTTATAAACTCCAGCAGCATGTAATCTCCATGCATGATGGTGGGGCTACAGAAGAAGTAACTGTGGACAAGGAGGCCGCTTTGGCAGCTGTGTTTGAAGGCAAACTACTCTGAGCCTGGTGACAGAGGATGAGGAGGATGAGGATGGCTTCCTTATTCACTTTACCAACTCTACTGCACATTGTTGCTCAATAACACGGCCAGCAGCAGAAAAAAAGGACAAGGCTGCTTGCCCACTTTTAGTGGCCTGTAAGCATCTGCCTCTCCATGGAGGCCTTCCGGACATGATGTTTTTTTTTGTAAAAATCCGTGGAATCCGTATATCGATAGCGCTGGGATCCACCACTGCAATCGTTACAAGGGACGGTTTTGCGTCTTACACCGGGCTACAGTCTGCTCCTTCTGGACAAGTGCGGATGACTTCTATGTTACATGCCTTTCTCCATCGTCTGTTTGTGAGTGCATCTGCTATTATCATACACCAAAGTTATTAAAACTACTGATTTGCTACGCTTAGAAGGCGCCGCTTTTTTCTTTGTCTATGTTTCAGATCCACTTCTATCTGCAAGTAGGCAGTCTTCTCAGATACTAGTTTATGTACCGTTTACATGGACTAATTACTATGAACTTTTCTTAAACATGTCTGCCCCCTGAAAATATTGCACCCGTACCCAGAGTGCACTTAATTTATCCCATTTTTGTTTGAAGTGCCTTATATTCTGTTTTTGTGTTATCATTCATATTCTCAGAAAAATGGCCAAGAAATCATAAATTCTGCCAGGGTATGTAAACTTATGAGCACAACTGTATATATACTAGACTGTATATATATATATATATATATATATATATATATATAGCAATACACTGCCTGAAATTTATTAGAAGCTGTACACCCTGTATTATATACTGTGTACACCGCCTGAAGTGTAATAGTAACTGTACACCACCGAATGCACTGTATATATATGCTACACTGAACGCTAGACTGTATATACTAGACTTTATACACCGCCTGAAGTGTATTATATACCATACACTGCTGAATGCACTGTATATATATGCTACACGGAATGCAGAGTGTATGTATATATATATATATATGTATATATATATATATATATTTATACTAGACTGACTGTGTATATACATATATAGATGACATACAGTTTCAACACAAACTTACCATATGAAATGGACCTGAAAGTGTGCCTTGGTCTATCGTATGGTACACCAAAATAAGGGGGAATACCCTAGATAAGAAATGATGAAATGAGAGTAGCTATGAAATTATGTGAAATGAGTATTCTGTTTAGGAGTAAGAATACTTGAGAAATGCCCTGAAAAGGGGAAGGGAGGGTGGGTATCTCGCACAGGAAACCGTCAAAGACCGGAAGCCTGTAGGCTGGTTAAATACCCCCCGGGCTCCTCCCATAATCTCAGGCCACCATGTTGGCCTTCTTATTTATGGTTTAGAGCCCTATGGCCGATACGTGTAAAGATGACATACAGTTTCAACACAAACTTACCATATGAAATGGACCAGAAAGTGTGCCATCGTATGGTACACCAAAATAAGGGGGCAAAACATTTAGGTAGGGAAATGCTTTATTAGTGAGACAAGTTACTGGGTAAGCTTGGCAAATGCTTGGGCCATTTCCACTTGTGGGTTAGGTATGTAGCGGGCTTTCATCTGCCTAGCTTTTTAATGATGTGGTCCGGGATGCCTTGCCGGGATGCTGTTGAAGCTGCCCCGATCCGGAATGAGTGTCCGGAGTACTGACTGGGGTTTAGGTGTAGGTTGCTGAGGAGGATCCGGGTATGTCTCATGAACAGAGACGCGTTGAGTGGTTTGACGGGAAAGGGCAGAAGAAGACTGGTGTCCGGGTGATCGAACAGGAGTGTTAACAGCCGATTCAGTGTGGTGACTGGACACCAACCATTGTGGGTCCTGAAGAAATGTACGTCTGTTCCTGCGCCTAGCTGCTAAGTCTTTGACACAGCCAGGTGCAGGATGAAATGGTCCTGGTGGCGAACTAGGTTACTTTTACGTAACACTGGGCATGAAGGGTGGTTGCAGGTAAACTCACTGGGCCGTAGGAACCCATAGAAGGCCAAGTGTATGGCGGCTTGTATGACCAGACTGGGGAGGAGACCGAAGGGAGACATGTCCAGGATGGTGGACATGTCCCTGAAGATCTCACCGGTTATCGGTAGTCGTCTGGGGCTGACTACCTGCTGCCATTTCTGGATTCCCCGGAGAACGCCCCGTACCACATGAGAATGAGAATGAGAATACGGAAGGTCTTGCGGGGTCCTGAAGGGACAAGTAGTGCTGTACACCAGCTAGGTACAGCCGTATGGTGTTGTGAGATAATGTCAAGTGAGTGTGACAGTAGGAGATGAAGGCCAGTATCTGTTTGACGCTGGACAGTTCTCTGGGGTGTTGAGACAGGAACTTGTTGAATGCCCTCCAGGCTGTCTGATAGGCCTTGCGTGTATTGCGGGAGAGTGATGCATTAATGAGGTTGGTAACTGTTCGTAGGTGCTGGGTTAATCCAGGGTCAGCTGCGACCAGTACGGGATAGCAGCCGACAGGGGACTGGCTCCAGGCATCTGCTTGAAAAAGGAAACGTAGTAAAAACGGGAAAGCGCATCCGCTGCCAGATTGCGCTTCCCCGGGATGAAGGAGCAGTAGACGTTAAATTGGTGCTGAAGGGACAATTGTACCAGCCTACGAAGGAAGGACATGACGGGCCTGGATTTGGACCTGCCTTTGCTGATGATTTCTGCGGTGGCAAGGTTATCGGTTGTGAAGGCTACTGTCTGCCTGGACCAGCTGTGGCCCCACAGGTGGGCAGCTGCTACGATGGGGTAGAGCATAAAGAGGGCAGACGTTGTGGTAAAGCCGGGTGTCGCTAGTGCCTGTGGAGGCCAGGGTGCCGCAAACCATAAATGGCCAAAAATGGCGGCGAACCCTGTGGAAGCCGCTGCGTCTGTCACCACCTGTGGTGACAGGGAGGATACTGTAGGTATGAAAAGTGACACGCCGCTCCAATTGGACAGGAATTCCTCCCACATGGCCAGGTCCACTACGGCTGCGGCATGAAGTTTGATGACCTGATCTGGATCCTGGGTGTGGGATAGGTACACTAACAGCCGGGACCCGAAGGAGCGGCCCTGGGGGATGATCCGCATCGCGAAGTTCAGCATCCCTAGGAGGGACTGAAGCTGCTTCTGGGTACATCCTCTGGTGCAGCTGAACTCCCGGAGGGTGGTCCTGATGCGGTCTAGTTTGTCTGGGGGGAGGCTAGCCTGCATGACTCGGGTATCCAGGTTGACGCCCAGGAACGTGATATTTTGTGCTGGGCCGTCAACCTTGTGTTCCGCGATGGGGACATTCAGGTTACTGAAAACGACCCTTAGCCTGTTGAGGTCACCCGGGGTTGTCTCGGGCGGCTCTATCAGCAGGAAGTCGTCCAGGTAGTGGATGACCTCCTGGCACTGAGCTTTGTGCAGGAGGATCCACGTGAGGGTCTGCGCGAACGTGTCAAATAGCCAGGGACTACTCTTGGACCCGAAGGTCAGCTTGGTGGCAAAGTAGTAGGCCTCCCTCCATTTGATGCCATGCCAGCACCAAAGGGAAGGGTGTATGGGCAGCAATTTGAAGGCATCTGATATATCTGCCTTGAAAAGCCAGGTACCTGTGCCTGTCTTGAGTATGGCTTGGATGGACATGTCCACTGAGGTATATTTAAGTGAAAACTCCTCGGAGGGGATGAGAGAGTTGAGACTGGGAATGGCGGAAGAATGAGGCACTGACAAGTCATAGATTAAACGTTTTTTATTAGTAAACTTTCCTTGCACAAGCCCGATGGGGCGGACCCTCCATGTGTTGAAGGGGGGCTGGTTGAAAGAGCCTATCATAAAGCAATTACGTGAGGTGAAATGGAACTCCTCTGTGAAGCCTTGGATGAGGTAGATGGCCAGGGATGGAGTGGGATGTGCGGTCAAGTAGAAGCCGAGCCATGCAACGTTGACCAGGCTTAGTCAGGCCTTTTTCTGCTTGACCTCGCATAGGAGTCTGGGGTGAGCCCTCTGACATAGGGTACACACGTGGAGCAGGCGGCACTGACTGAAATTACAAGAGCCATAGTTGTAATTGTTGCAGATTGCTGCTCCCCCGGCCATCCGAACAAGTCGTCCCAGTTTGTCCGTTTTCAGCCCTTGTGCAGGGGTTTGCAGAGCCTGACCTGTGCTGGTAGAAGCCGTGTTGTCTCTCTGGTGGACAGAGGCTGTATTGGCACACCAGGCGGCGTTGTGGGTTGCGGACTGGCAAATGGCACATAGTGGTGACCGTAGGCCCGCAAAGTGCCGGCAGAACAGCTCAGTGTCCATGATGCTCCAGTCTGTGGGTGTGTGGAACTGGAGAAACCTCGCCGCGGCTTTGGCCAAGAAGGAGCGGTGATAGTCGTAGAACCCAAAGCCACCGTATTTGTAGCCTAGGTCTACGACTATATGGAGGTATAGGTCCAGCTCCTCCCGTCTGGCGGGGGAGGTGGACCTACTGAATCCGACTGACCTGGAGAAAATGTGAGAAAAACACTCGGTTTGAGAGTTGTTTTGCTATTGTCTTATGGACTGGTTCAGAATTTGATGGTAACAACAGGCGTCAGTGACTTGGAGTTTTGAAATGAAATGAATGAAATGAAATGGAATGAAATGACAGACAACAATACAAATGAAATGAAATGACATGTTGCCTTTGATTAAATGAAACTCCCATGACAGAGGCCTGGCTCGGTCCTACCGCATTGGGAGTGACTGCGAACCGGACTCTGGAGCATGTACTGAAATGAGACAACGGTGAAATGAGGCCCAATACCTGGGGCACACCGGGACGAATTGATAACATCGTAGATGCCACGGAATTCGAGTCAGAGCGCAATTACGTGAGGTGAAATGATTGAACTCCCATGACAAAGCCTAAATCGCCATGCCACTTGTTTAGCGACTGAGCACGATCGGACTCTGGAGCATGTACTGAAATGAGGCCAGTCCTGGGCACGCCGAGACGAATTAGTACGGGGATATGACTAATTCGTGTCGGAACATGGTAAGGTGACACAGAAATGATATACCATGACAAAGACGAGAATCAACACGACCGGACCTTCGACGAGATTCTGTCTCTGGCGCATATATTGAAATGAGGCCGAGCAGCTGGGCGCACCGGATCGAATCGGTCGGTGCATCTTTTCGGATGCGACTAGATTCGAATCGGAACGTAATAAGTGACGGGGCGATGCCATGACAAAGAATAGAATCAACGACTGAGGCCAGTACCGACAAGTGATTCTGTCTCTGGCGCATGTACTGAAATGAGGCCGAGCAGCTGGGCGCAAATGAGGAATCTTTTCGGATGCGACTAGATTCTAATCGGCTGGGCGCACCGGATCGAATCAGTGAGTGGTACAATATAAGTGAATATCCGTAGATGAAAAGTAGTATTTCTAGGTGGGGTGATGGTGATCCTGTCTGGTCGGCATCTACGCCTATTGAAAGGAGGCTTACCAGAAGTCACAGACTAAATGAGACGTACGCCTCATAAGTCGTGACAAGCTTTGTTGTGGAGGGTTACCGGATCCCTATTCCACGGATGATTTCCAGGGTATATGCGCGTATAAGGGCAGAGGGGATGCGGTCATCAAAATCTCCAATAGCATTCGGCCATATTTGAGAAAAGAGAACTCGCATAGTGTGATACCGTAAAAATACTTTTAATGAGGTAAAAACAGATTAAAAACACTCACATTTTAGTAGTAACATTCAGGCTCATAGAATCGTGTTGAATATCGTAAGGTGCTGCTGCTGTGGTCCACCCTCTGGGACTTCGTCTGGGGTGTGGACCACAAGCCTCAGCAGTGCATTTATATAAGGAGAGTGACCCCAATCTGTTTGTGAAATTGTTTGACCTTCCGGACCGGAAGTTGACCTCACTTCTGGTCCGGCGGTAATGTGCTCTTATATTTGTGAGAATACGTTCAGTTGCAGTATGGATATATGTTATAATTATTGGGGATTAACTTTATGATAAGGAAATCCTATTATTGTAAGCAAAAAGAGGAGAGACACAGTGAGGTGTCATCTCCTGTGCTGGATCCGTTGGTTTGCAGGGATGGAACGCAGAGCAAACGTAGCGTGCGTGACGTTGTGACGTCATTTCCGCCGGCCGCTGGTTAGACATTTGTCATGTCCAAGCCTCAATGTGGAGAGGGGCGGGGTGGCCGCGCACAGCTATGGCACGTCACGGCCGCTCTGTATGTCATGTAGAGACCCTTAGTGTTAAAAAGGACACCCTCATGTGCGCATGCGCCGCAGTTGGACATATGTTGCTGACATTAATAGACATAGATTACAGAGAATTAGTATATTAATGTAGACATGGCCTGGCTCGAAAATAGACATATAAGGAGGGGGAAAGTATGTATATAAAATGATGTAACAGGATGGAAACTAGGGCGGGACAAACGGAGAAGGGTCACTCCATTCATAATAACCCATGTATGTACCTGTACACGTAAATATGTACACATATGTGAATTGATATATTTTATATTTATTTTAATTTTAATTCAATGGAAGATCCGATGCATGTAGAAGAGGGAGTGGGTTAATTTCATGTGTATTTGAAGTGTAAAAAACTACATAAAAACATATATATATGAACATGTAAAAACATGGGTTCATAAAACATGTAAAAATTACACATGAACAGTTACACATAAAAATTGCATAAAACTCCAATATATATAAGAAATATAATTAAAATATCTCTAAAAAAAATCTCCAAGTTAAAATAAATAAATATATAAACCATAAGACCTTGCCGTGACTATTAAAGATTACTTGTGTGTAAAAAATATAATAATAGGAGCGGGATAATAATATGGTAAAATATATAAAAATATTAAAATATGTTATGTATTAAAACGTTTAAATATTTAATTATTTGAAAGCAGCAGCTGGTATTAGAGAAAAGTCTGGGGAGCTGGTATAGCGTATATTGAGAGTCGGAGACGTGCAAGGATGTTCAGGCCTTGTTTATAAAAGCATTAATATCCCACTCCACGTTCATACCCAACGGGGAGTGGGATTGTAGCTTATACATCCAGTAAGTTTCCAATTTTGATACCCCTCTGGTTTTAGCTCCGCTCCTCCATGGTGCAGTAAAGACTAGAATCAACGACTGAGGCTAGTACCGACAAGTGACTCTGTCTCTGGAGCATGTACTGAAATGAGGCCGAGCAGCTGGGCAAATCGGAGCGTCTTGGATGCGACTGGATTCGAATCGGAATGTAATATGTGACAGATACCATGACAAAGACTAGAATAAAAGCCTGCATCTGTAACCAATAATGAGTCTGTCTCTGGAGCATGTATTGAAGTCTGGGGCACACCGGAGCGAATCAGTGTATGGGAGATGCGACGAGATTCGGATCGGAGCGCAGCTGGAGACAGAAATGAAATGAAATGATTCGAAACTATTTTGAAATGATTGACATGACAGAAATGATTCGTGACAGAAATGATTCGGAGTGACAGAAATGATTTGGAGTGTTCCGGATGGGTTCGAAGTGACTCGCCAATGTTTTCTAAACGATTCAAAAAAGATTGTGCGATTCGAACAGGTGAAATGTGAAATGAGTGCCATGGTGCAGCATCGGGTGGAGTGTCATGAGCGAACGACTACGAGCCGTCTGTGACACCTGGTGGCGTCCGTGGTATGGTGGCGTATACGTGCGGATGAAATGTTTAAATGATTTGTGACATTTGTGAGTGATTCGTGAGTTAGTGCAGGTATCACAGTTTAGTGACATAACAGCGGTGCATAGAAATGAAAATCGGGGGCCGAAGCCCTACCTGCGACAGCCGAACCAGACGCGTTGTACTGAACCTGCGACTCGGTAACACAAGTGCGACACGACACGAACGAGAATGACTCACGGACAAGAAACAGATAACTTGAAACAGACTCACGGAGATGGGACTAACGAACACGGAGAACTCACGAACAGGAACTCACAAACGCTTGTCTCGAATAGTCGGCCCTTAGATGTCTGACGTAACAGATATCTCGCACAGGAAACCGACAAAGACCGGCAGCCTGTGGGCTGGTTAAATACCCCCCGGCTCCTCCCATAATTTCAGGCCACCATGTTGGTCTTCTTATATATATATATATATATATATATATATATATATAATATACTGCAACTAACTAAATAACCTGCCTGCTTAATCTAACTCAAGCTATCTCGTCTTTGTCCACACCAACAACACTACACACAGTTACTATGTAAGCTGCCTTATATAGTGTGGGGCGTGGACTTAGTCCCCCTGAGCCATGACTGGCCAATTATGGCTCTCTCAGCAGAGCATGCTGTGATTGGCCAAAACATGCAGGTCAGTCATCATACAGCCAATCATCAATCATCATACAGCAATGCATTGCGATTTCGCAGTGCATTTTGGGACGTTCCGTGGTGCTCAAATTTCCTGCGAACGCCCCATAATATTCGCTGTTCGGCGAATGGGCAAACGCCCGATGTTCGAGCTCATCCCTAATATTAACCCTTAAAAAAACACATTTGCCTTAATATTAAACACTAGAGCTACACTTTGGTAGAACTGCTGCCTTGGGTTGCTCTTTAGGCTTTATACATTTTTCTAGCAAAAAAAGGAGAAGAGATTGGTGAAAAGGGTAGTTTAAAGAACGACAAAAAGAGTTTTACTTCTCTACAGGGTTATGAATTTTCTGTTCTACTAAGGTGAATAGTGAACAGAATAGCTTCCTAGCTATGATTCAGAACAACATCTGCAAATACAGGAGAACCATTACACCTACAGACCAATTGTGCTGCATCTTAAAGCGGAAGTAAACCCATCGATTTAACAGTTTAAAAAAAAAGGCATGCCGGGAATGCTAACTGCACATTGGCTGTGCTCTCAACCAAACAGTCAAACCATCCAATGGCTGGTGTCATAACGGATCACATGTGCAGCACTGTGGCAGTTGAAGCTTAAACAGAGGCAAAGATGGCAGCTTCCTTGGCTGAAAACGATAGGGGGGTTTACTTCCACTTTAAGTAAGACAAGTACAAAAGCTCCTGTGTGCCAGGCCCTTAAATATGATATAAACATACTGAAAACACTCTTGAAATAACCATTGTATCCAGAGAGATGCATCTAAATTTTGATTGAGGCCATTGTATACCTATAGAAAAAGTGCAGGTATGCCAAAAAAATTCAGTTATTCACAGTTGCTGTTTTATCACATACTGTCTACTTATACAACTTTGCAACTCCAGTGAGCAGATATTACAAGTAGACCTCCCAGTACTATCCAGATGCCATGGCCATTACAAATTCAAATAATAATGTCACATTTTTCCAACAAATACGACAGTATGCACCTTACAGGGAAATGGTGCTACAAAGATGAATATGACCCAGACAGACATCTCCAGAATAAAGGAGAGTCTTTAGAGAGCACATTTTGCATGCTGCACATAATGTGTCTGTAGGGGTCAGAAGGACATGATGTCCACATTGGGGCTGCCTTGATTTACTGCCAGTTAAGGAAGCCATTCATAAGTTCTGTTTGCCTAGAGAAGCAATTATTTTCCTGTTTAAAAACCCATGACAAGATTTAGAGAAGCTCAGAACAAGCAGACAGGCTTGCTTTAGCCATGTTAGGAATTATGGCAGCCAGAGGACAGATACTGGCCTCCGCGTATACAATTGAGGTAGCCTCTTTTTAAAGCTTTTCAAAATAAATCATGCATTATAGCCAGTGGACTGTCCATACTCAATAATCTATGTTTTTATGTGTTTCTCACTTTAGGAAAACAATGGTTTAATTGGCTCCCAAGCAAGATGTAGGTTTATAACATTTTTGCTTTTGTAAGATTATCTTTATTTATTAATTTTTTTTAATACATGGCATGATTGCAGATCAGTCATACATATAACAAAACAAAACTTACTTAGACCAACAGATATATCTTAGTATAATACATGGCCCATAATTGAGTGATTTAGTAATAATAACGTGTACTGGGGCTGTTAGCCATTAAAGTTCTAAGAGAAGTAACCCACTAATAAGCACTTTTATGCTTTCTATGCTTAGTAATGAAAAAAGAAATAGTTTTAAAAAATGTTTTTTATTTTTTACGCTATAAATAATAAAACAGTGACAATTTTGAAAAAAACACAATATTTTTTACTGTTTGTTATAATAAATATCCCAAATAAAAAATAAAAATACATTTCTATATTGATTTGTTTGCACAAAAGTTATACAAGCTACAGAATAGATTTAGGGACTTTTTACTTTTTTTTATTGTTTTTACCCCAACTGCGTGTCGCTGGTGGCGCGCACACTCCACTGCAGGCCACCAGCGACGCGCACCCACCCGCAACTGCACCTGTGCCTGCACGAGCCGCCATACAGGTATGGCGATTTGCGAAGGAAAGTCGACCTGCCGCAGTATATCTGCGTGAGCAGGTCAGCTAGTGTTTAAATATGACATTTCAGTATTTCAGATGTACCACTTGAAGGGGCAAGCTCTTAGCTTGATCAATAGCTTTCTCCAGCTTATTTATACCTATTCTGTAATATATACCAAAAAAAAAAAAAAGCAGGCTAGATAACATTACTTGAACTGCTGAGCATCACAAAGGAACAGCCCACTGCCTCTTTTTTAACAGAGATGTGACTGTCTTTTTTAATCAATTGCAAACAGGTTGCCATTAAGTAACAAGGAAAATTCTCCTTATCAATTACCGTATATATTCAACAAAAGTATCAATAGATGCAATGGCGTACTGTGGAAAACATAAGCACACACTTGGTCTTAGACACTGACATTACCCTCTTTATCAGAAATGACTTCTTGTAGGTGTTTTCCTAACTGCCCACCAGTCTCTGCGATTTTTGACTATCCCTTCATGCAAATTTTCTTTCACTTGGAAGATGTTTTTGGGTTTTCTTACCTGCCCATTTCAGTTCCCTCTTTCCCCTGCCTTCCCATAAAATTGTAATGGTTCTCAAAACAGGGCTTTAACTGGGCCATTTTATAACCTTCCATTTCTTTTTTTTAACTATTCCTTGGTGGATTTGCTAGTGTGCTTTTGCTTTTTATCATAAGCCACCAGTCCATCCAGTTCGTCTGTGTGTATGTGTGTATGTTTACGTCACCGTCTTTTTCCATTTCCCTGTACACTGCGTTCACCAAGAAACACATCTATAGTTATATAGTTGGGAGGGGTCATGGGGTGTACTTACTTTATCACAATACTATATAAAACATCAATTTATAAACCTGTAAACTATTAAAATAAAAATTGAGCAACAAACATTTTTAATTTTCTTTAAAGTGACTGTTTTTAATAAAATAAAGCTGCTAGCCAAATTCTGGGCCATTCTACACACGCCTTGCCTTTCCCCTTCCAGCACCCGCCCATTTGAGTGAGGCATCCCATTACTGTGTTGAGCTAACAGAAATGTAAGAGAAGTTGAGTGATCAGGCACGTTGTGACGCTACCAGGAAGTGGTTATTTACTGTACAGTGGTCCAAAAAAATAAAAATAAAATGTTTTTTATAGACATCGCCCAGCGACATTAGAATCTATATATTTCATATTTATCAATTATTTTAAGTTTATCCAATTTGCAACAAGGATGTTGTATGGTGATATTTTAGTGATCATATGGTTTACCATTTGACCACATTGTAAATGGCTGCACAAGAAACACAGATCTATGCATTTTTGAAACGCTACTAACAATACAGGTGAGTAGAACACTGTAGCTGATTTATACTTAAATCAGCAGGAGGGATGAATCAATATTTCTATGAACATATATAGTTTTACTGACTTTATAGACAGCCTCAATCATCTTGCATTTTGATGGACTGTCCATACAGTCAACACAAAACCTCTGCATAAACCTAATTCTCTTACCTTCAACCAAATGACAGCTGATCTTGGCTAAAGAGCATCTTTATGATCTTAGCAAAAGTAGAGCAGCAGTAAAACTGATAACATAGGTTAAAAAAAATACATATTTACAGAAGGATAGCGTATCTTCACTTTTCCATTTTCCTTCAAATTTTTCAAATTTTAATGTGCTTAAATTGTTACAGTGGAGTTCAGGATTCACTCACCGGGTAATGCAGCAACAGTCAAGCAAAGCAATGTCAGCATTAAAGGAAACTAATTGATCCAGACAGCAAAAGAGCAGAGATAATAATGAGAGGTAGCAGGTGGCAAAAAAGCAAGTATCCAATAAAGAAACAGGGTCAAACCACATTCACAATGTGCAAGAAAGAAAGTGTCCACAAGAGTTACTCTGACCATTTCCTCCTCTGAATAGCAAAGTATTGGAGGAAGAAGCTTGTTTTAACTGTCTTGTCAGTAGACCACAGATGTAGATAGATAATTAATGATTGATTGTGTGACAAAATGTGAATGTGTATCTAAAGCCAAATCTTCTTTTCTATTTTGAACATGATAGAGAACTGTAAAAAAACCCTGTCACGTTGTATTTATTTATTTATTTATTGCTGCCTGTGTCTCACTGAAGAGAGTTTCCTTTACTTTCCGTCTAAGAAAGATACCAGCAAATGAGAAGAGATCTCTTCATGTAAGGTAAATCATTTCTTAGACCGTTGTCACTGAACCAAGTGTCCCCAATGGAATATTTCTGTTTCTTTTTTAGGTGACAACCAATTATTTTTTTATTTCTCCTTTCGATCCTGGTGACAATGGTTGCTAGGACAAAGAGAAGGTGAACAAGGGCAGCAATAAAAACCTTTCAGATGTTTTAACCCTTCCCAACTTCAACTAAATTAAATAGTATATGTAAAGTATTGAGTGTACAGCTTGTATAATAGTGTAAATCTGCCGTCCCCTCAAAATAACTCAACACACAGCAATTAATGTCTAAACCGCTGGCAACAAAAGTGAGTACACCCCTAAGTAAAAATTTCCAAATTTGGGCCAATTAGCCATTTTCCCACCACAGTGTCATGTGACTCGCTAGTGTTACAAGGTCTCAGGTGTGAATGGGGAGCAGGTGTGTTAAATTTGGTGTTATTGCTCTCACTCTTTCATACTGGTCACTGGAAGTTCAACATGGCACCTCATGGCAATAAACTCTCTGAGAATCTGAAAAAAAGAATTGTTGCTCTACATAAAGATGGCCTAGGCTATAAGAAGATTTCCAAGACCCTGAAACTGAGCTGCAGCACGGTGGCCAAGACCATACAGCGGTTTAACAGGACAGGTTCCACTCAGAACAGGCCTCGCCATGGTTGACCTAAGAAGTTGAGTTCATGTGCTCGGTGTCATATCCAGAGGTTGTCTTTGGTAAATAGACGTATGAGTGCTGCCAGAATTGCTGCAGAGGTTTAAGGGGTGGGGGGTCAGCCTGTCAGTACTCAGACCATATGCCGCACACTGCATCAAATTGGTCTGCATTGCTGTCATCCCAAAGGAAGCCTCTTCTAAAGATGATGCACAAGAAAGCTGCAAACACTTTGCTGAAGACAAGCAGAATAAGGACATAGATTACTGGAACCATGTCCTGTGATCTGTTGAGATCAAGATAAACTTATTTGGTTCAGATTGTGTCAAGTGTGTGTGGGGGCCATCAGGTGAGGAGTACAAAGACAAGTGTGTCTTGCCTACAGTCAAGCATGGTGGTGGGAGTCAAGTCACAGCTCCCTGTGTCCATTCAGACACGGAGCCCCAACCCGGCCCTGCCAATGAGGAGATGGTCTGCTCTTCAGAGAACAAGTGGAACCTCATGCAGGCTATCCAATGTGTTGTAATGCAGAGTTTTGCACTTTTTTGCAATAGCTTATTCCAGGATGTAAAAAAAATAAAATAGACCCAGCCAAATTCACAACCCAGCCAAATGAGCCAAGAGGGTATTCCCATGCTATCAGTAGAATGCAATAGCACGCCAATCCATTCTGTATATTTAGAGGAAATAACATCTAAAGGAAGACTGAAATCAGTGTTTATTACATTTGGCCAATGGACATTATTTTGGTTTTGCATAACAGAAAATGCACCCTTACCTTAAGAGACTCTAGAAAAGATTGACAGACTGAGCTCTGCATCCTGGGAAAGCTCACAGTAGCCCTGGTAGCCATGTGTCCTTCTACAGTGTAAGATATCCTGCACATTCCTGCTGAGTGCTTCAGTACCATACTTACTACCAGAATAAAACTATTTTATGACTCCATCTACAGTACAGCCATCACTACACAGAACCCGTTTATGTAGATTTTCACAAAGCTGGGCTTACCGCCTGCAGGCCCCCCTGGCTTCACAGTGAAAATATACTTCTCAATCAAAACAAATGTAAGTTTACAAAATACATGGCATGAATCGAAATGGCATGAATTGATCAATTCTGCTTTAAAATTATGACAGGTTAAATTACAATTTCTTTTGATAAAAGAACTGAATACATAGATTGACTTTTAAACAACAGGTGACACGGACCTACAATATAACCTCAATTTAAAAAACTCTATACAACATTTATGTCTAGTTTTAGATGGTTATAACAGATGTTCTCTTTGGAGGATGTCTGTCCTTGTTAAGGAAACAATTGTAATCTATGCATAAAATGAGAATAAATCTTGCTACTGCTCTTGCGAAAGCCGCGCTTCGCTTCGCCGTGGCGATCTGAAAGGAAGTGGGAGCGGGTACCTCTCAAAACCAGGTATCTGCTCCCCCTCTACCCCAAAAAGTGCCAACTGTGGCAGAGTAGGGGGGATGGTGTAAATAATTCCCCTTTTGGATGAAGTTCTGCTTTAAGCAGAGTCAGGTATTGTTTAGAGTCTAAGCCATAAAGGGCAGTGGTGCAGACAGGTTAGCATTGTGTACAGCCATGCACTGGAGCATGCAGTGTGCAGTAGAAGCTCTCTGTTACCATTAGGCTGTAAAAAATTTTTACGGCTGGGGCAGTGATAAAGTCTACAACCAAGGTTTTGTTCTGTTTGTTGGTCTTATAGCAGCACTATCTTGAATGTAAATGCATTTTTAGGGTGTTGTTTGTATGTTGTGAGGGTCCTGACAAGATCTCTTGGGTTGGAGCACCTCACCCCCCCCCCCCCCCCTTCATTTCCTCTTATTGGTGTCCACCTGTGTTATAGAAGGGTCCTTACAGTTCTCCCATAAAGAGGACCATATGGTGTGACTAAATCCCCATATTTTTATATATGTTCAGGTGTTTTAAATAGCCTTGCAGGATTTAATGTAATTTTTGTATGTGTGCGCTACAATCTATTTTGTTCTACAACCATGGCTACTTTAAAGGTAACCTATGGTGCACTTTAGGTTAAAACTACAGTTATTCGTTAATAAACTCTCTGTCACTCTGCTTTTCCCTTCCTATCAGCATGCTTCTTGTCAGCAAATAAACTGATTGGCTCCTTGTGTAACTTCTTCCTCTCATACTCTAGTCCTGCTGTACAGGGACTTCAAGAGGTTGATACTCAGTACAATCCATGTACATACACGGATTTTATAAAAAAAAAAAATACATTCTACATCTGTCTAGTGTTCAGCTTTAACAACTGTTGAAACAAAATCTCAGCCACACAGGAAATATGTTGTTTTTAAATCAGCTTACTTAGAAGTTTGTATTGAGAGAAGAAGTAGTACAGCTCAACCACTGTGTAGCACTAAAAGGCTAAGAAGGGACTGAGTATATATTGATATATTTTACATTTATTATTCCCCTGCATGTTTGTTCACAATTCATTATAATTAGTGGATTGGTGGGCAGCACTGTATATTTTTTTTTTTTATTATACGTGCAAATGTAACAGTGAAATTTTCTTATGTGCTTCCTTTTGGTCTGTTAAATATACCATAAAAGCATTTTGTTTAATCTGTTTCATAGAGTATGCGCAGTGGGTGTGTCACTCAGATACACACAAATATGCATAAATACACTTGACACAACCACAACATACTATGAGATGAATACATACATATGTAGCCTGGTAAGGGGCAGCCAACTTCTCTCCTCCCCTCTCTGTCCTGCTGTTAACTCACACTCCATGCAGCTCCTTCCTCTTCCTGCCCACACACACTTACAGCTCCTCTCCAATACATCGGTCTGCCAGAGTGAGCAGTCCTGACAGGGCTCCAGTAGCCGGATCTAGAAGCAAAGCATCTGAAAATGCTGTCAGGATGTTCTGTATCCCTTCACAGAGAGAAACAAGACCCTTGTAACTAGGGCTGTTTGCATCCAGACAATTACATATATGTAAAGATAGGTGACATTCTGATACATGTTATGGATCCTAAATTCTGGTTAAGCTTTTATGGGGGTGTTATAAGAACTCTTGAGGGTGCCCTGGTGTCCAGGTGTCAGGCAGAAACCTGGGCAGAGGATGTAAAAAACTGATTATCCGGGTGAATCCCGGACAGGTGGCAACCCTAGAGGTGAAGGTGTTCTGTAGTTCTGATATAGGTGCTGTCTATAGTGACAATGCTGCTCCTCCATAGCTACAGTACAGTGACAGAGCATTGTCACCCTAAGACAAGAAGTGTGCTACTGGCAGGATCATAAGGCTAAAAAATAAAGCAAAAGATTCAGAAAGAAAGTAAAATGAATGCAGGCACCACATGTAAAGACTGGAAAGCTGAAATATATTGCGTTTTTGTTGTTAGAGTTTACATATGCTTTAAAAGAGATATGGATACAATTAAATATCAGTTCTGAATTAAAAATTGTCCGACAATAAAATGTTTTGGAGACATTCCTGAGACAACGCCCTTGCATATTTAATATGTTGTACTTTAGTGTAAAATGCATTTGAAATACAACCCTCTCCATGTTAAAATTATGTTATGAAAGTAAAGTTGTAAAACTTTATTTCAATCTTTACTTTGTGACTTACCTGGTCCATTTTATTCCCTTTATGTGTTTTTTTTTTTTTTTCTGAAATCCACATAAACATAGAAAGACTCGTACACAATGAGCACTACACGTTGATTGTGATTGTCTAATGGTACATGATTCAATCTCATTGAGCATCTGACAATCTGATGTATGAGACAAGGCTTCTTTTTCTTCCAGACACATCAGGGTAGGGCCCCCTGTTGTGAAGCAGAATATCTTATGCAAAAAAAAAGACACCAACTCACAGTCCTTTCTTGATTATAATGCATTGGGGTCTGATTAAAAAGAAGTGCTGATTTTAACTCTTGCATGTACAGAACAGGTTACTGGCTGGGCTAGGTGCCCTTTCTGCCCCTTTATTAAATCACCCATTTACTGGATTTCAAACAGATAAAAAGAAAATTAAAAATTCTTCCAGAACATACTGACAACATGAATTTATATAATTTGTTCTGTAAACAAAACATGTATTTGACATAAAAAAAATTACGTTGTTTGTTTCTTACCTTTCATACATTATTTTACCACTCTTTGCATCTAAACTTAAAAAATCATTCCAACTATACTGATATATAGGTATAAGTATCATTTGCACAGGATTCCCTGATACCTGACGGGCAGGAATTCCCAAAATTGCCAAGCGGTCAAGAACAGTTTCAATAATTCTGCAAGGGATATTTCATATTATCATAATTTTTCATATATATATATATATATATATATATATATATATATATATATATATAATTATTATTATCACGTATAGGTGGACTGATCCTTTAACATCTTTAACACCTTTCCGCCCGACATATAGTACAATTTACAGTTCATCTGTACCATGTGATTAGCTTTGATCAATCATAGCTAATAACAACAAAACACCCTAGATGAACCAGTTTCATTCAGTAAAAATGGTTGCATATACCAATTCATTGGTATAAGCAATCATAATGACTTCAATAGTTGCATTTTTATTCTAGTTAGTGACTTAGAAAGTACTAAGGGCAAAGACAACCAGGCATATAGCATTTTTAGAAGTTTAGCAAGGCCAGCCTTTGTGTTTCACTCAGTACAAGTATACTTTATCCCCTTTGTGTTGACCACCTCCTGACCCTTTAAAAACAGGTACACACTAGTGTGAATTGGAATGCAGGTTTCCCCGCATCCAATTCGCATGAACAGAGATTGTGACCGGCTCTCTATAGAGCCAGTTCACACATCTCCGGAGTGGCTCTGGTGCGAATTTCACAGGAGCCCTGTACGTCTTTTGGTTCATTTCAAGTCAGAATTCAGACAAAAATTCAGGCTGAAATCAGACCTAAAAATGGTTAATGGCGGGGATGAACCGGACCCCCTGATGGGAGCCACTCCATCCCTCAGTGTGAACCCAGCCTCAGAGTGCTAAAAGCTGGGAGGTGGGCATTCGGGTCATGTGACCGATGTGGTTGGCTGTCACAGTGGTCACATGATCAGAAAGCTCCTGTTTGTAAGTATGCATCAGGAGCTTACCCATTCCCAACGGCTACCATGGCTGCCGTGGTGGGAGAGTGCTCTCAGCACAGTAAGTAGTTTTAACAGGGCCATATATATGCAGCCACTTGGCGGGGGCGGGGCCGAGTCCTGCTTTCTGTGTCAATAGATGCAGAAGCAGGACACGGAAGCGTGCCCACACGCGTGTCCTGAAGGAGAACACTTCTCCGACGTGGCACTCGAGAAGAGGAGGAGCCACCAGCGCCGCTGAGGGATCCCAGAAGAGGAGGATTGGGGCCACTCAGTGATTAACCAACTGCACAGTAGAGGTAAGTATGATATGTTTTTTTTTTTTTTTTTTTTAAACAAACCTTTAGTAACCCTTTAAAGATTTATGTTACTAATGCTTATGTCAAGTCCTAGATCATTCTTATATGTGGGCATAGTGACCCTCTCCATGTCCACTATGTTTTCTCTCACATTTATCATACAAAAGGCTGTGTTATCACTAATTAAATAAACTTTTTCAACATTAGTTCATAAAAAATATGAATTTGTTTCAGCAGCTAAATAAGAGTTTGATTTACAAACTGAATGCAATGATGAGTTGCAGAGTTTTAGTTTTAATAGCATAGAAGTCTTACAAGTTTAAGCGATGGTGCTCTATACAATAATTAATTGTTTGCCAGTTACACTCAGTGAACCGCACTTGACCCTGGCTGCTGTGGGTACATATTAAGTGTAGGTAAATCCCAACAATTAACTTCTCCTTTTTACTTCCTCATTATCTGTTTAGTATACCAAAGTAACATTTTTGTTTTATTTGTTGAATAAGTGCAAAAAATACCTGTTGATCACTTCCTTTGATGCTTTCTACCTATGCTACATTCATATCAGTAAGAATTTTGATAAATCTGTTCAATAAGTGCAATAATATCTGTTGAACCTGTCAGATATCTTATGTCAGAATTCCATGTGCTTCCTCTGCTGACTGTAATTAGTTGACACTGTTCCCAGTTGTCTATGTGGACTACAACCCCCCCCCCCCCCCCCCGTGTTATAGAGAAGAGGTGAGGGAGTATTCTGAAGTCCTGAACAACTTCTCGTCTCTGAATGACAACACTGCTTCTTCATAGATACAGTGCAATGAATGAGCACTGTCACCATAGAACAAGAAGTGTCCCACTGTAAATGACTCCAGGTGAAAAGGTAAAAAGAGTAAGGTGCAATATATTGCATTTTTTGTTCTTCTTTGCTTTAACCTTTAAAGTTCATATACTGTACCGCTACCTATTAAATATAACAAGCTAACATTTCTGATAATTGTCAGTAATGTTATTTTTTTCCAAAACAAAAAGTTAAAAAAACGCTAATAGCCAAAATTCACTTAAATAAAAAGAAAGCACTAGTCTTAATAAAAGTGTCAGTACATTTTATTACGCTTTTTTACAGCCCTACAAAGAGAATCCACATCTTATGACTACCTGAATTAGCTTGTCAAGTTGTCGAAGTAGAATAGAAACTGATGAGTGTTAACTTGTAGCGAGATGAAAGCAGATTGTTGCCATCCAACATCAGGATGTGATAGTAGGATGCTTCTGGTAAAGA
Organism: Lithobates sylvaticus; assembly: GCA_028564925.1. Taxonomy (NCBI): domain Eukaryota; kingdom Metazoa; phylum Chordata; class Amphibia; order Anura; family Ranidae; genus Lithobates; species Lithobates sylvaticus. The sequence continues at coordinate 284,157,186 of CM053028.1, read as the reverse complement.
GTTTGACAAGAGCTTCATTTTAGTTCTAAAAAAAAAATAATAATAACATAGCAATCAAACTGGGAGAAATACCTATAGGAGTGTCAAGAAACCAATGTAAGATATCACTGAAGCTAAGCTATCCACTACATTTACTTTATTTACTGTCTTCTTTTTTGTGTGTAAATATAAACTGTCAGATTTGGCACAAAAATACACTCTTTTCAAAACAGAAAGATGATTATTAGTGATGAGGAAATATGCTTAGATTGAATTTGTGGGTCCATCATCCTACATTTTAGAAATTGTAAACGTGAATCTGAACCCTATTGATGCCAAAGTATTTTCAAGGCTAAACAGGAAAAGATTGTAAGGCAAAGGGCATGACATACAGTGAGAATCTCCTATGATAGACAGAACATGATAGACAGAACAGTGGTCCAATGGCAGCCCAGGACATGGGACTTCCTATTACAGAGGCCGCTGAGTAAACAGGAGATTCTCCCATATGTAATTTAATGGAGCTCTCTCGCCCCCCTCCCTGTCCCCTCCGAGGCAGCTAAAATTGAAGTATTGGCGTATAACACGCACACGCTATTTGCACCCAATTTTCATGGCGAAAAAGTGAGTGTTATACGCCAATAAATACAGTAATTACCCTATGAGTCAGGAAGGGGGGCCTAACAGACATATGGTTAACTAAAACCTCACTGTAAACATAGCACACATATGCCACAGTCACAGCTGGGCATATGGTACCAATGCAAAACATTTTTTTACCTAAATACTGTACAGCAAGCAGAGGGTCCTCATTTTTATGCAACTTTGATGGCTAATACATCCTTGAGAGATGTCTTTAATTTGTATGCAGTATTGAAGAACAAGACAGCTCTCATGGACAGCGTCAGGGACATCACATATTTTGAATCTGTTTTTTATTTTTTTTATGTACATTTAGCTTGACTTAAATACTTAAAGTAGCACCCCAAGCTGATTCTTTTCCACTTGAAATAAAAAATATTTTAGGTAGTTTTGGTTGCAACACCTTATTTTGTCTCTTATTTTATTATGCCAGAATATTATCTAATAGGCCAAAATTGAGCAATGGAAGTTGTCGCAACAGATCTATAAGCTATAATAACTTTTACGATCCCCAAAGAATAAAGCTCTAAACCCGGGGTCGGCAACCCCTCGATCATGGACTACCTGTCGACCGTGGGTAGGTGACAGGTAGACGGGAGAATGGGTCTGTGCTGCCAACCCCGCTACTGCTAGTGCCAGGCCTTATTTTATTATGCCAGAATATTATCTAATAGGCCAAAATTGAGCAATGGAAGTTGTCGCAACAGATCTATAAGCTATAATAACTTTTACGATCCCCAAAGAATAAAGCTCTAAACCCGGGGTCGGCAACCCCTCGATCACGGACTACCTGTCGACCGCGGGTAGGTGACAGGTAGACGGGGGAACGGGTCTGTGCTGCCGACCCCGCTACTGCTAGTGCCAGGCCTTCTCTTTTCACCCCCAGCGTCCTCTGCCATGCCTTGGATTCTTCTCTTTCCCTCCCCTCCAGCTATATGAACAGCGGATAGTGAGAGGCCGCACAGCCCAGTACAGAGGGCAGGGGAGGAGCTGGTCAAGTTAACTTTTAAAGTTAACCCGCAGGCGATTGGTTACTAGGTCCTAAGCAATCAATCACCAGCTTGTTAATATTAAAAGTCCCTCTGCCAGCTCCTGCTCCCGCCCCCTGTACAGTACTGTGCTGCTTTTCGGTCTCCTGTGTGCACAGGTAGGATGCTATGGGAGGGAGGAGGACACTAGTGTGTGTGTGTGAGTGGGGGGGGTGATATAAAGGGGCAGTGGACACTGCTATGGGCAGGGACACCCCCATAGCAGTGTCCTCTACCACATCTCTCATCATCCCCCCAATCCCTGCACTCTGAACCCAACACACTCCTGATCCCTGCACTCTGAGCGTAATGCACTCCTGATCCCTGATTCCTGCATTCTGAGCATAACGCACTCCTGATCCCTGCATTTTGAGCATAACGCACTCCTGATTCCTTCATTCTGAGCGTAACGCACTCCTAATTCCTGCATTCTGAGCGTAACGCACTCCTGATCCCTGCATTTTGAGGGTAACGCACTCCTGATCCCTGCATTCTGAGCGTAACGCACTCCTGCTCCCTGAATTTTGAGGGTAACGCACTCCTGATCCCTGCATTCTGAGCATAATGCACTCCTGATCCCTGATCCCTGCATTATGAGCGTAACGCACGCCTGATCCCTGATCCCTGCATTTTGAGAATAACACACTCCTGATCCCTGAACCCTGCATTTTGAGCGCAACACACTCCTTAACCCTGCATTCTGAGCATAACACACTCTTAAACCCTCCATTTTGAGCATAACGCACTCCTAAACACTGCATTCTCTTGTAATACTTTTTTTGTATCCACTGCATTTGGGATATATTTTTGGGTTAACAATGTATCATCACCCACAGTAGATCGCAAAGGCAGTGCATTTTGAACACTATGCAGGAAACACACATGGAACATGCCTTTCTGGCATCGCGTTCTGGTGTGATCTGACCCAAACAACAGGATACTGTGCCCAATGATCTTTGACTTCATCATTGTTGTTCAAGTAGATCTCTGTCTATCTAAGGTTGCCTATCTGTGCTCTAAACTATATACAAATTTCCAAACAGTGGCACATAGTATAGCTTGTGATGTTCTCTTTCACAGTATCTTATTGTATTGTCTTAAAAGTTTATCATCAAACAGAGGGCACACAAATAAAGCACAACGGCTACATTGTCTCTGGAATGTGGCGTTGTGATTTTTAACAAAAAATTACAGTGCCATATTTCAGTGAAAACAACACATATAGTACAGTGGTTGTTAAGTATATAAGGTAGTTTGATTGGGCTGCAACGTAACAGGGAGAAGCAAAACATTTTTTCATGATATAAAAATCAGAGTTTATTATGTCAGACACAAAAGGATTGTACAGACTTGCTGCATAATATGTAATCAGTTTTAGTAAGCCTCAATTGAAGAAGGAGAGAAGAGGCAGATTTTAGTGTGAAATACAAATTAGAGTTTATTACTTCAGAAAAACAGACAGACAGTTTTACAAGGATGCAACTGAAATGAAAAATACAATTTTTACTGTTAAAAACATGAATTATTTCAGAGACGAAAGCCAGAAGTATTGTATAGATTCCATGAACACTATACTGTATAAGCCTTTTTAGTATATTACAATTTCAGTGGCAGAGATCAGGCAGGTTTTATCATGAAATCAAAACTCTAGTGTATTATTTCAGAGACAACATCTAGAAATATTGTACAGACTTGTTAGTCACTGTCAGCATTGAAAGAGTAGAAGCAGGCAGAATTTTGAAAAGTACACACAACATGCATTGGGCTTTTTGTCCCCCCAAAAAAACATTTAAGTGTATTTATGTCACATAAAATAGAAAGATATTGTGTACAGTCAATAGATAGTTTTCAGAAGTTCAAGTAGGCTGAAATTTTAATAATGATACACCACATGCCAAACATCCACCATAAAATATATATTTTACTATAGAAAAGGAAAGAATATTGAACAGACTGCAAACAACATTTTTCAATAATTCCTTTAGGCTGCATTTACAAAATCACATACCTGATGCTTTTTCTGAGGACAGCAAAACACATTAAGTGTATATTTGTAACGTAAAAACAAAAAAAATTATACAGACTGCATAGACAATAGTTCAATAATATTTTGTAGGCCGCATTTGCAAAATCACATACCTCATACACCTTATGAAGACAAAAAAAACAATATAATGTGTAACCTTTCTACGTTAAAAACAAATGAATATCGTACAGACTGCATACACAGTATTTTAACAATCTTTCGTAGGCTGCCTCTGCAAAATAGCTCATGCAGTTTTTGAAGGCACAAAAAGTGTATATTTTTTACATTAAAAAAGAAGGAACATTGTACAGACTGCATAAAAAGTATTACAACTACCTTTTGTAGGTCACATTTCAAAATACAATACCTTATGAAGCTATGGAAGATAAAAAAAAACACAGAAAAGTGTTTATAGAATTTTGGACAAACTGCATGTAAGCATGTAATTTTTAAGAGCCTGGTGAATGTAAAAGAATGCTGGACATGGAGATAAGTTTCTTAACTTAAAGAAAAATGATACCCCCACCAAGATTTTGGTAATGTGACTATAAGATAGCTCTGACTGCATTAAAGTGCTTAGGAATATTTGAATATCTGTTTCAGAAGGAGAATCAAATTGTATGTCAAGTTCTTTAGAAAAGTTGGTCCACTTGTGCCATGCGGCTGAATATTCAGCACATTTACTATCCACAACAGAATGTCTGATTGAATTTGCTAGAACTTCTAAATTAGGCTCAACAGATGCTCTGGACACGCGTGACCTTCCTTGTCAGCATTGGGCAAAAATTGGCAGAATCTGCATACCTGAAATCAAGACAAGGTGTCGGCAATTTGATTCTGCTTTCCTAGAACATGTCTGGCTTTTAGCCAAATGTTAAAACATAAGCAAAGAATTACTAAGTATCTAAGCAGTTTGATCCCAAATATGGATTTAGCTGACAAGCAATTCACAGCGTATATAACTTCTTTTTTATCAGAATTAATCAGGATCATTTTATTTGCAAATTGCTCACCCCATATTTCTAGAGTTACTACTAAAGGGAATACTTCCAATACTACTATGCTTTTGGTGGCTTTAATTGTCACCCATCTATCTGGCCACTTACCACAACACCAGTGAGTCTTCCAAATCGCTGAGAATCCGCAGCATCTGTATATAATTTAAGGTCTGATGAAAGCACAAATTTCTCCTGAAAAAAATATCAACCATTTTATATATCAAAGAATTTCATCCAAACTAACGGATCCTCTTTGAGGTCAGCTGTCAATCTGATATGCGAAAAAGTAGATTTCAGGCCAGACATAGCTAAATATAGGCAACAAGAGAATATCCTGCCAACAGGCATGATTCTTCTTGCGAATGCCAATAGTCCTAATAATGATTGTAGTTCCTTTAATCATTTTTTTTTTCTTTTGCCAACAAACCAAGAAATCATGGCTTTAATTTTGTCAATTTGTGACACAGGTAACTGAAATTCAAATTGCTCTGTATCTATTTTTGTACATAAGAATTCTATAGATGAGGATGGAAGAACAGTTTTCTCATCAGCTAGTGGAATACCAAAATGCTGGGTGACTGCACTAAACAGTTGTAGCATAAAGAAACAAAGAGGGGAATGAGCCAGGCCGATGAATAAGTAGTGTAATATTGAAAAAATTAAGAACATTTCTCCCAATAGGCAGCAGATATAAAACATCCCATAGAGAGGCACATATCAAAATAATAATTGCCCTCAAAATACATACCTAGGTAATTGAATACTGGATGTAACTTACCTAATGGTTTTGAGCCCGAATTGCAGAGGGAGGCCTCCCTTACGGCTCCCACTCCCGGTTCCCTGGTAAAGTAACAGAAGATGTGAATAAATATATCCCTTGCGCTGCTTTGAGTAACTAAGTGGTCAATAATAAAGAATAATGTGGTTTGCAGCAAAATGTGGAGTGTTCACAGATACACAGAAATAGAGTAAATAAATAATAAATTGCGCGCAAAATAGATAAAAGTGCAATACTAAAAGTGTCCAGCAGGTGGCGCTGGTACTAAAAAAAAGACCTGGAGGTGTATAATGATAATAAATAATAAATATGAGCACAATATGGTGACTAACAATAAATAAATAGTGACAATTGTCTAATAATATTTAAAGTGCCAAGTGTGGGTATAAGCAAATATAAATGCTAAATAGCAATGAACCAAGTGAAAAAATGTGCATATAATAATAAATAAATTAAAGGATAAAATTCATATGAAACACATGTGGTAAAATATCAAAGAATAAATGAGTCAAAAGTGAACCTGAATCAGTGAATGAATAAATAAATAAATAATTTAGTCATACACATTTATTTATTTATTTATTCATTCACTGATTCAGGTTCACCTAACACACTAGCGTATATAGCGAATGCCTGTAACCAGTTATGGAAAGACCTCACCACTGGCTTTCTCCTATCATCCTTTTTTATCTGATTTTGTTGTCAAGATCTGTTGATGATTGTGTCTTTAATCTGAGGAGAGAGGTGTTACCCTAGGGGTGACATCTCACATGGCAATGTTTCCTTTAAACATGCATCAGGAACCGATGTGCTAGTCATATTATGCTTGACCAGTAATGAAGTCTTAGGATTACCATTAGCCATTGGGGAAGAAAGACTATTACTATTGCATACATTATGCATAGTAACAGTATTCCTTGTCTCATTAGACCATACATTTAGATAATTACTATTATCATTTACTGGAGTGTTAATACTATCAGCCAATCCATTTATGGATTCCATAATGTTGCTAAATGCATGTGATAACACACCTAGACCACCAGGTGGTGCCGGAGCATTGATTTGAACTGAAGCAGCATTTGCTGCTCTCTATTGCCTCCAGTGGACTGCAACTGGATGTCTTGAACATTCACACAGACTTGAGCTTCTTGCTGTGTTACTAAAGCGCTGGGCGGAGCTAGCCTATCCAAGCCTCCTACAGCTGACAGCGCCTTTGCCTTTCTCCTTGATGCCACTCTTCTCGCCTGCCCACCTCTGCCTCTGGGCAGCGATGGGGACAAAACCCTCCTCTTCTTCTTGTCCCTAAGGCTGGCTCATGTTAGTAGCCACTTCTTCCGGCGCGCCATGCTGGCTTCTTCTAGCTCCGGGTCAGTGAGCAGTCACGTCAGCGGGCCGTGCTGGTGTTGCCTGCATTGTTACAGGCTTCTTGTTGCTGGTCTGCCTCTACCCTGGGAACTTCCCAGCGTGTGCTTGGCTCCCTGCACCGATTGTTCTTCTATTTCTTCTCCTAAGCCAGTTTTCCCCACCGCTGTTCTGGGGTATTTTATAGTCAGGTCAGTAGCAACCCCTAAAGTATTATAGCTCTATTGAGGAAGCTTGTTGCGCTGACACTGGTGGGAAGATTCCTGTGAGGGGGCCTTATATAATAAGCCACTTTTCCAGAATGTTCCAAGGGGTCACATGACATTCTGGGAAATTCCCACATGTCATGTGACCTTGTTTTTCCCATCCCAAATCCCTTTAAAACTTCTTAAAGGGACCTTACCCTTTTATAATATATATATATATATGTTTTTTTTTATTAGCCAGGGGGCGGCCGCATGCCCATGTTGTCAGCCTCCCTAGTCCATTGTTTTAATTTACTAATTCCTACTGTTGTTCTTTCTCTATGTCTCTCTCTCTCTCTCTCTGTTCCTCAACATCAGATAAAATGCATTCCTGTGCATCTTCCAGCACAAGTTGAAGATGGTGTGCTAAAATAATTAAACAGTCTCTTCCATGTCAATTTGTAGGGTAATGGCAGGATTAGCTGTAGAGGAGGAGAAAGAAGAGGGTGCATTTGCAGCTATTGATGAAAATGTGTAGCTCTGCACCTGGAGGAAGGAGGATGAGGAAGGTTTGGTTATCCACTCTTCCACATGCTCTGGTTGTGTTGCATGCCCACTGTCAGGAAGAAAAGAATGCTTTGCCTCTCAAAAGGTGTGGCTCAAGCACACCGCTACTAGCTTAATGTGAATAATCTTTGCCTCTACCTTAAGGCCTCCCAGTCATGATAATTACACAGGATTGCCAAACTAACAGCTAAGGAAATATAGGGACAGAGCATGTGGTGATTTGGTGCACTAAACTGTACTGTATTGCACCAGTATGTGGTGATGTGCTGCAAACAAAGAGCAGTTTTGCCTGTGTCAGCAACAAGTTCACCTTACTGACGCCATGAAAAAAAATAAAAGATGGTAGCAAAATCATATTGAAAGAATATAAACCTTCCTTAAATACAAATAAATCCTATCAGAAAAAATATTTAAAGTGGAAGTAAAGTTGTTTTCTTTTTATTTAATGGCTGAAAGGCAGGGTATTTATGACAGAAGAGACCCTATTTGTCTCTGACATATATGCATCCTTCTGCCTGTCAGCTGTCATGTTCACTGAGCCGCGCATACGCAGCTCAGCAAACATTTCCAACCCGATCGGCACCCAATCCATGCCGTGGCGATGTGACCCCTGTGCGCATGCACGGGAGTGGCGTCAACACAGCCTGGCCTATCAAGTAGCAGAAGGCACGGGACCCGGAAGGATGACCGGGTGAAGATGGAAGCATCGGGGACCTGCCAAATCGGTCCTAGCATTGCGGTGGAGGACGCCATATGACAGGTAAGTCTGCCATAACATACTAATATGCTGTGCATACTAGTACCCTAAAAATTAAAAAGACCCCAATAAAACTTTAAAAAAAAATCCAGGATGGCAGCAGCTAAACAGTATCAGTAGTTGTGGCTGTCGCACTCAAAAAAGTCTGTGTAGTACACTACACACTATGTAGCTTACCACACTGCAATTAATTGTAATGCATCACAATACACTGTAGATTGTAGTGCGCTACCTCGTGTTATGCTAGCGCTTCTATTCTATATGTTAGCGCTCTTATTCTGATCACACATTTAAAGACACATGCACTTTGAGAGCAGCAACCCATTTAGTTTATGTTCACATATTTATTCATTTGTCAGCTTATCTTTATTTGAAGTCACTCATTTAGCGTAGGAATTCACAGGTGTTTTACACACATCCACTTACTCATCCATCACTGTAGATTGTAAGCTCAGTGTAAATTGTTAATGCTATATACTGTAAATATCTGTAATAAATCAAATACAGCATTAGATAAAGCACTGACATGTACAGTAAAGCTTTGTATTTAGCCATATAAAGCAGTAATCATCTCTCCCTGAAAACACTGGGGTTGATTTACTAAAACTGGAGTGCAAAATCTGGTGCAGGGATGGATGGTAGCCAATCAGCTTCTAACTTCAGCTGGTTCAATTAAGCTTTGAGAAAAAAAGCCTTGAAGCTGATTGGTTTCTGTGCAGAGCTGCACCAGATTTTGCACTCTCCAGTTTTAGTAAATAAACCACACTCTGTCAGCTGTCTCATTCTCCACACACTGACAAAAGGCTTATGGGAACCCTGACCCTAAGGAGGAAGGTGGCACATTTGAAAGCCTCCATGATTAGCCTTCTACATCACCTGACCAAAGGTTAGGAAATACATGACTGATAATTGGTTGCTATGGTGGAGAATGGTTGCATTTGAACCCAAGGCTCATCCCTAGTGATTATTGACTTTTCAAAGTCTCTATGGCCTTAGACTCATGAACACATTTTCATGACCATTTGGCTTTTCATTGTTTTAAAGAGAAATACTGTATGAATATGAATTCATCAATAAGAGACGTTCTTTCCTCAAAAACAGCAAAAACAACTAATAGCCTATTTCATTTAACACGTTGTACACGTTGTACAAGAACAAAGACCACATATAGATTACATTTTTGCACCATAGTCAGATATGTCCTAATGTATGGAAAGAACAGGGTAATACCCAAAACCGCCCCTAGGTGTACCCCTCCACGCTAATGGTTTGTGTGCTCCTTAAAATATAATATAATGGATCTCTCGTAAAATAATATAAAATACCAAATGACTGTAATAGCAGCTACTAAATAGTACAAATATGGAGAATATGGCAATAGATAAAAAAGTCTCTTATGTCAAGAACTTAAAAATTATTGCAGCAGCGCTTGTTGTGTCCTTGTTAAACCGAAGACATGCCAGTAATAAATATACGAATATATGAACAGTTCTGGTCTGATGTTTTAAAGAATAGATAGTCTCTTGTATAGCGTGCAGTCAAGCTTCCACCAATTGTTTTGCATATGAATATCCACCACGTGCTGAGAAGACTCCCCAATGGGGATGCACTCACCAGAACTTCACTTTAAACAGGCCCTTTAATCAATCCTTGGCATCACTGCTCCTCCACTGCCAGCCTCCTTACAGTAGTTCACACTCAGATTCCCCTCATACAAGACAAATAAGGTACTCATAGCGTAATACAGTATGGATAATCAACAAGTTTTATTCAATGATTAAAGCCCCCCTTCCCCTAGTACTAAATGCGTACCATTAGTATATACAACTGAAGCATTGAAAGTGTTAAAAGTGCACTATGCCTGCTATTCGTCCGCAGCGTCCGCCGGAACTAGCGCCAATCACTGCTGTATAGAACAGTGCATCCCCATAGGGGAGTCTTCTCAGCACGTGGTGGATATTCATATGCAAAACAATTGGTGGAAGCTTGACTGCACGCTATACAAGAGACTATCTATTCTTTAAAACATCAGACCAGAACTGTTCATATATTCGTATATTTATTACCGGCATGTCTTCGGTTTAATAAGGACACAACAAGCGCTGCTGCAATAATTTTTAAGTTCTTGACATAAGAGACTTTTTTATCTATTGCCATATTTTCCATGTCCTAATGTATATTTGTCCACATCTGTTGAGCACGATCCTATTTATATTTCTAAAACAAACCCATATGTATATGAATATGTGCTTTATTAAATTGTAACTCCACTTTCATGCAAAAAAAACAATAGAAAATAAAAAATAATAATAACATAGTATATACTTTGTACAGTTGCTACACAAACCATATTGTAATTTAATGTTACTAAAATTATGTCTCCTCAGTCTGCAGCTGTATTTGTTCTGTAATACTCATTGCAATATGGCTACCTGGAGGTGTTCTGTACTGTTGGTACACAGAATGCCTGTGTACCAACAGTACAGGATAACAGGGGTAAAATTAAATGCTGAGCCTAGTGTGGTTGTACTGTGAGTCTGGTTAGGGCAGACCAGACTGGGCTTCTTGGTCACCCTGTGCCCCTAATAGACACAGGGTCTCTTACGCATACGAGGGGCCTGGGGAGCTGAACAAGGAGTTTCCAAACCTCTCTAAGGTAAGCTGGGTTCTACGAGTCCCTCGCCCAAAGTTTTCTATGAGCTCCCAAACCTCTTACTTTTGTTTGTTTGGAATGAGCAGCAAAGGTTAATTGCGTAGTCATGTCCACTACTCTATGCACACTATAAATCCCATAGTCCATAATAATAGGGGGTGGCTATTCTTCTACATACTGTGGACCGTGGAGAATAAACATCATCATCATCTAACAGGAAGTCAGATCCCAGCAGCAAAATATTTGAATTTGAAGATTTGGATGATGCTGAGGGCAATAGAAGGAACATTTTTGAGTTAAGAATGCATGGTTGAATTACATTTTTTTAAAACACAGTTTAGTGCCACTGTAAAGGTACACTTACCCTGTAAGCCCTAGGTGAAATACTGTTGGTACACAAACACAGTTATGTGTCTACATCATACTTTTATCACAGTGACCAGCTGATCTCTACAAAAACAGCAGTTGAAAAGTGAAAACCATCAGAACCCTTTGTACGTCAAACATGATCTGACTAAAATGTAAAAGCAAATGTAGAACAACTGTGCTGGCAAAAATCCCCCCTTCAGGGAAATCATTGAGCCTCAAGAGGTTATTTTTTATTTTTTTAAATGAGAACATGACTACAGGCAAAACTCAAAATTCAGCAACAAATAGGTCACAACAATAGCAGAATAACTGTGGTTGCATTTTGCTTTTGCATACATTGTGACTTGTTGAAACTGCAAAGGTATGTGTATCAGGCAATGCTAGATATTTCAGACTATGTTTTTCTAGCTAGAAATAAATATATCCAAATCAAAACAGGTAATAGAAACTGAATTTTAAAGTGTGTTTTAACCCAACCACTAAAATCTACAACCACTAAAATCTACACTGCAACATGTTAAAGCTGAACTCTAGCCTTACCTTCAGCCTTGCACAGACTCCTCTCCTTAACTGAAAAAAGCTTAGTCTAATTTAATTTAGCCTTTTCCTCCCCAACCTGCCTGTCCCTGGCCTGCATTCATTGGATTTCTGTTCTTTCAATCTCAGCATCACATTCCTCCAAGCTGACAACCACCTATTAAGACATTTTAATATTTGCATAACTCATTCCAAGAGCCAGCCTGCTGCATGAATCAGGACTGGGGGCTCTTGATAGGATAACCTAGGCAGGGTGCTGTGAGGTTTTCAGGAAGCTAAACACAGCAGTACCCTACCATTCCACAACATCAGCTATGATCTGTTTTCATTGCACAGCCGAAGTACAGAGAGCCAGCGATGATGTCACTTGGCCTAAAATAGGGTATGTAATTGAAACAAAAAAGTTTTATTTCACACTTTCATTAGTATATTAATAGGGTGGGGAGGGGGTGCAGGAAGGTAAAAAATAAATCGATTAAACTTCTGCCTGTCAGAAACAATGAATCAGACTGAGACAGAGGTACAGTTAAATCTCACTTGTTTAATAATAATAAAAAAAGGTAAACAGAGTTAACATAGCCAGATCAAACATCAAAACATAGCCAGAGTTCAGAAACCGGAACGGATAGTCAGACAAGAACCAAAAGAAGAGCACACACCGCTCCAGGCAAATCTTCAGGTGCATATGGATGATAGGTGCAGACCCCGGCTCACCACCATCCAATACGAATAACATTAAGAAATGGTCACACTCTGAATTTCCAAAAAACTTGCTTGATGTACCTTTATTGTCTCAAGTGTATCAGACAAGCACAGGACAAGCAGTTAAAACGTATACTTATATAACTGCTTGTCCTGTGTTTGTCTGATACGATCGGCGTCTGTTTTGATGCTTCCGGGCGACGTCACCACGACGAAACGTACGTCGAGGCACATCCCGGTCACGTTTTGCAGAGTGGAACTTCCTGATCCTCCAGTGGTGGAACGCACGCCGATCGCGCAAACGGTCAGTTCACAGCACACTTGGTTGGATACGCTCGTTCCCTCCAGTGCAGAGGCAAGGCACTTTTTATTGTAAGAGGCCATTTGCCTGTTTTACTTTTTGTATGTATTAAGTCTCATTAAAAACAATATTATGCTATGGCCCTGCTATGTTTATATTTTTCCTGAGCATCTGTGGAAGGAGTGATCATTCCCTGGCTTTGCAAAAGAGAAATCTCCCATCATAGGCGGCGGTTCCTCAATCTGCCAAAACTGCACCAGACCTGTCTTTTTAATTAAAGGGGTCAGTAGTATTTAATTAAAGGGCTACCTACTATTTCCCACCTGGTGAAGCATTGTGGTTTTTCCTCCTCAAGTGGTGATGGTTTAATATATCTTCTCACTTCAATACAAAGGAATTCTTCTCAAATTTATGGACTTTTCTTTATATTAATTTTTTATATTACCTGTACTGTATTATTATGTTTGTAATGGTTTAATTAACTATTTCTGCACACATAGCACTAGTGCACTTTACATTGGGTTAATCACTTTCTATGTAGCGCTCCCGTACTCTGTACAACCCACCAATTTCACAAAGTCAGATCTGCACTTTGAGGGGAGCAGCTTTTTTCATTAGTTCACTTTAGGTTTAGATCTATATAATGAATTTTTTTGCGCAGAGTTCAACCATTCTTAGGTGATTCACTTTCAGTTGTTATGATGGTCAGAAATATAGCAACGTAGGAATTGCTCCAAGGACTGATTGGTTCGTTCTGCGGCCCCATTAGACTGCAGGTGATATGCAGAGGAGAACGCAAGCTGAATTTCCAACTGTGCACAAAAGGCTCGCCAGAACTGGGACACAAACTGACTACCCCTGTCTGAGACAATCACCTTGGGTAGCCCATGTAAGCGAATGATCTCCCGAGCAAAAATGAAAGCCATTTCTTTAGAAGTGTGCAACTTCTTAAGTGCAATACAATGAAACATTTTCGAGAACCGGTCAACCACCATAAGGATAACTGTGTTGCCCTAACTCCACAATGAAATCCATAGACAGGTGGGTCCAGGGCCTCTCTCCATTGTGTATAGGTTGTAGGAGGCCCACTGGAAGGTGTCGTGGAGTCTTACTCTGAGCATACACGGAACAGGCAGCTACGAAGGCAGTTACATCAGCACGTAGACTAGGCCACCATAATTGTTGGGAAATGGCCCAAAAGAGTTGATTCTTCCCAGTGTGGCCAGCAGCCTTGGGAGAATGATAAGTCTGGAGTACGGCAGTACGGAGACTCTCTGGTAAAAAGCAGCGGTCACAAGGTTTCTCAGGAGGAGCATGAACCTGAGCAGCAAAAATGTTGTCATCCAAAGGAGAAGTGAGACTGGTGCGAACCGTAGCCAGAATACGATCAGGAGGAATCTTGGAAGTGGAGGAAAATTGCTGTGACAAAGCCTCAGCCCTTACATTCTTTGTACCGGGTAAGAATGAGACAATGTAATTGAAACTAGACAAGAAAAGAGCCCATTGCACCCTTCTGGAAGAGAGGCATTTAGCCTCAGACAAGAATGTGAGATTCTTATGGTCAGTAAGAATGAGAACCGGCACAGTGGTACCTTCGAGGAGATGTCTCCATTCTTTCAGGGCTAGAATGATCGCTAACAGCTCTCTGTCACCAATCTCATAATTGCATTCCGGAGGTGACAATTTCTTGGAAAAGTAGCCACAAGGATGCATAGTGCTCTCAGAGGTAGAATGTTGAGACAGAAGGGCGCCAACTCCAGTTTCAGAAGCATCAACCTCAAGGATAAAAGGTAACGTAGGATCAGGATGTGCCAACACAGGAGCAGAAACAAAGGCAGCCTTGAGACACTCAAAGGCCTTAACCACTTCAGCCCCGGACCATTTGGCAGCCAAAGGACCAGAGGTCTTTTTTCAATTTCGCACTGCACTACTTTAACTGGTAATTGCGCGGTCATGCAATTTTGTAACCAAACGAAATTTGCGTCCTTTTCTTCCCACAAATAGAGCTTTCTTTTGATGGTATTTGATTGCCTCTGTGATTTTTATTTTTTGCGATATAAACGGAAAAAGAGCGAAAATTTTGAAAAAAAAAGAGATTTTCTACTTTTTGTTATAAAAAAAATCTAATAAACTCAATTTTAGTCAAACATTTGGGCCAAAATGTATTCAGCCACATGTCTTTAGTAAAAAAAATGCCAATAAGCGTATATTTATTGGTTTGCGCAAAAGTTATAGCGTCTACAAACTAGAGTACATTTTCTGGAATTTACACCGCTTTTAATTTATGACTGCCTATTTCATTTCTTGAGGTGCTAAAATGGCAGAGAAGTACAAAACCCCCCCAAATGACCCCATTTTGGAAAGTAGACACCCCAAGCTATTTGCTGAGAGGCATGTTGAGCCCATTGAATATTTTTTTTTTTAGTCCCAAGTGATTGAATAAAGACAAAAATAAAAAAGATTTTTTTTTTTTTCAAAAAGTTGTCACTAAATGATATATTGCTCACACATGCCATAGTTATATGTGGAATTGCACCCCAAAATACATTTTGCTGCTTCTCCTGAGTATGGGGATACCACATGTGTGGGACTTTTTGGGAGCCTAGCCGCGTACGGGGCCCCGAAACCCAAGCACCGCCTTCAGGATTTCTAAGGGTGCAAATTTTTGATTTCACTCCTCACTACCTATCACCGTTTCGAAGGCCATAAAATGCCAAAATAGCACAAAACCCCCCCAAATGACCCCATTTTGGAAAGTAGACACCCCAAGCTATTTGTTGAGAGGCATGGTGAGTATTTTACAGCTCTCATTTGTTTTTGAAAATGAAGAAAGTAAAGAAAAAAAAAAAAATTTTTTTCTTTTTTCAATTTTCAAAACTTTGTGACAAAAAGCGAGATCTGCAAAATACTCACAATACCTCTCAGCAAATAGCTTGGGGTGTCTACTTTCCAAAATGGGGTCATTTTGGGGGGTTTTATGCCATCTGGGCATTCCATGGCCTCCGAAACTGTGATTGGCAGTGAGAAGTGAAATAAAAAAAATTACACCCTTAGAAAGCCTGAAGGCGGTGATTGGTTTTTGGGGTTCCGTACGCAGCTAGGCTCCCAAAAAGTCCCACACATGTGGTATCCCCGTACTCAGGAGAAGCAACAGAATGTATTTTGGGGTGTATTTCCACATATGCCCATGACATGTTTGAGCAATATATCATTTAGTGACAACTTTTTGTAAAAAAAATATATATATTTTTTTTTTTTCATTATTCAATCTCTTGGGACAAAAAAAAAAAATATTTAATGGGCTCAACATTGCTCTCAGCAAATAGCTTGGGGTGTCTACTTTCCAAAATGGGGTCATTTGGGGGGGGTTTGAACTGTCCTGGCATTTTATGCACAACATTTAGAAGCCTATGTCACACGTCACCCACTCTTCTAACCACTTGTAGACAAAGCCCTTTCTGACACTTTTTGTTTACATGAAAACATATTTTTTTTTTGCAAGAAAATTACGTTGAACCCCCAAACACTATATATATTGTTAAAGCAAAGGCCCTACAGATTAAAATGGTGGGTGTTGCATTTTTTTTTTCCACACAGTATTTGCGCAGCGATTTTTCAAACGCATTTTTTGTGGAAAAAAAATACACTTTTTTTTATTTTAATGCACTAAAACACACTATATTGCTCAAATTTTTGATGAAATAAAAAATATGATCTTAGGCCGAGTACATGGATACCAAACACGACATGCTTTAAAATTGCGCACAAACACGCAGTGGCGACAAACTACATACATTTTTAAAAGCCTTTAAAAGCCTTTACATGATACCACATTAGATTCACGGAGGAGGTCTACTGCTAAAATTACTGCCCTCGATCTGACCTTCGCGGTGATACCTCACATGCATGGTGCAATTGCTGTTTACATATGACGCCAGACCAACGCTTGTGTACGCCTTTGCGCAAGAGAAGGGGGGGCAGGGGTGCTTTTTTTTTTTTTTTTTTTTTTTGTTTTTTTTTTTATTTATTTAGCTTTTTTATTTTATTTTTAAACTGTTCCTTCCATTTTTTTTCTTTGTTATGATTTTTATTGTTATCTCAGGGAATGTAAATATCCCCTATGATAGCAATAGGCAGTGACAGGTACTCTTTTTTTGAAAAAATTGGGGTCTATTAGACCCTAGATCTTTCCTCTGCCCTCAAAGCATCTGACCACACCAAGATTGGTGTGATAAAATGCTTTCCCAATTTCCCAATGGCGCGGTTTATATCCGGGAGGGGGGACATTCCCTCCCACTGCTTGTAAAAGCAGTCTAGAGGCTAATTACCCGCTAGAATTGCTTTTACATGAAAGCCGATCACTGGCTGAAAAGAATGATACCAAGATGATACCTAAACCTGCAGGCATCATTCTGGTATAACCATTCAAAGTCCAGCAACATACTGGACATATATTGTAATCTTTTTTTTTTCATGCAGCCTCTTGGCTGAACGAAAAAAAGAGATTGATTGGTGGGTATGCCCACCATTAGAATACCTCCCTTCATCCACCCACTTCTAATGATGGGCATACATGCACCATTTATATATGCCGATGCATGGGGGCATCCTCCCGCAAAAGTTATGCCGTGTACACACGGTCGGAATTTCGACCGTATGTACGTGGCATTAGGAGCCAATCGCTCCCCCCCCCTGCTGCCCCCATGCTTCGGCATATATGCTCTTTTTTTTAACTGTGGTGGTGAAATCACCTCCTACAGCGTTGGAGTCGCGGCTTTATGTATCGTGGGAGCAAACGCTGTTGCTGTCAAGATAAATAAATCCGCGTTGCAACTGAATGGCGCACCTGAAAACAAAAAAATGCTCAACACTAAAACACACAGTAAACAAAATTACATACCTGAAAAGCAAGCATGATAAAACATAATAAAACATAATAAAACATAATAAAACATTGCAGAATAGAATGGAGTAAAAAAAGAGCAACAATAGAGAGAGAATAGAGTGAGAGAGAGAACAATAAAACGACAACTATTTTATTTTTTTTTATTTTTTTGAGATTCACAGGTAAAAAAGCTCCTGACTGAAGCGACTGAATCAAAACGCTACCACAAAAAAAATGTTAGCGATCGCAGGGATCAGGCCTGACTCTGCGAACGCTGCAGTTATGTGTGCTTAGTGTTTTGTAAGTGACAGTGATCGATCGATACTGCACTTGGGTGGGCTGGGCTGGGCGGAGGGGGAAAACGCAGGTGCTAGCAGGTATCTGGGCTGATCCCGCTAACAATGCGTTTTTTTTTTGGAACCCTAAACTGCTGGGACGCTAGTATAGATCTGATCAGATCAGATATTGATCTGTTCAGATACTGTGCCACTAAGGGAGGTGTATGCTTTGTGCGTGGGTGTTTGCGGTACTGGCACTAACCTGGGGCGACGCAGACCTTATTTGACCCTAAAACCTAATTGATATCACCCGCCGGGCGATCAGGGGGTTAAACCGTTATTGGGTAATAAATGGCGGGTGCCCTGACAGTATAAAAAACAAGCTAACTAACCAGCGTCACCCGTAACAGTAATACAAAAAAAAACTGGTTACCTAGCGACACTAATGCAGCGATCAGAAAAACGATCGCTTAGTGACACTGGCAAAAGGGGGTGAAAGGGTTAACTAGGGGCAATCAGGGGGTTAAACCTTTATTAGGTAATATATGGGGGTACCTGACGCTATATAAAAACCTGACGGGGAACCTAAATAACGAAATAACTAACTGGCTAACCAGCGTCACCAGTGACAGTTATACAGTGATCACTGGTGAAAGGGTTAACTCTAGGGCAATCAGGGGGTTAAAACCTTTATTTAGGTTGTAATATGGGGGTACCTGACCTATAAACCTATTTATGAACCTATATAAACATGGCGGTTACATAAAAAAAAAAAAATGGTTACCTAGCGACACTAATGCAGCGATCAGAAAAACGATCGCTTAGTGACACTGGCAAAAGGGGGTGAAAGGGTTAACTAGGGGCAATCAGGGGGTTAAAACCTTTATTAGGTAATATATGGGGGTACCTGACGCTATATAAAAACCTGACGGGGAACCTAAATAACGAAATAACTAACTGGCTAACCAGCGTCACCAGTGACAGTTATACTGTGATCACTGGTGAAAGGGTTAACTCTAGGGGCAATCAGGGGGTTAAAACCTTTATTTAGGTTGTAATATGGGGGTACCTGACCTATAAACCTATTTATGAACCTATATAAACATGGCGGTTACCTAAAAAAAAAAAAATGGTTACCTAGCGACAGCAGTGACACTAATACAGCGATCAGAAAAACGATCGCTTAGTGACACTGGCAAAAGGGGGTGAAAGGGTTACCTGGGGGGCAATCAAGGGGTTAAACCTTTATTAGGGGGGGGTGGGGGGCTACCTTGGACCTAAAACTAACTGCCCTGACAGTTATTACAGTCACACTGACACTAAATGCAGTGATCAGTAAAAAAATGATCACTGCAAGTAGTGACACTGTGACGGGGGGGGGAGGGGGTGATCTGGGGGGTGATCAGGGGGTGACAGGGGGTGTTTTGTGTGCCTATGTGTACTGGTGTCAGTGTACTGTTTGTGCACTAACCTTTAGATGTTCACAGCTCGGCGTTCCGGTCACATAGACCGGCGCACCGAGCGTGACATCACTTCCTCTGCCTGTGTTTTGATTGACACAGACAGAGGAAGCATCTGATTCGCCAGGAGCGATCGCGAGGGGGTGGCCAGA
Source organism: Lithobates sylvaticus (assembly GCA_028564925.1). Taxonomy (NCBI): domain Eukaryota; kingdom Metazoa; phylum Chordata; class Amphibia; order Anura; family Ranidae; genus Lithobates; species Lithobates sylvaticus. Next base: position 284,137,524 of record CM053028.1, on the reverse strand, counting down.
AACCACTGGCCGTCCCCTCATCCCGGATCGCTCCTGAAGCGATCCCGACCGTCCCCGCCGGCCGGGGGGGGGTCCGATCGGACCCCCCACCCGCCGGAAGAATGGCACGTACAGGTACGTGGTTCTGCCTGTACGTGCCATTCTGCCGACGTATATATACAGGGGGCGGTCGGCAAGTGGTTAATGGACTCCGAAGAGCAACACTGTGGGTTAAAGGTCCTTTCTGGTCATATCAGTCAGGGGCTTGACCAGAGATGAGAAGTTACGATAATAGTTGGCAAAGCCAAGAAAACGCTGCAGAGGACATAAACCCATGGGTCGTGGCCACTGTAGGACTGCTGAAAGTTTCTCTGGGTCCATCAAAAAAACAGCAGTGGAAATGACATAACCCAGGAATTTAACCTGTTCACGATGGAATTCACACTTCTCCAATTTACAATAGAAATTGTTCTCCTTTAATTTCTGAAGCACACGACAGACATCTGTGTGGTGGCTCTCTGGGGACTTGCAGAATATGAGGATATCATTGAGATAAATCACCACACATAACTGCAACAAATTTCAGAGGACATCGTTAATAAATTCCTGGAAAACTGCCGGGGCGTTATAAAGGCCAAAATAATCAATACAAGGTCTCAGTTCACCACTCTTCTTCTTCACAAAGAAGAAACTGGCCACAGCAGGAGACGAGGATTTGCGTCTGCAACATACTCTTCCATGGCCTTATCCTCCAAGACCAATAAAGGGTAAACCCGGCCACGAGGGGGTATGGCACCAGGTTGAAGGTCAATCATATGACTGGTGTGGAGGCAAACTACCGGCCTGACCTTTGTAAAAGACATCGCTAAAATTGCGGTACTCCTCCGGCAGGGAGGAGAGAGCACAGGACCTTGGCTACCTTCTGGAAGCATGTCTTACTGCATTGTGGCGACCAAGAGAGAACCTCAGCACGGAGCCAATCAAAAGAGGGGTTTGTGCCTTGGTAACCAAGGATAACCAATAACCAGTGGAAACAGGTGAGGAAATTATTTGAAATTGGATTATTTCATGGTGAAGAGCCCCTAGGGCCATGGACAAAGGAACAATCTTATGAGTCACATGAGGTCTCCCGTCAAGAGCCACAATGGCAAGTGGATTGTCACGCAGCTGCAGCAAAATTAAGTGCTTCGATACAAAGGCAGCATCAATGAACAGGCCTGCAGCCCCAGAGTCAATTAGGGGCCTGTATCTCGAGGGACGACTCAGCCCAAGAAAGGGTAACCGAAACCAGGGGCTTATCCTTCTGGATAACTGGGGACGAAACAACGCCAACTAAGGTCTGTCCGTGACAGGACCTTAAGGTTCGGGTGTTCCCTGGATGGGTAGGACAAGCCTTCAAAAAGTGACCTGCCTGGCCACAATAAAGACACAATCTCTCCCTCCTCCTAAGGGTTCTCTCATCCGCAGAGAGACGCGTGAAGCCCAAGTACATGGGTTCATCTTCACTGACCGACTCGGTACCAGGAGGCATGGGAGGTGAGGGAGGCAAGGGTGGGACTGCAAAGCTTGAAGACAAATATACAGGAGGCTTCAGCAAGCGGTCCTTAAAAGAGAGTCTTTCTCTGAGTCTGGAGTCAATGAGGATGGCAAACTTGATCAACTTCTCCAGCTCAGTGGGTATATCTCAGGCTGCTATCTTATCCTTGATGGTATCCGAGACACCATGAGAAAAAGCAGCCATGAAGGCCTCATTGTTCCAAGCAATCTCTGCTGTCAGAGTAAGGAATTCAATGGCGTAATCAGCAACAGTTTGATGGACATGAGGCACTTGGTAGCAGAAGCAGAGCATGCGGGAACGTCAAATACCCTTTTAAAGGAAGCCACAAACTCAGGGTAACTCTGACAACAGATTTTTGGGTCTCCCATAGAGGGCTTGCCCAGGCCAAGGCTCTCTCAGAAAGCAAAGATATCATGAAACCTACTTTGCTTCTGTCCGTGGGAAATGCCTGGGGCAGCATCTCAAAGTATATCTCTACCTTGTTGAGAAACCCTCTGCATTGGACTGGATCACCCCCAAAACGCTGGGGAAGCGGAGCAAAACCAGACATACTTTTTATAGAGGTAATACTCGAGGCGGGTGCCTGCACAGAGATGAGTAGCAGCAGGGATGGCCTGCAACATAGGTTGTACCGGAGCAGCCACAGTGGGAGATTCCAGGTGAGCCGTGCGACTTAGGAGTGTTTGTAACGCCATGGCAAACTGATCCATGCCGTGATCCTGCTCATCCAATTTGGAAAAAATATTACCAACAAGTGGATTGACTGCATCTTCTGAATTCTTGGCCTTTACCTACTGTCAGAAACCATGAATCAGACTGAGACAGAAGTACAGTTAAATCTCACTTGTTTAATAATAATAAAAAAAGGTAAACAGAGTAAACGTAGTCAAAACATAGCCAGAGTTCAGGAACCGGAACGGATAGTCAGATAAACCAAAACGTCAGAGAGCCAGAGATGAGCGTAATAGAACAGCAAGCAGGATCTGGAGCCAGAAGGAATGTCAGCCACGCAGGTCTTTAACAGGAACACAGGAGAGTGTCTCTAGAGATGTGACCAAGGCGAAGGCAGAGATCATCTGGGCTGGACGGCTTAAGTAGGTAGGACTGACGGGCAGGATATCATCAACAGGTGAGTCACTGTGGACAGGGCCGTCTTTACCGCAGGGAAAACAGGGCAGCTGCCCAGGGCCCTGTCACTGTTTGGGGCCCAAAGCAGAGCTGCCCGTTAAGCCCGCGTGCTGCCTGCAAATCAGCGCTGACAGTCTGCGATCCTAGGCGGGTGCAGTGCACCCGGGCGCCACAGAGGTGGGGGCGCTGCAGAACCAGAGTGCTCCCCTCCCTCCTTCTTTCCTTGCCGCCTTGTTTCCTGCACAAGCCTGTGCCCCCTCCCTCCTGTCAGAGAAGAGAGCGAAGCATTCCGAAATCGTAGACCAACCGCGCAGTGACGTCGCTGGGGGGGCGGTCCGTGCCTGATATGTGTTCTCCTCCTCTCAATCTAACTCCTGCCTGCTGTGATCTGTTCTCCACCTGGGCGGCGCGGCTGCACACTGTCCTCTCCAGCTGCCGCCAGGTGTTTCTATGTACCCTAATGGAGGAGGAGGGGGGGTGGTTTGTCCTGGGGGGATCGGTACTAATGTAGGGGGGTTGTCCTGGGGGGATCTGTATTAATGGAGGGGGGCAGTTTGTCCTGGGGGGGGCTGTACTAAAGGAGGGGGGGTTTGTCCTGGGGGGATCTGTACTAATGGAGGGGGCGGTTTGTCCTGGGGGATCTGTACTAAAGGTGGGGGGTGGTTTGTCCTGGGGGGAATCTGTACTAATGGAGGGGACGGTTTGTCCTGGGGGGATCTGTACTAATGGAGGGGGCGGTTTGTCCTGGGGGGATCTGTACTAATGGAGGGGGGGGCGGTTTGTCCTGGTGAGGGATCTCTACTAATGGAGGGGGGCGGTGTGTCCTGGGGGGGGTCTATACTAAAGGAGGGGGTGGTTTGTCCTGGGGGAATCTGTACTAATGGAGGGGGGCTGTTTGTCCTGGGGGGATCTGTACTAATGGAGGGGGCGGTTTGTACTAAAGGAGGGGGGCGGTTTGTCCTAGGGGGCCTGTACTAATGGAGGGGGGGTTTGTCCTGGGGGGGATCTGTACTAATGGAGGGGGGCGGTATGTCCTGGGGGGGATCTTTACTAATGGAGGGGGGCGGTTTGTCCTGGGGGGGATCTGTACTAATGGAGGGTGGTGGTTTGTCCTGACTAATGGAGGGGGGCAGCCCTGCAGTCTGTCAATGTCATCAGCGCCGTGTTAACAGTGCAGCAGTGCCAGTGCTGCATTTTCTCGATCGAGGAGCGGGCCACGGGTGGGGGGTTTGAGCTCCACTGATGCTCTGGCCCCGCCCCTTGCTATGCGTGCACAGTGTACCTGATCGGAGGAGCGGAGGCCTTGGTAGGAGGAGTCAGACCACAGCGCGGAGTGGATTGCTGCTTGGTGCCTGGTCAAGTGAAACCAGGCAGTGTTTGTGGAAAATTGATCGGAGCTGAGCTTGCCAGGACAAGGTAGGTTTTCCTTCTCCTCCCCTGGCTCCCGCTCCCCATGCCATGTGTAAAATAGTAGAAAGCTTAAAAACGCTGACCTGCAGTCCAGGCTGAGTGAGTCTGTGGCTGTATTTTTTTTACAGAGCACACCGCATAATTTACAGCACATGGCATTACTGTCTGTATTTAACTGCTTGATGGGTTTATTTTGGGCCTGGCTGGTTCACATGTATGTGTTTTGGTGGCCCATTTGCGCAGGCACAGCAGCCCATTCATTTGAATCGGCTGCCATGCCTGCATTTCCTGCAAAAAAAGGTGCATGCATCATGTAATAGGCTGTGCACACCTATGCCCATCAAGCAATGAAATACTGCACTGTCTGTCCATTCTGCTTTTGCACCATGTGACTTACCTGCAGTTCCTGCCCCTGCAAACTTGCTGCATTTTTAGATGTTTAGGCCACTCTTTTAAAAACACAGTGCGTTTGTGTGCGCAGGAACTGCAGGTAAGTCGCATGGTGCAAAAGCAGAATGGATTTCAAGGCCACTGCAATTTTCTTCTGCAGGAAACGCAGGCATGGCAGCCCATTCAAATGAATGGGCTGCCAAAGCACATGCATGTATAGTTGCCACCTCATTCCTTTAAACCCGAACACATATTGATTACATGGGTTCTGTGGCTGATTAAGGTGGTAATTAAACTCACTTGGTGCCTTATCTGCATTAAATTTGCCTCAGAACCTGTGTAATTCATATGTGCTCAGGTTTAAAGGGATGAGGTGGCAACCCTACATACATGTGAATGTGTAATGTGACAATGGCTGCAATGCAATGGGGGCACTGTGATGTTTAAAGGGGCACTATAATGTGAAAATGTCTGCAATGTAATGGAGCGCTGTGACATGAAAGGAAACTGAAGGACACTGTGGGACTGCTGTGAAGTTTTTTTTTTTAGATAATTCTATGTCTGTGTCTGTTTTTTGAGATGTTGGGGTGAAGAAAAAATGGGCCCAAAAAAAATGTTTGCCCAGGGCCCAAACCATATTAAAGATGGCCCTGACTGTGGAGAGATAGGAGCTGGCAATTAGCCGACAGCTGAGCGGCCAGCTCAGAGAAGGAAGGGCTGAGCCCAGCCCTGACACTGCCTTAATCTAATTTCACAAATAAAACATAACATTTTTTTATATCAACAAACATTATGCAGACATACTGTTTTTACTATTACTAAAACGTGCCCAAAGAAATGCTATGCAACCATCATTGGAGCACATTTATAGTAGACATGTGAATTCGTTTTCGTCCGAATGCATTTTCGTCCGAATTTCAGGTATTTTCGTTATCGTTTTAACAAACGATAACGAAAGTGCAGAATCCGAAAAACGAAAGATCCGACATAAACAAATGCTTTATTTTCGTTGTGACAACAGTTCGATATAGATAGGAGATTCGACGCTGACAATAACAATCTGTGTCCATTGAACCTGTGGTCGAATGTGCCTAACCTTAACTCTATTAGTCCAAGATTATTCTACATAGAGAGAAAAGATTCGATGTAGAGAGGAAAGATTTGACGTAGAGAGGAAAGATTGTGCTGGAATTGGGTGGAATTCTTCTTTGAACTTTCGACAGACACCATAAGCCTTCAATGACAGATTCGACCTTAATTCATTTGGATTTTCGGACTAATGCAATTTTTAACGAAAAACTAAATAAATAAAAACGAATTTCGGGAGTAACTAAATAAATTTATTTTTCGGACGAAAACGAAATTCCGAAACGAAATATTTCAGTGTGCACATGTCTAATTTATAGTATGTAGACAGGAAATTCCTGCAAAAAGGGTTCAGGAGATCAGTAGCACCTATTCTTGTCTTCCCTCTTCTGACCAATCAGGCTGCATGCTCAGATAAGTGTCTGGTATAGATTTTGAGGGATGCCCCACATTTTGTTCTTTACATTGGGTTTCCTCCAAAAATCCATACCAGATGTGTGTGTGTGTGTGTTTTTATTTTTTTTGCATGGGGTCCCCCATTAACATCTATACCAAGCCCTCATCTGGGATAAGAGTCTGGCACAGATGAAGGGAATCCATGACCTCCCCATGACCTCCACCTCTGTCAGCCACATAGCTATAGTTCCTCTATTAAGCCAGACATTGCTAAAAGTGTTTCTTAGATATCAGCAGCTATGTTCTCCAAATCTGCCCTTTGTGGAAGCTGGCTCGTATACAGGAGCATACCACCAGTATCTTGTGCCAGCCTGTCTGGGGAATGAGGGATGCCAGCCACCTACTACTAAAATATCTAGAAAAAATTGAGCACAAAAATACCCAAGCTCTTCTGATCTCAACCACCAGAGGCATCAAGCCCTTCATTCTCACCTAACCATGAGGCCTAAAAATACACTAAAGTTTATTTTAGTGGCTGGGTGAGGATGAAGGGCCCAACACCCCTGTTGGTTAAGATCAGAAGAGTTTGGGTATTTTTCAGCTCAATTTGGTTCCAGATACTTTAGTAGAAGGTGGCTGGTGTCGCACTATCCCCATTTTCCAGGTAAAATAGCTTAATTCCCCTAGTCTGCTTCAGAGACCTTAGTTATTGCAAGACCCTGTCCCTTTATGGTGGCTGTTGTATATTTGTATATTTGTCACCAAATCAAATTGCATGTATTACATTATAAAATAATGAAAGCTTTAAAATGGCTTCTAGCAATTACTACTATAGCTGCCAGTGTTCTAAAAATGCAGTTAATGAATATGAGTGCTTAATTTCTAGTAAATATACAGTCTCTGTGCTTGGCCTGCTCATGTGTACTACACAATGTCTTTATACTGCTTTTAAGGAGTTGCTAGCAGCAGTTCTTGTAACAATTCTGTGTCCTTGTAAGGAATGTGTGTCATTCGGAAGCTTCCTCAACCTTGCTGATAATCTTTATTGGCTGAGACCCATCTTGCTCCATAAATTACACTATCCTTTACTTTCCCTAATAAGGTTATTTTTATGTCAGGCTTAAGTGTAGTATATTTCAACAAATGTCATTCTTGATCATTTAGATTTTAACATAATCTATATAATAGTTATTTTTGTCACTTTTAATGCTGTGAAAAGTTGATTTAAAATATAATCGGAAGCACAGAGGGCTCAATTAATGTAATGTGCTGAAGACTTTCCATTAGGATCAATTTTAATAAACTTTAAATGAAATTTAAACACTTAGTGACAGCCAGATTTAATTATGAAACATAATACACCACAGTCTATGGTGTGGACATCAAGTTTCAAAGTATTTGGAGAAAGCGGTATTTTGTTCATCACCACAGTATAGCATAAAGAAATACTGAAATTTAAATAGAAGCTATCCCCAAAATGCACCCCTCCTTCTCACCCTCCTCACTACACTTCTATACATAAACAGAATTTTAAAACAACAATTTGGGGATAAATCTCATCCTAATAGGTCTTTGGACAGGCCATGTCTCTGTACACTACTATACAGCGAACAGGTTACTGGGCAATGATAGGTGCTGCTCGGGCACCTGCTTAGGCTGCAGTGCTGATGACTGCACAAACTCTAGTCTGAGGATTGTGTTTATGTATGTAAACACAAGTAGGCTAGCAAAGAAGGATACAATTAGGCTAGTTTCCTTATAATTTCAGTTCTCCACTTAGTTTGATGGAATTTCAGTACTGAACTGTCTGAAATAGAGGAGAAAGGGAAACAAGGCACTGCTTTGAGTCACGTCAGCTGGAGCTATTGAGCTCAGTATCAAGTCCTACATTTTTTTAAGAAATCACAAAAGAAAAGCCTGGAAATCGTGTACCAATAGCTCCACCTGCTTGACTGCCTATGAAAATACAAAATAATATGCAAAATGTAATCTTTACTAAGAAAATTTTTAAAAAGATTTTTAAATGTTACTTTTCATCCATGGACCAGGATTGCTGAACTTAAAGTTTATTGAAAAAATGAAATATACAAACTATACAAATAAATCTTTAAAAAAAATGCAAGATGTTTAATTTACAAGAGTTTCGGGCTCCACGTCCTTCCTCAGGTAGAAACATGCATAAATGACAAACATTTACCATCTATATATGTAAAATATTCTAAACTAGGAAGAAATTAGGTATTCAATATACAATTTATCCTAAGTCTCACAGTGAAGGCTAAACAAGATGTGTTCACTCTCCATCATTTTATAGCAAACATTCCAGTATTTACCTATCATCAAAAAGGTAAAAGAATATAAATAATTACAAATTACAAAAACACATGTACAGAAAAAAAAAAACAAAGAGCGACACCTAATACCCTTGCAAATCTTTTGCACATCATTCATTTATAAAAAATTCTATAAATAATCCTTCTACAAATAAATAGTTTGTTTTTATAGAAAAAAGATGTAAATAGAAATCAGAGTTCTTTCCCCTTGGCTGTAAAGTATCCAAACGGCTGTGTCCATTGAACTTTTGTAGACTCAATTCTCGATTACCTTCATGTCTATTATGTGAGATTGCATCAATGACCATAAATAAGTTGTGATACTGTATGTCCATTTTATATACTGTGATTTTGCATGAATTAGGATTGGAAGCCTGTCGCTGCCTTCTGGTTGCCTCAGGATTGTATACTAATGCACATATTACCTTTCTGTTGCAGCTTTTGAAAATTGTATTAGAGGAGAATGTTTTTTTGTTTAAAGAGAATAATTATTTGAAATTCAGGGGTGCGACGATGGATTCTAATGTCGCCCCCCCCCCCCCATATGCATAACACTATTTATGATAGAAAATTCTTTCTTTTATGGTAATGTTCTCTTTAAGGAAAATTGTAGGTGTTGGTTTCGCTTTATTGACAACGTGTTTGCAGTATGGGAGAGTGACATGGATACATTACTATTGTTTCATGAGTTTTTAAACTATCTGGTTTGGAATTTAATACTAGCATGAGTCAGAACAAGATTCTGTTCTTAGATACATGTTTAATGATTAAAGATGGTGTGATTTTCAGTGATCTTTACACAAAACCCATGAATCACAATCAGTTATTATATTACAGAATTTTTCACCCCACCCCATGATACAGAGGGGTTACCCCATGCAGATGAATAGGAAAGAGAATTGGTAATGTAGCTCTCAGACAGAAGAAGGTGAGAACAGAAAGATTACCTTTTGTTTCACATTAGCATCCCCACTCTGAGTGCATAACATCAGTAAAAAGCATTGGTCTATTCCTAGAGATAATTACCCTCTAATTCCAGAATTTAACAGCTTTCCCTTACCATCATACCATAAAGGCAGCATCATATACAGTGGATTAGTGAGATCTGACCAATATCGATAGAATGTTCCCACATTGACCTTTTTAGGATCACGCAATAATGAATCACATCCTTGTTTGAACTTCATCCATCGCAGTGCAATGATAAAAGAAAAATATTTTACTCACCCACATTGAGTTGAACTGAGAACAGCAAATGGAGATTGGGGATTTATAGGATCAATGATGTCTTCAATGCATAGAAACACAGGAGGATAGTTATTCATCATGCCATACCATCAGGAAAGCATGTGATTGGCCCCAAATGTATTCTGCAGCAGGACAATGACCTCAAAACATGTAGCCAATATCATCAAGAACTATCTTAAAAATAACTTGGAAGTGATAGTTTGGCTTTCACAGAGCCCATCATCAAGTCTACCTTGGATTACATGAAGAGACAGAAGGATTTGAGGCAGCCTACATCCACAGAAGATCTGTGGTTAGTTTTCCAAGATATTCTGAACAACCTACCTGCCGAGTTCCTTCAAAAACTGTGTGCCAGTGTACCTAGACAAATTGATGCTGTTTTGAAGATTTGATTTGGATTTCTCTTCTATTCGTTTACTTTTCATTTTGTTAATTGATAAAAATAAACTATTAAGGCAGGCCATAGTTGGTGCAAATTTCTTTCTTGCAACTAAAGAAACTGCAACTGCAGGAAAGAAATTTGCACAATTCCCCCATCAACACAGACAGTGCTAACAGGGGAATCCCTTCTGCCGAGCAATTGTCTGCTCCCAGCAGGGAAGCGGGGTGGGGGAGCAGAGGCAGGTTCGGGAAGCCGTCCTTGCCAGGGGAAGACAGTGATTATTGCTAGCAGCTATAACAGCCGCTAGCAATAATCGCAAGAGAATATGTCAGGCTGGTTTCCCCAAGTTGTTTGTTCAGTCAACTTGATACATTCAGCCTGCGCACACACGGTTCGAATCTTGGCCAGTTCCTGCTAAACCAGCTGAGATTCAAGCCATCTATGGCTGGCGTAACAGTTTTATTTTTGAAAGCTTTTTTAATCTTCAACATTTTTTCACATTTGCCTGTTTTATTAATTTTCTTTGAAGAGAATCTGCTGAAATTGACCCTTGTCTCATTCCCTTGCCACTCTGTTGCTCAGTCTGAGCATTTAGTAAATACCTGTTTTTCCAGGCATGAACATGTGCCCTCTTACCAGGATGCTGTGTTTAGGCTTCAAAGTCTTTCAAAGGTAGAGGAGAAAGAAGGTGGCCCTGTGTAAGCTCCAACCATACCCAATATAGTGCTTACATGAGGTTAGCACTCCAGTGTCTCTGCAGAGCATTGGATGATTATAGTTAAGCCCCATACACACGCGCGGATTATCCGAGGACCAGGTCCGTCGGACCATGTCCGTCATACTTTGTCTGATGTTGGTTTTGCGTACACACGGTCAGACAAAGTTGTCGGAAAATCCGATCATTCTGAACGTGGTGACGTTTGTTGCCTACGACGGGACTACGTAGAGGCTAGTAGCCAATAGCTTTGGTCTTGTAATGTGATCTGAGCATGCGTAGCACTTTGTCCGGTCGGACAACCGTACACACGATCAGATTTGGTGTGATCGGACCGTGTTGTCGGCAAATCTTTCCAGCAGGAGATAAGACTTTGTCCGTCGGACAATCCGACGTACACTGTCCGATGGTGCATACACACGGTCTGATTTTTCAACAACATTGTCCGATCGGACAGAATCCATGAAAAAGTCCGACCGTGTGTATGGGGCTTAAGAGTGTTCTTCTTCTCACAGGAAACATGTCACTTTGCACTTTGACCTAAATGAGGTCTCTATAACAAAGCTGTAAGGAGACAGGTCACTGTTCTTACATATTCAGAGCTCTCTGTAACTTACAGAACTTCAAAATACCTACATGTGGAAAATGATGAAGGCCATTAATATACTGTAGGTGTGTAAGTTTATAATTTTACTGTATTTTTTAAGCTCAGCTAGAGAGAATGCACAGTTCCCTCCCTCTCTCAGCAAAATGATGCATGCTTGCCTGCTTATGCATTGTGTGTTTAGTAGCCTGCAGGCTATAGCTGAGTGAAACTGATCTGTTAACAAAAAAAAAACAAAAAAATAGTGGGAAAGTTATTTATGAATAATTTTTTGTGAAAAGCATTTCCTGAATAGCAAAAATTATATAATATCATTTTTTCTTACATTCAAAATAAACCCTTCCCAGTATTCTTCCTAGAACGGAAGGAAAGGAGTAGCTGGTAGGTAGCTAGTATGGTACAATCAATTGACATTCAATGACGATTCACCCAAAATTCAATGGTGTACATTCATTCTTTGAACCAAAGCAAAAGAGTGGCAATTCACGATTCAAGATTCATGCAAGGAAAAATATAATTCCCAACATTCAACATCTTTTTTTCAGTAGGAAAAGGTCTTTACGGTAATATTCTATGTAATAAGAACGACTGCTATCTTCCCTACACTTTCACCTGACATTTCCTAAACCTGTTTTTCTACTGCATGTGCAATGAATTTCTATGGAAAGTGTGAACCTGTGTTTAATTTTTCAAATAGAAAAAAAAACTGGGTCGCCCTCCTCCCCTACCCAGAGTTAACCATCCTGACAGGCATGCTAGCTGGTATCCCCAAAGTAAGGGACCAGCAAGCAAGCAGTCCCCTGCTATGTTTAGAAAGGGGTCCTCCCTGCTCTCTGTTCAAACTCCAATGTTTGGTCTGGTTTTATGTACTCATCGAACTTTGGAAAAGCGTAGATCAATCCAAATATACTGTAGGTAATGATGTCACAGGGAACTCCTTCTCAGAGTCCCCTTGGTACATAAAAACATGCCAAGTATTAGAACTTCATGAGTCAATCAGGGTTTGAGCAGTGAGATAGGGGTGACCTGTGTTCCACTACACCTAATCTGTCGATGCTGGATGATCACTGCAGGGTGTCTTTGAACATCACAGGAACCTAGAAAGCTACATATTGCTTAAAAAATGTAATAAAATATATTTTCTGGTGTGGTGTTTATATTCTTTGCTCACCAACATGCATGGTGAACTGGTTGGGGGTCTTAGGGACCCCTAAAACCAGTTCACTGGAAAGGAAGCAATCACCCACTTGCCCCCTTGCTCAGCATAGTAGGGGGGGCTGCATGCTTGCAATTCTCTTGCTGTGGATACCAGTCGACATGCCTAGTATCGAGAGCTGATAAGTTCTGGAATGTGGAGCACACATGGTTATTATTTTATTTATTTAAATTTAACATAAAAATAAAATAAAAATAAAGTATTATCTCTCCTAGTGCAAACTGTATAATTGTCATAGATTTATAGATTTCAGCACCATGGATAGCTATTGCCAGCCAAGGGCATAACTAGCGTCTGAAGCCCAGGTCAAGTGGCCCACATATCCTACTGGGTGCCTTGGATTTCATCTGCTTACACAGTGCCTATGAGTGTGCATTAGGCAGTGCAGATCACATGCAAAAATGAGACAGGGAGGCTCTGTGGCTTGTGATCACTGTGATGGCCAATCACAGCAATCACAAATGAAAACACTCCTGTGTTTTCATTTGCACAACCCTCCCCTTTCTCTTCTGCAGTGATCCTTTTCCTTCCTCCTCTTTGGGCACTCTGCTTATCCTGTGGGTCACTTCTCCCATGGATCATCAACAAAAGGGGGGCACATTGTGCAGCAAGGAGGGGCACAATAACCACTACTGACCAGCAATAGGTACACAGGGAGCAAATTGACCATAAATGGGACACACTGGCCAACATTGTAGGGGGGTTGGGCACAGACACTGACCACCAATGTAAGGAGGGCACAGACACTAACCACCAATATCAGGGGGCACAGACATTTAGTACTAATGTAAGGGGACACAGACACTGACGACCAATGCATAAAAGGTACAGACACTGACCACCAATTTAAGGGTTTAAAGACATTTAACAACATTGTAAGGGGTCACAGACATTGACCATCAGTGAAAGGGAGTACAGACACTGACCACAAATTTAAGCAAGGCACAGACAGTGACCACCAATGTAAGGTTGTACAGACATTGACCGCCAATGTATGGGGGAAAAGAGACTGATCTCCAACGTAAAGGGCAAAGACACTAACCACTGATGTATGGAGAAACAGACACTGACCCCTAGAGATTGGCCAAATATCCCCCGGTTCACTTCACGCCAGAACTCTCAAACATCACAAAAGTTCGGACCTATTGAAACCTATGGGCTCTGAACTTGAAAAATCAAAAGTCCCCATTTTGAAGGCTTATATGCGAGTTATTGGCTACTGCCCTGGGGGACAGGTACTAATGCAAATTTAAAAAAAAAAAAAAAACATTGTTCTTAACCACATACAGACCAGACCAATTTGCAGCCAAAGGACCAGGCCCCTTTTTGCGATTCGGCACTGCGTCGCTTTAACTGACAATTGCGCGGTCGTGCGACGTGGCTCCCAAACAAAATTGACGTCCTTTTTTTCCCACAAATAGAGCTTTATTTTGGTGGTATTTGATCGCCCCTGCGGTTTTTATTTTTTGCATTATAAACAAAAAAGAGCATCAATTTTGAAAAAAAAAGGCATTCTTTTTTATTTTTTGCTATAATAAATATCCCCCAAAAATATATAAAAAACGTTTTTTCTCCTCAGTTTAGGCCGATACGTATTCCTCTGCATATTTTTGGTAAAAAAATCGCAATAAGCGATTATTGATTGGTTTGCACAGAAGTTATAGCGTTTACAAAATAGGAAATAGTTTTATAGCATTTTTATTAATAATTTTTTTTTTACTAGTAATGGCGGCGATCAGCGATTTTTATTGTGACTGCAACATTATGGCGGACACATTGAACATTTTTGACACATTTTTGGGACCATTGTCATTTATACAACAATCAATACTATTTAAATGCATTGATTCCTGTGTAGATGACACTGGGAGTGAAGGGGTTAACCACTAGGTGGCAGTGTAGGGGTTACATGTTCCTAGAGGCGTGTTTATAACTGTGAGGGGTGTGGCTGTCAGCTAGTGAATGCTGATCTCGGCTCCAATCACAGGGAGCAGAGATCGGCGTCACTAGTTGCTAGGCAGAACGGGGAGATGCTGTTTATTTCCGCAACTCCCCGTTCAGCCTTCCCGTGAGACGATCGCGGGTATCCCGTGGCGATCGAGTCCGCAGAACCCGCGACCAGCCTCACGGGGGTCCCGACCGGCTTGAGCGCCCGATGGCATGGCGGCATCTTAAAGGGGATGTACCTGTACGCCCTTATGCCTGTCCATGCCATTCTGTTGACGTACATCGTCGTGTGCCGGTTTAGCAAGCGGTTAAAGGAGTAGTGATTTTAATGATGCTTAAAGTGAAACAATAAAAATGAAAAATTTAATTGAATCTAAATGTAGTGCCTGGGGGTCCCCTTAGTCTGCCTGTAAAGTGGTGCATCTGTACCATGTATAGAACCTAATGCAGCAAGACTGACATTTATAAAAAATTACATTTAAATAGATTTTCACTGCAAGTTTTCTTTATTTGGACATGCTGCAATTTAGACGCTGGGCAAGTGGGTGGCATGGAGTGTATTTTTTTTCCCTGCAGCAGCTGGGGCAGAGAAATTTGCCTGCTTTACTCTACAGCTGGTGGTGTGCTGCTGGCAAACATGTTGCAAGGACCTGCGACATCCTTTGCTATACTATTGTCCCTGTCAGTGGTGGCTGCTGAGGGGTCATGAGATATAGCAGGGGTAGACATGAAAGGTGAGGAGTGAGAATGAGAAGAATTGTGTCCCTTGTGTGTGGCTTTCGGGTGCTCTTGCCAACGGAGTGGTGGGAGGTTAAATGTCTTGTCAAGCATGTGGTACCCAAATGGCTGGGGATTTTACCATGCTTGAACTGCTTGTGGCAGGGATTGCAAAATGCAACAGTGCGATCGGCTGCACATATACTAAACAAGGCCCACACAGCTGAGCTGGGGAAAGTGGACCGGGAGATAACAGCTCCACAATCTGTTGGAATAGGGTGGTTGCTCTCTACTCTTCCATGATGGCTGCCTATGGAGGACATCCTGCCTTGTTGGGTTTGTTTCTCCCCCTCACTAGCCTCCTCTGCTCTATCCAGCACCCAAGTTGCATCAGTGACCTCATCATCATCATCCCCTCCATCCTCATCATCACTGGAGCCAACTTGGCAATACGCTGTGCCTGGGAGAACATGACTGACAATTTGTTGTTAATCAGTGTTCTCCCCTCTCGGTATTCTCATGTTACTCCCTTCCTCTACCTTAGAACCAACATCAGAATCAAGTAATGTTTTTGCATCCTCAAGAAGCAAGTGGCTGACGCTGTGTTCAAAAAATTCAGCTGACTTCATGCATGATGGGGCTATGAGTACAGGAGTAGCTGTGGACTAGGAAGCAGAATAAGCCAATCTGTGGTGGACTGCGCACTAGTATCAGCTTGGGTCATAGAGGATGATGATGGTTTAGTAAGCCAGTCCATCACCTCCTCTGCATGCTGTGACTGGATAGCACGGGCAACATCACTAAACAGAGACAAATGTGCCCTGTGCCCCAGAAACTGGGAAATGTGTGATTGGATGCACTTTTTTAAATGAAACATGGTGTTTGGTACATTTTAAATTGAGGACTGACGCTGACAGAAATGTAAAAACTATTAAAAAAAATTAAAATGGGAAACACCAGCGTCACAGTCAGAAAAACTGCGGCTGACAATTTAAAAAAAGGGGGGCAGGCAGAGGACAAAAAAAATAAAAGCATGCAGCAAAAAAAAAAGGGTATACAGCACTGTATACAGCACTAAATGTTATGTAATGCTGTGCTAAGCACTGCACTGACACTACATTATACTATATACTATACATTATACTATATATACATTATACTATATACTATACTGTCACACTACACTATACTCACACACTATAATCACATTATACTTACTATACACACTATACTCACACTATACTAACAGTACACTAACACTCTGCACTCAGAGTCACAATAAGTGAACACACTAACTCGCTAGTAGAAAACTGAGCCCTGATCTATCTATCTCTACTGCAACAATACACTGCAAAAGCTTCCTGTGGGAAGGAACATTTTATAATGTGGGGTAGGACAATGTGCAGTTGATTGTGGGGTGCTCACCGGGCGAACATCCCACTGAGTGCCTCGCTAATTCAGGTGGTTGCCAAATGGGCAAACAGGTGGTGCTCGGGCTGAAATTTTGCTCGGCCTGAGCCGTTCGCCCAACTCTATTCTTCTTTAATGCAGGCCCATATAAAGTGTAAGCTCTTTGTCTGTATTCATTTTTTTTTTCTTAAAGAGGATCCCTTAGTGTGTCTGTAAAATTCATACATGTGGTACAGTAAGGAGTTTTTTGTGGGTACAAGGACTGCAGTACATGTGTGCAGTGTGTACTGCAACTAGTCTAATGCCCCATACACATGGTCGGATTTTCCGACGGAAAATGTCCTATCGGACAATGTTGTCGGAAATTCCGACCGTGTGTAGGCTCCATCAGACTTTTTCCGTCGGATTTTCCGACGGACAAAGTTTTATCTCCTGCTCTCAAATTTTCCGACAACAAAGTCCTATCGGACTTTTTCCGATCGTGTGTATCGAATTCCGACGGACAAAGTGCCACGCATGCTCAGATCACATTACAAGACCAAAGCTATTGGCTACTAGCGCTCAGGATGATCGGATTTTCCGACAACTTTGTCCGACCGTGTGTATGCAACACCAGTGTCGGACAAAATCCATCAGAAAAAATCAGACGGATTTTGTGGTCGGAATTTCCGACCGTGTGTACGGGGCATTAGACTATATTTTACCATTTTCCTCTAGACTTTGCACAATATCCAGTGCAATTTAACCACACCACACTTTGTCATGGTGCACTTAAAGTACCATATGCTTTCTTTTTTCCAAGTTCCAGGTACGGAGGTTGGGTTTATGACTGTACAATTCTGGCTTGTGGCACAGTGATGAAGGCATACTTTGTGGGTACTGAAGGACTGTGGCATATGTGTGCTATGTTTACAGTGAGGTTTTAGTTAACCATATGTCTGTTAGGCCCCCCTTCCTGACTCGTAGGGTAATTAGTTCATGCACACCATTCACCGCAAAACACTATGCATGCTGAAACTTTGCTTTTCTCAGGGTGCCCCGGATCTATCACAATCCTAAAGGATGTGAAAAAGGACTATTCCATCATTTAATAAGATTTCTACAAACATTCATCTAAAGATTCAGCCAGAATAGCCAGTAAGCCAGGAAAACACTTATGTGAGTATGTGCAATAGAACACAAACATGTGCATGCATACAATTTGGCTGTAATGTGAGGCTTAGAAAATTTGTATATTCATTAACAAATTAAATATATTACTAAATATATTATTATATACATTTCTCTTTGATCAAAAAGGTACATCTTTTTCATGGCAGATTAATGTGCAATCACACATATTTGTATTCTTATTGTTCTTATTGTTGCTAGTTTAACAATCAAAATTAAACCATAAGCATGTAGGGAGGACAGCCAACATGCACTTTGGGTTTTATTCAATGCGATGTAAGGCACCAGTTCATACTGGGGGTTATTTACAAAAGGCAAATCTACTTTGCACTGCAAGTGCTCTTGAAAGTGCACTTAAAGTGCACTTGGAAGTGCAGTCGCTCTAAATCTAAGGGGTAGATCTGAAATGAGTGGAAGCTCTGATGATTTTATCATCCAATCATGTGCAAGCTAAAATGCTGTTTTTTATTTTCCTTGCATGTCCCCATCGGATCTACAGCGACTTTACTTCCAAGTGCACTTGCAGTGGTGGATTTTCCTTTAGTAAACAACTCCCATTATGTTCTTCTACTGGTAAGATGGTGATTTTAAAAATGCCTAATTGTGTTATAGGGAATGAATTGCAATGCACAGGCATAGGGTCACACATATGGCAGAAGATCTCAAAAGTACAGAATATCTTCTTCTATTGAGAGTCACAGATTGACAGCAACTATGAACAAGCAACAAATTGACCCCAACTACAGGTAGCAAAGTGAGCTTGAGAGAGTGAAGTAATAAGAAGCTACCAAACTACTGAGTACATAAACTAAGAAAATGGGCCATATCTGTAGTCCACTAGAGATGTACCTGGGTTCAGTTTGCAGAACATTCACCAAACTACCCTGAAGTTCATACATTGATCTGAACCCCTTTGAAGTCCAACCCAAACCTTTAAAGTAATTTCTGTCCATATTCAAGGATAATAGGCAAGGGATTTACAAACAAAGGCATGGGGAGCTGGGCACTGTTTGAGGGTACATGTATTAATACAAAAAATATATTTTTTAATATTCCTCAGTCGGAAGAGGAACATTTTTTATGCAGCCTAGAGGGCAACACTGAAAATACACAAATCCTTTTAAATGGATTGAACTCAATTCTCGAGACACATATTTGTTGCCATCATCCCTTAGGAACTGGTATAGAAAAACCTCTAGAGGTGGGACTTTACCGGCAACTATAATATAGTGGGGCACAGAATTTTCCTATATATAATTGACATGTCTTGATATTCTGTAGATGGTGACTATAATTCCCTGAGGAAGATAGGCATATTATCAGCCATTTGGAAACGCGTCGGAATTCTTCACCTGCTTCAGCTATGCATATCATTTTGTATTATTTGTCATGTTGTTTTTAAAATTTATATATGTTTCTCTATAAATTTTGTACAATAAATTTATAAAAATTATCTTATGTAGCTTATATTTATCTTATGTAGCTTATATGTTTATTATAGTTGCCGGTAAAGTCCCACCTCTAGAGGTTTTTCTATACCAGTTCCTAAGGGATGATGGCAACAAATATGTGTCTCAAGAATTGAGTTCAATCCATTTAAATTTATTCAGGGTGATACTCACTGATAAAAATAAACTTTGATGTTCCAATTTTTTGCTTGGCAGGGGCCTGTTCGTGTCCTTCCACTACTCTCTACCTGGCATCTCAACCCCAATAGACCCATAGGCTCCCTACCCCACGATGATGTTTCATCGTGGGAATTCTGTCTTAGGGGGTTAAATCCCTCCATCTTCCATCTTTTGATGGTCTGCTTGGAGGTGATTTAGGGTCTCTTGGGGCAGTGGCCATCCAGAGGTTCGGGAATAATTTTTCCGACCCTCTTGTGTTGACCCCTTTTGTTTTGCCAGTGGTT
Organism: Lithobates sylvaticus; assembly: GCA_028564925.1. Classification (NCBI taxonomy): domain Eukaryota; kingdom Metazoa; phylum Chordata; class Amphibia; order Anura; family Ranidae; genus Lithobates; species Lithobates sylvaticus. Next base: position 284,117,923 of record CM053028.1, on the reverse strand, counting down.
TTAGTCCTTTTTGTTGCTTTATTTTGAGGGATGGGGGTTTCCCCCACCGGTGTACCTGGGCCCCTACTAGGCTCTAGGAGATTAGGTGAGGGGGCCCCCCCATTCACCTCCATGCAACAACAGACTCCCTCCCAGTATTTATCCTTTACCTCCTAGCCCATTCTATCTGGGTGCGGGAGATTTCCGCTCTCATGGGGGTATTCGGACTAACTTCCCCGGGTGGTTCCCCTTCTCCATGCCCCACCTTTTCTGTCCCAAGAGGGCAGAGTGGGTGGTGACGGGGGTGGCTGTTTGGGGTCGCTCGCGCGGCCGCCTGCATCCCTTGGTGGCGTGGCACCACGTTTGCGGTCTTTTCGTTCATGTCTGATGTAAGCTACCCTGCGCATGCGCACCCACTTCTTGGGCCGCATGCGCCACCAACACACTTTTTTGGCTGGGATTGCACATCGCGCACGCGCTCTGTGCAGTGCGCGATGGTGCTGCATGGGGCAGGGATGTTACTAGACGCCTTGTGGGCCACCCCCCCTCTCGCTGCGGGTGGCTGCGCGCGCGCACTCGCGCCGCCCCCGTTGCATGTATTGTCTTTCCCTTTGTTTGCCATCCGGGACTAGAGGCAGCCCAATGGGCAGGATCTTGCGTGACGACGCCGGACGCCCTCTGCGTCTGACGTCGTCCGGCAACACCCCAGGGGCGGGACAGAGTCTCTTTACACCTACATAAGGACGCCTGAGACGGCATATGGCGTCATTCCCTTCCACAGCATTGAGCTGTGTGAACTGCTCTTTACCACTGGGACATCTTGGGAGGCTTTTTTCTGGAATTTCTCCACCTTTGGACCCTTTGATTATGGACTTCAGGGTGAGTCATTTATGTGTGGCAAATGAGGGATATCTTGGTTTCCCTTTCAAGAGCACCACTGTTTCTAGACTTTATATCCAGGTTTTTGTTTTTCACTCCCCCTTTTTTTCCCTTGGTGGTTTCTAGGTTTTCATGCCATTAGATTTATGGAATTTTTTCATCCGGGCCGTCTTGTAGAGAGTATGGGAATGCGGCCTTTCCCCCGTGCCAGTACTTGGACGTCCTTTCTTTTCGGAAAGTGAATGGGAGGCAATGCTATATATGCGATGTTGTGTATGACTATGTAAGTGTATTATTCGTATATACTGAACATATGTATACTTTTATGTAATATATGATTCTCTACTCTATGTCAAAGTGGGGCACAGAATTTTCCTATATATAATTGACATGTCTTGATATTCTGTAGATGGTAACTATAATTCCCTGAGGAAGATAGGCATATTATCAGCCATTTGGAAACGCGTCGGAATTCTTCACCTACTTCAGCTATGCATATCATTTTGTATTATTTGTCATGTTGTTTTTAAAATTTATATATGTTTCTCTATAAATTTTGTACAATAAATTTATAAAAATTATCTTATGTAGCTTATATTTATCTTATGTAGCTTATAAGTTTATTATAGTTGCCGGTAAAGTCCCACCTCTAGAGGTTTTTCTATACCAATACACAAATCCTTTAACCACTTGCTGACCAGCCGCCGCAGTTATTCTGCGGCAAGGTGGCTGGGCTGCGCAAATCGCCGTACCGGTACGGCGGTTCGTGCACTACCTTCAGTGGGCGTGCAATGTCCGCCAGCCGCCCGTGATCATTCCACACAGAGACAGAATGGGGATCTGCCGAAGTAAACAAGGCAGATCTCCATTCTGACAAGGGGATGACACTGGGATCTTGTCTTTCTGCTATGCAGGAAGATGGCTCTCTATGTTATCTCAGGCAGCCCATCTCCCAAACACACCCAGGGAACACAGTTAACCCCTTAATCGCCCATGATGTTAACTCCTACCCTGCCAGTGTCATTAGCACAATGTCAGTGCATATTTTTAGCACTGATCACTGTAATAATGTCACTGGTTCCCAAAAACGTGTCAAAAATGTCAGTTAGGTGTCCGATCTGTCCACCGCAATGTTGCAGTCCCGCTAAAAATCACTGATCACTGCCATTACTAGTACAAACAAAAATCGCAAACCAATCAATATACGTTTATTGTTTTGTTTTTTTACCAAAAATAATATATAGCAGAATACATATTGGCCTAAATTGATGAAGAAATTAGATTTTTTTTTTTTTTATTTATTGGGTGTGTTTTATAGCAGAAAGTAAAAAATAATGTTTTTTTTTTTTTCAAAATTCATGGTCTTTTTTATAGAGCAAAAAATAAAAACCGCAGAGGTGATCAAATATCACCAAAAGAAAGCTCTATTTGTGGGGGAAAAAAGGCATAAATTTGATTTGGGTACAGCGTTGCACGATCATGCAATTGTCAGCTAAATTAATGCAGTGCCATATCGCAAAAAATGGCCTGGTCATTAAGGGGGTAAAACCTTCCGGGGCTGAAGTGGTTAAATAACATGCTTTAGAAATACCTTTTAACTATATGTGAGATTACAGAACATTACAATTCTCTGGGACATCATAAATGACGCTGCATTCTGGCAGCACATGCAAGTGTGATCATTTTGTTAACTTTTACATTATTCTTTGGCTTACATACAGCAGCAGCAACCCAGTATAAATGATTTTAATCAAAAAAAGTATTCTTTAGGTAGTTTTTGCAAAGACAACTGATTTTTATGTAACAGTGATAGGCCAGATTTGAGCAGCAGAAGTAGCAGACATAACAGATCTAATATCTTTCAGGTATATACTTGGAAAAGAAATAAAGCTAAAGCCATAAACTTCATATTAATTGTCAAATAGTGGCAAAACAAGTTTCATAGCATATCCTGTGATCTTGTTTTCAGTACCACACTGGATTGTGTACAAAGTGTACTAAAATGTCAAAACAGAATGTACCAAGACACCTTAACCAGTTTGGCTCATGAATATGTTTTTTCATTTCATGCATGCATTTAAAAATCTGAATTTTTGGCCATACAATTATTTAAAACGCACAGAACATTATATTTTTTCTAAAAGCAGAGGCTCCGTAAAATAAAAAGATTGCAATTTGTTATGTTGCATTATATTTGTGTAACTGTTTATCAGGGAAAAATATCATAAAATTAAATTTTAGTGCAAACATTCACAATATCATTCCCTAGTTTTACAGTTAAAGTGATTGTAAAGTCAAATTTTTTTTCCTATAAAAATAACAGACATGTTATACTTATCTGCTCTGTGCAGTGGTTTTGCACAGAGCAGCCCAGATCCTCCTCTTCTTGAGTGCCTCTTCTGTGCTCTTGGCCCATCCCTCCTGTTGAATGGCTCTGTGTGTCCATTCAGACATGGAGCTGTGGTTCAGCCCTGCACCTCTCTCTCCTGATTGGCTGACCTTGACAGCAGCAGGAGCCAATGATGCCACTGCTGTGTCTCGGCCAATCAGGAGGGAGAGTCCTGGATGGCAGAAACACTCATGGAAATCCCTGGACAGAGATGGGCTCAGGTAAGTATTATGGGGGCCAAGGGGGGCTGCTGCATACAGAAGGCTTTTTATCTTAATGCATAGAATAAAATCTGACTTTACAATCAACTGCAAGCTATTGAGCTAGAATTAATGCTCTCACTCTGATACTCACAGTAATACCTCAGATGTATGGTGCAATTTTGGTTACATACACACGTGCACCCAGTGTGCACATTTGCATTTGTGGGTGTGTGTAGGGCAACAGAGCTTTATGTTTAATTTTGTTTGTTTTTTTAAAACATTTTAGTATAATTTTTTTTTGTTTTTGTTTTTTTTATTTTTTTATTTAATTTCATTGCTATCACAAGGGGGTAGAAAAAAACCCCATATGATAGCATTGGGCAGCTGACAGGTACTTATTTAATAAATCATGGTCGCTTCTGGCTTTATTCACTGCAGAGGATCTCCTTCCACTCACCATCCTAGGGCCTTCAATATGGTCCCAGGCTCCCTGGAAGAGCAGGAGGGGCACAGGAACCTTACGGGATGGGGCACTGGAGGCTGGGGGAACTACACTGCCTGTGCTGTAAAAGGGATCAGGTAGCAATATAGCTGCTTGGATCACTTTTACTTTGCAGACAGGATTCAACTGACCCAAATGAGCACAAGCGTATGGCTGCTGCAACATGTATGTACGTCTTAATGTACGTCCAAAGAGCTGAAGTGGTTAAAATCATGAACCCACATTCCAAATATAAGGCTGTTGTTATTCTGTAATAAAAATTACAGTGCTATGTTGCAGAGATAATAGCCAAACATAAAGCACAGTAGCTGGAGAGTATGTGAACAGCTTGACTTGGCACTGGACAGCAAAGTAAGAGAAAGAGATTAACCAATTATTATCAAGAAACTATTAAAGTATGTTATTTCAAAGACAGCAGTCAGAAATATTCTATAGAATTGCTGCAGAATATGTAAGCGGTGTTACTTGGCCACTACCTCCATGTTAGAGAGAGAGATGAGACCGTTTTTGTTGTAAAAAAAGGACAGTTTATTACACCAGCGTCAAGAGTCAGAAACATTGCACTGATACGGTGCACCTCGTGTAAGCCTTTTCCTAGGCTGCAAAACAAGAGTGAGAGACTAGACAGATTTTATTATTTATCTCAGACATAGAGAAAGAAATCATGTTTATACTTGATGCACACTGTAAGCAGCCTTTGTTGGTTTATATTTATATTATATTATGAAATAAAATCTACTTTCTCTAAGCCAACAGGCAGAAAAGTTGTACAGATTTATTGTACAGTGTTACTTTTTTGTTGGGATGGAATTTCAGAGGCAGGGAGCAGGCCGATTTTATCTGAAAATATAAATTATAGTGTCTTTTTTTAAACAGAAAACATGTACAGATTTGATAAACATTATGTTATCATTTTTTATTAGGATGCAATTTCACAAAGAGAGAGAGAGAATAAATAGAATTAATTTGGAAATAAGAAATAACAGTGTCATTTTCTGAAACAGAAAACAGAAATATGATAAAGATTTGATCCCCAGTTAAGGAGGGAGAGAGCAGGTAGATTTCATCGGGAAATAAAAAAATGTCTTACAGAAAGATTTACAGATTTGATTCATAGTATGTTATTATTTTCTTTTAATAGGATGCAATTTCAGATGGGGAGAGCAGGCAGATTCCACCTGGACATAAAAAATTACAGTACCTTTTTTCCAGAACAGAAGACAGATAATTGTATAGATTCAATGCACAGTATACACTCCTTGTTAATAAGATGCAACTTCCAAAGGCAAGAGCAGGCAGATTTTATCTGGAAATTAAAAAAATGATGGTCTTTTATTTTGAGACAGAAGATAGTACTATTTTACAGATTTAATTAACAATGTTAATGTTAATATTCCTAATAGGACACAATTTCAGTGGTAGAGAGCAAGCAAATTGTATTTGAAAATCAAAAATTACAGTGTTTTTTTTAAAACAGAAAACAGAAATATTGTCCAGATTTGATGCACAGTATATACTCATTTTTAATATGATGCAATATCACAGGGAAGAGTAGGCAGATTTTATCTGGAAATTTAAAAAAATATATAGATTGTAAACTCTAACGAGCAGGATCCTCTGATTCCTCCTGTATTGTATTGTAACTGTATCGTCTGCCCTCATGTTGTAAAGCGCTGCTCAAACAGTTGGCGCTATTTAAATCCTGTATAATAATAATAATATATTGTCTTTTTTTCTGAGACAGATGACAGAAAATTGCACAGATATGATGAAAGTATTTTATCTTTTTAATAGGATGTATCTTTGGAGGAAGAGGCAGATTTCATCTGGAAATAAAAAAAATACAGTTATTTGAATTAGGTTCTATTCTAGTATCAGAAAAGAAAAGAAAACTTAGAGTGTTAGAGATAGATAGATAGATAGATAGATAGATAGATAGATAGATAGATAGATAGATAGATACAGTAAACCCCCGCTATATTGCGGTTCAGTTATTGCGGTCCCGGTATATCGCGGTATTTTAATTAGGACCTGTTATTCTGATATTGTGGTAATATTTCGCCATTTTTGCAGTTATGTACTCTATTTTTTACTGTACTGTACAGTATACTGTACTGTTAAGACAATATTTTTGTGTTTTAAAAATCCTCTTGATCTCTCTATCTTTAATGTGTTTCTATTGCATAAAAGTGTGTTTAAAGACCTTTAAATGCTATTAAAAAATTAGCAAAACATGCCTAGGGTGTATTTAAATAGGGTCTTTCTATTTCGCTGTTTTTCACTTTTCGCGGGTGGGTCCGGAACATAACCCCAGCGATGGAGGGGGGTTTACTGTACATGCAAAATACTATATTTTTTCAATATGATGAAATGGAATTTCAGAGGCAGGGGGCAGGCTGATTTTATCTGAAAATATAAATGATAGTGTCTTTTTTTAAACAGAAAACATGTACAGATTTGATAAACATTATGATATAATTTTTTAATAAGATGCAATTTCACAAAGAGAGAGAGAGAGAGAGAGAGAAAGAATAAATAGAATTAATTGGGAAATAAGGAATAGCAGTGTCATTTTCTGAAACAGAAAACAGAAATATGATAAAGATTTGATCCCCAGTTAAAGGAGGGTGAGAGCAGGTAGATTTAATCGGGAAATAAAAAATGTCTTACAGAAAGATTTACAGATTTGATTCATAGTGTGTTATTCTTTTTTTTTAATAGGATGAAATTTTAGATGGGGAGAGCAGGCAGATTCCACCTGGACATAAAAAATGACAGTACCTTTTTACGAGAACAGAAGACAGATAATTGTATAGATTCAATGCACAGTATACACTCCTTGTTAATAAGATACAACTCCCGAAGGCAGGTAGTTTTCATCTGGAAATAAAAAATGTTAGTGTTTTTCTTAGATATAAGACTGAAATATTGTACAGATTTGATGCACAAGAAGTTTTCCTTTAAAATTATGCAATTTCAGAGAGAGAGAACAGCGGATTTCCTCCTGGGTCTCTCCCTTCTGATTGGCTGAGATGCAGCAACAGGAGTCATTGGCTCCTGCTGCTGTCAATCACAGGCAGTGAGGCAGAGGTGGGGTGGGGCTGGGCTGTGCTCTCTGTGTCTTATGGACACAGTATGGGGCTCGTGAGCAAGCACACACAAGTGCCCCCATAGCAAGAGGCTTGTTATGGGGGCACGCGGCAAGGGGGAGGGGCACTAAGCCCTGAAGGGGACTGGGGAGGGGGAGAATCGGGGCTTCTCTGTGCAAAACCAGTGTGTGAGTGTGTCAACATTCACCCTTGAACTCATGTAAATGGTAATGGTACCCCCTTGATAGCCTGAATTCTGGGATCTCTTCACAGGCACTACAGCATGAATGAGCACAGTAACCTCAAATGTCTTGAAGCAGAGGAACCCAAGTCTTCATGGGTAACTTAGGACAACAGTGTCATCAACTACCACCTCCTACCTACAAACAACTCCCAGGATTTGAAGGGAGTTGGGACCCTGAAAGCCTGCTCTGTGCCCTCCTCCTCTTCAATGCCGACTCCACAACCCTCCTCCTCCCCCTCTTGTGCTCCTCCTGTGCCTGGTGCTGGCCCACAGTTACATGGTAAAGCAGGCCCTGAGATAGCAGCATGTCCTCCATGCAGTGTGTGTTCCAGCAGGCATCATGTCACTGATCATCATCTTGTTGTAGCACACCATTATGGTTGCTTCTTCAGCCAGTGACAAAATGGTACATGCATCTTGTATGATGCCACTGACATTGTGAAAAAAACAGATCCCTTTGAGCCATTGCAGCATGAGCAAAGTGGCGCTATAGCATGTGGGTGTATTGCATTTTAGGTGGTTTGCAGGCAGGTCAAGTTGCAACTGAATTTCAGTCAAACACTGGTTACCCATGACTGTCTGGAGTGGCTACACACTTTTATGGCCTGTCTTAAAAAAACATGTAAGCCAGGGTACCTAACTAGGAACCACTGCATCACCAGACTGAGGACCAGACAAACCACTTTCTGTCCTGTACTTCCTGTCCCTCTTCCAGACCAAAAACAAGTAGGGCTGAGCACTACAAAAGGTTTTGTGTTTTATGAATGAATATAAGACTTCTTCTAATTGACTGAGGTAGAGATTGTGACATCATCTGCCAGCCTCTCCACCTCAACCAATCAGAGGAAGCCATGCATTCATTCATAAAATACAAAGTCTCCTGTAAATGGCTGGGCAGTGCTGACTCACTTTTATTTCAGCAGTGGGAGTGGGACAGGAGGTTCACATCCTGCTGCCGGAACATAACACTGCCTATTGTATGTAGCTGTTACTCTTCTATCCTGGCACCCAGGTATGGTCTTAGACTTCATCATTCCTAGCCTCCTAAATGCTGGATCCATCTTGGCAGTAAGCTACAGCTGCAGAAATATAACTGGTATTTGGTTCCCTTTTGCCCCTTCCTTCTATGCTCCTGATGCTCTCTTCCTAAAGCCCAGATGAAATTAATTGCTGTGCATCATCCCGCAGCAAGTGTACTGAAACTCTGTTGAAATAATTCACTGGATTTATCTATACTAGTGTGTACTGCAATTACAGGATTACATGTGAATAAGAAAGAAACACAGGCCACATTTGCAGCTGCTGGTGATATTGCACTACTCTATGTCTGGGAGAACTAGAAGGATTGAGGCTTGAATATCAAATAAAACACCTCTTTCCAGTGCTCTGTGTGTATAAAAGGCCCACTGCCAGAATAAAAAGCAGATGAGCCCTGCCTCTCAAAGGTGTGGCTCAACCACTGTTTTGACCTGTGGATAAGCAACCTGCTCTTCCCCCAACAGCTGCAGATGAACATTGTCTGACTTTCCCTTTAGGACTTCTAGTAATGGATAATTACCCACTTTGATTAACAGCTATGGCTATAGGTGTATGTGGTGCTGTACTGCCCAAAAGTATGCAAGCAGTGTGCTGCTAAGGGCAGATATTCCTGTGTCAACAAGTGCATGCTGCTTCTGACCCTAAAACAAACACAAATTAAAGAGCCTGACAAAATTAGGCCACTAATATCACTGTGCAGCATTACGGCTGCACGTTGTAGGCAGGATCTCTTTACCGACTTCTGAAGTTAGGTTCACGATTAGCACCTTAATCCAGTTAAAAAAACACTGTATCCAAAATCATTATGATTTAATAGGCATTGTTCAACTATGCATACTGGCATGGAATGCTGCATTTGTATCATTCTATTAACCACACAGATAAGGCCACTGTAAATAAAGTGAGCACAAACAAACCACATGATAACTGCATCTAGGATGCATTCTATGTAACCGCTTAATACAATTTACATTTTACATATATCACTTAGGAGAACCTCAACAATGCCAAACTACATCAGATGGACTTTGGCTAGCAGAAGTCCTATAAGCGTTTGGCATCATTAGGAATTGCAGATAGAATGCATTTTCTTTAATCATAGAGCTTATCTCTGGTACACTTTAAATTACAGCATTTATATTAAGTAAATATAGATGCTGCCATGTACTTTTTAAATATAATCTATACTTAGGAACAAGGTTTTTTATTTTAAAGACATTAACAGATTTTATAATGTTATCCGTAAATATGAATCCTAATGAATATGAACCCTAAAACACACTTAAAAGTTAATTTAAAGTAACCTAAAAATGCATACAAAATATATTTTTTTTAACAAAAGGAAAGATTGTAAATCTAACCACAAGAGGGACTAGTCAGCATGGAGCAAGCTTTGGAGAGTCCCTGCTCTTTTGATAATTCTGTCACTATCTGGTATGCAGCAGCCCACAGCCAAACCAAAATAACAGAAGTGATCCCTCTACTTGAAATATAAGGGTTACAATAAGAGATGTAACTTAAAAGAGTATCATAGCTGCAAAACTGTCACCTTTGTGGCAATATAGTAGACAGCAATGAGTTATACATAACACATAAATAGTTATATCACATACAAGAATACACACAGCCACCTGCCAACTGGCTGATCTATCAAAAGATGTCACCAGGACTTTCCCAGCAAGACTTTGTTTTTTCTTTTTTTTTTGCATTCTTCTACAATTTTTTTTTTCTGTCATGTCTTTATCATAAGGGATTGTGTGTCCTGACATGCATGCACATATTTAAAGAAAAGAAAAACAATAGCGTTATACCAACCATTAATTTAATAATGTGTGTGTATGCGTTTTTTATATAGATATATATAGATATATATATATACAAAACACATACATTGTTAAATTAATAGATTCTATCTCTCTCTCTCTCTCTCTCTCTCTCTCTCTCTCTCTCTCTCTCTCTCTCTCTCTCTCTCTCTCTATATATATATATATATATATATAGATATATACAGTATCTCACAAAAGTGAGTACACCCCTCACATTTATGTAAATATTTTGATATCTTTTCATGTGACAACACTGAAGAAATTACACTTTGCTACAATGTAAAGTAGTGAGTGTACAGCTTGTATAACAGTGTAAATTTGCTGTTCCCTCAAAATAACTCAACACACAGCCATTAATGTCTAAACCGCTGGCAACAAAAGTGAGTACACCCCTAAGTGAAAATGTCCAAATAGGGCCCAAAGGGTCAATATTTTGTGTGGCAACCATTAGTTTCCAGCACTGTTTTAATCACTCTTGGACATGGAATTCACCAAAGCTTCAAAGGTTGCCACTGGAGTCCTCTTCCACTCCTCCATGATGACATCACAGAGCTGGTGGATGTTAGAGACCTTGCGCTCCTCCACCTTCTATTTGAGGATGCCCCACAGATGCTCAATAAGGTTTAGGTCTGGAGACATGCTTGGCCAGTCCATCACCTTTACCCTCAGCTTCTTTAGCAAGGCAGTGGTCATCTTGGAGGTGTGTTTGGGGTCATTATCATGTTGGAATACTGCCTGTCTCCGAAGGGAGGGGATCATGCTCTGCTTCAGTATGTGACAGTACATGTTGGCATTCATGATTCCCTCAATGAACTGTAGCTCCCCAGTGCCGGCAGCACCCATGCAGCCCCAGACCATGACACTCCCACCACCATGTTTGACTGTAGGCAAGACACACTTGGTTCCAGTAATCCATGTCCTTATGCCCCATACACACGGTCGGACATCCCGATCACAAAATCCGTCAGATTTTTTTCGACGGATTTTGGCCGAAACTTGTCTTGCATACAAACTGTCGCACAAAGTTGTCGGAAAATCAGATCGTTCAGAACACGGTGACATACAAAACACACGACGGGACTACAAAGAGGCCAGTAGCCAATAGCTTTTGTCCCCAAATTTATTCTGAGCATGCGTGACACTTTGTGTGTCGAAATTCTATACACACGATCGGAAAAAGTCAGATCGGATTTTGTTGTCGGAAAATTTTAGGTCCTGCTCTCAAATTTTTAGTCCGCTAGAGCCCACACACGATCGGATTTTCTGACAACATAATCCGATCTGACTTTTTCTGTCTGAATTTCCGACCGTGTGTACGGGGCATTAGTCTGCTTGTCTTCAGCAAACTGTTTGCGGGCTTTCTTGTGCATCATCTTTAGAAGAGGCTACCTTCTGAAACGACAGCTATGCAGACCAATTTGATGCAGTGTGCGGCGTATGGTCTGAGCACTGACAGGCTGACGCCCGACCCCTTCAATCTCTGCAGCAATGCTGGCAGCACTCATACGTCTATTTCTCAAAGACAACCTCTCGATATGACGCTGAGCACGTGCTCTAAACTTTTTTGGTCGACCATGGCGAGGCCTGTTCTGAGTGGAACCTATCCTGTTAAACCGTTATATGGTCTTGGCCACCGGGCTGCAGCTCAGTTTTAGGGCCTTGGCAATCTTCTTATAGCCTAGGCCAGTGATGGCGAACCTTGGCACTCCAGATGTTTTGGAACTACATTTCCCATGATGCTCATGCACTCTGCAGTGTAGCTAAGCATCATGGGAAATGTAGTTCCAAAACATCTGGGGTGCCAAGGTTTGCCATCACTGGCCTAGGCCATCTTTATGTAGAACAACAATTCTTTTTTTCAGATGCTCAGTACTTTGCCATGAGGTGCCATATTGTACTTCCAGTGACCAGTATGAGAGAGTGAGAGCGATAACACCAAATTTAACACACCTGCTCCCCATTCACACCTGAGACCTTGTAACACTAACGAGTCACATGACACCGGGGGGGGGGGAAATGGCTAATTGGGTCCAATTTGGACATTTTCACTTAGGGTTGTACTCACTTTTGTTGCCAGGGGTTTAGACATTAATGGCTGTGTGTTGAGTTATTTTGAGGGGACAGCAAATTTACACTGTTATACAAGCTGTACACTCACTACTTTACATTGTAGCAAAGTGTAATTTCTTCAGTGTTGTCACATTAAAAGATATAATAAAATATTTACAAAAATGTGAGGGGTGTACTCACTTTTGTGAGATACTGTATATATATATATATATATATATATATATATATACAGTAGATAGATAGATAGATAGATAGATAGATAGATAGATAGATAGATAGATAGATAGATAGATAGATAGATAGATACTGTATTTACAATATTATGGCATATGGGTAGAGATAGAATTTTCAAATGAACTTTGAATCCTAAGTTACCTGGTTCAGTTCATTAAAGTTTACCTATGCAGGAAGGTTCTATTATGATATGATATGGTATGATATGATATGATATAATATTATATTATATTGATACAAATGTGACCACACCTGATAACTGCTATAGGTTCTAGGCCTTACTTTATCAGGTAAATCTAAAATGGCACAACGACAGTTTTATAAATTGAACATAGTATATTATTTATTAGCCTATAGGATCTCACCTACAGGAATATATAAAACACTATATGCATGCTCCCTTGTGCTGGCATGTTAAATGTCCCTATTAAAATCTATGGCAGTGGTCCAGTTTATACACCAGGGTAGTATAAGCAGAGGACAGCAGGACTGCACTGCCTGCATTACCTCGCAATCCACACAGGAACCAGGAGATGTAACAAGACGAGCCTGTTGTTCTCTGGGCTCAAAACACAAGAAAAACAGAGCAGGAAACCCCTCTCTGAATTTTAATACAGAAATCTGAAAATGCAAATGGAAATTGTTTGATGTATGAGGAGACGTTATCTAATTAGGGCGTAAGAAATTTAATCTTTCCAGCAGGCAGGTCATATAATTAATGTTAATTTAACGCTCAGATTCTCAGCCATTAATTTTTATTCTCTTAACTGTAGTTTGGCAGGGGCCCCTGGTCCTCAGCAATGGTTTTCACTTGATGTAAGAGCACACTCGGTCTTTTAGAGTGAATTATTGCAGACCTCCTCGTCTAAATAACAAGATCACATCATGTATGCATTATTAAGCCTTGTAATTGAATGGTCGATAGTTTGCATATCAGACTATTAAAATAATATGTTTTCCTTTTCTTTCAACACGTAATGTTAAAGCCTCTGCGAATATTTGGTGATTCTGATAATTATCAACAAATTACTACAAATGTTCTCTTCATTACATTGATTTCTTTCAAGCAGTTTTTTTTTTTTTTTCTAAATGTGAATATCATTATCCATTTCCTCTTTTCTTATGAACTGATTAACTTTTAAGGAACATCATATGTTATCAGAGAAAAGAATACTTTGAGGGTGGCTGCTTTATTATTAATGCAGTGTGTTACAAGAACTGCTGAGATGTAGACAGACTATCGTTTAAATGTATTGCTCTCCTGATATAGCATGTACACTCTATATAAATCATTGAGGTGCTGTAAGCAGGGCGCCCCATCTGTAGCATTGCTCTGTCACTATATCATTTGTAGTCTCATAAGGCGATGGTGACAGGGTGGGCCCTACAAAAAAGGAGCTATGTTGGCTTGCATACATACATCTGCGGCTAGTAAACAAGCAATTATTGTCATTCTGAAGAAGTTTTATTATTAGACCACCTGAAGTAGCATTCAATAATCTAAGTTAAAAGGAATGCATACATACATACATACATACATATATATATACATAGCCCAATAAGCATTCCTTTTAACTTAATAATATTTACATAAATAAATAAATAATATATATATATATATATATATTTATTTGTGTAAATATTATTAAGTTAAAAGGAATGCTTATTGGGCTATATATATATATATATATATATATATATATATATATATATATATATATATATATATATATATATATATATATATATACATATATATATATATATATTTATTTATGTAAATATTCTTAACAACAGTAATAATATTTTTAACAATGCATGCAAACATTTAAAAAAAAATATTTCAGTGTATAGTTTGCAATTATACATATTAATGGTGACAGCCATACTTGCTGATTACATACTCCAGCTATACTTCCTTCTTTGCAATTCTACACGGCAGTTGCCTTTACTGCTCCTTGTCACCAAGCATTTACCAAATCAAGCATTGCTTTGGCAGGCAAATATCAGTCATAATACTGCCAGTCACATACTGCACCTGTGAATGCGTCTTCCTTTGTGTATGTTTTTTTTTTTTTTTCGGAATCCTGGTGCTTTTCTCATGTTTTCTTCATTTACATTCATTTTATTTAGTGCGTTATAATTCTGTTCAACTTGTACTTTATGCAGGTATGAACAGCATGGTACCTGAATTGTAAATACATTTTAAACAGTACTGCATCATGGCATACCTGGCGGAGGTGCACATTTCTTGCGCACTTTCTCACCTAGGTTATTAGTTGGATGGCACTGTGCTGCAGTTGTTCTAAAGTTGAAAAAAGGGGGTAAGTGTGATTTTGCACAGTTACGCTTCGATGTGGTTTTTAGCACAGTTACCATAGCTTTATTAACCACTTGCTGACCGGCCTATAGCACTTTTACTGCTACAGGGTGGCAGCTGTGGGCAGGACCACGTATATACATGATCCTAAACTCCTGCCTGCAGGGGGTGCATGTACCCTGCCGGAGGGGCCACTGCTGCTGTGATAACTCACAGCAGAAGCCAATCTGTGGGTCCCGAGGACTCAATGTCCTCCGGCATCCCCCGCTCATCAGTAAAACACAGAGAACTGAGATATGCCTATGTAAACAAGGTATATCTCAGTTCTGACAGGGGGAAGGGACCGATCCTGTGTCTCTGCAAAGCAGCGACTCAAATCGATATCTTCCCCTAGCAAACCAGCACACTGTGTACACAAAAAAACTGTCTAGGCACACAGTTAACCCTTTGATTGTCCTAGATGTTTAATCCGTTCCCATCCCGTCTCTCTAGTACAGTGACAGTGCATATTTTTTAGCACTGATCACTGCATTAGTGTCACTGGTTCCCGCAAAGCGTAAGTTAGTGTCTGTCGCAATATCGAAGTCCCGCTATAAGTTGCCCACCGCCGCCATTGCTAGTATAGGAAAAATAAATAAATAGAAAATCTATAAATATATCCCATAGTTTGTACACGCTATAACCTTCGCATAAACCAATCAATATACGCTTATTGGGATCTTTTTTTACCAAAAATATGTAGCAGAATACATATTGCCCGAACTTTATGAAGAAACTCGATTTGTTTACATTTTTTTATTGGATATGTTTTTATAGCAGAAAGTAAAAAAGTTTTTTTTTGTTTATAGTGTATAGTATACAAAAAATTAAAAAACGCAGTGGTGATCAAATGCCACCAAAAGAAAGCTCTATTTGTGGGGAAAAAAATAAATTTTATTTGGATACAGTGTCGCACGACCGCGCAAATGTCAGTTAAAGTAACGCAGTGTCGTATCGTAAAAAATGGCCTGGTCATGGAAGGGGTAAATCTTCTGGAGGTCAAGTGGTTAAATAAGCCTCCATCAGTAAACTCTCTGAAAACAATGTATTCCTTCTTTGGCTTATATATCAAAAGCACAGGTAGTGAGATTCAACTGAGCCACTAAGAGCTACCCCTGGTGGTTAATTTATAAATCCCTCTGTCATCAAAAATTACTTTAGAGTAAACACTGTGGTAACTCAAAATATATACTCACTCAAAATATGATATACAGTCACTTTAACGAAAATAAAGTATAACAGATTCCCTTTAATTTACACTTAGCCATTCATGTTGGGGTATATTACCTACACACTGCCAAATACAATGCTTGACCTATCAGACTTTTGGTGATCATTAAACCAACAATTGCATCACAGACAGTATAATTTCTAACTGATCTCACAAATGATCGCTACACATTTCACTTTAGTATACTAAATTGCCTCAGATATAAACATTCTAAATATTATTTTTAAAGGAGTAATTGATCCACTAAACTTCATAAGAAACAAGGTTTGGGTTTAGAAAAAGGCTGTATATATATATATATATATATATATATATATATATATATATATATATATATATATATATATATATATATATATATATATACACAGCCTTTTTCTAAACCCAAACCTTGTTTCTTATGAAGTTTAGTATATATATATACATAATTATGCTGCCAATACATAGACAAGCATATATTGTGTAAATTGCTAAAGCAGTAGTTTTAATGCTGAAATGTAAAAAGGGAAAAAGGCTTGTTTAAATAAAAAAGATAAAATAAATATATATATATATATATATATATATATATATATATATATATATATATTCTGACCAGACTGGCTCTAGTAGTATATGAATGTTTTATAAGCACGGTAGGAACAGTAGATTGTAAGCTTTAGGGGAAAAACTGACGTGAAGGGCTCTCTAAACACTGCATAAAATGTATATACCATATAACTATAGGACAAACAAAACAATGAAATAAAAAAGTATGCAAATGTGTATATATATATATATATATATATATATTTATTTACTCATAAAAATCAGTTAGACCTCTTGAAAATTAAGTTAATTGGGGTGTACACATATCCACACCCAAAGTATGTGAACTTCTAATCCATGACCTTGGCATACAGGGGGTTTGGCCACCAATGATCACAAAGCAAACTGGCTACATAGCATCCCAGAAGCATCACAAAGTTCACTGCTTACATTACAAACACAGCAAAGCATTAGTTCTTGTCTTTGATATAATAAGGCAAGTCATAGATAATGGACTATGGTGAAATGTATAAGCATGGTCCCACCTCTATTTTAAAGCAATTTCTAAATTATTATGCACACTTATATTGCTTGAGTTTGCAAAGTAATGTTAGGAGAACTGCAGATTAGACCGCTCCAACATCAGCATTATTTTGGGGGAACTGACAGAAATAGGCCAATGCAACCTGCAGTTACCCAGACAATAAAAAAAAAAGTCACCCAATATAAAAAATATAAAAAATGACCCAACCTTGAATAAATATACTCCGATCTCATGTCTGTGGGTATTGTTATCCCTAAATATTTTGTAATTCTCCATTTGAAAATGTTTAGAGATATATTGCATCACAAATAACATTAAGTTGATAATATTATTATTATTATTATTATTATACAGGATTTATATAGCGCCAACAGTTTGCGCAGCTCTTTCTCTGCCATTGATATAACAACTCATACTAACTAACAACAGAATGCAAATCCATTGAGACTTAATTACATACAGTCACTCTAAAACTAAGATAGCAATATGCAATATGTTATGGCATGCAGGCTTAAAGAAAGAGATCAGTGACTGTGCCCAATATGCAATATATATTTGGAAACATTGCTGCCATAATAATTTGCCCTTTGTTTTAAAATGTAAAGTTTTCCTATTTTCTTCCAACTTATAAGGAGCATTTTATCTCAAATTAATGCAAAGCTAATAACATTAATGTCAACAATTCAAAATACAACCATATATGACTATCAAAGCATGATATACAGATGCATCTGAAATTACAGCAACGAGAAACAGAAGTGGGTGAACACATTCAAAGTAACTTTAGGAACTTGAGTTAAAATCTTCCATTTATTTGTCTTATGGGAATAAATATCCTGTCACAGAATCACCTGGAAAGTGGGCAATTTGAAAACTGATACATATATGCATATGAAATATGTTTTAATATTAGTTAAGAGCTATGATACGCCTCATTTTATATCCATTTTGTTTAGACTTTTTTTTTTTTTCTTTCTCTCTCTCTCACTCTTCCTTTGAAATGTGTTTTATATATGCCTTGGGGAAAAGCAAGTAGCAAGTGTTACTCTAGGCTTGTCATAAATGTATCCCTTATACTGTAGTCTTAGCTGTTTCATTAGAGAAGCCAGCTGCTTCTTTGTGCAGAGGGGATTTTTTTTTTTTTTAAAGCAATCAGATGTGAAGCCTGGGCCTCAGTTTTGTCCCTTTGGCCCTTAAAGTTGAACACCCATTCAGAAGCTGGGTTTAGGCACCAAATCAGCCTCCTTGTCTTCTAAGAACAGGACTGGAGACATGCACTGAGTGTGCGACATTGAATGGCTCATACAGGGGAGGTTAAAAGGGGAAGGGTGGGGGAGACCACAACATTCACTCTCCACAATGGTTACATTAAATGCGTCCAGTGATATGCATTACAAAGAGACACCTTCATTTTCATTGAAAAACCCAACTAAAGCCTCAAACCCATTCCTTCACCAATCCAGAGTTAGTGAACCAAAAATGGATATACCATACATACAAAACTAATGGAAACTTCTGTGAAAAAACACTTTATTCCTCGCTGTTCAATCTATCTGTTTTTTTTTTTTTCATCACATCCACAGAACAAAACAAATGTTTTAACTACCCCCACCAGCCAGGATCTTTACTGAGACCCTGGCAGCTGCCATTATTGGCAAACATAGTGACATATTTTTGATGGGTGCACAAACGTTTTATTTCATTATGGTGTTTTGTTAAACTAAGTGACTATGTTGTATGATGACTAAAATCACATCAAGTAAATATTGAAATGTCAACATATTCAAAGGTGTATACACATAGGAACTAAGTAAGAGTCATGCATATATTAGTAGAATCGTTAGTTGTCTATATTTCTTCTATAAAATAGCTAATTATTTGGTGGTGCTAGCAACGGTTTAAAAACGAAACATATATATTTTAAATATAGGTTTGAAACTATACATATATATTAAATAAACATGATAAAGCTAAGTGATCGCATCAGAATGTGATCTAGGGGCAGATTGTATGTGCTACAGCATGAACAGTTTGTGGTGTTATTAGAGCAGTATTATTTGTCACCCTAAGCAACTAACAATTTAACTTATGTGAGAATATCTGGAAGAGGGACAAAGGTCATCCTCCGAGATGTAGGCTGAATGGCTTGGAGGGTGCACCGCAGACATGAAAAGGGCAAATCCAATGACCTAATGGTGTACACAATCAACATGTGTGCCCTATCATATTATGATTTATAGCAGTATGGGTGTGCTTTGGTGATTTGTATCCAGACTAGGACTTTTAAATGAGTTTAGAAAACAATACAAATATAAAAACAAATGCCACTAAATTGAAATATTTGTTACCAATAGCATAAGCATTGTATTTATATTGTAACTGAAAAATGTGATAACAGTTGTAAATAATTTAAGATAGATAAGATAGATAGATAAGATAGAGAGGTAGATAGATAGATAGATAGATAGATAGATAGATAGATAGATAGATAGATAGATAGATAGATAGATAGATAGATAGATAGATATAAGCATAACCCAGACTAGGAGATTTAAGAAGACAGATAGATAGAAAAATAGATAGATAGATAGATAGATAGATAGATAGATAGATAGATAGATAGATAGATAGATAATAGATAGATAGATAGACTTATGCATAACCCAGACTAGGAAATGTAAGAAGATAGATAGATAGATAGATAGATAGATAGATAGATAGATAGATAGATAGATAGATAGATAGACAACCTAGACTAGGAAATTTTAATTTGTTTAGAAAAACTACAAACATAAAAAGAGATGCATATACAGACAATGCCACTATGTTGAAATATTTGTAACCAAGCTCATAAGCACATTGTATTCATATTATGTAAAAACATTTGTTAACAGTTGTAAATATTTTAAGATAGATAGATAAATACATAGATACAGGAAGATTAGATAGATAGATAGATAGATAGATAGATAGATAGATAGATAGATAGATAGATAGATAGATAGACTTGTGCATAACCCAGATTAGGACATTTAAGAAGACAGATAGATACATAGTGATAGATAGATAGATAGATAGATAGATAGATAGATAGATAGATAGATAGATAGATAGATAGATAGATAGATAGATAGATGCATAACCCACACTAGGAAATTTAAATTTGTTTAGAAAAAATTAAAACATGAAGACAGATGCATATACATACAATGCCACTATGAAATATAAATGAAATATGTGTCGCCAAATTCATTAGCACATTGTATTCATATTATGTAAAAAGAAATTAAAAGTTGTAGATATTTTAGGATAGATAGATACTGGAAGAATAGATTAGATAGATAGATATGTAGATAGATAGATATGTAGATAGATATGTAGATAGATATGTAGATAGATAGATAGATAGATAGATAGATAGATAGATAGATAGATAGATAGATAGATAGATAGATAGATAGATAGATAGATAGATAGATAGATTTATGCATAACCCAGATTAGGAAATTTAAGAAGATACATAGTGATAGATAGATGGATAGATAGATAGATAGATAGATAGATAGATAGATAGATAGATAGATAGATAGATAGATTTATGCATAACCCAGATTAGGACAATTTAAGAAGATACTTAGTGATAGATAGATAGATAGATAGATAGATAGATAGATAGATAGATGCATAACCCAGACTAGAAAATGTAAATTTGTTTAGAAGAAATATAAACATGAATAAAGATGCATATACATACAATGCCACTATGAAATATAAATTAAATATGTGTTACCAAATTCATTAGCACATTGTATTCATATTATGTAAAAAGAAATTAACAGCTGTGGATATTTTAGGATAGACAGATAAATACATAGATACTAGAAGAATAGATTAGATAGATAGATAGATAGATAGATAGATAGATAGATAGATAGATAGATATAGACATGCTGCCTGCCTATGTTTATCATAACTTAACTGTAACTGGTTTTATGGAGCATTTTGTGTTTTTAAGCAGAGCCTGCTTTGCATTGATGGCTTGTGGTATTCAGGTGATGTACAGATGTATGACAGATGAGCTTAGTGCACGTTTGCTAGAAGTACATCTAATCCAGAAATGATATAGACAGAGGCATGTGTCTGTCCATGTATTAGTATCTGACAAATCCGGGGCTAGTTAGAAGGCATAATGCACTAGTTGAAAGCTTTGTAGGAGCCGTTTGAAATCTGGGATATTTGAAATGGAGCACAGCCCTGGTATTTGTACAGCTGCTTTGAAGAATGGAATAGATGAACCCAGCTCTGCAGTGTGTATCCCAGGCACAGCATCACCTTCACCTTCCACAGACATGAGAGGAGCCTGGATCTCCAGAGCAGCTAATAGCGCACCTAGCACTCTGTCATTCACCTCCTAGGACTTCTCTCACTGAAACCTCATTTACATTTACTTCATCTCATTCCCATGTGTGTTACAGGACCTCTACAAGCAACAGCACTGTGTGGGATCACTACTAAATCCACTAGTAGGGAACTCAGGAAGAGTTTGAATAACAAGCTGAGGATAAAATGGAACAATGTATGTCGTATCTACAGCCACCTAGATAATCCTATATACGTCTACATAGTATACCTATATATTATCTATATACATCTAGATAGTATACTTATATAATATCTGCATCCACCTAGATACTCCTATATACATCTACATAGTATAACTATATAGTATCTACATACATCTAGATAGTATACTTTATAGTATCTACATACATCTAGATAGTATACTTATATATAGTATCTACATCCACCTAGATACTCCTATATACATCTACATAGTATAACTATATAGTATCTACATACATCTAGATAGTATACTTGTATAGTATCTACATACATCTAGATAGTATACTTATATAGTATCTACATCCACCTAGATACTCCTATATAAACGTCTACATAGTAAAACTATACAGTATCTACATACATCTAGATAGTATACTTATTATCTACATCCACCTAGATAATCCTATATAAGTCTACATATTACTGTAAAACTATATAGTATCTATATACATCTAGATAGTATACTTATATAGTATCTACATCCACCTAGATACTCCTATATACATCTACATAGTATACTTATATAGTATCTACATCCACCTAGATACCCCTATATGCATCTACATAGTATACTTATATAGCATCTTCATCCAACTTTATAACCTATATAGTATTTAGATAATCTTATATACAGTATATATAGTATCTACATCTATATATTATCTAGGTACATTTAATAAACGTAAATACAGTATACTTATATAGTATCCACATCCACCATAATCTATAGAGTAAGTTACATTTAAATATTCTTATATACAGTATAGTTATATAGTCTCTATATCCACCTACATAAACTTTCTAGTATCTAGATACATTTAGATTATGTTATATAAAGTATACTTATAGTATCACATCCAACTGCATAATCTATATTGTATCTAGATACATTTAGATAATCGTATATACAGTATGTTTATATATATATATATATATATATATATATATATAATCTACATCCACCTCCTTTATAGTATCTAGATATATTTAAATAATCCTATATACAGTTCTCTAATATAGTAGTTCCATCCACCTACACAACCTATTAATATCTAGATCATTTTAAATATTCTTGTATACAGTATACTTATATAGTATATAGATCCACCTAGATAAACCTATATATAGTATTTCTATTTATTATCTAGATCCACCTACATAACCTATATAGTACCTGCTGGATACATCTAGGTACCTATGTAGTGTCTAGGCTAGAGAGAGAGAAAGAGAGAGAGAGAGAGAGAGAGAGCGAGCAAGTAAAGAAATGCTACAGTTTCAGAAATGTATCTCTAGGTGTGATATGTTACCTTCCTATCTGGATTCAGTGTGTATTATTATTAGTATCTTTTATATATATATATATATATATATATATATATATATATAGCTAGATAGATAGATAGATAGATAGATAGATAGATTATATATATATATATATATATATATATATATATATATATATATATATATAGATAGATAGATAGATAGATAGATAGATAGATAGATATATATATATATATAAAGATAGATAGATAGATAGATAGATAGATAGATAGATAGATAGATAGATATCTTTATTATTCTAAAAATATAATATTATTAATGTTCTGCTGGATTGCTGTGTTAGACTTCCTTTTCAGTTTCTGACCCAGCATGATATGATACATGCAGCAAGCAGTAAGTAACAGAATACAACTAACACGTGTAAAGTACTAAGGAGCTTGTCCTATCAGGTACCCAAAGCTCTGGAGATGCTATCCCAGGCCCCATTGCATAGAATGGTGTGGAGTGGATGTCTGGGAAGCAGATGTAGAGCAGTGCAGTGTATCCAGTTAATGCAGTGCACCGCCTGCACTCTTCTCCATTCACCAGGCAGGATATTGATACAGTCCCCTGACAGTCCTCTGCTTGATGTTATCTGACACTGTGATTGTACTTTACCTATTAGTGATTACAGGCAGCCTCACGTTTAACTCTTTCCTCCCAGGGCCATTTAGCAATGCACTTCTATTGCTGTTCTGAGAACTTAATGGGATGTATTACAGCTGTAAAGACCCTAGACAGCATTATAATGACAGCTACTGACCATAGATTCTTATCTACTTGGGGAACACTTGTTTGTGCTATCATTTACTATGGAGAAAACGTAGACCACACACTACACAGGCTGGCTGTACTATCTCTGAGATTTACCAAAACTATTTGATAGGAGGACAAATCGCAAACACCTATTCAATTCGAATAATAATAAGCAGGCCTTGCACTGCATATTTAATGGCAGATCTATCAGATTGTATAGTGTATGGTCACCTTTAGTCTATCTGATAAGACCACACACCGACAGTGATATGCAGTCAATTAATAACTTACTAACTTAATAACTTACTTAAAATATAAAGTTGGGTACCGTTTTGCCATTTAGGGTGTGCATAGGGGTTGATTTTACTAAAACTGGAGAGTGTAAAATCTGGTGCAGCTCTGCATAGAAACCAATCAGCTTCCAGGATTTATTGTCAAAGCATAATTGAACAACAAGCTGATAGAAGCTGATTGGCTACCATGCACCATGCAAAGCTGGACCAGATTTTGCACTCTCAAATTTTAGTAAATACCCCATAGAATCTGAGTTCTAAAAAAAAAACAAAAAAAAAAAAAACAACATTTTACTATATGTTAAGCTCTAAGCTCACCACATATGTTACAACTTGATCTACCAGGAACTATGTAGCACAAGGGCATACCCAATTGGATACAAACTATTTGATCAGATGAGATGGGTCCTTGTATGATATTATGTTGGTAAATCTGATTGTACATATAGATTGTTGGTCGGGTAGTATTAGTACACAGAACCCACCGACTATTCTTTGCTGGTCCCGCCGATAGCAAAATGTTCTATGAAAAAGTGATTGGTCCAGGACTCAGTTGGGACCCTTTTACAAGTCTGAAAAGTCGGATTAGCATGAGATGATGTGTTCCCCCAGCGATCACGATCTACCCTGATGATACAATTGTCTATTTTCCTGTTCCTGACCTTCTTTCCATCACCTGCATAACAATACATAGAGCCCGACCAGAGCACAGAGGACCCATTGGCACAATATAGTAACCCATAGCAACCAAGGTTTAGGATGCATCCTGTTGTTAGGGGTTACCGCCCAGCTGGTGGAATGGATACAGAGAGTGTGGGGACACAGCATCGCCAATAAGTAATCTAGGTGATAGGAACACATAATGGCAGTGTGTACTGCACGGATCGATACAGAAATAAACACATCATTACAAGCAGCTCCGATAGGAAGATTGCAGTTAGTCATACCCTGGAATCAGGGAGAGCTGCCTGTCATTCTGATCACCACCACAATCTACACTGACACACACAAACACTGACACACACATTGACACACAAACACACTGATACACTGACACACGCACACACACTGATACACACAAACACTGACACACACAAACATACACGCTGACACACACACACACACTGACACACACACACACATACTAATACTGACACACACACTGACACGCTGACACACACTGAGACACATACACACACTGACACACATACTGATACTGACACACACACTGACACTGACACACACACACACACACTGATACACACACTGACACACACACACACACACACTGACACACACACATACTGATATTGACACACACACACTGACACTGACACACACAAACACTGACACACACACATACTGATATTGACACACACACTGACACTGACACACACACACTGACACACACACACATACTGACACACTGACATACACTGACACACACACTGACACACACACTCACACATACTGACACACTGACGCACACACGCTGACACACACACACACACTGACACACACAAACTGACACACACACATACACTGACACACACAAACACACACTGACACAGACAAACACACTCACACTGACACATGGACACTGACACTAACACACACACACACTGACACATGGACACTGACACACACACACTGACGCATGGACACTGACACACACACACTGACACATGGACACTGACACACACACACTGACACATGGACACTGACACTAACACACACACACACACTGACACACACACACATACACTGACACACACACACACTGACACATGGACACTGACACACACACACACACACTGACACATGGACACTGACACACACACACTGACACATGGACACTGACACTAACACACACACACACACACACTGACACACACACACATACACACTGACACACACACACACTGACACATGGACACTCACACTAACACACACACACTGACACACACACACACACACACAATTACACACACACACTGACACACACACACATGCACTGACACACACACACACACACACTGACACACACACACACACACACACTGACACATGGACACTGACACTAACACACACACTGACACATGGACACTGAAACACATACACACATACACACATACACTGACACACAGACAGCAAAGCAGATCGGAGGTGCTCCCCACCTAAACTGCCATATTGATTGATGTACATGAGGATATTAGCGGCGCCTGACTCCTCTGGTGACCTCTCAGTCGCAGCTAGTCTTCAATGCTTACATGCGGTCACCTGCTGGGAGCTCATGCCATCCTTGGGTAGCACTTAGCACCATCATCACCATGATGAGCAGCACTGGTAGCGGCGTCTTGTGTCCACAGGCTCTCCTAATGACATATCACTCCATCCCATGACATCATCGCTGATGACTTGTCGCAGTGCACACTGACACAACAGCTAATCTGAAAGTAAAATCTTTAGGTTATGAAGTGATTGGACGATATGGAGGGGTGTAAAGGCGAGCTGTTTCCAGGGCGACCCATCTGGCAGTGATCACCCCTTAGCAGGTTTTATTGAAAGTTTCAGCAGAGATGGGGCTCGGCCAGCACACACACACACACGCCTGGCTGCTCAAGGTAACAATCGGAGCTCCAGACAAAGAAAGTTTCCTGGCTGGAATTGTTTTACTTTGCGATGTACAAAGCGCCCCTCTCATTGCTCTCCTTCCATGTGGATGCAGCAGTCTCTGCAGCCTGGGATGAAGGCTGGGAGGGCTCCACCAATAGGCGAAGGCGGCTGCCCAGCGTTGCTAATGGTATCCACGTAAATCAAAGGGGAGGGAGCCAATGGGAGCGCGGGGGAGGCGGTGCCGGGGACGCGTGCACAGGCACAAGCTTGCTGCAGGGGAGCGAGGGGCAGAGACATAGAGCGGAGGGAAGGAGAGAGAGAGAGGGGGGCGCCCGGGGCGAGGGGAAGGAGCTGTCAAATGCACGGCTCCTTTAACCAGTGCTATCAGTCGGGCTCGGAGAGTCATGGCGACCACAGCGTCTAACCACTACAACCTGCTGAGCTCCGGCTCGTCCATCGTACACAGCGAGCCCGGTGGCATGCAGCAGGCTTCGGGATACAGGGATGCTGGGACTCTGGTCCAGAGCGACTACACGCTGCAGAGTAACGGGCACCCCCTGAGCCATGCACACCAGTGGATCACGGCTCTATCTCACGGGGATGGATCGCCCTGGTCCACCAGCCCCTTGGGCCAGCAGGACATCAAGCCTAGCGTTCAGCCCAGCAGAGAAGAGCACCTCCAACACCAAGGGAGAGCTCCTCACCTGGTCCATCCAGCCCATGGGAACCACCACAGTGCTGGGGCATGGAGGACCACAACCCCAGCCCACCTGCCCAGCATGGCTTCCACCAACGGCCAGGGACTCATCTACTCTCAGCCTTCTTTTACAGTCAACGGCATGATCAACCCGGTATCCGGGCAAGGCATGCACCACCACAGCCTGAGGGACGCCCATGAGGAGCACCACAGCGACCACGGCCACCAGCAGCCTCCTCAACAGCATCAGCTGCAACAGCAGCAGGACTCTCAGCACCAGGGACACCACGAGCACTCCGATGAGGACACCCCGACCTCCGACGACCTGGAACAGTTCGCCAAGCAGTTCAAGCAAAGGAGGATCAAACTAGGATTTACGCAGGCCGACGTCGGACTGGCCCTGGGCACCCTGTATGGCAATGTTTTCTCCCAGACCACCATCTGCAGGTTTGAGGCCCTGCAACTCAGCTTTAAGAACATGTGCAAGCTCAAGCCTTTGTTGAACAAGTGGCTGGAAGAGGCGGACTCGTCTTCTGGAAGCCCCACCAGCATAGACAAGATAGCAGCTCAGGGGAGGAAAAGGAAAAAGAGGACCTCCATTGAGGTCAGCGTCAAGGGGGCCTTGGAAAGTCATTTCCTCAAGTGTCCCAAGCCAGCTGCCCAGGAGATCACCTCGTTGGCGGACAGTCTACAGCTAGAAAAGGAGGTGGTCAGAGTTTGGTTTTGTAACAGGAGACAGAAAGAGAAAAGGATGACCCCACCAGGAGGGACTATCCCAGGGGCAGAGGATGTATATGGGGGGAGCAGAGACACACCACCACATCTTGGGGTTCAGACTCCTGTCCAGTGAATCCCCCACCATCCATCACTTAGAACTTTTGATTGTCCCCTTTTTTGATACTAGCCCAGAACAAAGCGTCTCACTGGACTATCATAAATGGTAGCAGGTGTAGTGAGGATGTGTTTTGACCTTTTTTGCAGGCGACTACCCAGCCAATGGAGTAGAAGTGAGTATACACAAAAAAACATGTCAGGAGCTCATGTCTAGCAAAAAAAAAAAAAAAGGCCACTCAGACATACAGTACAACAGAATCGTTTGTTAAAGCAAGATTTAGCTTTAATTCCCTGGGAGGATGGTGGTGGTGGTGGTGATGATGATGCTCAATGTTGATTCTAGCTGCTGTATGTATTTAATGCGGAGCCCTTTAACAAACAAAAGCAGATTACAACATTGACAATATTTATGAGTCTAAATTGCACTGCGAGGAAATTGAAGTTTACATGAACCCTTCGAGGAAGATTTATTTCTCCAAAAAAAAAACAAAAAAAAGAAACAATAATAGACTGACACATTGAAACAGGGAGCAATTTTTTTTTATTTTTTATTTTCAGTTTACCATTGAGTTAATGACACAATGTTATAGTGCTCTTTTTTGTTTTAAGTTGTTACCTGTTTGTGGACATTTGTTATAAAAGATGTGTTTTAAAATCGGTGTACATTTTATTTGCCCCCCCCCCCCCCCTTTTCTTCTTTTCTGAAGGCTGCTTATCTGGTACACCAGATTGCACACCATGAAGACCATCATTGATGTTGAGTGGCACCAACTTTACAAGGCTGCACTTAGATTTTTTTAAAGGATAGCCTCATCCTTTAAAAAAAAAAAAAAATGTTGAGTAAACTTCATTTTCAGCCAGTGCTGAGACAGAGACTGAAAGGGAGAGAAAAATCAATGTAGCCTCTGATTGAATCGTTTTACCAAAGAGGCCTTAGGTCCTAGAGGAGGTTAAGTGTAACCAAGAACGTGCTTCAAAATAATGCACTGGGGGATTGGTGCTTAGGAGGTCCTGAATTGAATTCTATTCTTCCTTCTTTTAATATTAGTTCAGATAATTCAGTCAACCCTAGGTCATGCCGTTAAAGTTTGTGAACTTAGGGTCCCAGAAATATGCCTTTCTAGATTATACCTAGTGGGTGCATCCTTGCACCTAACAAGCCAGATACACCTCTTTTAAACAGCCTCTGCATTTTCAGCAAATATTATTTGTCAATTGATAGTCTCAGAAATATTGTTTTCAAAATGATCTGTAACTAATGTATCCTTGCACCCAACAAGCCAGGTACACCTTCTTTATAGAGCCTCTTCCTTTACAGTAGGCATTTCTTGTCCATTTTATAGTCTCAGAAGTATTGTTTTCAACAGTATCTCTAACTAGTGTATCCTTGCACCCAGCAAGCCAGGTACACCCCCTTTTTAGAGCCTATTCCTTTACAGTAGGTATTTATTGTCCATTTTTATAGTCTCAGAAATATTGTTTTCAACATTATCTCTAACTAGTGCATCCTTGCACCCAACAAGCCAGGTACACCTTCTTTAAACAGCCTATTCCTTTACAGAAAGTATTGCTTGTCAATTTTTTGAGCTTCAGAAATATTGCTTTCGAAGTTATGTCAAACTAGTGCATCCTTGCACCCAACAAGTCAGGTGCACCAGCCTCTGCCTTCACAGCAATTGTTAATTGTGAACTTTGAGTCCAAGAAATTTTAGTTTCAAGATTATACCTAACTAGTAATTCCATGCACCCTACATGTCAGTTGCACCTCATTTAAACAGTCCCTGACTTTTATCAGAATGTATCACTAATAATTGTGAACTTGGAATCCCAGAAAGATTCCTTTATGGTTATAACTATAAGTGTATGCTGATACCCAAATCAGATATATCTCTCATTTACACAGCCTCTGCCATTACAGCAATTATTAATATATACTAATTTTGAATTTAGAGTCCCAGAAAGATTATTTTCTAGGTTATACCTAACATGTGTATCCTGGCACCCAAGAAGTCAGATACATTTCTGATTTACACAGCCTCTGCCTTTACAGCAATTATTAATACATTAATACAAAATTTTGAATTTAGAGTCTCAGAAAGTTTCCTTTCTAGGTTATACCTAACAAGTGTATCCTGGCACCCAAAAAATCAGATACACAGCCTCTGCCTTTACAGCAATTATTAATATATTCATAATAATTGTGAATTAAGAGTCCCAGAAAGATCCCTTACTAGATTATACTTGATGCATCCTTGCACCCAACAAGTCAGGTACACCTCCTTTAACAGCCTCCACCCTTAGAGCAATTATTAATATATTAATAATAACTGTGAATTTAGAATCCCAGAGAAAAATTACTTTGTAAGTTGATACCTAATGCATCCTTGCATCCATAAAGTCAGGTACACCTCTATCAGCCTCCTCCCTTACAGCAAGTATTACTATATTAATATTAATTGTGAATTGAGAACTCCAGAAATATTACTTTGTAAGTTGATGCCTAGTGCATCCTTGCACCCAGCAAGTCAGGTACACCTCCCTTACCAGCCTTCACCTTTGCAGCAATTATCATTGTGAATTTAGAGTCCCAGAAAGATTATTTTCTACATAGATAATACCTAACACGTGCATTCTAGCAAGCCCGATACACTTCCTTTAAAAAGCATCTGCCAATTATTAATATTAATTGTGAACCTAGAGTCCTAGAAATATTGTTTTTTTTTTTAAAGATTATTGCTTAATTGGTGCATCCTTGCATACTGTAACAAGCCAGGTACATCTCCTTTAATAGTTTCTACTTCTACAGTAATCAGCAATATTAATTGTAAATTTAGAGTCCCAGAAGTAATGTTTTTTTAGGATTATGTGAATCCTTGCACCCAACAAGCCAGGTACTATAGCTTTTGCTTTTACAGATTTTTTTCTTTTTTTTTTTTTTTTAAACTGCCATTTCACTTTTACAGTCAGTATCCTGAAAGCCCTGATCAAAGATTTTTTTTTTTTCACTTTGTTTTTTTGTATTTTATTTCACCAGATGTTTGTGTTGTCAGGGTCTTGCTTTTATCCATTGTGGTAGATGGGCTGTGGGGACAAAAGAGCTCCCCGTTTCAGCCTCCTTTCACCCTATTGTCTAGGAGCTGAATTCTTTGACATTATCTTGGAGGTAAACCTCTTGCATCCTCAAAACAAAGGCTTTAGAGGCGATGAAACGAGGTTTCCCATACTGCATTCTAGCGTTTATTAAAGCGCCTACTAAAAGACGCCAAACAGAGGCAACGAAAGTAGACCGGCCTACTGGCCCCAAGTGTTGTCACAAATTAATTTCCCATTAATGCAATTCATAGAACATTTCGCTTGTAACTGTTATTTAACCTTTAACTGACTGCACCGCTAATGCTAGAACTTTGGCGATTTAACCCATTCCTTCCAGCGGATCACAAACTTTTGGGGCGCCTGGTACAACAGTTTTCTGAGTGTTTAGCTAGAATCGGGAGGAAAATGGATCATTTTCTAGGTATCCTAATGTTGTTTAGGTGGACGCCATTCTGGCAACGAAAGCTAACTATGTACATATGTTTAAAAATGTGTCTTATAAAATGCAAAAATAGTTTAAACGTTAATTTTGTCTATGTTTTTTTAATGCTGCCCAGGGAAATATTTTTCATATCGTTTTAAAGTGGCCTGACTCACTGTATATTTATTTCTTTTAAAAACTCCTGTCAATTTGAACAAATAAGTGGCTGAAATCTATATAAAGATGTACAATTTTTTTTTCAGACTCCTGGAACAATTTGTTTTGGTATATTTTGAATGTGCTTGTGGGGAGAAATAAAATACAGATATCCTTATATATTTATGTTAAAGTAATATTTTATTATCTACATAAAACCAGAAAATGCAGATTAACCTGACGCTTTTATTGAATCCTTATTTTGTCTGTTCATCTGGTAACATTAAGGTGTAGAGTAGGGTTATTTTAATTAAAAACACATTAAGATAATAATATTATATTGTGCATAGAATGTCCATATAAGTCATGCTTAAAAAGCCGACTTAGGATTTGACAGCTATAAGTGATCAGGACGCAAAATAATCAATATATGTGCAATATAAGAAATCGCAAAAGTTTTTCTGGCGCTAGCTTCTCTAATAGGGTTACCCATTCTATTTCTCTTTTGCAGAAAGCAGTTTTCTTTTTTTCTTTTTCCTTTTTTAATGCATTATTAAATATGAATTGCAGATGAGCAAGGAACTATCTATCTATCTATCTATCTATCTATATATCCGTCAGAATGTTCAGATATTTGGAATATATGATGGATGGAATCTGATGGGCCAATGCAGCTGCATTTTGCGGGTTATTATATTTGATCATCTTTTCTAACTCCAAGTCAATACTACACGCGTCTGAGATTTGGCTAAATGATCTCATCAATAGTCTGGGAGAAAAAGTGACAGAAAGAAGAAGTGTTTTGTGACCGCAGACATGCTGATGGGTAAAAATGTTTAAGCTGAGTATAGATCTGAACGGTTTGGTCAATATCCCAGGGAGAGAGTGTTCAGAAAACAAGCTGCATGTGCCCTCTGCAGGACGTTTCAGTGGACTAGTGATAAGACAGAGGCCTCAATTTGGGGCTTTCACTTTCTGCCTCCCCTTGCTGAGATGAGGGCTTTGATTGATGGCTGCCTGGAGCTCATTGTATGCCCCACATGGAGCTTTTCACATACTTTAACAGAAGTGGGGGTAGTCAACACAGTGCATTACTCTTCCATTCTCCTGTTTTCTTGTTGCTTTTTATTTTATTTTATTTATTTTGTTTCATCCTATTGTTTGTGTTATTTGTTAGGTATCCCATACCCTTATTATAATTTATTGTGTGATGTTATTTTTTTTTCTAATATTCCTTGGCTGGAGAAACAAGTTGTGCCCATCACATATTATGACATTTCCAGGCACTCTGTGAGTACAGTCCATTTGTATGTCAGCAGTAGCCCCCAAAGATGACTTT